>OX371208.1:8423125-9645000 GCA_947310845.1 Yponomeuta plumbellus | reverse complement strand
ACGGCACAGTCAAAGTACTTTCTTACTACTCTATATTTTTCACCAAAAAATCAACGGAAAAGCTCTGACAAATATTTTAAAACAACCTAGCCTAGCACAGACCGTCCGTAGCCGCTACGGCGTAGCACAAACGTAGCGCGCGTTGCAAGCGCTACGGACTACGAGCTCGCTAGACTAACTTAAATTGGTCGAAGATAAACTTTCATATCTTCGTCAGTTTGTTAATTTATTCGGAGCAGTTAATAACTGTTGGCATTATTTTTACCTACATTTAATCTGAGGGTAGTGCAAATAGGTATATTTACAAATTATTTCTATACGTTTTTCATCTGATAACAGTATATTAAATATTTCTTCCCGATCTATTAACAATTTTGCTGTTACAACGTAACAAATTTTTTCACATGATAGCACCAGAATAATGGCTGATGTACCGAAGGATCACTAGGTAAACATGTTTGCGTCAGAGCGTTTTATGAAAGGCTCTCTGAATACAAATCACGTACATTACAATATGGCGTTTTAATCAATATTTGGATGATTACAGTGGCTCCAACAAGCCTTGTTATCAAACACACATTGATTACGTTGTGTGAGAATCAAATTACACGTTACACGGTCATTATGGCACATTCAAGGCCTGTTGAGTAATTGGTGCAGGGTAATTATAGTAATTACTATATTCGTCAACGGAGCATAATTCTACACCAACAAGTAATACGGACGTTTGATAAGCATAAGCTTTGTGTAGCTCTCCATATTTTCCCGGGTCTCTTGTTTACTAAAACATTGTTAATAGCTGTCAGTTATTTATCTGTATGCATGTAGATTAACAGATTTGTATTGTACTCAATGGGCTCAATGAACCGTCTAAACAGACTTTCAGACTTTTTTTCATATCAAAAGTTTTATTTTTCTGCCACAAACTATTGGTGTCGTCGAGTCCACCATCATCACAGAAGATCGTTCCCTTATAACGAGGGGCATGTCATTAAAAATGTCGGGCGGCATTCTGGTGAGAAACGAATTTTACCCTCGATTTGCATTCAGCGAGGACGGCTCGGGAAGGGTCAGGTTCCCAAATCGAATTCCTATCGTCTCTCGGACTCAGGACTTAGTTTCAGTTCCGATAGCATCACAGAAGATGCGCTTCTTTCTTCCACTTTCTACGGTCGACTAGTAGATCGACTAGGTCGACTATTACATGGATATATACGGTCGGGGTCTAAAAATGTTTACCAGTTTTCAAACTTTATTCTTTGTCGCAAGATATGCATTATAGTCTATAATGCTGTTAATGCATTATATTGCATGTACTTATTACCTTTCAAAGTTCCGAAGCCTCGATTTTAACAAGTATGTATCTAAATTCATTTCTTATTTTAAAATTATTGCATTTATTAAAATGACACAGATCAAAACTCTGTCAAAATAGAAAGTTTGAAAATATATTGAATACAATTTTTACAAAATAAAGAAAATAAAACCTCCTTGAGGGAGCAAAAAAGGTTTGCTCTAAACTTTGACAGGTTGGTACTCTCCTCTTTATTCTGAGCTCTCTAGCTAATCAAATCAATACAAATATCGACCTTGTGTCGTATAATAGGCTAGTTTCCCAAAAAAATTTAATTAGTCCGTCTTTTAGATTATTCAAAAATAAGGGACACGTATTTTTTATTTGTAAATTAGACCAAAAATGACAAAGATATAGCCCATTAAAGTTACGTGTGACGTCACGCCGTGCTGCATTTTGTAGCACTGAGTGACGTCACACGTAACTTCAATGGGTTATATCTTTGTTATTTTTTGTTTAATCGAAAAAAGAAAAAATACGTATCCAATATTTTTTTATAATCTAAAATACGGACTAAATAGAATTAAATTATTTTGACCCTGGAAACTACCCTATTGTCTGTACAATCCGCTACTTGACTCTTTTTTCAAGTAAGCCTTAAATGCTAAATATCTCTTCCATTAGACCAAAAAATATTTTAGTAAATTTTTTGAGGACCTAAAAGCAACAAAAACATTTTTTTAAAACGTTGTTTTGCTAAACAGCCAAAAAAACGGTCCGCCATTTTTGTCTATGGTTTGAAGTCCAAATTTTTGTAAACAAAGTTAGTGATGGAACTCGAATCAAAAATGACGATTCGAATCACCCGGAAGATGATTCGAATCATGATTGGAATCGACCCTGGATTCGAATCAATATGCTGATTCGAATCAATATGTTGATTTGAATCAATATGCCGATTCGAATCAATATGTTGATTTGAATCAATATGTTGATTCAAATCATTATTATGATTCGAATCGATACGATGATTCGAATCATACGGAGACATCATATGCATTGAAAATACTGATAAAATGTACCTATAAAAATAATAATTTTCAATGTAAATGTTTCAATACACCCAATTATTTTCCATGTTTTCATCAAAATTTAGTTATTATTTTAATAAGTAAAGGTATGTGTCCGTTATATGAAATTTATTTATATATTTATTTATTCAACACTAATTTTCACTTACACGCATACACTCACACACCTACCAGTACTTAAGGTCACAAATTTTTGATACTTGAAGCATGTATAATGTACTTTTTTTGTCAACGCTTTTTCGTTATCACCGTGTTAAAATTTCTTCTGAAAAAACTTATCCAGCACAACTCTTTCACTTATTCCACTCTGACCAACTGAACTATGAACTAAAACTCTACTACTATTTTTATTTCTATCAGAGATATGAGGTAGTTTTGGGAAGTATTTGTGTGGGAAGTTTTGAATGGTTTTGAAATGTGTTTAAGATGGTATTGGAATATTCTTAAACCATAATTTATCCTTGCACATTATTTGATTTGAGATAATGTTTAGCAAGGTTTTGGACTGTATTTGGTATTATTTAGAAATCATCGATAAAAAACATCCCAAACGCATCCCAAAACCATCGTAAAACATACCAAAACCATCCTAAACATAATCCCTAAATCATTGCTAACACATTTCAAAACCATTCCAAATACATACTAAAACGCCTTAAGCGGTCGTCTGCGGCTATGTCCATATTTGCACAAAACAATAGATTTTCTATGTTTTTCTAATACTGCATACTAGAGGTTAAACACAAACATCCTAAAACTATCCCAATTATACCCCCAAACATTCTAAACACATATCAAAACCGTCCCAAACACATGCTAAAACCATCTTAAACACATCCCAAAACCATCCTAAATTCATTTCAAAACCATCTAAACACATCCTAAAAAAACAAATAATACATCCCAAACACATTTCAAAGCGATCAAAACAAAAAGTTATAATCGAAAGTAGGTAACAATATTTTTCTGTTGAAAAAGTAATTGAAATATCGTGTGCTGAACTGTCTAGACACATTGTAGTAGCCTTGTACAGGCCCCCTACCAGTGATTACAGTTTATTTGAAACCATATTAGAGGATGTTTTAAAGGTAGCTTCTAGCAGCAATAAGAAAGTCATAGTCTGTGGTGACTTCAAAATTGACTTGATGGCAGACACCGCTTTAAATACAAAATTGACAATTATTTTCAAGTCGTTTAATCTAGCAAATATTTTTTTGGAGCCTTCCAGGATAACTGAAACTACTGCCACCTGCCTAGATAATGTTTACTGCGATTGCGATTTTTCAGATTATTCTACAGTAAATTGTCTAAAGTCAGACCACAGCGGTCAAGTTGTGCATTTTGAAATAGATACAAAAAAGGCCGAACCTGTAATCCTCTGCCGGCCCGTAACAAGTAAAAAATTAGTTTCATTTAAATCAGACCTAGAAAGTAGTATAAGGACTCAAGAAAATTATGAAAATGCTAATGATCATTACAAAGAGTTATTCGAAGTGGTGTCGGGTAGTTTTAAAAAGACTTTTAAATTGCGCCATCTAAAAAGCAAGGACAATAGAGTAGGATTCAGTGAATGGGCTACGTCAGGTATTCGAAAGAGCAGAGACACACTTTATGAATTATATGACAAAAAGACTTATACATATGACGCCAACTTTATACAGTACGTAAAAAAATATTCAAAATTATTTAAGGCCGTCTGCCATAAAGCTAAATGCGATCACATAAAAGGTAAAATCCTACAATCACCGAATAAAGTAAAAAAAATTTGGACCATAATAAATAGAGAAACGGGTAAAGCAAAGTTAGGAGACCGAGATATTTCACTTAAGATTGATGACAAAATAATAACATCAAATGAAGGTTTCGAACAGTTCTTCACTAATGTCCCAATCATAACTACAGCTCCGTTAGACTCGTCACCTGATCGTGCGGCGACATTATTAAGGGACAATGTCCCCGCATGCGAACACGATTTTACGTTTAATTACATTGAGCCCCATGACATTGTTAAGAATTTTAAATTATTAAATCTTAAAAAAAACCGAGGACTTATGGGTATGTCAGTAACAATAGTTAGTTCAGTGATGAATATCCTAGCTTTGCCGTTAGCACAGATTTTCAATAAATGCGTAGATGAAGGAGTAATTCCAGACCTCATGAAATATAGTAGGTTAGTACCCTTATTTAAAAGCGGTGATAAACAAGATCCAACAAATTTTAGACCCGTTTCAGTCCTACCAGTATTAAGTAAAATATTTGAAAGAATTATCTTAGATCAATTACTTATTCATTTCAATAATTACGAACTCCTCCATAGTCTGGCCAAGAGGGCGGCGTTGTCCCGCAAAGACGCGGCAGCCTACGACCTGTATCCCGTCTCACACGCAAAACTGCAGGTGAGACGGGAGACGGTGGCAAAGTGGCAGAACCGATACAGTGAGTCTGCCACAGGCCGCGTCACCTCACTGTTCTTCCCGGACGTGGCATCGGCCCACAAAGTGATTGGCAAATTCACAATGTGCAATGCCAAGGCGCAGCTCCTGACGGGGCACGGCGGCTTTCGAGCGTACCTCCACAGGTTCAAGCTCGCGGGGAGACGAGACTCCCGAAACGCTGGAGCACCTGTTGGAGGAGTGCCCCCGTTTTGGAACTGCAAGGGCCGATTGCGAGATACTCCTGGGAGAGGCGGTGAGGTGCGAGGCATTCGCCGCCTTTATGGCCGACTCCAAGAGTCGAGACGCCTTCCTCGCCTTCGCCCTGGGCGTGACGCGCGCGGCCTCAAAGGCGAATGGGAGCCGGGTTCAACCCGGGCGACCCAAATACCGACTTTCTTTTTTACAACGTTCACAAATTTAATTTGTTCAGGCCGAGCGAGAGGGAAAGATTTTAAGTTGCCAACTATTATAGGACCCCGGCGCCTTGCTTGTGACTACTCGATGGAGTAGACAGAGATAAGGCGCCGGGGAACACACCCAATTTTAACAAATGTTATTACTAAGGCCATTTTAATATATTTTAGTTTAAGCCAATTTAATTTTAATGTTTATGACTTTTACAATTTTATAACACCATTTTATTTTAAACTAACTTTAAGTTTAACTTTTAGACATTTTACCTTTGTAAAGCCCCGGCGCCTTGCTTGTGACTACTCTATGGAGTAAACAGAGATAAGGCGCCGGGGAACGCACTTAATTTTAATGACATTAAACTGAAAAATTAAATTGTAAAGTATATTTTAATGAAATTAATCTGATTATAATTAATGACACTTAACATAAAATAAAAGGTTACCTTAGGTTCGGTAAATGGGTTTTGCAAAAAAAAAAAAACAATCAAGTAAAAAAAAAAGATAACGACAAAAAAGACAAAGAAGACAAAAAAGGACGACAAAAAGAAAAAGACACACCCTGTATACGACAAAAGAACCCATTAGATTAAGATCAATTTATTTTTATACTATAATTATGTAACACTAATAAATTAAAGACGATCCAATAAAAGCCTAAAGGTTGCCACATTATAAATAGTGGCAGTGCACCTTACTAAAAAAAAAAAAAAAACTCCTCCATAGTCAGCAGTTCGGTTTCATTAAAGGGCGGAATACAACAGACGCTGGAGTCATGTTAGTTAAACATATTTTCAGTGCGTGGGAGGATCATAATGATGCGATAGGAGTATTTTGTGATCTGTCAAAGGCATTCGATTGTGTAGACCACAAAACATTACTCTCAAAGTTAAAACACTATGGAATAAAAAAATTAAGTCTAGATCTTTTAAAATCATATTTAGAAGGAAGGGTTCAAAAAGCAGAAATAAATCGTATAAAATCGTCAGGCTCACTTGTAAAAATGGGAGTCCCGCAGGGATTTCCTAGTCTATGTAAATGATTTACCGTTTTTGGTACAAAAAATGTGTGAGATAGTGCTATTTGCTGATGACACGTCACTTGTTTTTAAAATAAAGAGACATGAAAATAATCTTGACGAAGCAAATAATGCTCTCTCGCACGTTCTAGATTGGTTTACAGTAAATAATCTATTGTTAAATTCAAAAAAGACAAAATGTATGAAATTTACCTTTCCTAACGTAAAATTAGTTGAAAACAACATTGTAATTGAAAATGACAAACTTGAATTTGTTGAAGATACTGTATTTTTGGGCATCACAATCGATGCCAAACTACAATGGGGTCCACATATTATAAAATTGGCACATAGACTAAGCTCCACAGCATATGCCGTGAAAAGAATTCGAGAACTTACTGACGTTTCAACTGCTAGGCTTGTTTATTTTAGTTACTTCCATAGTATTATGTCCTATGGTATAATACTATGGGGCCGGGCAGCAGACATAGAGACTATCTTCATCTTGCAGAAGAGAGCGATCCGTTTTATTTACAAGCTAGGTAGTAGGGACTCGCTAAGAGATTTTTTCAAAGAAACTAACATCTTAACAGTTGTAAGCCAATACATTTATGAATATATTATATACGTTCGGAAAAATATTAAGGACTTCGAAACTCTTGGTAGCCATCATAACGTTAATACTAGGAATAAACATAAATTGTCATTTCCACGATTTAGACTTGCAAAAGTTAATACTTCGTTTATGGGACACTGTATAAGGTTCTACAACAAGATAACCCAAGATATATTAGAGTTACCCCCAACGCGATTTAAGAATTGTGTTAAGCACACTCTTTGCAAAAAAGCTTATTATAAAATCAACGATTATTTAGAAGACAAGGACGTATGGCATTAAATAGTAGATTAATATTAAATTAAATCAGAGGATAAATGTGTCTAGTGTTCAACACATCCAAGATATTATTTTGTATGTTTTATTTGTATTAGCTTTAAGGTGATTTGAGAAAAGATGATGGAGTTTTTTTTTTCGCTGCCTTTTTCTCCACTACAGACGGCCCCAAGGCAGCGGCTAACATTATACATAACTGTATGTACATTGACATTCAACAAGCAGAATGTAAATTCTTTACGTTGAAATAAATTCTTGATTCTGATTCTGATTCTGAATAATGCAGTGGAATGTGGAATGGAAAGAACCAGTTGACAAGTTCGGTTGGTCAGAGTGGAATAAGCCCTTTAAACACCAATTCACTTTAACCACTTTCTAAAAAACTTCATAGTTTAACATAAGAAAAAGTTAATACCTTATCAGTAACATAGAAGCAAGACAAAACTAAAACAATAACTGTTTAAAAAAAAAATCTTCAACAAATCCTACTTGTATCAACTCGACCATTCGAATCAAGCTATGATTTGAATCAACTTAAATTCACAATCGAATCAAGTTTTTACCGTCGTGATTCGAATCATTCGAATCAAAGGTGATTCGAGTCCCATCACTAACAAAGTTTGACATTCAACATAGGTAGAGTTCGTGCCACGAAAGAAGTAGGAGTTAATGAATGGCTTTTATTGTTATGGCCTTAAGGATTTTACCGTGGGACTTGTTTGGTGAAACGATCTTTACCTAGTCCTAGAATCTTAGTGATCTGTGAGCATAGTGAAATAACAACAACGCAACCATGATTTCATCGAGTTTACATGCAAAATATATCAATTATCATTATTCGAGAATGCAAAAACACGTCAATAAAGGCCGCCGGAAAGTCGCGGATTCGTGTAGGTACCTACCCAGTGAAATAAACATACGAAAAACTTGGCTCAAACTTGCCAAGAGAGACCCCGATTCTTTATCGACTGAAACTTGGGTGTATTTATGTGAAGATCACTTCAATGTAAGTCCTGTAATATTAATGTACACAAACTGTTTTTAGCTGTAACAATGCTTAGTTTGATTTGGTTTGGTTTTGGCAAATCGGTACTATCTGCTTCCACGAATCCAGCGTCCATGATTGCGCTTATCAATAAAATGATAATACACTAACTGCACAAGAAGAGTTTTTGCAAAAACACTAAATCCAATCCAAATCACAATCGAACCTACGCACGCACGACTGACAGATGTTTGTTTACAACCAAAGGTGCTTTCAAGATGGCGGATAGTGTTTTCACCGTTCCGATTTAAAGGCGAAAAATATTTTTTTAATTTGCAAATTTTGCAGCCATCCTGCATATTTACTTAGCAAAGTCAATATATTATGGTTTCTTACGTTAGATACTACAGGAAATATCCATTTATCGCGTCAAATTTGATACGAGGCAAGTAGCGTATTATGAACCTTAAGGTGGTAAACATTTTCAGACCCCGACTGTACGTATACGCTGTTTATGTAAAGTACCTGGGTGACCGAGCTTTGCTCGGTACTTTTTTGTAATATAAAATATGTAATATAAAATTAAAATAATCCTTTTTCAACAAAAAAAGAACTTGGAAAAAAAACATCATGACTTGAACCGGGTCTCTTGAAATCGACCCGAAACGGGTCGCCCGTTTCCCCGTCAGAACTATCCCAACCTTGCAGATAGACGCGAAATTTACCTCTGTATGTTATCATGGCAAATATCAATTGGCTTAAAACACGGATAAAACAACGTTTTCTAAAAATGTAACCTAGTTAGATCAATTAAACGCCCCCGAAAGCATCTGCCTACAAAATTTCGTGAACATCGTTGGAGCCGTTTCCGAGATTCTAATTATATATAAATATATATACAAGAATTGCTCGTTTAAAGAGATTAGATAGATTTATTGTATATCTTTCCATTTTGTTACGTTTTGTTTATTTATTAGTTAGCGGCAGGCCGCATTGCGCTCTGGAGGATTTAGGGCTATTGGCGCTGTCTGAAAATCAGCGCTGAGGGTTCACGCTCTCAGCACTATGCTGAGTCATGTGCCATTTATTTAACGTTTATCTTTCTTTCTTTTCTTTCAAAATTGTCATGGTAATAATTAAGTATTTTTTTAGTAGAATAAAATCATAATTGTTAATAAACTACACAGAGTGTATCAAAATCTCCGACTCCACAAATAAATGCGAGGTTCTATATATTTGAAAACGCTAACGATTTATGATTATGATTTGTCTTTTCTATACTAAAATTACACCAAATAATAATAATAATATTCTTTAATTTTTCAAAGGTAAAATTATTCATAGAAAATTAATGTTATCAAATAAAACAAATATTCGGTGTATATGGAAAGTTTAGTTGTCTTAAAAAGTTTTACTTATTTATTTTTTGTGTACAATCAACTTAGCAAAAACTATGTGGCTCTATTTAACGGTTCTTTTATGTTTTCTTCCTACTGAGATATTTGCTTTCAGCGCGCGTAACTTACTGTCTTTTCGATGTAATGGAATTTTTACAGTCAAATGACACTGACAATTGCAAAGTCAAAATAATATACCACAGAAACGGAGACTTGATGGACAATTCAAATTAAACATAAGGGCCTTATTTCCATATTTATGCTGTTATGGATTTTTTAACAAAAATAGGTTTAACCCTTTCAGACCCGACCTTGAAAATAACAATAGAAAACCATTGTTATTTTCAAGGTTAGGTCTGAGAGGGTTAACATAACCGTTACTATTTTGTCTTTATTTAGCATAGTACTAAGTATTTATATTATTAATGACCTGGACTAAACAGGTCCTGGACTAGCAGGATTTAAAGTAATTTTAATTTTACCTAATAAACAACCGCGATTTGACACGTTATTTGTATTACTAAGTTTTCGTGGATAGGTCATTCTGAACAAGTTGTAAGTTTTGTAACATTGAGGGGAAAAGTGTGTCCGCAGTATCCGCATCATACCCGTCAAATTTTGATGTTATTATTGTACTTTATTGTACTTAAAACTTTTAACACGACATTACTTAAGAAATAGCATGTACAAAGCCGAACTTATAGGTCTCTGTAAAACAATTTTCCAGCAAACACTATATTTCAATAACTTCAATCTCTATCCATAACATAGAAGCATATTGTTTTCCCATAAAATGTACGCATTGTGCGCGACCTTCGAAAATGAGGTAGCACTAAATATTCAGTTATGAATTGTACGATATTGACATTTCTTATTATAGGGAAAAATCCCGAGCGAGAAATTGGAAAAGGCCCGTAATGTATTCAAGCAATATTCCATTGACAATCTGTGCCAATTTATTTACCAGTTATTTTTATACCGCCACGCGTCAAGCACTTGGGACTGGCTCAACTTGGTTTCGGGACAATAGCTACTGCAAAATATTGAAATTAGATATATATAATTATGGACATAAACAATGTTGCCATCACCCGTAATTGTGATTTTGTTAGGCATTTGAACTATGAATACAGAAGTAGATATTTTTAGATTTATTCTTCCTAAAACTTGCCTGTTGCTTTATTTAGATTTTCATGGGCTACTTTTGATTTTTTTGTAACTATAGTACCACATACCGACTTCGTAAATTAATTTGTACCCATATAATTTTTAGAAGACTTAAATCTACATTACGAACCCATTTCTTAGAAATATGTGACACTTTTCAAACTTTGTCGCCTCTAACTCCAGAAAGAAGTACTTCCGGGGTTTCCGCCTTGCGGTTTTTTACAGTGGGGTGCCTTGATATACGAGTATAGCCACGTGATGTTACTAAAGAAATCCGCCCTGAATCTCGATAGTGCGTCCCGGTCATTTATGCAGTGACTGTCGACTCTATTGTGCCAAATGCGTTCCTAAAACATGCATGGAGTTCTTATTATGTTCAAAATAAAGTCAAATATTCAACAACCTCACCTTGTGAGCCTGCGGACAAAGGGGTTAAATAAATCACATTACCGACGCGTGAATTGTAAATTGGACATTACACGTTACACTCGGAGCTAGTGCGACATTGTTTTGTATGAATATCCCTCGGTTTTCCGAGCATTTGAATACCATTTTCTAATACTCTCCTTTCTTCAGAAAGAGGTTTCGCTATGCGTTTTTATTTTGAATGCGAGCTCCTTTGTGCGAAAAGAGTTTCGCTTTGGCGTTGTACTGAATTCAAACTTCTTTCATTGACAGGAGTTCGTTCCAAATTCAAACTTCTTCAGAATCAAATTCAGCATTATTTTGTAATTTGTTTAAGGAGGTTTTGTTGCAGTCTTAACTTATTAATGCGTAGAGTGCGACAAGTGAGTCCTGGCACAAGCCTTTGGCGGGAATTTAAAAATCTTTTAGTTGATAACACTGCATAACGTCTGAATAAACCATTTTGCATTACTTTTGCATAACTTGATATTTGTTTAATTAGTTTGGAGTCTCCAATGAATTTTGTCCAAGCAAAAATAAATATAAGCAAAACTAAAGCATTAACTACATCAAAACCAACATTACCACTCCACCAAAAACAGGGATAATAAAGATGCACCACATAAACTAATAAACATTTATTAATGCGTTCTTTGACTAAGTCTTCGATCTGACGTTTAAAATTTTCGTCATCCGACAGACCTTACAACAAAAAATAATTAATGTTGCTTTTAAAACATTATTACTCGTATGTACATACTAAAACATAGGTAAAATTATGTTCAATAGAAACAAAAGGTTTTTTCTTGTTTAAATCTAGGATGAGTATCAAACTGTTTGGGCTGTACTACTTGCAGCTGAAATACCTAAGTTTGACAGTCAGAGTATGGCCATATGAAGAATTCGAAATAAATCGCGTCCCAGGACTCGCTTGTCAGACTCTAGATTAGCGATTGCATTGATCGATAGTCCGCCTTTTGATAGCATTTTTATTGGTAATTATTTTGAGTCTAACGCCGGGTCTGAGCTACTAATTGGGTCGTTCTAATTAGCTTTTATGAGACAGCTCAATGTTAAGAAAATGTGAAGGTATTTTATTAGAGGCTACATTTTAATTAAAAGCAAAGAGAACTTAAGTAACTTTCGCCGACTTTATTGAGGCAGATGTGTTATATATTATTGTAGCTATTACTATAAAAAATCAACCATTATCCAAAAAAACTGCCAAATTGTTATAAAAACAATTTTATCTTGTTGTGACTTCCGTACGCATTTCATTTACTGGTGTAAGCAGGCGACCAGTCAATCTTTATATGGTAGACTAAACCGAGTTTTATTCCCTACCTGAATGTACTCAGAATCACTCAGAAGTGAGAATCGCTCAGTAGTAATATTTTACTCATAAGCAGCCAACCTCTTAGATTAGATCTGAACTGAATTAGATTGAATTATACACAGCAAAAAATAAATGGAGTACAAACTAACTATTACCTACCTACTTCGTGCGCGAGTCTAACTCGCACTTGGTGGGTTTTTACACTGACGCTACGTTTCAACACAACGCCAAGGCTTATGGAATAACAGTCTCACTGGGTAACTAACTTACGTGAGCTTTCATCAATCTTTTGTGAAGAAATTTACTGATGTTTCAGGTACGAGTATTTCGCTTGGTGCGATTCTTAGTTCAAAAACAGTTGCATTATAAAAAACACTCAAAAAGTTGTAAATTAATCTACACTTAATGAAAATTTTATAGTTTTTAAAACCATTGTTACCGAACATCTATCGCTGTTGTAATAATAATAAAAAACATGAACATTCATAACTATTATAAAAATAGTTAGACTCGTTTCTACGTTAATAAGCTGGTATATTGCTATTTTTATTGCTTCCTGTATGCTTAAGATAAAAATCTGTTACTAAGGTATAAATACGTTTAGTTATTAGTTCTTATTATAAAACATATACTCTTATGTATTTTGGAACTAGCCTGGCTCCCCATAGCACAAGGAGTTCTAGTTTGGGAGCCAGTAAGCATTTTTTATTTTTAGTCGCTAAGCCAAGTCAGAGGCCCTAGGGCGGCTTGAAAACTTCTGACAGTAAGACCAGCCACTAGTCTTACAAGCCTCCACCAATCCGAACTAGGCCCCCGTGGTGGAGTATGGCCTATAGATACCTTTCTCAGGGAAGAGACCCGAGCCCCTCGGTGGGGACATAATGGGTTGATGATGGAAGCATATTTTGTAACCGTTTTGCAGAAATGTTTGTTAATTTAATTTAATTACAATAAGGGCTGATTTTTCAATAGTCAGATAACTTTTATCTGAGGAATAAAAATGGCGGTTTGACAGCTTATGTATGAAAGTTATGTCAAACCGCCATTTTTATTCCTCAGATAAAAGTTATTTGACTATTGAAAAATCAGCCCTAAGCGTTATTAAAAAAATACGAAAACAAGAATAAAATAAAAAGTATACTTAATAAATATTAAAACAAAATCACGTAATTAATGGAATTTTGATCGGTGTAAGCAACAGCAAAATATATGAAAAGTCACATCCCCAAATCGGCCACGTACCAGATACAACAACGGTATTGTCACGCCATCGGTATATTTATCAGTGGGGCGCGGCCATCGTCCCGACAATCAAACCAATAGTTTGAAATACTGCACACAGAAGGTTAACAATAAAAACCTACACGCACCCATATTCTTTATCATCATCATTCAGACACAAGAAGTCCACTGCTGGTCATAGGCCTCCTCCATGGATTTCCAAAAAGACCGGTTGGAAGCGGCTTGCATCCAGCGTCTCCCTGCTACTTGGATGAGATCGTCTGTCCATCTTGTGGCTGGTCGTCCTACGCTGCGCTTGCCGATGTGTGGTCTCCATTCCCATCTTCTTAAAACTCCAAAAAAACACAAGTCATACGAAAGCCACACAGAGAGACCGAAAGACCGACGGGTGTAGTTTGGCGAAGCTACAAGATTTCTCGCTTGTTGACTCTACTTGTTGACTACCAAACACTATAAACTCATCTTTTTTTAATACAATAATTATTGTAGACCACAGCGTGATGGTCTGCTCTTCAGCACCCGTCAGCCGCGATTACACAGTACAGAGTCAACTTTCTGTCAGTGAATGTATCGAGGCGTGGTGTCACCCGGGCAATCAAACCGACGGCGCACGGTAATTGGCCGCCGGCGGAGCCCTAACGAGCTGGATTGTGCGCTGATGCTGCAAATGTAGGGCCACTGTTGGATTGTTGGACACAGAGTTATTACAACTGTTGTTTGGTAGCTTAGTAAAGGATAAACGCGTTGCGAATTCAGTTGCTGTAATCGACCAGAAGCGCATTGGGTCACGTTGGGTTTATGAATTGGAGTATCGATGACCCCGAGAGCACTGTCCAATTGCCATCGCATTTTGGCGCGTTCATGCGATTGAAGTACTTATTTACAATTGTACGTGTACACTGTAGTTTAGCTGTATCCCCGCGGGATTACCATGCCAAAGGAGAGGTCATGGATTACATTCCTACAATCTATTTACTGAAGCGAACGACTAAAGGTAAACAAAGACACAGCATCTCTCAAACTTACATATCACTCAAAATAGCTCATGCACGCAGCTTTGCTTGCATCGTATACCCACATAGGTTTAGGTAGGTACTGTTTAAGGAAAACAGACAGACAACCAAACAAGACAAGAAAAACACTAAAGAAAATAAAATAGTTTAGAGAAGTTGCACTCGCATCAACAACGTCAATCGTGAGTAAATATGGCGTCGGGGTGGCTATATTACTTACTTTTTTTGCCTTTAATTAAAAAAGAGGTTAGTAGTCAGCTCTCCATACTTCTTCCCATATTTGGCAGCAGTAGGATCGCTTTTATTTGAGGACCACTGAAATTTTAGGTACCTTTTGGGGCATAGATCTCTTAAGCAAATTGTATTTTCATGATAAAATTAAATATTTAGTTAAATAAACTGCGAGTGAGGGATAAATCATGTAGTAACAGTGTTAATGTGTTTATTGCTTATTGGCATTTATTAGCCATATCGTTTTGTATAACTTTGCTAAATATTATGCAGTGTTATAAATGTGGCATATTGAAAAACCAAATTTTTGACATGTTGACACTTACTCGTTCGCTTCAGTAAATAGTAGTGCGGACTGCTGTACGTTTGTTCAAATGGTCTCAGTTTGGGCGTATTTCCACGCTTATGATGGCCTTGCATGTAACCACAGCACAGAGTATCCTAGTTTGGGACCAGCACAAGTGAGCGAGCCGCCCGTTACCCCGGTTTCCTGAGTGATCTTAAACGATCATGAAGGTTAAACAACATAGGGCGCGTTCAGTGCATGGATGGGTGATCGTCTATGACTAACGCTAGTGGCATTTTTCCGAGCGGTTCCGTGGTTCGCAAGGCACATTAAGCAGTTGCTGCAGCTGCCGTCAATAGATGGCAGTCGTTAAGCTAAGTCAGAGGCCTTAGGCCCGCTTGAAGACTCCTGACAGTAAGACTAGCCACTAGTCTTACAAGCCTCCACCAATCCGGACTAAGCCCCCGTAGTGGAGTATGGTCTATACCTTCCTCAGGGTGGAGTGCCCCTTGGTGGGAACGTAATGGGTATTTTTATTATTCCTATTTAATTTGTAAGAATGATAGCGTAAGAATGATAGCAGCGTATGGGAAACTACGTCGAGTCTTCACATCGCCAATCCCATAGAGTCTAAAGACGAAAGTCTTCAACCAGTGCGTCCTACCCGTCATGACATACGGTGCCGAAACGTGGACACTCACGGTGGGGCTGATCCACAAATTTAAAGTCGCTCAGCGTGCTATGGAAAGGGATATTCTCTGAAAGATCGAATTCGAAACGAAGTCATCCGACAGAGAACCGAAGTCACCGACATAGCCCACCGAATTAGCATGCTGAAGTGGCAGTGGACCGGCCATATCACCCGAAGAACTGATAACCGATGGGGTAAAAGAGATCTTGAGTGGAGACCGCGGATCGGTAAACGTAGTGTAGGACGTCCTCAGACTCGGTGGAGCGATGATCTTCGCAGGGCGGCTGGCAAGAGCTGGATGAGAGTAGCCGAGGACCGTGCTCAGTGGCGTGCAATGGGAGAGGCCTATGTCCAGCAGTGGATAACCGTAGGCCGATGATGATGATGATGATTGTAAGAATTATAACATTTGCATCATTATCGTATCAACAGGATTAAATAATGTGATAAATGGTTGAGTGACACTCGGATTGCTGCCAACTAAACTAAATAGAAAAGTTACATTCAGCTGGGCGGTAGTGTCATACAAAAACATACGCTTCGAATTGAGAACCTCCTACTTTTTTTAAGTCGGTTAAATGAGGGTTGAATAACCATTCATTTTATATTATTGTTTCATAATAAATATGTCATTTATATTATAATATGTAATAAAATATGTTTTCATATATTTTGGGCCACAATGGGCATCAAATCGTCCGCAAAAAGTGAAGCCTTTCATCCCAAACTCAACAGAGATAGAAAATGAGCTTTATTATTAAAGGACCTGACAATATGGACTATCTTACAGGGATATTGTTATTCGATGAGGCCTATTCATTCAGTCTCCATCTAGCCTCAGCGGGGTACCAGTAAGCAGAGTTAGGCACCTATTATATGCCTGACTGAAAGCTGACCTCTCGTTTTATATTACTTGTTCTGCAAGGAGAAGACCAAGACATTCTTAGTATAATGCTACCTCTGGTACGACAATAATAGTTGATATCGGCCCTTATAGCGCCCTATGACGCTCATTCATTCGCAATTTCGTTCTGATAGGCGGCCCTTAATGATATTGTGTGTGTGCCTCGAGAGTGAAGTGGGGAATAACGATTTGGACTCCGTTTAGTCGGATATTGCGAGCTTATATTGGGTTAATGTTGATAGCCATCTGTGATATAACTTGAAATTGTATAGGTTTTTTTTTCTTTGCTATACGCCTTCAATGTTGTTTTTACTTGTCCTAAGATCTTCTAGAAGTATGAATGTACATTCGTTCATGCATTTTAGTAATAAAGTGCTTAAAAAGTGTATTTGAAAAAGATACTTAAGCGCTTTGTACTGTACTGAGCAGTTTGTAATTCAATAATTTGCTTCAGAATTTGAAATATTAACGGTTATTGGCTGTGTAGATTATGTATCTAGGTGCTTATGTTTAAAAAAATGTTATCAGAGCTTGCCGTTAAACTGCATTATCATTTTGGCAAAATGTAAAGATGATGGAGCTGCCGACCTCTCAACTTCAATTTTCTCAATTTTTCAACATGAGTATCATGCCAACACGTACAAATAATACGCAAGAACTGAGAAACAACTCCATATTTCACTCCAAACGAAATCCATAACCGAAATGAGCGAGTGAACCGCGCCGGTACTAAAGGAACGTAGTTTCACAGGCCGGCAAGCCGGAACAATTGTGTTATACGAGCTATTAAACCCGCCCCCGCTGCGGTGCACTGTTTTGTGCCCTCACTAATCGTTTGATGCACTTGTTAGAGCCCGGATTTGTAGAGGCGATAGCTCGGAGATCTTCCAAGCTATTTATGAAGATGTTACTCGCTCGTGTTGGCATTTGAATCAATTTCTAACACTCTCGGTGCTTGGAAAGTATTTAAAAATACTACTTAACGTCAATCACGCACTACTGTTGCCAACTAAACCCACTCACCCAATTTCGAAATAATCGGACGATTTCTATGTAAAAAATGGACTGACGTTTAAACGTCTTTTGATAGTTAAGCTTACAGACAGTAAAAAATTGACATTTAGTACATACCTACTTGACTATATTATTGGTGTAGCGGTTAAGACGCTTAATTACCAAAATTAGGTTCGTAGATTCAATTCATACTGGAGGCAAATTCTTTGTACAAATGCCCTAAGTCTTGGTGTACTACCATGTCTGTGGTGACCTTGCCTGATCACCATACCTAGCATAGAGTGTCTGGGACCAGAACAAGTAATTCCTTTTTGTGGATGTTGTTATTGTTTAACTTATGCCAATTTAAGCTTTTGATAGGTTTGTCTATAGAAAGATGGAATGTAGCAAACGTACTTAAGATGATAATCATTTTGGGTCTGAAATCTGCAAATAAAAAGTTAAGTTTGTAATCTAAAAGCAGCTGCAGGAGCAAATAAAATTGACATAATATCTTAGCCATCTCGTGAAAAAATTTAACGTTCAGAAAAGGCAATTCTGCAAACCTTACTGCCAAACGAACACCTAGGTGCCTACGCGCGTATAACACAGCGACTCTCTGCGGAAGTGTTCGGCATTAAGTATTGTGTCAATAAATGCTAACCACCCCCTTTGTTCCATCAATGAGCGCCTGCCACTTTCCCTTTGTGCATTACGCCCTTCGCCCGCGGCGCACCGACTCTACAATAACGCGGCTAGGGCTGAACAGACGAGCTAAAAAGAACAAACTTCGCCGCTGAAAGAGTTGAAGTTTAGCCCTAAAAGTCTCATAAAAGCCGACGAATAAGCTTGAGCGCTTAAATGGCTATAAAAGTGAGAGAAAAGGTGTACGGTAAGGAAGGATTCTTTTTTAGTTGTTATTTAAGGGTGGTGAAAACTGTGAATGAAGATTGTAAAAGTACTCGTAGCTTAATGAAGCCAATCTTCCCGTAGATTAAAATATTAAATTTATTCGAGTGACTGTAAATGTTGTTCAGATTGAACATCGATAAGGCCAAAATAAATAATAATAATACGATTAACTGACACGTATGGCTCAGCGACCCGAAGTGGGTCTTGGCCTCCGACACAAAAAGTCGCCACTTGTCTCTGTCCTGCGCGGTTTCCTGCCAGTCACTGGCCTGGAGCTCACGAAGGTCCTTGGCCACTTCGTCACTACAACTATGTCTGGGGCGGCCCACCGGTTTTTGGCCGCTTGGAAGCCCCGAGTATGCTCTCTTTACACCATTCACCATTACAATAGTTTTTAATTGTTCTTTTTAAGTTGACAACGCAAGTGATTACAGCCCTTACTAAACCATATTTCATCTTAAAAAATAAGTGACATACTACCCCTCTAGGATATAGGCGTTAGTTTATGGATATTTTTTCTCTTACACACATGTTTACATTACATACATTTTTGTTGTAATTACTTTAAGCCCATACATTCTTTACGCGTCTGGGAAACATTTGACGAGACTGGACCGGGTGGGTTGGGGTAAAAGAGAAGAGGCCTACGCCCAGCAGTTGACACCATTTAAGGGCTGATTAGATAGATAGATTATTTAAACACGATGAAAGCAAAACTGTAACATCAGTTATAAACAAACATTCACACCTTTACATGTAAACATGTTTTTCACCTCACTCGCTTGGAAAACCTCAGTTTGTAGCGCGAAATCTGCGTGGAAGAGCCTATTTTATCCGCTAGCGTGGAGAAGTCATTCTAATAATAATTTCGAAGACGATGATTGTAATAATTCTCTGTGCATGTGTTTTTTTTTAATATACAACTTTTTCAAAATTATTTAGCGTCTCGTGTCTTGAAAGCCTAGCTACGCTCAGGAACAATCTTAGATTCCTTTACTTGCTCAGCTTTCAATTTTAACACTAGTGCCAAATAACCACTTTGTAGGCTTGCGTAACAAATAACCATTATCAATAAGGTGCTATAATTAATAGGCTACAAAGAGATGGTCGCCCAAATTCCGTCGTGGCACCCCTGAAGGTGCAAAATGCTCAGCTAGGTACCCACTCAATGATTGAGTCCTATGGGAATCGCGAGTATGCTCCATTCGTACGCCATCGCCGCGCCGACGCTAGTTACGAATTTGCGATTGGCTCCGAATTTATGCATCCTTCATGAACCCGTATTATTAGTTTTCTGTTGCTTACTTAGCATAGCTTTGTAGTTAGCGTGTGTCATAAGGATGGTGTTGAATACAAATCGTGTTACATGAAGTTTGGTTAATTTATCTTTTGAGTTTACTGTCCAGGAGTCTCAAAACTTTATGGATGTTAGTTAAATAATTAAAAGATTCATGGATGGAATTATAATGATATTATGATTCATATCATTCCTTATTTGTCACATCTAATTGGTTGCTTTAATAAGTTTAACGACGTTGCGAAAACGTTCTGATTAATTATAGTGACCAATAAATAATTATTTTATAATTTTCAACTTCGTTTTCTGATCTCAAATGAAAACGTTAGGTGACGCTGGATATATAGGGTTAATTTAAAAAAAAATTTAAGAATGCGCGCAACCTTTGATACACAGCAATTAGAATTTCTCACTCACTACAAGTTTTTGAAGTAAAATTCTACCTTTGAGTAGTTGAATTAAATTGGAAAATTCTTTATTGCATTAATACAAAATTGTAAAGGCGAACTTAATACTAGATAGTATTTTCTTCCAACTAACCCACGTTGAGCAAAACTACAGTTATTAACCTGGTTTTACCCTAGCCACCTTTTTTGATTACAGTTATAGGAACACAACTAACTAAAACTCATTATTAACTTTAATAAAGTATTCTTTATCAAAACCGTCGCGATATTGTCCACTGCCTACGTCCGGCCAAAGCAATCCCTCACATGACTTCGATACCGATACCCAATTATCAGATAAGAGCCACCCCAGACGCTCGCACTACAGAATTAAATAACGATCACATACTTACCTACTGGTTTGTCCTAAGGACTATCCATCCACGTTGCAACGGTCGGGCGACGGGGCGCAGCAACGATACAAACTACACCTTAAATAAAGATATAAGTTAAGATTAGAAACGTAAAATATAGGCGAAAAAAGCTAGGCCACATGCAGCCACGAATGGCTGATGGCCATGTCACAGGAACGGATTTTTTTGCACTTGTACAGTACAAATAAATATAGTCCCTAAATTCGTAAATATTAAAGATTATTTTACATTGAAATCGAGTGAGCACGACGGCAGCGTGTTGTAGCTTGGATAAACTTTTCTCTCGTCTGAAAATAATGCCCGCTACACATAAATAAGTTTTTAGCACAATGAAATACTTCATTGTGCGAAAAACTTATTTATGTGTAGCGTTGTGGTGAAAAAAATTATGTATATACCTAAAAATATTTTGGCAAACATTTTTGTCTCCAAAACGCACTATAATCGAAATGTCAAAAATAATTAGTTAGAAGTATCGAGAAAGTAAATATTTTTTTAAGCAACATTTACTCTTTTTTTTTGTTTAACATTATAAAGTATCACACTAATATTATAAAGCCGAAAGTGTGTGAGTGTGAATGCTTGTTACTTCTTCACGTCTAAACGGCTGGAGCGAATGTGATAAAATTTGGTATGGAGTTAGTTGACATCTTGGATTAACACATAGGCTACATTTTACTGCGAGAAAATATCTTATTCCTATGGGAGAATCGATGAAAATGACTTCATGGATAATTTATGGGGAACTTTGTACATAACTTTTTCAAAAACTTGTTTACTGTTTAATACAAAATTTTATTGTCCCTAATAAACTGCGGGTAACACCGCGGCGTATGCTAGTATACTTATAAATGTTTTTATATTGTGAATTCATCTAGTAGCTTTTCTAAATATTTTTGCTCTACTTAATTTTACTAATTCTCTTCTTTTCTTCGGCTTTCTTTTATTATATTTATATCTACACTGACAGTGATAGCTGAAGCTTATGTTTCAACCTCTTACCGTATTCAATCTAAAATAGACGAGATGCAGGAAAAATTGTTCACTTTCAGACGGGAATTAAATTTTTTACTTAGAAAGTGGAAATATTGCAAACGACATCAGCTCAGGTGATAGTTGCGAGAATAACCAGTTATACGCTCGTATAATGCCCGGCAGATAACTGGAAAAAATATCCGCGCAGACGGGATGAGTTTGCAGTAGAAATGTAATATTAATACCAAAGGAACAAAGGAAAGTTTGCAGGAAAATATCGTGAGGAAACCTGAATGGTAGGTAACCTGAAAGAGACATGTTCATATACCTCAGCGATTGAAATTTCTACTAGGCTCACTCTGGAACAAGGCTTGTGCCTTCAAGTGACATACATAACATAATAATTAAGCTACATGAAATATGTATAATTTCACTGAACTGAAGTCCGGGGATCAAGTCACATTCCGCGTTCCCTCTAAGAGCCATCGCAAACAGGGCGACTTGTCGCCGCATCAAGTCGCCTCGTCAGACGCGACGTTGTCATTTGTTTCTGGCGTCTTGTCGTCGACTCTGACGCCAAGTGTGCGGAGATTCGAACAAAATATATGAAAATTGACGGCCGTAACCTGTCGTCGTCGTTATTTATCGGTCAGTATACTATATTATCATTCTAAGTATCTTCTTAAGTATTCCGACACTGACAATGTGCCTGCTAAAATAAACCTGAATGAAACGGAAACCCGATTGCGCCTGTCAGTCTCGCTCGTGACGGGCGCTTACCATGGTAACGGGAGAAAATGCCAATCATTTCACCGCAAACAAAATTAATTCCCGCAATTTGTTTCGTCCTTTGTCGTGCAATTAAGAGACTTGTCTCGTCCTATTTGATTCGATTTTCCCTCTTCTTTTCGTAACGCAGTTGTCTGCGTATCGATATCAGTTCATTTCTAATTTAAACTAAAAAAAAATGCACTGCGGTTTGCCCGCGATTTTATTCGAATGTAATTTGGACAATAAACAAACATTTAACTGGGTGCCAAGTGAATCCAAATTCCATTTATAAATATGTATGCAAATACGTAAACTACAATTTAAAATAATAAAATATAAAGTATCCTAGTATTGATTGTATCTAATTTTGTATAGATTGAAAACTACCTATATTTAATAATATAATAGACAAAACTATTAACCTTCGACTCTTATTCATTCGCTTCTAGGCATGAAGGCCTACGACATACAAGCAATCTATATTTCGACACTTGGCCATCCATCCGTGACTATTCACCATTAAATGACTTCATAAGCCAGTTACAAATTCTGGAAAAAAACTGTTTCAGAGATGCACTTAGCAAGTTCCTGTTGCACTGTTCCACAATATCGTGTATATTGAAGACCACGTTAGAGAGAGAAGTGTTTTTTAAATGGACGCCGTGGCCTTTGTCCGCCAAATTGGCTGGCGGGGGTGGAGAAATTGAATCGCCCGCGTCGGGGGTTCCCCGCAGGAACCGCGTCCGGGCTGCGGGCGCGTCGCTTCCACGAAACTAACACAATTGAGAAGGCTCACTTCATAGTTAGTTACCTTCATACCTGAACGACTCTACAGTTTCCGCAGATTCAACGAAAGCGCAAATTTTTGATTCCCTATCCTACCCTTTACTCTACCATATCCTATTCTATCCTAGCTTAGTCTTCCCTATTTTACTATCCTACTCTACCTCTTTTCTACACTATATTTATCCTTCAACAATTCAGCTAAATTAAACAACTTATACCTACTAGGTTTTTGGTTTGTTTTTTATAAAACAAGCCAATTTTTTCGATTCTGGTTTGGAGTTGCCCTAATGTTTAAAACCATGTTTGTTAAATAAAATGGGCCTTGTTATATGTTGCACATTTATTTACTATTTATTGATATAACGGCGACAGGCTTGCCACTTGTCACGTTTGGGACCTAATAAACTCGGCAAAACGTGGGTCCAGTTCTAGAGACTGGTGCCTCTGCCTACCCCTTCGGGGATAACGGGCGTGAGTTTATTTATTTATAATTTATTTTTATTTATTTTTATTGATATTGGTCTGTAAGGGGGACTGTAATAAAATTATGTCAACCCGAAGTTCTTTTTTTTCTGCGGTATCACGAAAGAATAAATCTGAGAAATAATAAGAAAAAAAGTTATTGCAAAACACAATCCTATTCAGGATTTTAAAGTTAATCCCGGCCTTTTATATTATATGCGCTGCCTACTCTTTCTGGTGTGGAAATTTAGTCTTGAAAGGCGGTGCTCCAGCTCACCACATCCTCTCCCTTTGTATTGTCATCAAACTGCAAATTGGCGGTCCAGTCAGCGCCCGCAGGCGCTCGTTAACGCGCCGCTTGTAAAAAACTAACCACACAAGCTCGCAACCCGCTTTCCTCTATTTCACCTGGTCTTTACATGGTAGGTGCTGACCGTGCATTCAGAGCAAAAATAAAATATTCAATATTCGGCAAAATGAGCAATGAGTAACTTAGATCTCATCATCAACCCATCATGTCCCCACCGAGGGGCACGGGTCTCTTCCCTGAGGAAGGTATAGGCCATACTCCACCACGGGGCCCAAGTCCGGATTGGTGGAGGCTTGTAAGACTAGTGGCTGGTCTTACTGTCAGAAGTTTTCAAGCCGCCCTAAGGCCTCTAACTTGGCTTAACGACTGCCATCTATCGACGGCAGCCGGCACCGACTGCTTAACGTGCCTTGCGAAGCACGGAACCGCTCGGAAAAATGCCACTAGCTTTAGTCATAGACGGTGACCCATCTATAGACTGAACGCGCCGTATATTGCTTAACCTTAGTGATCGTTTAAGATCACTCAGGCAGCCCAGGCTACGAGCGATTCGAGCGAGGCGATCGGCCCTTTCAAATTTCTACCTTTTAAGTCGCGTTAGATGGATACGGCCCAAAAGGGTGTAAGCCCTGACTGATTACATACATCGCACACTCGGCGCAATTAGTGAGTGATCAGAAACCTAATGAAGCGAGGAGTACGCTGCCAAACTCCCAGAGAGTCAGGTTAATTAAATTTCGTGAGCAAATCTCCAGCTGCAATATATCTGTCGTTAGGCACTGCCGCCGAGTCTAATCATATTCTGAGTAATTGTGTTAGTAAGCAAGGCTTGAATAAATAATGAAATGCTTAGGTGCTGGATCGAAATTTTCTTTGTTATTTTGGCATTTGATATACAATTATTACAATCGTTTATTTGTGAAAAACAGCAACGTTCTATCTACTTTCCTTCAATTTACTCTAGCAACCAAGCTACGTCTGCCCAATCGTAGTATGGATAGATGAACAGTATGAAACACATCCTCGTTACTAACTCGATGATGCGCTCAGAGCGCAGACAATTGAATTATTGCTAACCCCTGGTTACTCCTGGGTGCAGCAAAACGGAAAGATGTTGAATATCCCCTGCAACTGTTCAAAGCTCTGTGAAAATAACACTTGCACAATGTTGGAAAAAACATTTTACACAACACAATCACTGGTGAAAAAAGAAAAGTGTAAATATTTATTATTTTTTTGCGTTTTTAATTATTGGGGTAATCTAAAGTCCGATGAATTTTAAGTCACACCCTGTGCAAGTGGACAGTCCAAGTAATTTTTCGGTCACTATAACAAGCAGTGCAGAAGTCAATAAAGTTCAATACATATTGCCATAACTTTGCATATCGTCCCCGTAGAGCGAAAAGTCACTAAGTAACATAAACCATGTTTCGAGAAATCGGGGTTCAAAGTTTCAAAAACGAAAAAAAAATATAACTTTCGTTTCAAGTAAGATATTTCAAAAATTGAAGTTTTATTACAAAGAAGTTTTAATTATGCTGTATTTATTCTGACAGATTTCTAAGTAGGTCCATAACTTTAAAAGTTATAGCCAAAAAACTAAGTTGGTTAGTTTCGTCTCGCAAATCATGATACTTCTTGTTAATTAGTTACTTTCTGAATGTTAGTTAGTGATTTTTTGTTTTGAGTAATTGAATTTAAAGTAAGTTAGTTACTATTGAAGAAAAATAAAAATATTTTTTTTTTAGTAAGTAATAATTATAAAAATAAACTTTTTTATATGTTTAAAAATGTATTAACATCATTTTTTGTTACTTAAAAGTCAAAGAATTAAAACTCAATGAATTACACAAAAAATAAAATGTTTCTGTAAATATATTTTTTTCTTTTATAGATTTTTATTTTGCTAAATGAATTAAATGAACGGACTGACTGTACAGAAAATAAAAATATAATTACGTAATTACCTAATAAAGTTTATTATTAAAATCATACAATTTAAGGTAGGGCATAAAAAAGGCACATCCAAAAAGGTCTCGAAATATTCAAAATTCTCCTCCCCCTTCGCAGATTTCTGTCACATCTGACTGACATAATCGCTCTTCAACGTCTCTGCTGGTAGACAGGTTTGCATACTAGGCGTGAAGTTCTTGAGGAATTATACCTTTGGAACCAAATCCCTTTTTTTAGCCTCTGATATCGGAAGTCGAGTAGAAAACGCCTTTGGGATAACATGACCTTAAGGCGGCTTGAAAACTTCTGACAGTAAGACCAGCCACTAGTCTTACAAGCCTCCACCGATCCGGACTTGGTCTCCGTGGTGTTGTATGGCCTATACCTTCCTCAGGGAAGAGACCCGTGCCCCTCGAAGGGGACATAATGGGTTGATGATTATTATTTTAACTCCGCTATCCATTGCTCTCGTCTTTCTTCACCACTGCATCCACCTAACTCTTGGTCATTTTGGTGTCTCCTTCTCTTTCTTGTTCAGGGCACATTATTATTTTCAGATGTGACATCCAATTCAAGATAATGGGCCTTCATGAGAATATCGAAATAGTACCACTTATGGCGAGTTCTTTTGAAATTTCAGGCATTTAATTTTGAGCCACATAACTTTGTTTCCTTCCGTGTCTCTACTCGTGTTCTTCATAAACAATTTATTTAAAGCACGAACATCCAGCATTCCTTAGTAAGACAGTTCTTTGATTGTAAAGGCTGAGCCGAATCACAATGTCGTTTGGATCGAGCGCGTAACATGATAGAATGCATAAAGATCTTTGTTTGGAAAAAGATCATCTAATTCCACTGAAACCATTTCTCCTTCAATGTTGCTGTCAAGCAACGATATCTACAAATAAAATGAGCCACATGACTTCAAGAAATATTGAATTAAAAATGATTTAATCAGAAATTTATTTCAATGTAAAAATTTACATTCTGCTAGTTGAATGTCAATGTACCTACCTAATTAGAATGATATCTAATGTTAGCCGCTGCCTTGGGGCCGAATGTAGTGGAGAAAAAGGCAGCAAAAAAAAACTTTTTTTGTTCTTCCTTTCTTCATCTTTTCTCTTAACAGAGAGAGTATGGGCATAATTACCACGCGTGCCCACCGCGGATTGGAAATTCCAAGCGCTGAGTTATGTGAACACCTCAGACCTTAACAATAAATAAATAGTATGAAATAATAATACTAAAATAATATCGATTGATCCATAAACAGGCTATAAACATCGCACCATTCGGGGGCACAATCCTTCTGACAGGTATCTTATTTGTTTTTTTAAAGTAAATACCTACTTAGTTTTTAAAAGCCGGTTCCTCAGAGACTGTTATCTTTCGACATAATATTATTATTATCTACCAATTATTTATCGATCTATTATTACAAATCTTTAAAACAAACAGATTTGAAAACGAACAAACATAGCTTTTATAAAAATAAAATAAAATGGGTATTTATACACATTTAAAAAGTTTTATTTACTTACCTTTCACAGCATTTTCTTCGCCTTTTTTCAGTAATTCGTCAACGTTCTGTCGGTTACTAAACTCACCAATTGACCAGCGGCTCAAATAAACAAACACTCATTCACTAAAATAGCGCGCCAAAAATTTTATTCATTGTATTGGCTCATATTGATGATAGGGTAAAACTCATTAAATGCTTTTATTCTATGCTTTGTTTCGATCTCAACAAAGTAAACCTCACTAAAGAGCGTTGATTAGTTTGAGATTTGAAATTAAACTTAAAACTTTGTGCAAAACGCGATTGAAAAATCACTAATGGCACTTAGTGACTTCTTGCCCTCTAACTTTCGCCAAACCTTTCAGGCGTAAACTACCTAAAGCGTATTAGTGACTTTTTGTTTCATAATTATTTCAAATATTTATGGTTTTCTGGTAGATAAATATCAACTAAGGTACGTTAGTTAGGCAAAATGCACAAGATTATGAAGTGATAAATGTGTTAAGGGAGTTTATGATCTTCTCTTGTCAAAAGTAACGTTAGGGTGTACTTAATTCTTTTTTACACTTTCTAACTTCGAAACTATTGAAGCTGTCAAAATACTGATTAGACGGAAGGATAGAGAAAAAAAAACTGGATCGGGTGGCATTCATAACTCAATTTCGGCCAAAGTGTGACTTAGTGACTTTTCACTCTACGGGGACGATATACTCATCGGTTCGCTATGAAAGTTTTTAATTCTTAAAGTATAGAGCATAGTTTTCATTTTGGTATATTTAACTCAAAAATGACCATGTTGTGGGTTGGAATCTTTTTGCTACACTACGTCCAATTTAAGTACACTACTGTGTACGAACAATGTGGGGAGACAATGAGAACAAAACTATTTTTTTAAGTCAGCGGATTTCTGGTCTTGATTGGATACTTTTTGTTGTTCTTTTCCAAATTGGCTCTCCGAGACTTTAATTTGTAGTTTCTCGCTCGGTCACGATAGCTAACCTCTAATTGTAGAAGGCACCGCAAGGAGAATGAAAATCGACTTGTGAAATTGCTTGTTTCAGCAAGCTCCTTACAGCACTGAAAAACCTTGGTACTTTTCTTCACAATATGTGCATTTTGGTTTTAGACGTGCCATTAATCAAATTGATAGAGCATGCCCTAAGTAAACATCCCATAACTCGAGTCAACAAAGATCGCACAAGATAATACAAAAACTATGACAATATCCAAGATAGAATATAGAGTCGGGCAAACAAGTCTGCCCGGCGACAACCCCTGACCCATCACGTCATATTGACTGACACTTGAAATGCAGAGTTTTTGTAGCTTTGAAATTGGAACAACTGCGTGCTTTTCAATTTGTTTTTTTTTCGTGGCATCCCTAGAACTCTGCCGCTGTGAAGTTTTTTTAAGATGACAAGTGTTGCACAAAAAAGTAAAAAAAAACAAATACTTATCTCCTTCCCAGATTGAATATACATGTTTTACGAATACTGGCTGATTTTTTTTCTCTAATGCCCGGTTCCTATAATATACGCCTACCGGCTACGATCCGTTCAACAAGACAATTTATTAATGGTTCGTAGGAATGTCGTAGGAATTGTAACCGATCGTAAGCAAAAACGAAGCGTTTTGTGGATATTGGAACTGGGCATAAGGCTGCATTTGTATTCCGAACATTGCAAGAATTTTCTTCCTTCTTTAAAACCAAGCAACTTTAGGATTGGAACGCTAAATTATTCATCTATCCACAAAATGGTATTTGCATCGTTACTCGGCCCTCAGAAGTTGCTCGGCCGATAGTCACGCGCGCGCACTCGAGGTGCTCCTCGGAGCGCCGCGCCAGAGTTGTCTGCTAGCAACCCACGGAGGACACACTTTGAAAGCGTCACTTATTTATAGGGGCATTAAACACATGGGCGCGCCCAGCAATGCATGCATTTCACATACATTATGAAAAATTTAAAGATCATATAAAATTTTACAGCGTTGTTCTACGCATTATATGTATAACCAAGTATAACCAATCAGCCTTTTTTAAGCATCAAATTCGGAACAAAGTTCAATTTATCAATTTTCCTTTCAGTCTATCACAGTTGATCTATCTTTATTGAACCTCACTTACAACCTCATATAACTGGTATTTTACGAGTTCTGTACCTATTGCATTGTTTAACGGTGACAATTACTTGAACTCTTCAATCGAGTGGTTTCAGGAACACGATCGTTAAAATAAAATAACGTTTCATGCCCATTGGGCAGTAAATATCAGCTTTGCTGGGTATCAACGTGGACCTTCTATGATTCCAGTCAGTGGCACTGCATTTAGTGCCAGCAGTCTGGCTTGCAGTCATAATTGGATTCGGTCGGACTGCAGGCAAGACGTGACGATTGCTGATGATAGTGCTGATAGAATGGATGCCGGCACAATGATGCACTTTTAGAGTTTTAGGCCAATAAAAACTGGAGCAAAGAACTGCAAAGATAAATTTGTATGATTATAATAATGACAATGACATTACAAACACGTAAATAAACCCACACTGTATTTGTTTTCTTTTTATGAATTTAATACAGTGTTTTCTATCTATCTATCTACATATTAATAACGGTTTTTGTACTTACTCCTAAATGAGCCGTAAGACCTTATTGTCAAAATTCATGATTTTGATTTAGATTTTGGGTAGGTTTTAATAGTGAGTTTAATTGTATGAAATACTAAACACATTATAGGGTTATGTCGTTTCAAAGCTTTTTTTTCTACATATAAGTTCCAATGGTCGTTAGCATTTGATATTGTTACTACCCGCCCGACAGAAAACGTATACAATGTTCGGACGGATAACAAAATTATTTAATTTATTAAGACAAGCAACCAGTAGAGTTAGTTACATCGGCAAGATCAAGATCACAATCTCGTAAAGATTTTTTCAGCTTGAGGTACGACACCCTAAAAGTAACAAAGTGCAATTGAAACACTGAGATCAGTAACAACAGATTTTCTGTCATTAATACCGAAATAAAAAATATTTTACTAGGAACACTTGAGCGAGATAAATTATCAAATTACTATTTTATGGTCACCTCGAGGTGTAAGAAAACTATTTTAAACTATGTAAATATAAACATTACATACAGGCACATACATTGCTTCTGGCCCCACACTAGGATACCCTGTGTCGTGGGAACCAGAAACAGGGACATCACAAACATGTGAACATCCAAAACTTGGTGTTTTTTGTCCCCAGCCGGGATTCGAACCCGGACCTCTCGCATGGTAGGCAGATGCGCTAACCGCTGCGCCACAGAGGTCGTCAAACTGCTAAAGGCAGATGTGGATAAAATTATGCGCAAAGATAAACTTTGTCGTGGACTAAAACATACGAATGATTTCAACCAAATCCCATGCAAACAAATCTATAAAAATAAAGACCAATACTGAAAATTTAATAAACATGGCTGTAAAAAGTACGATATAATTGGACGCACTGCAGCTGCCGGAATTGATTGCGACCTTCATTCATCGAGGTGTCGGGGAACAACGCGCATCGAGGACTTCTGAATAAACGATCACGCCAGCCGTCTGGACTCAAGTGCTGCAACTGCGAATAATTCATGCTGTATTTTCAAGGCGATTTTATTCACCCAACGGCATTTAAAATTATATAAATCGATGGCTTCAGTTTCTTGTAGTTTCTTGTGTTTGTTTATATTCGAGGCATCGATTTATTAATTCAAGGTAAAAAAGAGTTTGGTTTCTAAATATTTTATGTCATTGTACCTACATCAGAGAGTGCAATAAGATTCGATAAGAATTTTCTTTATAGCACGTAATCATCATCAATTCATTATGTCCCCTCCGAGGGGCACGGGTCTCTTCCCTGAGGAAGCTATAGGCCATACTCCACCACGGGGGCTAAGTCCGGATTGGTGGAGGCCAATAAAACTAGTGAATGAATGAATGAAAATTCTTTATTGCACTATAAAAATTATGTACATAGGCGAGCTTAATACTAAAAAGTATTTTCTTCCAGCTAACCTTTGTTGATGAGGATAATTGATGGGGTAGTGCCGGAAGATATTTATTAGAAAGAGGTTGTAAATTATATAAACATGATACCTACACATATTAAACAACATAAAATATACATAATATACCTATAATAAATACTATAGATACTAAGGATACAAAATAATTTACCATACTACTTAAACTATTACTTGATAGCAAATATATAGATAATATAATAGAAATACAATATAATACAAACTACATAATAAAATAAAATCAAACTGGGTTTTTCTGAAGACCAAAGTAGTGCATATGAATTCTATCTTTAAACACTTGGACTGACGGTGCCTGGCGTATGTATAGAGGTAGCGCATTCCACAAGCGAACCGCTGTCATTGTGAAGGAATTTGAATAGCCCGCCGTATCATGCACGGGAGTGTCTAGGAGAAGATCTTTGCATGGGCGCTGAAGACGTCCATGCGCGCTACGGGGAGCGAAACGTTCTCGGAGGTACTGGGGGGAGGAAGGGTCATGTAAGATGCTATACAGAAGCGTTACGATGTGAGCATTCCTGCGGGAGCGGATATTTAGCCAATAAAGCTGAGTGCGAGATTGGGAAATGTGGTCATATTTACGGAGGCCGAAGATGTAACGGATGCAAACGTTGAGAAGACGTTCCAATTTGTCCAGCAGTTGCTCAGTGAGGTCGGGATAACACACATCTGCATAGTCAATAACTGGAAGAAGTAGAGCGTTGACCAACGCAACCTTGGCGGAGTACGGCAGGAACTTCTGCATACGTTTAAGCGAATGCATGGATGCGAAGATTTTCCTACTTACCTCAGCAACATGTTTTTCCCATGAGAGATTGTCTTGTATGTGTAGATCCAGATTTTTCACCTCCCTGCAGTAAGGTAAGGCGGTACCATTGTAGCAGACAGGCGGGAGGGTATCCCTATCGATCTTAGATAGCAAAGCCCTACCGCCCAAAATCATGACTTGTGTCTTGCTCGGGTTAACTAACAGACCGTACTGCTCAGTCCATGCACTTATTGAGACAAGATCTGCGTTCATTTTTTGGATTGCAATTGAGAGAAGATCTTGCTTGAACGGCAAATAGAGTTGGAGATCGTCTGCGTACAGGTGATAGGAACTGAAGCTGACAACCGAGACTAGGGTATTAATGAAAACTGAGAAAAGCAACGGGGAAAGCACTCCTCCTTGCGGTACACCAGCAGTGACGTCACACCAATCGGAGAGAACGTCATCCGCACGAATGCGCTGCTGGCGACCGTGGAGATAAGAGTAAAACCACACAGCAGCTGACTCCGATATGTTGAGGGATCGGAGGATGGCAAGGAGGATTTCGTAGTCTACGCAATTGAATGCACTACTGAAATCTAGCAGGGTAAGGAGAGTGAGTTGGCGATCATCCATAGCGTGGCGGAAATCGTCCGTTATTTTGATGAGAGCTGAGGATGTGCTATGAGATGGACGGAAACCGGACTGGAAGGGGTTCAGGATTTGGTTGGTGTGGAGAAAAGCCATTAGTTGACGATTCACCACACGTTCTAGGATTTTGGATAGGAAGGGTAGAATGGAAATAGGTTGATAATGTTTGAATTCAACAGGAGTTGCAATTTTAGCAATAGGTACCATATATGCCTTTTTCCATTGTGAGGGAAAGGCACCAGAGGAAAGAGAGGAATTTATGATATGGGTAATGTCCACTAGTGGCTATTCTTACTGTTTGAAAAGTCAGAGGCCTTATGGATGCTTGTAAACGGCTATGTTTACAAGCATCCATAAGGCCTCTGACTTGACTTAACGACTGCCATCTATCGACGGCAGCCGGCACCAACTGCTTAACGTGCCTTGCGTAGCACGGAATCGCTCGGAAAACTGCCACTAGTGTTAGTCATGGAACGGTCACCCCTCCATGCACTGAACGCGCTCTATGTTGCTTAACTTTCGTCATCGTGTTCAGATCACTCAGGCCCCGTCTGGGCTACGAGCGATTCGAACTGTAAAAAACTAATAATTTACAATAAATAATGTTATTCTTATGTTATCTTTAAGAACCTAAGCCTTAATTTAGACTCAACTTTAATTCCGCTTAAACCGCTGAGATTTTATCGAGAAGCACACAATAAACAAAAGGCATTAACCAAACAATCCCACAGAGCAACCTCAGGCAATAATCGGCTAAAAATGTACAATGCCGACAAGAGCCTTATTCGCGTTTGTTCTGAAAGAAGAGATTTTCGGGAATTCAGAAGGTCCAATCAAAGGCACATTATTAGTCGCCATTTTCTAGCCAATCCCAGCGTCTAAGTGGTCATACAGACTACCTACAACTAAGTATACTAACTAACTAACTACCAAAAAGCTAAGTAGTAACTAAGAAAGATGCCACACGGGCGTTGCGTTAGCGCTGCGTCGACTGAGCGGTGACGCTCCGTCGTTCTACATATACATTTGAACGACATGCCACACGATGCGTTGAAATGACAGACGGCAACGCAACACCCAAAGAGAGGGGAGAGACGAGGCGCAGAAAGGAGCTGCGTTGAACGACGCAGCGGGAACGCAGTATTTATGTTGTTTATATCGCCGCGTTGATGCGACGGCGACGACGCAGCGCTCGTGTGGCATTGATTGCGTTGAAATAATTGCACTGCGACGACGCAGCGCAGCCGCAACGCCTGTGTGGCATCGCCCTAAGGCAAAATTTAGGAGAGTTATGTAAGGTTCCTGAAGTTCTTTTTAAAGAGCTTTAATGTAACCTTCCCACTTACCCATAGTGATTTTGAACTCATAAGCAGTATTTCGAGGGCATGTCCTTTCAATGACCTTTTGAGACTTACTACTAATTCGTATAAAATTAAACGTTAACTTACTCGTCCAACTAAAAAGCAAGTAAGAGAATAGTTGTTACTCATTCTACAGTGTTAGATAAAATCTAGTGGTTTTCATTACCAAAATTTTATGTAGGTAACATTTAGTAATAGCCAATAATTTCGGTCATAAATCGATAGACTTCTGGACTGTTCTATCCCAATGTAAGGCGGCTCGGGAAGCAATTAACACTGCACCTCGGTCGCTAACGAGCGCTCGTGAAAACTTTCGCGGACGTTCAACCCCGGACTTTTCATTTGCAACAGTGTTTGGCTGCGGGCCGCGCCTCTGTTTGTTGCTCAACTATTGTTGTTTATCATTGCTGTTTACCAATTATAAGCCTTAACAAAGCGGTTATAATTTTTTGGCAGCAGTATACTGCTAATGTTTTTTAACGTTAGAGACGAGAAAAATCTTGACTTTAGATTTCTACCAAAACAGGTTCCTCATATAAGTACACTTTCCTACCATTAGATTTTTTAATGTATGATTGTGTTTTACTTTTCATTTTATTCAGATATTGGCTGGGTTTAATCAAATTTTATTAATATTATATATCAATATCATGATATTGACAGTAAGAATTTGTTTATTTTTAATCAATGTTATAGAGCGAGCCAACAACTTGATAGACATTATTTTTAACGGTTTGTTCAAACGTAGACTTTAAAAGAAATATACATATGTATACAACAGTAGGTGTACTGAACATACTATTCGTCCTTCTATATAGTTGCGTAAGAAATGCAGTAGATCGTTTCCAACGCAAAGCCGAAGTTAAAATGGACAACATCGACTCGAACTCGGACTTATGGGAAATAGAACGTGTCTGTAGAAATTGAAGTAATCCCACCCGAGAATAGCTCGGACTTGCGCAGTGCAATACTAAGTGGATGGGAATTAAGGCTGCTGCTACTTGTAACATGAGTCTCTCTCGCACAAAATTTAGTACATCTAAGTAACTTTGTAAAATGTCGTAACAGTGTGAAATGAAATTGAACACAAAACATATTTATTGGATAAAAAGTGTTTGTACAAAGGCCAGCTTAATATTAAAGGGACTAGAAAAAAATACTACTAGGATATTCAAGGCGCATTTTAATGTTAACAACATTAACATTTTGGTGGTCAAATAGTTTTTGTTGAACAATGGAACAGAATTTCACGTAACATACAAATGTTTCTGAATAGGATATACTTGGCTCCAGTTGGCCGGTGACGCTTAATAGCGTATACTTTACTCAGAAAAATTATCGTCACCTAATTTTATAAAACGATGTGGTCATTTTTTTTCCTTCGCCACTCTATACTAACAAAAGCTAAGTATATGAAACCTAAAAAAATAGAAATTAAAATTTTTAGATCTTTCATTAAGTTTTTTCATATTCATTTTCAATTGACAAGTTCTGTGATTTAACTTAAAATATGTCCCCAGATCACATACGTTCGCAATGGTTAATCACGTTTAGGTTATGGCTCAGGTGTCTAGTTAAGACGGATGCCAGAAGAAACAGGGGCTCTAATATAGAGACGCAAACGGAAAAGTCGCGCTTTCTGTCTGTGGGAGAAGGTTGCAGTTGACAATAGGATGTAACAATAGTCCAAGGTAGGCTAACGGATGCACCTTCGCGCTCCGCCTGCGGCAAGGGGCGCGGGGAGCGGGGAAGTCTACGAATCGCGGCGTATGCGGAACTCAATCATTAGTGTGCTCACTCAATGTGAAAGCGATTTCATCCTCCAAGTCCCCGCCCTTTGAAACTCGCGCAATATTGTCGAAAGCAGGAAAACTCTTTAGGGGCAAAAAAAATATTGTCGAAGATGTGGCGAAGAAAATGAGAACGGAATGCCGGCAGCCAATCGAGCGCAGTCTCGAGGAGCCAATATGAGGGCGCGTTTCCGCTTTCGAAAATGTTGCGAGTGAAAAGTGAGTCGAGAGCGGAAACTGCGGCGCCCCGGGCCGCCCGCGGCTGTAAACTTGCGGCGAAACAACTTCGTTACAACCCGACTCTGTTTTGTTTCTGGACTGCGATATTAGTTTCACTCAAAAAGCTATTTTTCAGCTCGACGCCCGAAAGGCTTGAAAACATTTCTAATTTGCTAATTCGTACGTATTGAACGTTTCGGGTAGCCCGGCCCACTTTCCGAGTTGAAGACAGAAACCGGGCGCCGCAAAAATATTAAATTTGCAAAATTTGCTACGATTGTTGTGATAGCAATCGACGGAAAAGGGAACGGCCGTTTACTTTTAGCAAATTGCTATAACAGAAATCAAAATTATTATTTGAGCAAAAAATACACGCTGAGCAATCGCATAATATCGATACATAAAGCTTACGCAATCATTTCTTTGTTTCAGGTTTTGTTATTTCCTGAGGAGGGGTGGGCGCGGAGCGCGTCTTCTTCCTACTGGACCCTGCAGCCGTGTTGGTGGAGAAAGTCCAAATGTAAAGTCGTGGAAGTTGCAGGCACGAGGAGGTCAGTAGAGAATAATAGTGGTAGAGAATAGATATTTTCCAGTATTACCGATACTTATGTCAAGGAATATTAGGATAGCTTAATCGATTCTGAATGTCACTGATATTCATCAAGGACTAGGTACTATGTATTACAGACTGTATATATCACAACTATCACGAATTACTACAATATGTAAAATTTTCGTATTAATAAAACGGTTAATAAAGCAAACTGAAAGAGCACCATATCTCTAAAATAAAATAATTTTATCGTATTCATTTAACTTTATATTAGTAGTCTGTGTATGTATTCGTATGTATGTTTATTATTGTATAGTTTAGTATTATATACTTTTATGCTAAAGTTAGATATATATTTCTTGCGTTCTTATATCTATGTAGGCATTTATGTAAATTGTATGTATATTAGTAAGTAGTTTATTATTATTATTATTTTTATACCTACTTAAGAGTTGTTAACTTCATCTGCCCTACCCCACTCTCTTTTTTAACATTCCAAAATTTCTAGGCTGGCTGGAAGAAAGTTCTTTAGAAATAAGTCCGCCTTTGCACGTTGTTTTTATCACAAACCTGTTATTTAAATTATATTATGTATTTTCTTTTGTGCAATAAAGTGTAACAACAACAACGGTTTATTTCTAAAATGCGGAATTTCTGAAACACCCCGATTAGAGTTTCTGTTTTATAACAAGTTCAGTTAAACGAGTTTTTTTTTCTAAAAAAAAAATTCACGCCCGTTATCCCCGAGGGGGTAGGCCGAGACACCAATCACTAAGAACTGCGTTTTTTTTCTAATTTATATTTTTCAACGTACCCGTAACCATCGTGCGCGCATGCAACGACTAATGAATGTCGATGATGTGAAGGTGATTTGTCAGGATCGTGGCAAGTGGCAGTCCCTGTCTCTGCCTACCCCTCTGGGATACAGGCGTGAGCTTACGTATGATACATATGCTATGTATGTATATTATATTTTTGGAAATATCTGGGTTTATAATTTTACTTATGGTTTACTATTAAAGCTATGTATGTGCCTGTATGTAAATGTTTATGTTATTTATTACTTACAAATACTGCCTTACAAAATATATCGGTTTCTTATTGAACAGTAATAGAGCAATAAAAGACCAAAGTGGTGAAATTTACCGAGACATTACGACATCAAGATTGTCCTACGATTAGCAATGTTAATTAAAACAGAGGCGTTGAAAAAATCCCCTGGGCTCATTTAACATGCAAATGTAGTAATACCTCAGGTTCCGCTGAAAGGAAGCACTGAATCATGTAGCCACATTAAGCGTACTTTTCGCAATTAACCGCAAGGCGCGGGCCGCAGGTGAGTACCTAAGACCTCGGCTTGAGAAACGACCGGAAGTGCGCGGGGCGCCACTATCGTGCGATCGCCGCGCCCCGCCTGAGATGTGGCAGGGACGTGCCGTAAATAAAGATGGCGGGGCGCCGGCTTAACGCGAACGAGATGCTATTTATTAACATCCTTGACGCATGTATCAGATTCAAGGAGTTACTCCGACCCAGTTTAAAACGAACCATATTACGGAATTTTAAACTCGTTCGTAGCAATCTAACAAAAAAGGGTTAAATAAAACTATAGAAGGGGCTAGGAGAAAGGGGATGAGGGCGATTAGGGCACTCCCCTACTTGTAGCAGAACTGTTAAAAAGAGCTTCGTGCGGAAAAACGACAGAGATACGCGGAACGGGAACTAAACGTAGACCGTTAGCGTTAACGATTATTGCTACCTCTGTCCCACTATTTTATCTAAATTACCGCTCTTCCATGATAATATGACGAGGAAAGGCTCTTCTTTTCGTTGTTCCTACTTTATTGACAATTAACGTTAATGGTCTTGTTTCAGTATTTTCAGGGAAGGGTAAAGTTAGTAAAAGTTAGGCACCTTTAATGACAGTCTTGGTTTGTCCAAAGCGATAATTGCGGTGGCAACATTCCCGCCGGTGCTTGTGGCATAAACACGGAAATACTGCCCCAAAGTTTCAAATAGTTGCCCGTCCACTTTACCTGCACCCCTAATGCCGCAGATACCAAATTTAATCCTTCGCGTTTGTCGGCGGAACACGAAAACGCAGCGTTTACGGTCCGTAAAAGTAGTGCAGAAGTGCGCATAAAGGTTTTTAATTTGTTCGCACAAAGTCGGAGCCGCGAGATGTTTGAAGCTATTACAAGGCTCGCAGCCATTACATCGGCCGTTAGGGCCTCGCTAGGTACGTGTCGGCTCCGCGCCCTACTAACTGGAATACGTGCCGGGCATGCCGACAGCCCGCCGATCGCCCCATGCACACCCATGACACAAAAAATCTAATTCCTTAAAAAAAGTTACACAGATCCCAGTGACCCTTCGGGTGCTATTTATAGATGGAAGAGTATTTCGATTCTCGCTTCTGAATACGTGATCTGGCGGGAGTAGCATTAACCGCTTCACACGTATCCTCGGCTCGTGCCGGTGCAATAACTCATGTCTGTCGCGGCATTACAAGCTACAGCGTGTAGCAAGTCCCCGGCGTCGCCGCAGGTAAGCCTTTGGCGCGCTAATTTCGCGCGCTTTGACAAACGGCCGGAAGTGGGGGGCGCCACTATCTGCCGCGGTCTAAGCTCGAAAGCGTAGCGTAAATAAGAGATAGTCCCGGATTAAACTGGGCTTTATGGTGATTTTCTTTTATTTTGTTTGTAGCAAGAAAATCACGCTTTGTCTAGAATAGCGTTGTGCTTGAGCTAGTATTTTTGTCACAGGCACAGCACACACGCGAGAATGGTCGTGAGCGGCGGGAATGCTGTACACATTGTCGGAACATTCAAGCACCTCGGCGTTGACGCTGACTTTAAGGTAACATAATATTTCGATTGAATCTTACAAATTAGTATTAATAAAGTTTCTGCTGTATTTCTGGTTGATTGTTGGCATTACTGTATTTCTGGTTGATTGATTACCTACCAATCAACTGGCAAAAGCATTTGCTCCTCGCCGAAAAAATCTATTATAGTATTTTTATAATGACAAAATGTTATAGTTATGTAACATCAAACAGTGGACCGGTGTTAAAACCGCGAAGGTGCTGTTTAGAATTATACTGAACTGAGCCCGTTGTAAAGAGAACTGGCAACCTCAAATGATGGAGAGGCACTTTAAGAAGAAGAATAAAAAGATAACCGATATCTTTAGCCCGCATCTGCTCTACCAACTCATGCACTCACGCTAGCTGATTTCTCCCCAGCTATACTTGACGACGAACGTGACGCAGGCCGACTTCAACATGGGCTACATGATGACGGGCACTTTGGAGCGCGGCTGCCGGTCCACTAACACCTTCCAAATGACGCACTTCGCCGTCCTACGCCGCTGCGACCACGACACGCACCACCTCAAGAACGCGTAGACATAATATCAAGCTTAGGGCGCGTCCGTGCAGTGTAGCGGTCAGTAGCACGTTCCGACACACGTACTCATGGGCCTCTCTCTATCTATGGATTAAATTTTAGGCCTCGTACAATGAGCGATTTTCTGACAGCTCCTAAAAAATGGTTTCAATCTCGCTCTAGATGGCGATGGTGTCTACGTACGTAGTTTTCCTGAGAGCCCTTCATTGATCTGTGTTGGTACACCACTGTCATCGTCATGTGTCATGAAGGTACTGGTAACTGGACTTTCGAAACAATAATATTTCGAAAATAATGAAGAAAAAGCATCGCCAGTACTGGGTGGTAAAATGTTGTACGAAGGCTGGTACTCACCGTTTATACACATTACAGATATATTGTGAAAACAAAATCAAGTCACGTTTTATCAGAGCCATCTGTCGCAGTTTCAAGAACTATATATTTTTTTAATGAGATCTAAGAAAATCCCTCATTAACCGACGAGGCGTAACACTGACTTTGGTCCGGATTTCGTCGGCGGAACCGACGCACTGCACGAGCCTTTACGAAGGAGTAGGACGTATAGTAAGCAGCAACTTGACCTTTATACCTATATCAGTTAAAAATTGTACCGTAACGCAACTGAATAAAGTTCATGAATGTAAGGGTTGATGAGCTGTCGACTGTACTTTAGCATTTCTAGTCATTCACTGGCCTAGGCTGGTGAATACCAGGCCTTAAGATGCTTAGATTGTGCGTAATGTCAAGTTTGACTTTATTTATTTAAACTGGGTGTAAAGGTCCAAGGAACCTTAACCAAGGTACCTTGGTTGATCGTAATACTTTACAGTGAACGTCCAACTTACAGTCGCTATTTTTAACCGTTTCAAAACCAAAGTTTAGTGAAAATCAATTAAATGAAATTGTAATTTGATTTATGTTATTTAAATAATGTTGCAAAATACCTACCTTATACGGCGGAACTAAGCACTAAATGAGTAAAAGAAAATGGATTCTAAGGTGATATTAAATTATATCATCAGCTGCTAGAGACGAATGACGGCATTACCGAGCAGTATTTTAGTGCGTAAGTATGTTAGTAATAATCAATGTACATGGATGTATTTAGGGTAATTTTGCGAAGCGATATTGTGATCTCAAGTGGAATGTTAGCTCAAGTCAAACCACCAGGCAACCCACTCACTAGCCTCTAGTCTACTTAAACCTTATCTATTCAAAACCTAGTCTCTAGAATAAAATGTTGTTTAGTTGATAACTTTTTGCTTCAGACGATAACTTGCTAGAATTTTAACTGTCGTTATTTTACTAAGATTAGTGGTTTACGTTAAATGTATGTCAGTATAAAACTGTGTGTAGCGATCCCGTTTTTTTACTCAGGTCCACTCACTGATATTAATAAAAATCCTAGCTGATACAGTCTTTACATTTTCTCTTTAATCACACAAATGACAAATATGTGCGCGGATAAGCGCACATAGTTGTGTGATTGATGAAATCGATTAACAATGAGAAAAGTACTATATATTATGCTTTCAAAACATTAGGTTTTGTTTCTTTTTTTAGAGTATGTACATAATATGACAGTGTGAGACAGACAAAATTGCGCTTTGGCTCTATCGTGAAGCGCTCATTTTCATATTTTGACAAGAATTTTCACGTTGAAGCTCACTAAAGTTACTCTTACCTTTCCGCCATTTATTCAACACTACCTGTGCTTGCCATTTGGCCCGAATAGAATTTTACTCGAATTAAAATGACAAGTAGAAATTCAGGACATGTTGTATCATACGTTTCATCTAAAATTGATCAACCGCTTACGCAAGACAGACAGTTAAGGGAATACTACTTGATGTACTCAAACTACATAATATATGTATTATGCTAAAGGAATACTATTGGGAGGGAGTACACTTAACAACATTTTGTAAATGAAATACTAATATGTACTCAAGGCAAGGGTAGTGATGTAAAAAATAATTACTCGCTTTCTGTGTCTATAGTAGGGTTTCCAATTCATCGAAGTTTCGGTAAGGATATAATGAAAATTCATTTTAAAATGGCTGTGAGCGAATTTTTATATAATGCCTCTTCCGCTTCGGTAGATAAAACAATATGTTGTGCTTTTCGCATCGGTGGGCCCGATCAAATACAACGGCCGGTTGTTTGGATTAAATTAAATTGGAAACAAAAGAAGTGACGCGTATTGTAAATGGTACTTTACTCTGGTACGGAGGCAGAGGCATTGGAGTCAAACAAATTACCGATCGCCTATTTGTTTGATTCTAATGCCTGAATAGTATTTGATGTTTGCATTGTGTTCTGGTTCGTAACTTGCTCAGGAACTTGCTATTAATAACAAATCTTGTCGGAATTGTGACGTTTGCGATAGCAATTTTAGTATAGAAATTGACCGTTAGATTATTATAATTGTAAAAGATTTGGTGCGCGTAATATGAGGACTGTTCCTTGCAGTTAAGAAGAACAAGTAAAGTCATACAATTGACCATGCTATATTTTTAAAAATGAACAGAAATCTCGAAACCATTTCGAAAAGTATGCTTTCTGTACAATTTCTATTTATGAGCTTTATAAATAAGTCTATATTTTTTAAGATGTTCAATAAAAATCCTCTACCTTACATGACTTTTCTATGATGTCAGCAAATACAGTATGAGTATGAATCCTTCCTTTGGCTTACAAAAGAAATAATTACAAGTGACATTATTTTATGTAAGCAGACTATCTTTTTAATCATGCTCTAACGATGTAACAAACAGGTAAAGTTTAAAAAATAGACGTAATTAATAAAACTCAAAAATACCGAAATTAGTTTCATAAAATGGTCAATATTGTCAAAAATTAATTATCAAGATTATATCAAAAATAAGTAGTATGGCCATGGCCAACTCAGTAATGTTTCATCAGTCGCATTCTCATATTGACATTTTTACACATAAGAAAATTTGCAATTAGTAGTCGATGATTGTTTTTCCATTGTACACTATAATTCCCTATTTTGACTCAAAAGATCTAATAAGCTTTGAATAAGCATGATTTTCTTTTCTCATCATTCTCCGACTACGTCTGAGCTCATAAGACCTCTCGACGAAGACAGGGTGTAGCAGAAACGCACAAGAGGTCCAAACAAGTTTAATTAAGGCAAAGACTACTAGAGTTTACTAGGCAAAACTAAAATAGCAAAAAAAAAATCAACGGTTTCAGAAATTCTCTGGGGCAAGTATCAAAGTATTTTATGCAACAAATAGCAGGTTTTTGTTATTTCAGAGGTTATCAAATTTGTTTATTTTAATGAGTACAATAAATTACTTCTAATTTCTTCTGTTCTACTGGACCTTTCTGCAATACATGATTACTTAATTACGAGCTGAGTATACCTCCTCCTCTCTAAGAGGAAGTCAGTGTACCTCTGAAAGAAGGCTCTCTCATTTTCAGTCCTAAGTTTAAGTATTGTTATTTTCAAGGTCAGCACTTTATAGGTTATAGTGGGACGTACATAAGGCGTAACAAAATTGTTACTTGATATTTTAACTGGGGTAAAATACTAGGTTTGTTATAAGGATCTTAAGTGAAAAGGTTCGTGAAATCAAACAACTTGTTTTTGTTATTGTGATTGTTTTGTTTATGTAACATAACTAACGCTAAAAAGCCAAGACTCTTACCACCGATTCGTTTTTTATTCATTTTAGTAAGATGTATAAGATAGACGTGTCTGTTAAATATGTAAGCCTGTATGGAAATAAACACCCGTTTACTTTAGTAGATTGTAGTAGCATTAGCATAACAAAACAATAAATAACCGGTCATTACCATTATCTATAAAAACGGCAAAAAAACCATGCCTGTTGTATGGGAGCCCCCTTAAATATTTATTTTAATTTAATTATTTATTTTCAAAGTGAATGTATAACTAAATATTCTGTAAATATTTCAAGCATCTACCTGTTGCCGTTGTCAATATCTAGCAATAACGAGCAAAAAAAAACACGTTTGTTGTATGGGAGCCCCTTTAAATATTAATTTTATTCTGTTTTTTAGTATTGGTTGTTATAGCGGCAACAGAAATACATCATAATATAATGATTGACAGATCTTGTCAAAATTTCAACTATCTAACTATCTCGGTTCATGCGATATAGCCTGGTGACAGACGGACGGACGGACGGACGGACAGCGGAGTCTCAGTAAATGGGTCCGTTTTACCCTTTGGGTACGGAACCCTAAAAAATGATAACAGAGAACATCGTCACCTATTTTTCTTACCGCCGGTTTCTCGAACGCTAAAAGTCTGTTAATCTGTTGTTAACAGCTGTCAGTTGCCAAAAGTGCATACGAAAAAAAACAACTGACAGCTATTAACAGTAGATTAACAGACTATTAGCGTTCGAGAAACCCGGGATTAAACTGGCTCAATTGGCTGCTTATGTGACACAATGATATCTTAATGAGTACTTTTCACTGCTCGTTTTGCTAAAAACTCTCTGGCAGGTAGAGGAAGGACTTACCTACTTGCTTACTTTCATGCTGCACCCTACACCTGTACATTCATAACCCTATGTTAAGAATAGACCTAATTACTAAGGCATAAGGTATAATGTTAAAGGGTCGAAGAACACAAACGTCCAGTATCGCACTCCCTCCAATACTTATACACAAATTTTGTAAAAAGTTTACGTATATTTTTGTTCGCTCTTAAGGCTTTCGAAGAATTGTAAAAGTAATTAAGATACTACTCAACTAAGATACTATTAAGATATTTCTATTGTACTTATGAATGGTGTAAACAACGTAGGTGCGAGCAATTAAAGATTCGACTACAGTTAGTAATTAAATTAACCATTTTGGACTTTCTTTCTTGTCATAAAAATAAAACGGAGCTGCTTTTAGCTCGAGTAGTCATTTTGATCTCTATAAGTAGATACTTAGGTAAGCCAAGATCTAGAGCATAATGCAAGTGCCAAAGACAATTTAGGGAGCTTTTAAACTTAAGTTTTAACTAACCACTTACTTTAATTAATTTTAAGTGAAAGTGTTGTACATAAAATGAAAAAATGCTTCGTTAATGTTATGTACTTATTTCGTGTACTGAGGAAACTTAAGTAAATGTACAAGTCAACTAAAATTTAATGGTTTTATTTTACCAACTTGAGTATACCAATGATTTCCTTCCTTGTAAAACCAGTATCGTGATTAGGGCCCTCGCCCACGGCGACTTTTTGCAGCGATGCAGAAGTGATGCCGTCGCGCGTTCGCATCGATACAGTCGCGATGCGGTCGCTGGCTGTGTGCCCTCGCCCACGTAACCACGATTCAGTTGCGATACAGACGCGATATTGTCGCGCATCTGGCGTAATGAAAACGCAATTCAGTAACAAAAGTGCCTGCGATTACCACAGTTGTAACCACAACTTGGGGCCACCCACCCTCCTTTCTTTCCCCGAACGCGCGTTTGCATCGATACAGTCGCGACGCTGTAACGCGTTAGTAGCACGTTGGCATCGCTTCTGTAGTGCGTTGCAAATGCGACAAACGCACGTAAGTAGCGATGCTGTCGAGCGTTTACGAAACGCGCGACAGAATCGCCACAAAAAGTCACCGTGGACAAGGGCCCTTATTATACGTATAATATCAAATCGACATTAGTTATATGTCTGACCAACGATGCATAGTGGCCTAACAACTGCAGACACAAACAAAGACCCTTTTATTATTTTTACTATCGAATGTTCGATGCAATGTGATCTCATTTAATCTAAAGGCTTGCTAGAAGGCTTGTGCCTTACAGTGGGGTGAATAAAGGCTCATAGTAAAAGAAAAGAGCCAAGAAGCCCATACAATTAGTACCGAATTGAAATATCGAAAACCTGAAGACTATTTAATTTTCTTCTAAACTAAAACAGTTTTGCATATTTTTTTAAATCCATCGTATAGTACCTATACGTCCCGCTGCATTGCACAAGCCTGTAAGATGAATAGTTTTGGCTGTAAGCACCACACGTAAGTATTCACTGAGTATTAGCGATGTAAAGCTTCAAATAAATATGTTTTTGACAGAACAGACAAGCTATAATGAAGGTTTGGTCCCTGCATTAAGAACGTCCTTGTACATTTACTTTGTAATTGGTGCAATAAAGAATTAAAATAAATAAATAAGGAAGAAGAGATTTTGCTACACAATTACTTCGAACCAGTAAATAACTAAAAACCAAAGCTTTGTGAGTGCGCCAATTAACTCAGCCTACACGATTCCCTTGTTTCTTAAAGTTCAGAAATACATTTAAAAGTAGGTACTGTATTGCGCCGTAACTATTAAATACCTATAACTAGCAAAGTATCTCGAGGAAATCGTCGAGGAAAACTGTTATTGGCTATACTGTGTGTAAGAAACCATTATGTAATAATATTTTAAGAAGCTGTTGTTTTCCTAATATACAAAAATAAATAAAATAAAATAATAATAATAAACTCACGCCCGTTATCCCCGAAGGGGTAGGCAGAGGCACCAGTCTCTAGAACTGGACCCACGTTTTGCCGAGTTTATTAGGTCCCAAACGTGACAAGTGGCAAGCCTGTCGCCGTTATCCGGGCACAATTTATCAGCGAATGGTGTTGCTGTACAAACAAATGTACGTAACTAAAAGTCATTGGTACATGCGTGGTTCGAACCCAGATCCTCATGATCGAGAAGCAAGGGTCAACCCCACTACGCCACCACCGCTTATAAGTATAAAAAATAAAAATAAATAAATCTAATATCTCGAGAACTAGATCGATCGACTTTAGTACGACTCAACCAACGACTTGAACAGCCAACATCAGCAGCATAGCATAGTAAGAAGTCGTTTTGTCCTTATTTCATCAATAACTATGTTTCGAACGTATAATATGCTCATATTGTAACCGCATGACCTCATTGTCAAACCAGTCGCTCGACTGCGCGCGCGCAAAATGGATCGCCATCAAGTGGTCTTAATCACGGGCGCAAGCTCCGGAATCGGAGCAGCGTGTGCCCTAAAATTTGCTCACTCAAAAGCCAAATTATCCCTTGTTGGAAGAAACGAAGAAAATCTTAAGAAGGTGGCAGCTAAATGCGAAGAACTGTGCGGCTTCAAAATCCTTTGTGTGGTCGCCGATGTCTCTATTAATCAAGATATTGAAAGGATCGTAGAGGAAACTGTCAAGCAGTATAAAAGAATTGACGTTCTCGTTAATAATGCTGGGATTACTTCTTTAAATGGTGTAAGCAGTGATGTGGCAATATTTGACAAAATAATGGCAACCAATTTGCGAGGACCATACCTGCTAACCGCTTTGTGTCTACCGTACCTGTTCAACACTAAAGGAAATATTATTAACGTCTCAAGTGCGCTATCAACAAGACCGAATCCCAAGATGACGGCTTATTGTATGTCCAAAGCTGCCCTGGATATGTTTACCAAATGCTTGGCCTTGGAATTCGGATCTAAAGGTGTAAGGGTTAATGCAGTTAATCCGGGACCAGTTAGGACGGAGGTATTTAAAAGAGCTGGCATGAGTGAGGACGAAAACGCACAGATGTTTAAAGTGATTGAATCGATGATGCCATTGCACAAGGTATCTGATAGTGAAGAGGTGGCTGAACTAGTGGCATACTTAGCGAGTGACAAAGCCCGCAGTATCACCGGCTCTTGCTACAGTATAGACTGCGGATTGTTACTTGGGGAAATCGTCAGGAATCAAGATACGTAAAGAAACTTTTCAAGTGTACTCCAGTATTAAATTTCAGAAGGAAAAGAAGTGTTTTCTTGTTTTATTTTCGCAACAAAATGCAAAGTAGCAACAGTAAAACCCAGACTCGACCCATCCGGCGCGAGATTTTGGCCAATATCCGTCTTCGGGGTGCCGCTTAGACAACCTTATGCTCCCCTTCAAGGTATATCTCAGAGTATTAGGTTCCGTTAATTGTGCAAGTTTCTCAAAGATACACCGCGTCATTTGTTAGCTCCGGACGAAATGTGCGCGGGACAAAGGAGGCTTTCTGATTAAAATATGTAAAGAGCCCAAGTAGTCCCACTTGCAAACAAAAGGGTTCTAGGACATTCAAGAGATAAGCTGACTAAAGACGCTCTCAAAAGAGCAGTTTTCAAATGCGAAGTTTCCTGCGGGATAATAGAATTTAATTCGGTTTTTTGGCTGGAGCAATTAAGGTAATACATTCACTTATCTGGGCCGTGTAAGCCTTCCCAGGTGCGTCGCTAATTCAGCGTTATCTCGCGTTAATTTCCCGACGCATAATCGTACCCGTAAATTGATTGTGGAGCGGCCGCCTCGCCTTGTTTTTAAGCTAAATTATAAATGTTTTCCCTCGGGATGTACCTGAACTGATAATGACCTACTTATCTTAATAACAACCATTCGAATTGCGTTTTCCTTGCAATAATGTTGGTTCTAGATACACTTAACACGAACAATTAATAAGGCATGTGGGCTAGGGGCAATTACAAACTGCACACAACGTGGTTAATGTATTAACCGGTAAATCGATAATGCGTTCTTCTTGCTACAATTCTGAACAACATACGAGAAGCACATCAATTAAGCTTCTCAGTTAGATAATTGTAAGACACAGTCGACATCAGGTCAATCTTTACATTTTTGTTATAAAGTCGTCCTACAGGCAACTGATTAGAATACTGATACGAGTATGTAAATGTAGTTAATGTGCTATCGACTATACCCACACATTTCACAGAAATACACAAGAAGAAGATTAGTTATCACATTGAGTGCCCTGCCTCACTGGGATACCATGGCGACGTTACCAGCTACGTATCCAAGCAGTTTCTATTGAATGGCGACGTTGCCAGACCGTCGCCAAGTGAGTTAGGCACCATACATTTCAATATTAACTGCTTGGATATGGTCGCTGGCGACGTCGCCATGGCGTCCACTGGGGGGCACTAACACTTAAGACACACATAAAGTGAAAACGTACTTACTTGTAAAGGCAGGCTCGCTTTACTTGCAGGTAAAAACCTGCAAGTGCCTACTGGATATAGCCCACTGAGCATGAAGATCAAAATCGACCTCATTAAAGTGACTCTACGCCAGTCTGTGTCCTGCTCTACGAAGTCCAACAGAGCATGACATAGTACCTTAAGTGATTTATTATACTCGTAACAACGAAAGTTTTTTTTTAAACTGTCCTTTTTATTTTTCAGATTATTTTGAACTAATTGAGACCGTGAAATTAAGCCCGGATAGTGCCTAACGTCGCCCGGGCTGCGGACTTAAATTATAAATAATCTTAGTTTATTTTGTAATGTTATTTTCAATTCTTACATGCTTTGGGTGACCAATGTTTAATCTAATGAATATTTATTACATGGTTGTGTAATTTACATCACAGAAAATGTGAGAATTGTAGATTTTTAGTCCACAAATCGCACTAAGTGTCAATGCTGCAAACTTTTCCGCCCTACGTAAGCTTGTATTTACTCTGAGTTACAATCGAAATTATTTAACTGCACTTGGCCCGCCCCGCTTCGTCCGCATGTGAAAACTTGTTCGTAACCAATTACCAATTAACCATGTATCTCTAATACATGGCTTACACTGTTTCTTATTTTTTGACGACCTCTGTGGCGCAGTGGTTAGTGCATCTGACTACCATGCGAGAGGTCCCGGGTTCGAATCCCGGCTGGGGTCACAAAAAAACTCACGGTCTTGGGTGTTTACATGTTTGTGACGTCGCTGTTTCTGGTGCCCACGACACAGGGTATCTCCTAGTGTGGGGCCAGAAGCAATGTGTGCCTGTATGTAAATGTTTATGTTTAAGTTTATTTTTTGGAACATCATCAGAGTATCACCGGGGTAAATTTGTTGAGACTTCCGCTGGCTCAACTCTGCAAAACGGCGGTTAATGAATATAAGGTTTAATTTCGCTTCCGAGTACCCGCTACCAAATATGGTAGCCGCCGAGCCGAAGGGTTAATCTGAAGCACAAATTTTATATTTTTGTTGAGATTAGAGTACACGTGAAGGAGTGAAGGTTGCTGTGCTGTTGATTACACGGACACACCTCTGTAACAGTTTCATGATACTGTGTAGAGAGGTATTGTATAGAATCAGGCGTTACTTTGCGGAAATCCATAATAGCATTAAAATAAGAAAAGAGAGAGAGGTGTGTAGAGAGGTGATGCAAGGAGTCAGAGCATACCCCAACCTAGCGTTCTCCATTTTCTCAGTCCGTGGGCCGGGCGCGTTATCCGCGATTAATATAATTCCCTAATTTATAGGCGTGAGGCGCGGCTGTTATCTGCGACTCCACCGCAGCTTTCAATTACACGAGCTCGGGCTTGCTGCGCTGCTTAATGTTACCTTTGCCTCGCGTGTGTAAGTGTGGCGGAGAGAACACGCCTTGTTAAAAGATAATCGTTGGGTAGAGGAAGAGAGAGGAACAGTAGGAACATCTTAAGGAGAAATTCTCAAATTCCGGACCAAAGCAATAACGTAGTTTGGTTTTTTTACGACATCAATGAATGAAACTTAATTTAGAGCACACAAAAAGAAGTTTGATTTTGCTCAAAATTGCAAATTAAGTAAAAGAAACTGTTTATGACAGTTTGTTTATTCTGCCATCCTTCGTCAATTTTGCTATTGGCAACACTAACTACAATATTATAATTTACTTTTACCAGACTTGCGACCGCGACCTCCCGAGCAAGACGGACGGGTTGTGATCTCCCTGGGGTCATGACCTACAGATTGAAAAACACTGCTCTAAATATAAACTTTCATGCAGTTTGGCGTCGTTTGTAAATGAAAACCAAACTACGTTTTTGATGCTTCCCCCTCATAATTATGAAGACTCATCGTAGTTTGATATTCTTCTGCGGCGGCAGGTTTGGATGTGACTCACAAAGGCCTCCGACACTCAGATTTTCCCACGATGTTTTCTTTCACTGTTAGCGAGTAATATTCTAATTACAACTCACAAATGTACGTAACTAAGAAAACAAATTCATTGGTACATGCCGGGATTCGAACCCATTTGGCATTTGGGCCATTACTTTATTCGATTTTATGCTTATTTCTACAAAACCTGTTTTTAATCCAGTTATTGTATGTATCCGTCTATTTTTTTCTATTTATAGTCAAATTATGTCATAGTTTCGCGAATTAGGTGCAGCAGAAAACCAGCGCTAGTCACCTCTGACTAGCAGTTGGGTGAGCTGCAGCCTTTTTCTGTTGTAGCACTTTTCGTTCAGCATAATTGTATGAGGTACCGTTATTTTTGTGTTTTTTTTTTTACTACAAATATCGTTCATCATTTGTGTTATGGTGTTACAATCGAAATAAATGCTAAAAAAAGAAACCCGCCGAGGGTTTTCCGATGTGAGCGCGGCGTTCGTTTCTCCCGCTGTGCCTAAATACCGAAAATTCGGATTATTCACATTCATTTTTTTTTAGGAATTTCAGATAACTCATGTAAATACAATAAACGACAAAGACGAAATCTGAGCTAAACCGTAGGTATTGTTTCTGCGAATTTCAATTTTCTTGCCAAGGTCTTGTCCAACTGGATGGCCTAAATGTCCTCTGAATACAATTAAGAATGATCATTGATTGTCGGAATTAAAGCCGGATGCTAGCAATTGCCAATCAGCGAGAGCAAATTAGAGCGTCAATAAGAAAACGTCGCTGAGGACACAAGTAGGTACGTAATGTGTTATTGGAATAACATAACATAACTGCTCCTAATTAGGGGTAAATAAATAATAATTGGCGTTGTTCTAAATAACGACATTAGTTTTTTATTAGCCATTGTAGCATTATATTCACTGACCTTAAAAATGAAATTAATAACATAAAAATAAAACATAAACAGTCACATACACAGTCACAGTCATAAACACGTATTTCTGGCCCCACACTAGAATACACACTAATATATCATTTGTATTTAGGATAATGCCGATTGCGACAATATAGTATGAATTATAGTTTTATGAAACACGACCCTCGTGTCGACTGTACATTGTGAACGCACGCGTACACAGCGTGTTGCCGCAGACATCCGAGAAAGTAGACAATAATATCCCAACTTCGACTGTCGTTTCAAAATTAATAGGATAAGTTGCCTGTACCATATCAAGACCGTACGGCGTCCACAATAGAACACTTAAAAGTAGAAGCAATTTCGTGCAGCTGCAGTGACTGTGTTACTTATAATGTACAAGCACTGTTGCCGAAACAGTGCTTGACTGGGTTAATGACAAGGGTGTAAAACGTTCTTGGTTATAGACCACCCTTAACGCCTCTACGATGTACTATCGATGGAATACAGGCTTACACCTAGTTTAGGAGACAGAGTCAATTTTTGTAAGTCCTTACAACCACCACAAGAATTGTATATTCCCGATGTACCTTACTGTTATTTATATAGTAATATGTGTGGTGAGAAATAAATATTTCATTTCATTTCATTTCAATTCAAAACTGTTCCTTCAACATCGATTAATAATAATAATAACTTCCATACAAGACAATCACTAGACCTGGGCCTCGATTCTGTTAGTCAATTACAGGTCAATGAAATGGTTTTTAATTCCATTGACGCGGTGGAATTAACAATCGCATGCGCGCTTTGATTTAAAGCGGCAATAAAATTAAATCGAGGCAGTCATGTCAATCAACTGTCATTGTATGACAATTCATTAGCAGAAACTAGGCCTTAATACCAAACTAGGGTACCCTGGGTAACCAGGCAAGGACATGAGCCATAAAGTGGCTAGCTATCTATCTATCAATCCATCGAAAAACACCCAGACTGAGGCCATTTGTACGGCGGCCCCCAGTGGGAATCGAACCCGAGACCATGAAATCACTTGTCATAAAACAAAACAACTCAGTCGCGGTAGCGGCACTTAGGACAGTAATATTTTGTATGGACCGCCACCACCGTCGCGACCGCATCAACGTTGGTGTGTTTTATTAACATCAGTTGCGTTGTGACATTGAAAAGAACAATTAAAAACTATTGTTATGGGGAGCCCATCAGCCCACTTAAACAAATTCACCGCGTCAATGTTTAAAATTGTAATTGTAAAAAATAAAAAATCGAGAATTATTATTTTATAAAAGCGATATAATGTTATTGGTTCATGAGAAATGGTTTTGAGGTTTTGCTTTGTGTAAATACCACTATAGACCATAAGTGTAAAGAACAATAACTTATTTTTGTCGTACCGTAGATGACTAGAAGTTGTTGAAGATCTCGTTATGTAGAGAAGAACAATCATTTTAACGATTTAGACCTATTTGTACACACGAAACATTCATTAAAAAATGACATTCGTCTAAAATTATCTGAAGCCAATAATAGTAGCTAATTTCGATTACCAAATCCACTATATTCAAGGACCTATATAGATTCTTTGTTCTTTTATTTTGTTATCGCTTATCGCATCTAATATCATATTAATTATGCTTAGTGGTTCTCCGATCCCAAGACCTAATAGTCGTAGGGCTAAGTACGATGCTTTTCATGTACCTATAATATTTTCTTAAATGCATGTATATTCACAAAAAATATAATCTTAAAATACGCTCTGCTGGTGGTAATAGTGCTTAGTGGTTTTCCGATCCCAAGATTTATAATCGTAGGGCTAAGCACATATCTATCTTGCATAATTATATTGTAAATACATAGTAATTATATTACCTATTTATTACTCTGATATTTGTATGTATTATATTATATATTTATTTTATAGCACATCACAGACTTACTTTAGCTATGGAACATATTATCATATTATTATTATATCCTCGTGAGGCCCAATGTCTTCAAGTGATCACAAAATCAATGGTTCTTTTCAAGGTCGGGCCTTACGAGGATATATATTTATAATTATATTTTTTTTGCCATCTCATTTGCTAACAATTTCAAAGCGCTTAACTTTGAAATTGTTTGCACTTTCGGACTCACCTGTCTAAAATTTGTTTAGAGTTTACTTTTTGTTTCTTTTTTTTTCACTTCTCAGCAATCTGTGTGAATTTAAATCAGTCGAGGAAAACTTTTATTGGCTTTACTATGTGTAAGAAACCATTATGTAATAATAGATTAAGAAGCTGTTGTTTTCCATAATATACAAAATAAAAAATATAGCACAAACAAAAACAAGTCCTAATACTGTCAAAGAAGACTCCATAACGCATGACTACATGTGGATTCTATGAAGAGTAGAGTGAAAAACAGTGGAAATACTACGCCAAGCATGCCTTCTCTTCATTGCTATTTTGTGCTATCGATGCCTGTAAGAGCCCCAAGAAAATGTATTAATTTTTGCCCAAATAGTTCTCATAGCCTTAGACGTAGAGGCGAAGTTAGATTGTTCCGAATCGCTGCAGGTCACAAGTTGCAATATCGCTGTGCACCGTGAAGTGCCCTCGTTGGAAATATTTATATGCCTGTAATGTAAGATCACGAACAATATTATGTAAAGTTCGATATTTATTGTTCCCATTCGGTTTTGCAAGTACAAGGATGTACGTTTCATGTTTAGTTTTGCAAAGTTTTTATTTCTTTTGGCAAAATGGCCTGTAACACAAACGGAAACATAGATCGTGCTTAAAAACGTGACAGTAATCATAATCAAGCTAACATTGTAAGTTTTACCTTATTCTCTCCACAGGTAAACGGAGACCCAAAGAAATTCATGCCCCGTCCGTCCTAAATGTTACTACAGCTATATTTCTTTTCGGGCAACTCCGATAAATAAGCCGACAACATATTGAGGAGCTGCAAAGGTCTTTTTCTAGGCACGTGTCGTTTATTTGCTGACAGTAATGGCTGAACCTTGCCGCACCACATCGCCGACAATATATAGAACTCACAGGCCCTAGAGACCGAAAGTGCCCGACACTGTGACCATTGTTTTTGCCCATAATCTTACCTCTCCAAACAAAATGAACTCTTTTTTCTGCTAACAAAAGGGTGAGGATTCTTTGCCCGATTGGCTCGAGTGTTTTCATGCGAAAACGCCGGGCAATCGAAAGCCGGCAGTTTAAGGAGGCAACAGATCGCTTTACTTGTAATTTGTAAAGAGCGTGGCGGGAATCGTAAGTAATCCGAAAGCCGAGTTTGTCTCTTCATATTGGATGGGTTCGGGCGATAGAGTCTATTCCGAGTTAATTATCTGGGCCAGCGCTACCGTTCATTTTCGATACAGTAGCTTACTTAGCTAGTAGGTACTCACCAAAGATTAATAGACACCCATTACCCGTTGGCAAGGAATGGCAACATGAAATTAGTAGTAATTTTTCCTCCAAATGTCTTGAACTAAATACTGTGTCTTCTTGGAATCCAGGTCAGGAAATAAATCTTGACTTTTGTTGAAAACCCTCCAGTTCTTGGAGGGTTTGGCGTACTCTCAAGGTAAGTAATAAAAAAAATGATCGCGCGCAATCATATTTTATCGAAAAAGCGATTTTTCGCGGGCGTATCCGCGGCGTCCGCGGCCGTTTATCCTGTGTAAGCTGGAACACCTTTCTCTTGAGTTATGGCTCTTATGTTGAAGAAGCAAGAACCACGAGGGTGTCTTTACGTACACCTCGATATCGGTGGAGAGGAGATACATAAAACTGCTTGTTAACAATAACGTCGGTACGAGCCTCGTAAGTACTCGTAGTATACGCCGTCTGTTTTATTTTTGTTTTCTTTTAAACAGTATTTTTTGTTGTGTCCAGGCTAGCCAAAAACTCATATCTTCAAGCGCGCATTTAGCTCCAAACGAGTGCAAGGTGCCTGCTTGCCAAGTAGGGCAGCAAGAAAACTGTAAAGTTTCGAAAATAAATTAATTTCAAACTACTTACAGAAAAGGAGGAAGCTTAGCCTATGTACACAGTATTGGATGAAAATTATAATTGAGCATTTGTTCTGTATAGCAAAACAAACTCAAATGCGGTCTAATTTGCGAATTACCATTGAAATTTTCGATATTATAATGCATACAACTAATGAAATAAGCAGTAACAGATCAGGTCAGCTGAACAAGAAATTCAGGGGTCAAGACCCTGATCACCATATTTACACAAAGTTCACCTATAGATAGATAGATAGAAGATAGAATATTCTTTATTGTACTCATAAATAACATTTACAAATTTTACCTATCTATCTATCCATAGAAGATTTAAACAAATCTGAAACTAAACTGAGTCTTCACAAATACTGTTATATAGAATCTGTGTTAAATTGTGTTCACTAAAATCAGTTTTAAATCTCAAATATTAATATTCATATAAATTTTGATCACTATTTACTTACTGCGGTGGCTCAGCGACCCGAAGTGGGTCTTGACCTCCGACAGAAGAAGTCGCCACTTGTCTCTGTCCTTGATAACTAAATAGATTATTTTTTAACTTATATGTGTTTTGTTTCTAGTATATTACTTCACAACAACAGTTTTATTAGGCTAGACAATCGCATTTGGCCAAAGATTTCAAAATTCTGTGAACTTAGGTACTCATAAATTGCTCTTTTACATAGAACACATTTAACTTACATATAGATTAAATAGTAGGTTCGAAGCTAAGATACTCATTCACTAATGAAATAACCGTCTCTTAGACGATTCGAGCAACAGATTCAAAGATGGAGAGCAGCAGCGGAGGTTTCCATTTTCGGAACCCAGCGGTTATTAGTTGCGGGGTGTTAGAGTACAATATTTCATTATATTGTAGTCTAGGTCATACTCGTTCAATTCAATTCAAATCCAATATTTCAGGAGCTTTTAATGCTAACTAAATCAATTCATACTCCTCCCGCTATTCCCTGTACTAGAAAACGTTCCCGGAAGCGTTCTCAGGAATGGCACATTGGCACCTTTCCCCTCAACGCCGTCCACACACATGAGGGTTCAGAGTGCGTATACTGAGTTTTTTCATTCCCTCTCGATAGTGAGAGCGTTTGCAATTTGTATAGGAGTGACAGAGAGACAACTAGGTGGCGCGCTTTGTCACTCCTATACAAATTGAAAACGCTCGCGTTATCGAAAGTGAATGAAAAAACTCAGTATATTTACTCCGTTTTTCAGTTCAGAGTGCGTATACTGAGTTTTTTCATTCACTTTCGATAGCGAGAGCGTTTGCGATTTGTATAGGAGTGACAAAGCGCGCCACCTAGTTGTCTCTCTGTCACTCCTATACAAATTGCAAACGCTCTCACTATCGAGAGGGAATGAAAAAACTCAGTATACGCACTCTGGGCCCGTAGTGCGAGTTTTTTCATTCACTTACGATAGCGAGAGCGTTTGCAATTTGTATAGGAGTGACAGAGAGACAAATAGGTGGCGCGCTTTGTCACTCCTATAGAATATGAGTTTACGTTAACGCGATCGAGTAGTTAAAAAAACTCGCACTAAGCACACAGATTTCCATTCCGCTTCCCTTTCTGTCGCTGCATGCATAAACGTGTCGGTGCCGGGTACTTTTTATCTTACCTTTCGCTTATTTGGTAGTACATATGTATCTGCCTTGGACTTCCCGTAGCGGCTCTTTGATTAACTTCGATGTGTGTTTCGTTTCGGACTGATGAAGTGACACGTAACACTTCGGTGTGTGTTGCGTTTCACTTCATCAGTACGTACACAATGTATTTTATAGATAGATAGATTATTCATTATTGTACTCATAAATTACATTTAGAGATTTTTTATAAATATAATATTATCTTTTTCTAATATATAAAATTCTCATGTCTCAATGTTAGTAACGGTCGCAGATTGTAAACTATTCATCTAAGCAATGCTGCGTAAAAGCAATTTTTATCTACACAAAATTTCCATGACGATACGTGAATATATTTTTATGAATCTAAAAGATATTTTATTACGATTTTTACATCAATTTGTAAATTAACCTTAGGATATAAATATTATGTCATCGTGGACTTTTTACAGGCTTTTTTAAGATCGTCGTCTTTCTCATAGAAAGCGTTAAGCAACGCTCGATCGTTTTTTCGACTACTTTGCAAAATTGGTCTCTACGCAAAAAACCTTTAATTTAATAAGATAATAAGCCTAGGTCCATGCTGAAGAATAATTCTAAACACTGGTGAAAGCATTTATGAAATTGGATGAGGATTTTCGGAGATTACCTACCCTCGACACACAAACTTACATACAAACTTTTCCTGTTAATAATATTAGTGAAGAAATAAGAGCAATGATTTATACGTTAAGTTACCTATCCAACAAGTGAGAGGGTGTATCGGAATGTATGTATGCGTGATTTGCAGGCAACTTGACGCTATAATTCAATCAAACGAGGATTAGAGGACCTCTTCATGTTTACCAAACATCGCAACCCTTATCATAGTCTCCTCAACAACACAATAGACCCTATATCTTTTCACTTAAGATACAAAACTCTGTATTGGTAAACTCACCATTGTGCCACAGCAAAAAGAACTCGTTATTGCTTACGATAAGGTTTAGATTTCATCGTATTGTCTTTTAGTAGATTTGAAGCATCCAGCGCGAAAAGTTGTGGAATATTCAGCGATGAAAATCATATGGTACGCGATACTCACCATCTGCTTCCGAAGCACACTATGTAGGGACGAGGAAAAGATAATGAAATGTAAGTGAGTGCTTACTTTGTAGAAAGAATCAAAGTTTAGACAATAAAGTTCTTAGACAAAACTATCGCAAGAATCCCAGCGCAGTATTTTTCGGGCGAGCGGTCAGGATAAACTAAACGGTTTTACGAGTTAGATACTCTCGATCCGTTCCACCACTGCACGATAAACTTGAGGCAAGAGCGCCGATTTCTTTCCCACCTTTAAAAGTTTAGTGAACATCGTTTATTTCATGAAATTTATGTCCCGAGGAGGTGCGGACACGAGTCGCGCTATTATTGCATTGTCTAGCAGTCAGCCCTCCCCTGGGGTCCGTAATGGACCTGAGCAAATGTCTGAAAAATCGCAATGAAAGTCAGGAACTAGATTTACAGTTCTCTTCTCTTCGGCAATTATAGCAAGAGAGTTAACACCGAGACTGCCTAGTCAGACTAGAAACTCCGATGTCGACGGCACATCAAACTTTGCAAATAAAATTAAAGCTTCACATAAGATCGAGCAAGTAGCAGGTAGAGTAAAAGGTGAGGTATTGTCCACTGTACGTTTATTTGTATGGCACCAGTTGGTTAGGCCCAAGTTCTGTCTCACGTGGCCCATATACGATTGATATTGATACGCCAAAGTATTAATCTAAACGATAAGCGATAAACTAAACTTTTGCGATAATCAAGGTTTATGTCTGCGTGCTATGATCAAAAGCTGCAAATTATACATTCTGACTCAAATCAAATTATTTTCATAACGCATGGGCGTATTTCGGATCTGATTGCCAGAGGACGTGGGATGTGACTTGGAATTCTTCAGACTTCGGGCATTTTTTTTACTTCTAAATGCCCATCGCAATCTCATCTCATCTCGACTGCGCGGATTCTTGGTCTGTTATATGCGAGGCATTAGATATACATAGCACTGACCGAACTCCCCTCGCCCTTAGCTTGCTACTGGCCCAACGAAGTGTACGAGCCGTGCTTCGGGGGCTGCGCCGAGGTGTCGTGCGACAACCCGCGCAACCACCTGCGCCCCTGCTATCCCTACTGCGAGCCTGGCTGCGTGTGCGACGAGCCCTACGTCAGGGATGACCGGACGCACCAGTGCGTGCTGCCTCAGGATTGTAGCCCGTAAGTGCGCGGAGTAACTTAGTTAAAATAAGTAAAGTTATTACACAAAAAAAACATACATAGTTCAGTCCACGAGTGGTCTAAAAGGGTACTGTAGAGTTTGTGAATAGAAACCAAAAAAAAATTGTCAGAAACTTATACATGTACTTAGACAATGTGCCCACTAAACAGTCAACAGTCACGCTCGGCGCACTCGCTATCGAAAGTGAATGAAAAAACTCAGTATAAGCACTCTGTGCAGTTTAGAGTGAACTACTCGTATACGTATCGTATACATAATACGCGTTTACCGAACTTTGCCGAACCTAGCCGAACCGCGCCGAGCGTAGGCTGTTACAACGGCGCGTGGTGCGCTGGATCACGACGCGACGTCGAGCCTCGCTCGGCTGGCGTGTTTGGGCGCCGTTTAACGGCACTTCATTCATCGACACTTCAAGCTAGTCGCATCTTTAGACATGCGCAAAACATTACATAATATATCATCTAAGGAATCGAGATATCAAAAAATTATATGACAATCTAATGGAACATCACATTGAGAATAAGTTGGTATATACCTCATTGTGATGTCCATGTGATGAATTGTAGAATCACATAATATTACGTGCATCACTTACACAAGTATAGGTTGTGTTCAATTTGCTCCTTGGCCTTCGTCTTCGTCTAGGCCTCATTGAAGGCCGTGACTGATCTCTACAAGATCATTCGATTACCGAACTCATGAAATTTTCTAGCACCAGAATAAAACAGAAATATTTTTTTAACTGGACTAATAAAGACCCTAAAATAAGTTTAGGATCTACTTGTGGGTCAACCTTGGAGGATAAAAATTGTGCTTGAGCCGACCTAGAATATTGCTAACAGCGGTTTCCTATAAACAATCTACGGTAACGATACAGACAGTGAGAGTGTAACCTCTCTTCCATACAACTTACGTGAATTGTGAACTGTCGTAAGCTTCGCAATCGACGAATATATACGTAGTAAAGTGTAGATTCTTTGAATGACGACACCCAATAGATAGTAAGTAGGGTCACGTATGACTGTTATGTTTTATTGCACAAAATATTATATGACCTTGGCTACGTCTCTGGTTTAACAGATCGAATTACAGCACCGAATCAAATGTATTGACAGTGAAGGTAAAAGATCGAGAGGAAACCTGAGTAGTCAAGGTTGAGACTGAATGTATACTGGTCTTGGAGACTATCTTTTGTTTTTCTATACGTGGTGTCCCAAAAAAGAACACGTCACAGTGACACCGGAGGTAGACCCGTCCAAAAGGCATCGAACCAACCTAACATGACCTCAGTAAAAGTTGCACAGTTTTTGAGATATGGCCAATTTGAACTTGTTCTAAATTTTCACTTTTTTTAACAAGTTTAGTGCTATAGTTCATTCCAGATAAACTTGCACAAAAGTCCATTGACCTTTCGGTGTCTTGGCCAGGGGGAAATAACCTTAGGCAATCACACTAATATTATAAAGGCGAAAGTTTGTGAGTGTGTGTGTTTGTTACTTCTTCACGTCTAAACGGCTGGAGTGATTTTAATAAAATCTGGTATGGAGTTAGCAGACACTTTGGATTAACACATAGGCCATGTTTTACTGCGAAAAAATATCTTATTCTCATAGGAAAATCCGTAAAAATGTGAATAGTTGTTATTTTACAATTTATTTTCCCTAATACACCGCGGGTGACACCGCGAGGCACAGCTAGTATAAAATATAGTCTCAATATAAAAATACCCATCGAGATCTATGCTTTGGAAAATTTGACATAGTTGACTATGTTTTAAAGAATAAAGCCCCTTATTGGATAAAAGTAATAATGAGTTACACGGGTGTAACAAAATCTCCTCATCATTCCTGAGATATTGAGGTGAAGTTAGATATTATTTTTGGAGATTTTTGCGTTTTTTGCTAATTCTTATTCGTGCCTTATGGCTACATCAGTGGTCTTGTTATACGCTGCAGATGTGGACATACCACAGAACAAGGCCGCGTGCGTGACGTGAGCGCTTCCCAACTTTCCGGTATTGTATTATATAGTCCAGTCATTATATCCAAAACACCGACCCTACCCGTGAATAATCAGTCCTTGGATTTTTTTTTCGTAGGTCCCACGGGGGACTCGCTGGGAGTATAAATTCAAAAAGTAGACTGAATCAGGCTCCTGTATATATTCGAAAAACGGTTTTTCTTAAATATCTAGGCCATTAGTGATTTTACAGTAAAACCGTGAGAACAAAAATTGTAGGAAATTTGATTTTCTACAAGTTTAGTCCTTACAATTTTTCTTCTAGGATCGATATTTTGAAAATTAAACCTGAATAAAATATCAATTTTGGGGGAACCAAAATTGTTCAGAATTTGATTCTCTACAACTTTGTTTCTCTTCATTCATGCCGTAAAACGTGGAATATAGGAAATAATGATAATATTTTGAATTTGTCGGGTTTTCAAGTTTAATTTCCAAAATATCGATCCTAGAAGAAAAATTGTAAGAGCCAAACTTGTAGAAAATCAAATTTTCTACAATTTTTGCTCTCACGGTTTTACTGTAAAATCAAATATGGCCGAGTTGTTAAAGAAAAACCGTTTTTAAACCGAAAAAAAAACATTTTTCGAATATACGCAGTAGCCTGATTAAGTCTACTTTCTGAATTTACACTCCCAGTGACCCCCCCGAGGGACCTACGAAAAAAATCTAAGAACTGATTATTCACGGGTCAAAATCTATAATGACTGAACTAATATAGTACTTTGTGTTCCCGACTCGAAAGCACAGAATCGCTCGAATGAATGACGCGAGAAAACATTTTTTCTCTAATGTGTGACGAGAGCGAGCGATTGAACGACAAAACGGGGGCCGACAGTTGTGCACCGCTGCATGCTTCGTCTGTCTGCAGTCAGTAATGAAATGGAGTAATTTTTTTTTTTTTTTTTCATTTTTGATCAAGTAATTTTAACAAGTCTAAAATACCTTGTTATAATGCTTCAAATAGATTTATTATAAATACAATATTTACAGTATGAGTTAATTGATTGCCAGTCACAAAATAAAACAAAATAAGACATTTTTACCGTGATGAACGACATTTTTAAAAAGTTAAAGTCATTACTACACTAAAATTTATAAAATGAGAAAATAAATTAAGTTAAGATTGTTTCTACTAACAATCAGAATAAAAAAAAACAAGATTTTTTTTCGTCGAAAAAATATTTTTTTAAGTTACTCTCTTTTGGTTTTTACAACAGACTGGGTTCAATGGACTTTTGTGCAAGTTTATCTGGCACGAACTATAGCATTAAGTTTAATAGTCCTCGTGTTGGGTTTTTTTTTTGCTCGGTCACGAACTTACTAACTTAGCGTAAGTACTAGCATAGCACTAAAGTTGTTACAAAAAGTGAAAATTTAGAATAAGTTTAAATTGGCCATATCTCGAAAACCGTGCAACTTTTACTGAGGTCATGTTAGGTTGGTTCGACGCCTCTTGAGCAGGTCTACCTCCAGTGTGACTGTGACGTGTCTTTTTTGAGACACGCTGTATACTTTCAGAACGCAGATGGGCATCCCAGTAGCCACGAAACGACCGTCAAGGGCAACCACACCGAAATACATCAACAGAGGTGTCAGGAATCATAGTCGTCGGGACGGCATTCCTCAAGGCTTAGAATACACAGACGTGGAAGGGATGACCACTAATCACATGGAAGATGGAAGGAGGCTGGACAACTCTAGAATGGGTAACTACTTCAATATAGTGATAGCGCCTCCACCAATAAAGCAACTGCAACCGAGAAAATTAATACACTCAAACATGGAGTCCAGAAAGAGAATTTAGTTTAGTTTAAGGTTTTACTTTATTTTATTAAATTATTTTATAAATTTGGTCATATCATTTTTCATTTACATAGTTACCTACTTACTTTTATCTCAACGATTCTGCATTTTTCTCTCCAATTTCAGGTTCCCTTTAAACCTTCTATTTCGGTAAAACTTCGACGTATTTTCTTCTTATCTTATATAAAGTTAACATATTTATTGACTCATTATTATTTGTTTACTCGTTATTTGAAAGTGACGATATGACGATATAATGTAAAGTAACTGAGTCGTTGCGGTTAATGTCCTGTCACTTTACTAATCGAAGGATTAACGATATGCTTAACATTGACCTGGATAGAAATTGTCATAATCGAAACGTGCAATGTTTAGGAAGTAATGGTTTTAAGTAAACCTCGCTGCTTCCGCTGAACAATGTAAACATAATGGTCCTAATCGTTTTGCATTCGACTCGAGCGCAGTGCCACTAGTGTTCGCTCTTTTCTCTGATTAGAGCCTCGGCATTGTTGTAGTGCAAAAAAAAGTATGAAAAATCTACAGTGATTGTTCGAAACTTACATTTGGGTGCCAACAATGCGCACATGGCTACTTCTGGCATTGTTACTTTGTAAGTATTATTTTCTCCAGATTTCCACATACTCGTAATAATCAAGAACTACACCACATCACATAAATCTATATTGAACATGTTGAAAATTTCCCAGACGACATCATTGACGCTGTCAGGTATTACGACTATGACGAGACAGAAAAGACGCATAATCCGCAGGACGATCGCCGACTGTGGAGGAAGAAAGCTCTCCAGCTTGAAGACCGCAAGGACTGGGGTGAGGAGCGCAGCGTCCGCAGACATGAGTACGACCGATACAGTCCTGACGACTTAGACGCCCTCCAGTACCGACACGACGTCGACAGAGGCCCCGAGTACCAAATAGACAAAGAAGGAAAACCTGTATTGTATGTCCTAATAGTTTATCATTATTTTGTTTTGAAAGAAAGAAAGAAAGAAGAATGTCTATTGCAGGCTCAAAACTAACATTTAGTTGAAGTTCAGATTATGGGCGTTCTGTTTACAGGGAGAAGGAGCCAGAAAAGAAGGAGATGACCTGCGAAAAGGAACACGAGAGGTAAGTGCTACGCGAATCCCATACAAAGAAAGTTTAAATCATAATCCGCGAATAGCAATGAAACTTACCAATAGGTACAAGAAAACAGAAATCAATGATTTATTCGGCTTAGAATTAAATAAAGCAATTAGGGCCGTAACCAATTAGGATCGTAGAAAACTCTCACAATGTTCAAATTTATTTTTGGTTCCTTTATACGCAATTCCAAACACAGTCGAATCTCGATTTGAATCCTATTAGCACATTATTAATTTTTTATAGTGATCGGCGTCGTGGCATGTCGTTCTTAAATTAAAGGCAAACTTCGTTTGTATGTGAACCGCCCCGTGTAAGCCATCCTCTCTTAACTTCATATTTGGCCATTTTATTGTTAAGTAACAAGACTGTGACGGTATTAAATCAGCGAAAAAAATTCTTGTAAAAATAAAAATCTTCGAAAATAATATACTGCTTTGATATTATTTGATGACCGACATAATAAATAAATAGAATATTCTTTATTCGACGGTTCGGGGTATATTGGGGCTAAGCGATATTTTGGGCGAAAATAAACTGTGAATGCCAGTTTACTTAAAATTTTGCGCTCTTTCGAATGAGCTCACTATCATGTCTCTAGGTTGAATTTTATAGTCGCTTACACCCAAATCCGATGTAGTCCTCTTTTATTTTCAGTTGATCTAAACGACCAGATTTTGGCCTTTTTTTTAACTTGGAGCTTAGAGCCATGCAAAACGGACTTTTTTTACATATCATGGTTGCTAATGTCCTTTTTCCTTGGTGTGGCAAAAAGGGTAACGGTCGCTCATGTCGTTTTACATTATGTGTATTTCTCTGAGCGTTGGAGCTAAGGCCTTTCTTCTGTACTAGTGAAAAATCCATTACGTTGGATATATCCTTTTTCTTTGACGAAATACATAATTTTAAGGTCACTTATGCCGTATTACTTCGCATAAACTCAATGCTACTATGGGGCTTATCCTATTATACTCTGCACTATTTAGAAGTGCAGTGTCACTTAGCCCCAATTACCGTGCGGAAATTGAAAGAGTATTGACGCTTGTCTCCAAATCACGCGATTCATCACACCTGCAGTTGAGAATTGCAAGTCGCTTGTACCGCATTTAATAGCGCTGAGATGCGACGAAGAGTGCGCGTGCTGGGGTGGCGTAAAATAAAATTATCCTCAAGACGTCAAAACGGCAACGCAGGTAAGTTATATCGATTGTTTGTAAATTGCTTACTAGATACACTTGTCTGGCCATAGCACAATTATTTATGTACTACTTATTAAACTCCTTTTCAGATCACGATGGATCAAAACGTTCGAAAAAGAGCTGCTTACCCTTTTGATTAGCGAGTGTCGTAATACATAATTATCGTATCCAATTCTGTTTAGTGTTGTATTCAGCATGATGGTTTAATACTATAATTTATATTGCATTGTAACGGCCCGATTTAGGTGGCTGTATAGGGGTCGCCGGCGGTGGCTAGATGTGGAAGACCGAGGATAGCAATGTGCCATGTTATGAAAAAGATCTAGGTCCAGAAATGGACTGATACAGGCTGATTTGATTATGTATAAATGTATGATGACTTATTCAGATTAAGTAATGTCTGTTACCTACTACTTGAAATGTGCACTGCTGAACATAGGGTTCCCCCAAAGATTTATACTTACCTAATTTCAGTAAGGTCAATTAGAATGATTGGCCTGAGCTTCTTCTTTTGGCAGCAATAACGAATTACAGCGTGCACAATTCAGTACAAATTGAAATTGCAATAAGTAAATTAGCTATTATATTTACTGTGCACTGAGCACTGGGTCGTTAGACAAAACCTGCGAGAGAAGCTCAAAAAATATTATAATACAAATTGAGGTCATAGTACAAGGGACAACGGCGGACGATGAGTGTATCAAGATCGATGTTGAAAATTTTCATGTGAGTACGAACATTAAAATGTTTCACGGTTGTTTCTAAAATATAGTTTCGTTTCCGTTCGTTTTTTGACCGTTCGTTCGTTGACATTGGTTTTTCACTTCTTCTACGATGGGCAGGGCATTAACATAATTAGTATTTCCTAATAAATAACACACTGAAAGCCGTCCAAATTTCTCGAGTAAAGACCATGTACAGGCTAGCGTATTTTCGGACGTCCACTGGCTTGCGTGACTGACGATCAAAAGCGAGTTGCCGGTGGTACCTGACAACTACAACATTGATGCTCCTGATGAATCTGTAAGACTACGTAACTGTTCTTTAAAGTATGGTATTAATGTAGACTGTTAAAATAATTATACTAGTCGTTGTATGCCTCGTACTATAGTATTATAAGCGTAAAATGGTTCCTATTTCAACTAATGAAAACTATTGATTAGTACAGTGATCCCATTATGTTAAGAAAATATTAGATTAACTCATTAGAGTATGGCAAGTGAGTCGTGGCACTAGCCTCTAGCGGGAAATTTAAAAATCTTTTAGTTGTTAACCCTGCATATAGTCTGAATAAACCATCTTGATACTTTTGCTTAACGTGATTATGTGTTTAATTAGTTTGGAGTCTCCAATTAATTTTGTCCAAACCTCCAATGTCCAAGCAAAACGAAAACATTGATTACATCAAAACCAATATTTCCACTCCACCAAAAACAGGGATAATAAAGATGCACCACATAAACTTAAAAACATTATTAATTCTGAACCATAATCAAAATCTTATTAAAGAAATTCAATGCCTTGTTTGATAACGCAATAAAATTCATTAAAAATTAAACATTGCGCTGGCCAAGGCGTTTTTTTCCTGACCACCCACACTTTTTTTATCCTCCTTATTATACTTCTGCAATAACAACAAAAATTATTATTGTGTTAGTTGGCAGATTACTATTAACTGGCTTAAGACGTAATCTTTTTTCTCAACATCTTTGAGTTCTTTGACTAAGTCTTCGATCTGACGTTTAAAATTTTCGTCATCCGACAGACCTTAAAACAAGAAATAATTCATGTTTGTATTAAAACATTATTACTCGTATGTACATACTAAAACATAAGTAAAATTATGTTGAATAGAAACAAAAGTTTTTTTCTTGTTTAAATCTAGTACGAGTATCAAACTGTTTGGGCTGTACTACTTGCAGCTGAAATACCTAAGTCAGCAGTGTGGCCATATGAAGAATTCGAAATAAATCGCGTCCCACGACTCGCTTGTCAAACAATTGGAACAACTCCGCGTAATTTGTAACTTTTTTTATTTTATAAAATGTTTATGTTGTCAAAATTGTTAATAAGAACTTCCTATACGTAAATGGTATAAAAAAAATTGATTATTTTCTTTGTCGTTCATGTGTAATGCCTCGTATTGCAAGGCTAAATAAGAAGCTTTTAATAATAAATAATGTGTTACAAATTTATGTCCTGTTTGTTTCTTTCTAACTCTTTAGTAGGAACAAAAGTGATGGTGTGGACTCTTTGCTACACTAAACTGAGTATATTTTTGTAGTTTGAACCTTATTACCGTAATCTATGATTATGTAGAAGATGCTTTTGTTCCCTTCAACTTAATCAATAGGAACGCTAGAATGTTTCATATTCCTCTTTTCCTACCAATTCTTGAAATCTTAACTGTTGCAAAGGGCGTATTTCCTGTTGATGATAATAGTACGCCGTGTTAGTTATGCTCTTTTGCCTCGAAGCCCCCCAACGTAAATTGTAGCTTATCCCTCTTTACCTGGCCAATTGTATCCTGAGAAATGTCACTTATGACCTATTACCTTGATGAAAAAAAGTAATCAAACGCGTAAGCGACATAAAACAACATCGTGCACTTTGTTTGAGAGCACTACCTGAAAGAAACGGTTTTTTCCATGATAATGTTTTTTATTTTATAAAAATCGAATTATAAACAAAAAGTTATGTCACTTTTTATGGAATTTCAAACATTTTGGTTTTTGTCGCTTAGCCCCAATATACCCCGAACCGTCGTATTGTATGTACGGTACCTACATCAGGAATTACACACGAGATTTGACAATAACATACAGAACAATTGGCGGCCTTATTGCTAAAAGTGATTTCTTCCAGACAATATTGACACAGACATTTGACGGAAAAATACATATAATAATAATAGTAATAATTACACAATTACCGAAGTAATTATATAATATTTTGGGTAAAAATATTGATTATTCTTTAATCGGTTATGTTTTACTCCCACGGCTTAAAATAAAACTACAGAAAATAAAAAGTGGCTACAACTTGATAATTTAAATCAAGTTTGGTTATTGTACGAAATATTTCACAGACTGTATCAGATTTGCCCAGTGAACTTTGTGTTTTTCTATGTGCAATAAAGTATGGGTTCCCTACTTCATTCCGAAAATTCTTTATTCGAAATTCGTTTCACCGGTGAACGATACTTCGAAGGCTTGATTGTGCGACGGCTTATTCAATCGAATAGTATATGGTTATATTTTTTATCTACCACCGTAGATATGAGAACTGTTTCGCGGGATGCGCGGCGGTGTCGTGCGACAACCCGCGCGAGCGCCTGCGCCCCTGCTATCCCTTCTGCGAGCCCGGCTGCGTGTGCGTGCCGCCTTACGTCCGCGACGACCGTACGCACAAGTGTGTGCTACCCCAGGACTGCACCAAGTAAGGATCGCCCATTAAGTACTGAACCTGAATCAGCAATGAGGCAATTCGCTGAAAAACTAAGGTGACTGACATAGCCTATGAGATTATCTAGTTTACTCGACAGTGTGCTGGTTACTTATGCCGAAGAACTAGTTCACGAGTGGAGACAACGAACTGACAAACGGCCACCAGCTCACTAGACGGACGATCTGAGACAGAATTGGATAACCGATGACATAGAGAAATTTTTGAACTAAAACTTTCGTAAGCACTACACATTCTAAGCTATGGAAGTATGGTATAGGGGTATGGCTTGGTAAGTGGAGTGGAGAAGAAGATAAGATTTACAGGCTTTTAAGACTAGTGGCTGCTGGTCTTACTGTCAGAAGTTTTCAAGCAACCCTAAGGCCTCTGACTTGGCTTAACGACTGCCATCTATCGACGGCAGCCGGCACAAGCACGGAACCGCTCGGAAAAACGCCACGAAGGTTTTCGTGATCGTTTAAGAACACTCGGGCAGCCGGGGCTACGAGCGATTCTGAGTGAGCGAGAGGCCTATACCTTCCTCAGGGAAGAGACCCGTGGCCTTCAGTGGGGACATAATGGGATTATGATGATGAAACATTTACATACAGGCACATACATTGCTTCTGGCCCCACACTAGGATACTATGTATCGTGGGAACAGAAACAGCGACATGACAAACATGTGAACATCCAAGACCTGGGGTTTTTTTATCTCCAGCCGTGGTTCGAAACCGGGACCTCTCGCATGGTAGATACATGCGCTAACTGCTGCTCCATAGCTCCATCGTCGGACAATTTATAATTATAAGCTATATTATCCGGGTAAACATAAAGTAAGTGTATCGGGGTAATGTAGTTTAGAACATATAATAGAGAAGTGGTGTGTCATTTGGAAGGACTTTGGCGAGTAATGGATGAATACGGACTTATTCATTGATTGATTGACTGAACATGAAAGTGCTTTCGCGTACTTACCCACTCTTCAGTTCAGTTTAGAGAAGTCATTGAAGACGGATGTATAGTGTCATAACTTGGCGTTTTTTATTATTACAGAGGCCTTAGAGGTATACCTGACCTGGGAGATCTACCAGATGTCTGAAGATTTAGATTTAAGACAATGAAAACATCGGCGAAATAAACATAAATACAAAACCTAATCCTGTCGTATTATTATTCAAACCGCATTACTGTTAGACTATGGTTAGACTAAATAAAAACCTCAAATTGAGAGTACCTTTCCATCAAAAATCACACTATACGAGTAAAGGAGAAAATTTGTGAGTGTGTGAGTGTGTATGTTTGTCACTTCTTCACGTCTAAACGGCTGGAGCGATTTTAATAAAATTTGGTATGGAGTTAGCTGACACCCTGCATTAACACACAGGCTACGTTTTACTGCGGGAAAATATCTTATTCCCATGGGAAAATACTTATAAATAATAATGAATATCTTATATTTACTAAGCATACATTTGTTTTCTATAATTTAGTTTAGGATACCGGGTAAAGGTAGTACTAGCCTCGTGAGGCCCAATGTCTTCAAGTGATCACAAAATCAATTGTTATTTTCAAGGTCGGGCCATACGAGGCTAGCCCGAGACTCACACACGTACCAATCCTTCTAGGCGTCAATAGTGAAAAAAATAATGTCACGTGACCCGACCGAGTATCTGTCATTGAACTATAATGCATTAGCAGAATTGAGGCCCTGTGTCCTTCCGCGGGATAACTTACATGACGTCTGACTTGAATCTCATGGAAACAAAGGCTCAGGCATAGCATGTGATGATTCATATAGTCGTCGTTTATCTCTCGTTTTTATTGAAAAGTCACTCAAAACTGAATAAAGATCGTCATGTTGTACTGTGGCTGCTCTTTCGAATAGACGAATCGTTATTTTGGATTATGGTTAGGATTAAAAGGACTAACGACTAACCCTGGTATCTGCGTACCCATCTGGTGCATATTATATTATAGTACCTGGGTGACCGAGCTTTGCTCGGTACTTTTTTTGTAATGTAAAATTAAAATAATCCTTTTTCAACAAAAAAAGAACTTGGAAAAAAATTATCATGACTCGAACCGGGTCTCTTGAAATCGGCCCGAAACGGGTCGCCCGTTTTCCCGTCAGAACTATCCCAACCTTGCAAGTAAACGCGAAATTTACCTCTGTATGTTATTATAGCAAATTTCAATTGCCTTAAAACACGGATAAAACAACGTTTTCTAGAAATGTAACCTAGTGAGATTAATTAAACGCCCCTGAAAGCATCTGCCTACAAAATTTCGTGAAATTCGTTGGAGCCGTTTCCGAGATTCTGATTATAAATAAATATATATACAAGAATTGCTCGTTTAAAGAGATTAGATTGTATAAACTATTCTTAGGAGTAAAAACACTTCGGAGGCACTGCATAATAGAGGAACCCTCAATTGACGTCTGAAATAATTATGGCAAATACAGCTAACAGTAGTTTCGTTAAAAAAGCGTTACAATTCCTGCAGCTAATTACTAGTTATGGATAATAAATAAAAGAGTTCCACAATCTCTTACTTCCATTTTCTAAAGAGGTTTTTCTCGACAAAACAGAGCAACGGAGCAATAGGTTTGGTTGTATAGGCTTTGAGGTCGTCTGTGAGTTTCAATATTGTATTTTTTTTATAGTGTTCATAGGCAAGCCAGGTTTTCTGTTCTAATATGTTTTCATACTTCAATGTAGCCTACCTCTGACCAATTTGAAAAAGTATTGAATACGCTCACTTCGCTCGCTCTGCAACGTGAGTTCACAAGCGAGCCTAACACAACTACCTACAGGTTTTGCGACAAAGTTTTTTTATGGCGGGGGCCTGGCCCCCCGAGCCCCTTAGAAGGGAGGATTGCGCCCCCTGCACTCCCTGTTGGTTTCAAAACCGTAACCTTTATTCTTTTTTAACGTAATGTCGGAAATGTTTGTATTTAAAAACAACCACAACACATAATACCAACATCACATCACATCACACTAATATTATAAACGTGAAAGTTTGTGTGTGTGTTTATATGTTTGTCAGTCTTTAGCGCTGAAACGGCTGGACGGATTTTAATAAAATTTGGTATGGAGTTAGCCGATACCCTGGATTAAAACATAGGCTACGTTTTACCGCGGGGAAATATCTTATTCCTACGGGAAAATCGATGAACCGCGGGTAACACCGCGGGGCACAGCTAGTAATACAATATGGCCCGGATCAAAAACCAACTAAAACCAAGTAAGTTAGCCCGAGACACATTTTACAACCACAGCTGCTATAAAAAGTAAAATAAGATTTATTGAAATAACACAGTTACAGCATATTTTTTGTTACATAATATTTTGTTTAACAAAATACGTATGAAAGTGTGAAACCAATGTTAATTATTTTTTCTGCAAATTTTCTTCGGAGAAATTACTTCATAAACGGATATTAACGGCATGCTCAAGAACGATATAACACAATTAAAAATTGTTTACGCCATGGAACGCGTTTATTTCCTGTCACCTGTAAAAATGTTAATGGCTCTCATACTTGCAAGCTCTATTGTGTTAATAAGACAGCAAATTCAGAATCTATTGTGATGAAACAATGAAAGGCATTTGTGTCTTTTTTCAGGAGCTGCAAAAAGACATGGAACTGGCAGTTGGTGATAAGTGAGGGGGAGAAGGCAGTTGTGTTAACGGACAACAAAACCTTATCGAGGCTTGTGATATGTTAATAATTTTTAAATATAAGACTTTATAATAAATGGTCATGTATAAAAGATGTATTAAGTTCCAACGTCATGTTGTCGGGCGTACTAAAATTTTTGCTTGTATTCCAATGCGGAAATGCTAACCAATTTGATAGTGACAAACGGTATGGTACGTAAATATCTAATATCTATAGTTTAATTTTTCAACTGTAGTTCATACTGCACTGTGATGGCAAAATCTCTTAGAAATGTACTTAGTTGGCTTTTTATTACCTAAATACCAGCCAGATTGTAAATGAAACTTTGTCAATATATTATAATCCGATTTCCAGCCCTTCCTAAAATATTTTTACAATGACTTGGTTACAGAATGTGGACCTCACGGCAGGTTTGAATATTGCATCGACGGATTTTCCGGCTGCATTGTTGGGTGTCACTGCTACCCGGGCTATTACTTCGACACCGAAACCAAAATATGTGAACCGAGGTACATTTCCATGCAGATTTTTGGTCACCTACTAATTTTATCATCAAAACCATTTCTTGTAACGATTTCGACAGTCATCCATTCTGTATGTGCCTAGTCATCAGGCAATGTCTGTCCACTGCTAGACTTAGGCCTCCCCCAAAGCACGAAACAAAGACGATCTAACCTACCCACAGTTATTTCTGAATTCCCGAAACCAATACTGCCCATGTTTTCTGTATGTTTTAAATGTTATTATTAATTCTTAAAGAGATACAAATGTTATAAGATCAAGAACAGTTATACATTCTCCTTTGGCATAAACAACGAAAGCACAACCTTGAACTTTCCTATTGTATTTTGTTTCCAACCTTTATCTAACAGCACCAGATTGATAAAAGCATCAAGAAGGTTTTATGGCGATCGAGAAGAATACAGCTCTACAGAGCTACCAGTCATCACTACAATCGCCGCCACCACCACCACCACGGAGTATGTGGCCAAGGACCTGGGAGACTGGCTTTACAACCAGTTCTTCCGAACTGTCGAGAACCAAGTGGTGAACCGCACCGGCGTGAAGGTGCAGACACGGCGCAGCGGCAACTGGCCGGGCCTGCGGAGAGGAAAGAAGAAACGCAGAAACTCGAAGAAAAAGAAGAAGAAACAGCAGCAGTTGCGGAGGAAAATGCTGCGGATCTCACCAGACGACAGCATATTCGATTCCAAAGACAGATCAGGCACGTCGGACTCGAGCTCCGAAACGAACTCGGACGATTCTAGCAGCTCCAGCTCGTCAAGTTCTGGAGGCAGCCCGTCGGATAATAAGGATACTAAGAAGCTGGTCATCTACAACAGAAGGCCAAAAATGCCTTTGCCGTCGTTTCTGTTCCTGCCGAACATGGAGACGCCGTTCTTCCCCCCGCTAGCGCTGCCGCCGCCTGCGCTGCCCATGTACCCACTGGTGCCCGTGCCACCGGTGGTGCCCAACATGTTTCCGCCGCCCCCAGCTTTCCCGCCACCAATTCCTCCAACGTTTACGCCATGTGGTAAGTGCGTACCTTTATTCAATTGCCTAAAGGGATCGATGAGTTACGTTTTACGATCGATGATACTTTTAATTACAAATAGTTTACGGTAAAGCGCAAATCGGTGAACTCTAATTAAATCTAATTACAGTATAAGTAATGAAAAGAGAGACATCAATGTCTCGAGTTATAAAAATAATTTTTAACAATCTATAATTTTAAGTGAGGTTTAGCATCATCATCAACCCATCACGTCCCCACTGAGGGGCACGGGTCTCTTCCCTGAGGAAGGTATAAGCCATACTCCACCACGGGGGCCAAGTCCGGATTGGTGGAGGCTTGTAAGACTAGTGGCTGGTCTTACTGTCAGAAGTTTTCAAGCCGCCCTAAGGCCTCTGACTTGGCTTAACGACTACCATCTATCGACGGCAGCCGCACCAACCGCTTAATGTGCCTTGTGAAGCACGACACCGCTCGGTAAAATGCCACTGGCGTCAGTCATAGACGGTCACCCATCCATGCACTGAACGCACCCAATGTTGCTTAACCTTCGTGGTCGTTGAAGATCACTCAGGGAGCCGGGGCTACGAGCGTTTTCATATTTAGCATGATGGTAAGAAATGCAAAACATTATAAAAAAAAATCTTAGCCAAGTCCTTTCGAAACTCATAACGTAGCTACATAAAATATACCCCTCTCTCTATGATACTACTGTAGGTATGTTTCACCTACCTACTATTTATTCATGTTTTCGTAAACATGAATACCTTTGTTTCTCACGTATTTAAAATAGATATATTTTTTGTCTTTTTGCCTGTCATAAAACAACCCTTTTTTCCTGTCTCTATGACACGATAATCTATCAATATTGTATCAAATGACTACATATCTCACAACGCGTGGAAAATAACACGACTTAATATAATACTTTATTGCACAAGGTACATTGAACGTTACATAAGAAACAACATGTCAAAGGCGAGCTTATTTCTGTAAGAAGTTTCTTCCAGCAAACCTTGGAGAGCCAAAGCAGCGGAAAAAACGGGTTATTTAATTCAAATTATTTACTAAGTAGCGACTTTGCACTGGTGGCATATTATATATGGAAATAGCTATATTATATATACATGGAAATAGCTATATTATAGTTACTGTTCCGTGGAAAATTCCCGGGGTAGTAATTTTTTTACACCTTCGGTTACACTATTCGAGATTTCGTACGGAACCCTAAACTTTTTGAAAATCCAATATAACTTATGTTACTCACGAAAAATGTAGCTTTCTAATGGTGAAAGAATTTTTAATATCGGCCCAGTAGTTTCTGAGCCTATTCATTACAAACATACACACACACAAAAATACAAATCTTTCCTCTTTATAATATGTATAGTATAGATTGAAGCGCCGCTTCTTTCATACAAATAATGTGTTTGTTTTCTCAGTTACCCCTTCCACTCATACGACGACGACATCTGAGAAGATTCCAAAAATAGGCCCAAGGTAAGGGATTTCTATTTCACAGAGCCAACCAAGCTAGAATTACAGAACCGGCGTTAATGTATAGCAGTCTATAGTCTGAAATTCATTTGACAATATAAAATTTAATTACTTTGACAGTAATTTTGAAAATACGACCCGAATCAGATTTGCGATTTTGAAAAAAAATTACGGCAAAATTAAAATATTGTCCCACGGGAACGCAACAGACGAGTATCTTATGTCTCAATTCAGATCTTTGTCTATCTGTATGCAAAGCTTCATGTATCTGCGTTCGGCCGTTATTGCGTCATAGAGTAGCAAACATAAAATATCGAAACATCGTCACAAACTTTCACATTCGGAATATTAGTAAGAAGTAGAATATAAAGACTTTGTTACATCTGCATAGGTGACTAAGTGCATTAGACTAATTCATGCTTTTTGCACTTTTTTAGCAATGAGGATGGTGACCAAGAGACACCAGGGTAAGTAATTTTTTTTATTGCAAGATAAATTAAAAGTGTTTTTATATTTTTAACATACTTTTTGTAACATTGATTTTCGTGTAGGTACAATAAGTACACGAAAATCAATGTTACAAAAATATAAGCGTAATAATATATTGGCGAGTACATGGGCGAGCTTATTTCTATAGAAATGTCTTCCAGCCAACCAGAATTAAGGTGGTTAGTCAGAATTAAGGGTGGAATTAATCCAGTCTTAACCAGCATTATCAATACAACCTGATTATTTTAAAAAATTATCAGTATTGAAATTTATGATGTTCGTTTATTGCAAAAAACGTATTATAAAATGGGATATTAATTTTTCCATTGCTGACGCTATTTAAGTCCGGGCCGCCAATTAATTCTAACTTGCTGTTTCAGGGAGTCACGCTGTTTTTATTGATAAGACTTCTAGAGTTTAGATAGGCTACAAGTGACTATAATACAATAGCTAACTTAACATTTTATTGTGTCTTCAGAAAAAAACTACACGGCAGACCTAGGCATCCCGAAAACAAGGTATGAAAACTACACAAATTTTGGTATTCTATCAAACAGTTCACTAAGGGGCGGTTTATGAGTTGAGAATGGCACTAAATAAATATTTAAGTAACGTTCTGTCACGCTCTTTTCTGCGAAATTTGAAGCACTACAATTAAGAAGCTACTTAGCGACATTCTCAATTCAGAAATCGACTCTAAATCGCATTGCTCAAATCGAATAGTTAAGTGTTAACGATATTCGATAAAATAAAATTAAGATTCGATTCACAACTTCAAAGGGCCGGTTTCTGAATTGAGAATTCCACGTAAGTAAATACTTAAGTACAGCACTAGAGTTTAAGTAGTTACTTAGCGAAATTCTCAATTCAGAAATCGGCCGAAAGACTGTGACAGGGTGACAGGTCAATGAAAATGTTCAAAAAAGAGTTCGTATATTTACCCAACATTGCAATAATATAAGGTATAACAGAAAGGTAATATAAATATAGCTCTATTGGTAAATGCATCACTTGAGAATGGATTTGCACTTTTTGTATTCATAAATAGTACCGAATTCTAAATTAGGTCCGTAGAAAAAAAAGGAAACGTTGACCGAAAAATTCGGGAAAACTGCAAGTGCTATTTATCTACTAGATGCTATTGTAGTATTAATTCAAAATCAAAATTTAGACAGGAAGTCAATTAAAAATGTATGTATTATATACAGGTACACAAGCCCAAAACAACACGCACGCAACAAGCACTGCCTCCGGAAGACGATGATGTCGACGAAATGTACGACGACGCTCTCATGAATGCTGTGGAACGTCCGCCCGGTATGGATGAGGTCCGTTTCAAATACCTCACCCAACTTATCCACAGGCAGGCGCCAAATATCACGAAACAGCCGAATATGGCAGCACCACTCGGTTCTAAGCTCGAAATCTTCGGACATCCAGTGGTACCTAAGCCAATTAGCAAACAGAAAATAATAGGAAACAGAATACCAGGCCCGCACAAGGCAATCCCGCCGCCAAGATCACCGGCTGATACGCGACGCATGAATGATGAATCTAACGCTGAAGCCCAAGATCCTAATGGTGACAAGTTCTACAGTGACTTAGGCAAACAGATAGCCTCGCTCATCCGTAAAGCTAATACGCAAGGAAACACGCCAGACACGCAAGGCTTAAGAGAAATCGATATCGAAGTCAACGACATGGCAAAGGCTCATTCTGTTATCAACATCAACAATATTCCTTCTCGATCTTACTGGGACAGATATGTGAGATCACCAGTTGCACACAACAATCAGTTCCCAGACGTATATGGAGATGGCAGAGAACTGCTCTATGACTTAGAGAACCAAGTTGCTATGGTTAGTAAGGATTTACCTTCATTGAATTTAGTGCAGTTAGAAAATATTGCTCTAAGGAACACTGCGCCTCCAGATGTACTGGAAACCCAGAGCACTCAAGCACCTCGTGATAAGAGTTTTAAACTTAATTTATTACCGGTCTTCAACCACGGGTATTATCAAGCATTATATACGAAACCATCTACCCCCGCAACTCTACATCACGAACCAGCACTAAAATTTCAAGAATTTATAGGTACTCAAGTAACAAAGCAAAACAACACTAATGATGTCAATATTTTGCCAACACATACATCTAAGGAATTATTTCAACCAAGCAACAATGGCCAACAATTTCTTAAACCTATCAGCCAAAGCCACCAATTTATCTATATTCAAGAATTCAATAAGGGAATGAGAAATGGTAAAATTAATGAAACTGTTTCTAGAAATGTTCCTATAAAAATATCAAGAGACTCGCAGAAGCCCCGTATAGAAGTCGGAAGGTCAGAAAATTACAATCACTTGCAAAATATGATCATTCAAAGGTACAATTTTCCGAAAAGAATGAATAGTAGAGTGTTTCATGGACAGACAAACAATTATAGAGATGCCGAAAGAAACAACGCCGGAAAAAAATACTTTGAACCATTGTCTTACTTTCAGCAACCTTTGCACGGCGCGTTTTACAAATAGGATTTTGATTCACATAAATTTCATACCCACGATGTCAATACTTTTATTGTCACGAAGATTTTGTAATGACTGATGAGCTCACAAAACACACTTGAGGGTGACTTTTTACAAGTATTTTACCCATCTGTGCACGCAGGAGGATTATTGATTTTTTTTTACTATTTAGATAAAAATTTAATAACTACTTGCGAAGTCAATATGTGTAAACAAAGTTATCGAGTAATTATCACATGCAGGTTTTTCACAATTGTCTCAATTATTTTATAAAAAGGAAGTTTTATAATCTGTATAATGAAAATCTAAACCAAAGTTATGAATGCAAGCCCCAACAAAAAGATCAAAATGATAATTTACCTAAAAAGTAGAGACATACAAATGGATTTTCATAATCCGGTGCAGTGTTTACGATACGCGCGGGCCTCTGCCAACTGAGCTTGGCTGCAGTGCGGTGGAGGCTCCACGGGATTACGTGCGGCGGCCGTCACAACCAACCCGCAACACAAACGAACGCAGTGCCCCAATATCCATTGCGGATTCTACACATCTGACCAAAAACGCCTGTCTACAAAAGTAGCAACGGATCTTGTGCAACTAGTTACGGTAGTTTGTAGTAAGAGTTGAGGATGAATGGGTAAGCCTGTTGTATTCTTCACAGACAATTTAATTCCCATTTCATAACGCGGGCGGGTGCATCCCGCTGCAGGGCTCCAGTCAGGCAAACGTGACGCAATCGCTATTCGCTTTAGGGCAGATCGACTCAGCTGTTCTGTCTGAATACATACAAGACGTTGCGAGTAGTCTCTTCATGGCAACAGCTACTCGTAACGTGACACAAATTTCAGCCCTTTTTTGTCAGCGTTCATTCAATGATAAGAAGTGGACAGGTTGGTTTAGTCTTACAATATTATAGTAACAATTAGACACGAAGTATAAATCCGTATAAAACAACTTTAGGGTATATGTATTTAAAAAACGTGAAGTGATAAAATATATGGCTTAAGTTATAATGATATGAGAGTAGACACAAACCAATTTTACTATAAATTGTCTATGGTTATTGAAAAAAAAATTGTAAAATAGTGTAATTGGTTTACAAAAGGTCAGCTTATAATTTTGACCCAGGTTCGGGATTCGACTTAATTTCCATAAACAAAAATATGCCAAGGTAGCATACCTTTGTACCGAAAAGTACCATTGAGAAAGAAAGAAAGCAGACTTTTATTAGAATTGTCACAGAAACACAATTTAGACACAATCTCTCACAACCTCTCTGAGTTATAGCCAGGTTTAAAATGGTTAGGCCCTCAAATCAATCAACCAGTAACTTGAAAAGTAAGTGGAAACTATTTGCAAATCAGCTCTGAGGATTCACCCTCAGCACAACGCTGCGTAAGTTGCCTTTTGTAGCAATCTATCAATTAAAACAAAACCATACATGTAGTCTGTGGTGTGTCACAGACTACAGTATGGTTTTGTTTTAATTTTTTTTCTGTTGTGTCACATATATTATGTTACAAGTCTGTTTATTTTATTTCCGTGATGTGTCTTGTTGGTTTCATAATAAATGTTTTTCTTGTTCTTCTTCTGGTAAAAACTATGTTTCGAACTAAAAATTTCGTGGGAACTACATAATTAAAGACGTGAGTGGATGAAGGTGATAAGTGCATTTTTTTAGATTTTGAGTAAATTGAAGTTAAAGTTTTACTACAATTTTCTTTTGTAAGTGGCTTAAATGATTAGTTATGACTTAAATTTTAATGCAAAGTAGTGTAAACGATCTTAAATATTGAGAGTACGTTGGTAAACAAAGTCTTGCTATATTATTAAATATTATATTTAAAGAAAACTGAACATAACTCCTTCTTCCATGTACTAACTTAAACTTATTTGTCCTTGCGGCTTTATGAAATTAGGTGCTAAGTACGAATATTGATAGACATTGTTATGTTTTCTTAATAAACAGAAACAGCCTCTTCAAAAACTCAAGCTATTAGCAGTGATCACAGGTATGCAACATCTTACATATAAAAAAATCTAAACAATAGCGATATTCTGGCTTTACGTACTTTAGTTGGTCTCGAAGATTCTGTTTTTTTTTACTGAAACAGTACAGTATATTTACTTTGTCTTACGTGGAATGTTCGGTCATATCCATCACTGTATTATTACGAGAAGCTTTGCAAATGATGTCACGGTATTGGTCAGGAACATAAACTGTGTCATGCTTTCTTAGGACTTTTTCTATTCTGCCAAAATCACGATCCAAATCTAAATAAGAATGGTAAACTTCAGGAAACTTGTGATTGATTACTTTGAAATATCCTTTAAGGTTATCAGTTCTGCGGTTGATATGGCCGGCCCACTGCCACTTCAGCATGCTAATTCGGTGGGCCATGTCGGTGACTTTGGTTCTCTGTCGGATCACCTCGTTTGAAATTCGATCTTTCAGAGAAACCCCGAGCATGTCGTTTTCCATAGGACGCTGAGCGACTTTAAATTTGTGGACCAGCCCCACCGTCCACGTTTCGGCACCGTATTTGGGGTAGGGGGCGCACTGATTAAAGACTTGTTTTTAGACTCTGTGGGATGGGGTAGACGAGTTCTTGAGTGGAGACCGCGGTTTGGTAAATATAGTGTAGGACGCTCTCAGACTATGATCTTCGCAAGGCGGCTGGCAAGAACTGGATGAGAATAGCCGAGGACCGTGTTCAGTGGCGTGCAATGGGAGAGGCCTATTTCCAGCAGTGGACAAGCAAGGCCGATGATGGATACCATATTGATAGTAATAAAGTGTAATCGTGGTGAAATGTTGTTTTTGCTGGCACATGAATCTGACCAAATCAATATGTGATCTTTGTTTTGGCAACTTGGATCTAGGTACTTCCACAAATCTTAGAAGTGCGCTCGTGACTTCAGCACTTCCGCGAACCACAACATCCTCAGTCCAGGTGCAACATACGCGCTTTTTCTTTGCTTCCATCACAAACATGAATACCCAGGTTGTAAAACCACAGTTGACGCAAGTAGAACGCTTTTGAAGTTGTTAGTTTTGGTAACGCCATGATTTGTTTTAAAAACCATCGTAATGTCCACAATATCTCTATCTCGGGTTGGTTTTTTTCGGTCAACTTGCATAGCTTCAACAGGAGCATAATAATTTTGACTTATTCGTCATTTGAGTTTCCAGCATCACAAATAGCGCACGTATCACTCTTTGGGTATCCAAAAGACTGTTGCATTGTGACACAAAAATTTGGTTATATGAAGTTTTCTTGACATGGTATTTGTCTGAGAGGTCCTCATTATGACAAATTCCTAGGTGTAGACTGTGCATCTTGGTCACATTCAGTAGCGGTGACAAATAGAGTTTGTTCATATTTTTGTTTCGTGAGTTATGTGATTGTTCAGTAGGAAAACTTGAAATATGATAAGATAAGACTAAATATGTTCTTTAATACGTTTAACATCGTCATCGTCCATTTTGTGAGGACAATTCTGATGTATACATAGTGCAAAGTACATACATAGTACTACATACTACACAATTAGGAACATAGTAAGCGCAGTGGAAGAAGGTGTTATGTTCGTACATATCACCTTCTTCAACGCACAGAAAGTAAAGTTTTTATCTTGTTTATTTGGAAGAGGGTGATATGTGTACATACCTCTTTCATCATCTGTAATTTTTAAAATAAACTAAACATAACACCTTTTTCCAAATTTTATTTACATAAATAAGCTTTATATCGACGATTTTAAGGTTTGTAGCAATTCAAATCATATCAACTTCATATACCCAAAAAATCCGGAAAACCGAAAATACGACATATCACCTTCATCCACTCACGTCTTCAATTATTAGGTACCTACTAATGTTTATTTTGAAGTGTCAAAATACGATCATCATTCATATTTTGACACTTTGGAAACGTTAGGATGAATAAGCCAAATTACATATTACCGTGGCTAGTCGGGCATTTCCGACAAAATTACATGTGTGTAAAATACCGTGTCTTCTATCGTGCTCGCAGATTAATTTACTTTGGTATGAGGAAATGTGCTGACTAAAATGACGTTTACGAGACTGCCTTTTAATGCGTTCTGCGCGAATTTAAGGTGAACCAATAGCAGTGTATCGAAAAATTATCATTTACAGTTTTTACATTTTTCGGCTAAGATCATTAAGCTATCCGAGGCCATGAAAAGGTTTATGTTTATTTACATATATATTTTTATTCCTTACAACGCAATTAATATTTATAATGATGTTAAATTCCACAAAATCACTTTTACGAGTAGGTAATAGGCGACCAACTTACAAAAGAAAAGTTTCATACAACATCCATTGAAAATTACTTTGATGAAGTTGTTACTTGTGTCAAGCAGATGAAAAACCCCTGTTTCCACGGAACTCTATACTGTGCGTGGCCTGACATGCGCTTGGTCGGTTTTTCTGATTTGTATTGATGTGGTTTAATAGATAATCTGTATTAAACAGAATATTCTTTTAAGCAAAATATTTTTTACTGGATTGGTATCGCGAATTATGTGTGAACGGCAGCGGATTAATGAGGGACTCCACAATGCCACTGCGATTCACTTCACTACGTGAAACAGGGCTACAGCGCGAATTTCATAAAATCATGCTAATGGGTGAAAATCAACAAAGCTCATTTTTGCCTAATTTCTTTGGTTTTTTTATTTATGTTTTTATAGTAATATTGATGTTTTTACATTTTTTTAGAAAGTATTTATAAAAGTAATATGTTAGCGGCCCTGAATAATCTTTAAGTTTCAGATTTATAGCGTCCACCGAAATTTTATGCTCACCAAAATTGATATCTACCACCGAAATTGTCGTTTTCACACACCGAAATTGCAAGCAATGCACCGAAATTTTAATTTAATAAAACATTGGCTGATTTAGATTAAGTTTTATGATTTAATCATTGATTATCCACTATTAACCATTTAACAACTATTTTGAACTATATAAGAGCCTTATGTATTCAGTCTTGATCAAGATACATGGTAATATACTTACCAACAAAAACACAGATCAAAATTATAGTAAGTATGCAAAGGAGCTCTTCAACCTTCTCTAATAATACTTCAATTTAGCTTATAAAGCTCAGTCACACATAAAATATAATAATATCCATTGTGATTTAAACACAGATATTGGATTGAGTCTTGATTAATGGACGAGTCCGACTCGCACTTAGCTGCTTTTGTTATCGATGCCACAGCTTTGTTTGACAATTTGACATTGACAGAAGATGCAAATGCGTTCCGTTTCAAAATTCAAAAATCTAGAAATGAACGCATCTATTTTCTGCTACTGGCCACTAAATCAAACTGCTATTGCAGAATAAACTTGAAATAACACGTTTCGCTACTCACTACTAGATGTTCTTAGTGAACCTGTAATGAACTGACAATACAGCCATCTAGTGAGAGAAAGCTCTCTAAAACTCTGCTCGGCTCGGCAACTAAGTGGCGGCCCCTGGAAATGGTCCGGCTTTTTGGTCGCCACTTTTTTTGTATGGGAATGGGTTTCTATCTGTATCTAAATTCAATGGTAAAAGTTAGTATTTTAAGCCACCGACATTGCAGAATTTCGTTCTCTCATGCTATTTTAGAAGGTACTTACATTTTTGGCGGGATGGTGGAGCAAGATATCACACAACTGTTTCTTGTCTGCGCTAGCGCATAGCGCTAGTGCCGGGAGAGGTGCGGGGGTGCTTCTCACTTGTTTAGGTTTTTAGTTGTGTCGAGTTGAATAAAACACACCGAAATTGTACTTTTTGCGCGGACACTTCCTAATACAATGATTGTAAGGTCTGTGTAACCGTTGAGTGTACCATTGTGTTAAATCTATATGTAGAATTTAATGTCAAATACATAAACATTAACACTTATTACAAAATATGGCATATAATTCATAAAATTATTGGATTTGTGATAAAATTCGGGTTAAGGACACCCCACCGTAATATTATTTCGGACCTTTTTAATTTTTTTATACCTTTATAATTATATAATATTCATTTGAAAAATGGCTCCAGGTGAAGTCTAACTTATATTTTGATTTAAAAAATACTACAACTCTATTAATAATCTCTGTACTATCAAAATCAGCCACGCCGTGCTAAAAATGCAGGTGGGATTTTCACCCTTATGCTGATATTTTTAAAAATATAAAATTAAAAACGCATAGAAGAAAATTGTAAAACACAATCTCCAACCAATTTTTTTTAGGAAATGGGTATTTTATAGTGTGCATGTTTGGTGTGCATTAACCTTAACGATCTACTGATACAATCAGTTTCACAAAACTTGTCACTGCTACCTATACGATGAAATTACAGATTACAACACTAATATTGAGTGTACCATATACAAAGCAGTCGATTGGACCCCTTTAAGTGCTCACCGCGGAGTCAGTACTCATTGTTCTACCGTGTGGGATCGTGAACATTTATGTAATTGCACTGAAAGATACGAAACAACGTATTTCCAGAAAGATTATTGAAGAGTTACAGAAGACCAGCCTTTGTTGTTTCATAGATCTATATATAGCTTAATGTCTAAAATCACATAAATTATCTAAAATCACAAAGAACAAAGAGAAAAACTATCCGCATAATAGTAAAATCAATGTTAAAAGTGCTTTTCTCTTTATTTGTTGTTTTATTTAGATCTCCTGTAAAAGTTATGTAAAATTCATGACTTATTGAAATTGAAATTTATTTATTGCAGAAAAGTTTAGCAAGTAGGTAATTATGCTATTGTAACATTTCTAAAGAATGTAATTAATTACATTAATCTAGTGACAGGTTTAGAACGATGGTGTCTGTACTAGTTATAAAAACTGTATTATATGACAGACAGCAGCGTCTTCTTTTTGCAAAATTTAGCTATTTTATTGCATTACTTCCTGAGTATTTACTAAGGGAGGCTAGTTAGAAGCTAAAACAGATTACATTCTTATGTATTTGTGATACAGTTGTGTGTATGTGTGTGTGTGTGTGTGTGTGTGTGTGTGTGTGTGTGTGTGTGTGTGTGTGTGTGTGTGTGTGTGTGTGTGTGTGAGGGTGTGTGTGTGTGTGTGTGCGCGCGCGCGCGCGTGTGTGTGTGGGTATTATTACAAATTTACTACAGTTATTACAACTCCGACCGCTGATAGGACATTCTGTACTAACACTTACAATAAAAGCACGAAACAAACCGCATCTTCTAGCCCTTTCACATTCGGCGATTTAGTCCGCAGCACGACACGACATACACCCGCGTTGCACACTTGCATAGTCGCCCACAGAGTGCTTATACTGAGTTTTGTCATTTCACTTTCGATAGCGAGAGCGCGCGCAATTTGTATAGGAGTGAAAGAGACAACTATACTGTATTTATTGAAGCGAACGAGTAAATGTCAACATGTCAAGAATTTGGTTTTTCAATATGCCACATTTATAACACTGCATAATATTTAGCAATGTTATAGAAAACCATATGCCTAATAAATACCATTAAGCAATAAATACAATAACACTGTTATTACCTGATTTATCCCTCACTCGCAGTTTATTTAACTAAATACTTTATTTAAAAATATCTAAAATTTAAATAAAAAATATCTAAAATTTCAGTGGTCCTCAAATAAAAGCGATCCTACTGCTGCCAAATATTCGCAACTAGCAAAGATGTAGGACTTTTGTTTAAAGGCCGATTATAATCGATTTTTTTATGCTAATGCGCTATTCGAAGTATAGGGAGAAGTATGGAGAGTTGACTACGAACCTCTTTTTTAATATAAGGCAAAAAAAAAAGAAAATAGCCACCCCGACGCCATATTTACTCACGATTGACGTTGTTGATGCGAGTGCAACTTCTCTAAGCTATACATATTTTATTTTCTTTTGTGTTTGTCTTGTCTTGTTTGGTTGTCTGTCTGTTTTCTTTAAACAGTACCTACCTGAACCAATGTGGGTATAATGCAAGGAAAGTTGCGTGCATGAGCTATTTTGAGTGGCATGTAAGTTTGAGAGATGCTGTGTCTTTGTTTACCTTTAGTCGTTCGCTTCAGTAAATAGAATATAGGTGGCACGCTTTGTCACCCTATACAAATTGCAAACGCTCTCGCTATCGAAAGTGAATGAAAAAACTCAGTATAAGCACTCAGAACTATAAGCACCGTTGCAGTCTCGCGGTTATCGCGCTACAATCGCGATGGAGCAGCGCGGAGCCACATCATCGCCATTCGAGAAATCTTTTCAAAAAATCATTTGAATTTCTTAATATTTTTAATAATTTCTTGGATTTTAAATCCATAGTCATAACACAGTCATAAAATTGCGTAATAACTATTTTTAGTGTTAGAAGATGTAATAATCCTCCATCGCGAGGATGACAATTTCAAATGAGGTCTTACGCCCTCCTACTAAAGCGCGCTACATCGTGCTGCAACCGCAGTAATGCATGTAGCAGCTGCAGCTCAACTAAACCGTCTAATGTGAAAACGCTGAAATCTAAGCTCGCTTAGATTTAGATAGAGACTGCCTCACACAAGCGCGGCCGCGGCCCATGCAAACCGCAGTCAAATGTTTTGTGTTTTGTATTGGCCGGGCCCTACGCCGCCGCGCGCTACGTGCCCCACCGCAGCCATGCCAGTGTGTAGCAGACTTTAATTCGACCATTTGCATTCCGTGGCGTATTGGCACGACAAAACGATCGCACCTCCCAATTTCTATTATCAAACCCGAGTGGCGCATTATTACAGTAGTTTACTCTGAACAACGGGCCTTAGACAAATTAATATAAGATAAGGATATAATATCTAGATATATAGATAGAATATTCTTGTATGTGAACAGAAATTAAATCTGTCTAATTTTCACTGGGCCTATCGGCTTACCATGCCGATAAACTGCATTAGCAGTTTGGCAAACTAATGTTATTGTAATTTTGCATTATTTTAGTGAATAATTAAATAATAAATAAAATTAAATTATTAATTTTAATTGTTCTTTTCTAATTAGTCATAATGTCATAATGCAAGTGATTAATAGAGGCTATTTGAATAGTTACACTGTAATTCACAAAATATTGATTCCATTAATATACTACCTATTAAGACGGAGTTCAAGCCGATTTACAAGAGGATACGCTGTCACAAACTGGGGTCAACTTCGTTTTTATGTTATTAAAATTACTAAAACTAAAACGTGTTAATTCTGTCGCAAATTAAAAATCGTAAAGCGAGTACCACGCACATTTGGCCGGTGTTCATCACTTATTTGTTTGTATTATGTGAGTTGTGTTACCGTGCCCGGCCTAAGACCTGACATTTGTTTTATTTTCATGCTTTTTAAGCATTATATGCCGATTCATAGTTTTTATTCCGCACCATATATTATAAAGTATTTTTTGTAAAAATCTTAAATATTATATTGTATACCACCAACCATTACTGATTTATTATTAGCTTATGTACTCACAAAAGGAATAGGCGTCTCTATTCTATTCTACCTCTACGTAAAGCTTAAAAAGCATGAAAATAAAGCAAATGTAAATGAGGCTTAAGCTCTGCCAGCCGCCTTCACTATCGACTGCTGGCATGTCATCTGCCAGCTGTCAGAAGGCAACAGGACTACGCAGATGGAATACGAAACAATTGATTTTCCTTACTCCATGGGAAGTTAGCCTTCTGCTTCGAGTGTACAGTCGACAACAAACGAAACTCAACGCTACAACGCGTGTCTTGCGACTGAATAATATTATTATTTAAACATCTTGTCTTAAATATTTATCCATACAATGTATGTATAAGGAAAAAACACCCGAAAGCGATGTGCGTGCAACCACTAATGAATGTCGAGGGAGTTAAACAATTCATCAGGATCGCTGGCAAATGGTATACTCTAAATCGTAATCTCTATATAGTTTCAGTTATGTACAAGGTTTATTTGCACTGGCAAGATAGAAATAAAGAGCAACACTACTTAAAACTACATTCCCTGCTTGAAAAATGGTGTTTGTAATTAATAAAATTAGTAGTATCTCTTAAAAAAAAATACAAATGTAACTCGGAAAAAATAATATTTGAATCTCTCGTAATTTCCTTCCCGGTCATAACCTGCCAGCTACGCTTGGCGTTCGCAGGTCGAACAACGCGGTTCGGCCCACGCGCGCCTGACTGCCGCCTATGAATGTGGTCGACTCTACAACCCCAAATACCTACGTATAAAGTGCGACCTGCTGTCGACTCCACAAATAATTATTTGTGGAGTCGACAGCAGGTAATCGTCGAAATCTAGTACACTCCACTCAATTCAAACTGTCATTTGATTCACTTTGCTGAGGTTGTCACATTACTTAAGATAGGTTGGATGCTTCTAAGTATTCGTCGCTGTATAAATTTAACTAATATTTAACGGACCTAATAGCATAGCATTTGCATGTTTCAAGTATTATATGTATAACTTCCACACAACACAATCATTTCTGCTGGTCCAAAGCTTGGATACCCTGTACCCAGTTTTTCCATCTTCGTGACTTTCAAGCGAGAAGTCCCGAACATGAAAATACACTCATATTGCTTATAGTAATAAGGCCGCCAATTGTACTTAGATTTATAAAAATTTGTAAATGTTATTTATGAGTACAATAAAGAATATTCTATCTATCTATCTATCTACACTCAGAGTGAGACCAGGTAATTTTGTGCTTTTTTATTATTGTGTATAGTAAGCATTTTATAGTGATATTTGGGTTTCACATACTAAAATTTTATTAAATATATTAATAATTCATTTATTTTGGAAACATAAAAAGGCAACATCAAAATCAGAACATTCACAAAAAGCTTTGTGGTACAAAGGAAACATCAAAGACCTTATATTTAAAGTGTTATTAAATTTTATAAGACAATACTTTTTTAGCTCGACAATCACCTCAGTCTTACTTTAAAAATTCCTTTAATATTAATAGCAAAAAATCCGCCCCTGGAAACATAAATCGCCCTTCTCTGGAGCAGCAGGGTCGCGTCACGTCTGCAAAGACCACCATGTGCCTCTATACCCGTCCAATAGTGCTCAACAAACTAGGCCAGTTTACGAGGTGACCTCGCACGATTGATGCTTAGGATCACCCATACTTCCAAGCTAGAGTATCAATCAGAGTGATCGAATCCAATGTGGCTGCGTGCTCTCTTTTTACAATACCTAGCAACATTACATCTTCGAGGAATTTATTTATTATTTATTTACATAATATCACCACCATTATAGGCTTGCCTAATTTGAAAGTGCAGAAACAAGAAATCACAATACATAATTTAATTTAACATAACCAAAATTTAAAAATGTAAATTTAAATTTTATGATTCGTATCATAAAAAATGTGTCTGCTTTTAAACCACGTTACGATTTCCGTTAATCAAATCATCGATACAAATGGGCATTGTCCTTTAAAACAAAAAAAATAACAAAAAAAACAACTTCAAACAATAAAGTATCCCAAAACAAATTATATGCACTAAAAAGTTTAATGTAATTCTTACTTACTTGCATTACAATTATTGCTAGTTTTGGAGTTGGTGTCAGCCAAGGAAACACTACACTATACACGGATGTATATACTAGGTTCATGACACTATATACCATAATGATAGGTTTTCAATTCGAAGCTTTTTTTAAGTCTGCTAAAAAAATTAATTATATCATTCTTTTTCAAGAAAATAGGTAATTTGATAGCCTGAGCGGAATAATTAGAACGGCTTGGATTCGTTTTTAAAGCTAAAAAAAAAGAAAAAGACTACGGAAGTACCGTGAAGGGGAACTACCTATGTCATGTACGAAACAGCTTCATCAACTGAGCCTGAGATACAGGTCTAGAACCTAGTTCAGGCACAGAAGAGAATTGTTTATGTAGAGGTACTTTTTAAAAATGTAAACAAACCACTAGTTGTTAAGTTTTTAAAGTAATAAAGATATTTTTATGATTTATGTTTTTTTTTTTCGTTATTTTTAGTTTTCCCAAACACACATGGGCGTAGGTGGTTCGGGCAGTAACTCTTATTCATTAGGTATTGCTTATTCGGAAATTCCGTGGGGAACTTCAGAAATGTACCTACACCATCCGATAGCTCTTGAGGCACTGGACATAAGTGTCATATTATTTTGTTGAAAACCGCACCTACATCCTTATTAAAACCGTAACAAAAGTAAATAATAAAACGTACCAAAACACGGTAATTTGGCGTGTCGTCCCTTTCAGGAGTCCCTGTAGGGCCGAACGTTGCGTACAACAAGTACGTGACATAACATAGAAATATCGCAGCCAAATGATACATTCACACCGAGAAAACGGAAACTCTACTATATCCATTTTGACTGGACTACTAAACAAGACTTTTCCCATGGCCGAACGAATTTCAACCATTTTTTCTGGCACTACCCCTTCAACTTTCCACATCAGGGTAACTTAGCTGGAAGAAAATACTATCTAGGATTAAGGTTGCCTATCCACAATATTACTTTTTTTACAATAAAGAATTGTAGTATTCAATTTCATTTCGTTACCAGAGGAAATAATGATTCGTGAATTGTTTTATGTAAGGGGGAACTTGCGTCTGACTTTGGTCAAAGTGAAGTGCTTTTACAATAAGCATTAATAAGATAGAAAGTTTTCGGGATTACAAAATGCAAAAGTAAGGTTACTGTAATGACATAAAACCTTCAGTTTTTTTCATTGAATTGTAAACGTTTACTTAGGATGTTAATGTATAAAAACATTATTTTGCGGTATAACTGAAATGTTGATAAACGATTCATACATTAGTAGGTGTTACATGCAAGTTGTGACGTCCTAGTTTGAAAGTCCTAGTTTTTGTACCACGTGACATATCGACTTTCCGGCAGCTTATATTTCAATGTTCTTTCCATTTATTCTGACTAGTCTAACTGCGCAGTGTAAACGCGAAGTGGCATTGGAATATCGAGGCTCTTACAAATAGGGGTCGGGATTTATTTGACGCCGCGCCGAGTGCCTTTCCAATTTTCATATTTGGGACTCGCGGGCGCGGGCGCCACTTCACCTTGTCTACTAAATCTCTCGTCTGGTATTTTTTACCAATTGATTTTCAGGAATGTGATGTTCAATTCCAAAATAAACTGATATGAATCTTCTGCGCGATCTCAAAGGACATTTAAACGCAAATAAAATAAACGCTTCTGCATTGTAAAAAATAAATATTTCCTTCAATGGCCTTTCCCTCTTAAAGGCAAAATGCAAATTAACTATCATGACACATTTCTCCAAAAATCGTTGAAGAACTCACGGAAATAGGCCGAACAGTTGCTAACTCGGCGCAACGAAAGTGACTACGACTCTACAATTTTACGCATACCAATTTAACGGACAAAAATCATCCTTAACGCCTAAGGAATTGGGTAGGCAAGCCGTAAAAGAGGCCTCAAAGTTGGTTGGCAGCAGTACACGACCCCGGGATTGCAAGAAATTTCCCAAAGGCGTGTTTACGACAAGCCTCTCCACCTAGCTCCAATCTCCAATCGTTGCCGAATCGTACCAAAAAAGCAACGTTCTAAACCATCTGCTAAATTACCCCACAATAACAAACAAAAGAAATGCCCCGCCCTGCGGTTCAAGAAGGACTTCATGACGCGGCGGTGAAAAGTCGTCCTATAACCTTACTGGCCTGGCGGGCAACGGTATTGTTGCGAGACGTTTCGCGCGTTTATTTTATGTAAAACCTGGACACGAATTTTTGTTTTACCTGCCCGTGAACCCACAGATGGCCCTTTTCACAGTTTGGAGAATCTTTAAGAACCTTCATTACATCATCGAGGCCGTTTCCCGGAAGTTATTCTAACGTAGTACCTAATAATAAAGCGATTTACATATCTATGCGTTTAACCAAGTTTCGAGTGGGACACAATGGTCCCGCAGACCCTTATATCTAAATGAATTCGGCACGGGATCAAATCCTCCGCCGAATTTGGATTAGATGAGGGTAGGCCGTGTTTTTAGTACAAAATGCCCGACGTAATACAAATGGAAAACTCAATTTACCTGCTTAATTATCCAGGAGCGTTCACACAGACTCGGTTGATTTATCGTCCTAATAGGTTTAGAAGAAAATGTCCTAATAATATTTGCCCTACCTCTAAAAGGGTCCTTGATTTATGTTAAAGGTCAGCCGACGTAGAGGTGAAATTATAACAGGTGTATGTCGCAATTTTCATCGACTTTGGAAACCTCTCAAGAACTACTCAGGACGTGTTAGGAAAATGCTATGAAGTTTGTCAATAAATAATTTGGTAATCCTGTGCAAATGGCAGTAGGTACTCGAGCGGAGTCTTGAGAAAAGTTTGCGGCGGACATCCTATTTGCCGGCACTTGCACCCAGATATGAGTGTGCTCTCACGTTACCAGAGCTGAGATTTGCTAACGACGGTCGCATCTACTGTTAAAGATGACCAATAAATAGTTTATTATAGTAGTAAGGGACGGCTTGAGAAATAATTTATACTGTAAAGTCACACCACAAATTATAGGATTAGTGTTATTAGTTATTAGTGTTAAAATTTTTGTATCGGAAAGTTTCATATGTTGTACATAATAATAATACATTTTTTAATTATTGATTTAAGTATAAGTATGAATAAGAATCGAAATAAGTAATAATCGCTCGTAGTTCCGGCTGCCTGAGTGATCTTAAACGATCACGAACGTTAAGCTCAGTGCGTGATTAGTGCACGCATGGGTGACCGTCTATGACTAACGAGTGGTATTTTTCTGAGCGATTCCGTGCTTCGCAAGTCACGTTAAGCAGTTGGTGCCGGCTGCCGTCGATAGATGGCAGTCGTTAAGGCAAGTTAGGGCGGCTTGAAAACTTCGGACAGTAAGACAAGCCACTAGTCTTACAAGCCTCCACCAATCCGGACTAGGCCCCCGTTGTGGAGTATGGCCTATGCCTTCCTCAGAGAAGATACCGGTGCCCCCCCCCGTGAGGACATAATGGGTTGATGATGAAGTAATCTGTACTCTTAGATTAAGAAATACCTGTGTCATTTCCTTTTTTATGTAAAATAAAGTGTTATCTATCTATATAAGTGATCTTTAATAAAATAAATAAGTATAAAGTTTCAAGGCACTTAAAGAACCAAAATTCCTATCATGATTTAATTTTACAATTTTTGATATCTAGACTCGCGACAGCGAGTCCAGCGAAGTTCGAGAAATCGAGAAAAAAGGAACTGGCGACGCAGCAGCCGTGTGTAATATTACAGGAATCACTTCGAGCTACTTTTGACCCCTTCACAACTCTATAACTATTTAACCTACGTATATGAAATTTGGCACATTTCTTAAAGTCCATTAGCTTGCCTAGAATCCAAAGTTTCATCAATGTTGCTCAAACAGTTATAGATATATTAACGTTTAAAAACCGGCATTTTTATGACTGACTGACTGACTCACTTATAGATCAAAAACCTAACCCACTTCTAGATGACCTAGAAACTTGATATTTGACATCAAGGTAGACAATTCGGCATATACAAAGGAAAAAATCTAAAAACTGAAAATTATTGATATTAATATCCTCATAGTATTTAGATCCAAATTCTGCCAATAGATGGCGCTTTTTAATTCTATATCGCGGTATGGTTTTTGTCTCAACCGATTCTATATAATATCTGTAAACTACTTCCTATGCACATTTCTCTGAATTGTAAGTAGCCGATTTCTAACCCATCGGTTATCGGTTCCTTGGCAATATGGCAATAAATAACGATGTATTTATTAGTGATCAATACAATCAATACAATCTCTGTACAAAAAGCAGTGATATCCCATCAAAAACATAAATGTGAATGATATGAGAGCCAAGTTCAATAGGTATTAAGAACAGACGTCGTTATCGACTTCGCCGACAAAAGAATTGAGATCTATATGGGTGCTGCCAAGTTCTCTGAAGAAAATCATGAAATTTTAGTTACAAGATCACTAGAGATGTAAATTGTTATTTGGCTCTCATATCAATCACATTTATGTTTTTGATGGGATTAATAATATTGCCCGGATAACGGCGACAGGCTTGCCACTTGTCACGTTTGGGACCTAATAAACTCGGCAAAACGTGGGCCCATTTCTAGTGATTGGTGCCTCTGCCTACACCCTCGGGGATAACGGGCGTAGTTTATTTATTTATTTTATTTTATTTTTTGAACATTTTAATGATATTAACGAAATTTCACGAAGAAATTTCATTAATATCAATAATTAGTGTTACCTAAGACAAAAAGCCCAGCTTATCATTGTAGATATTTCCGCGAAAAACATTTTTTGCAAAAACTTGTAATCTTTCCGAGGCGCACCAACTAAAGTCTGTTTTTTCATTCAATGCAAAAAAAATATTGTCCTGAATGTTGCTAGTACGTAAAAACCAAATATAACACTTTGGAGTTGTCTCAATGCTTAACCAGATAGAGTGGAAAGTTACGTAATACAAGGGCAGGGGCAGTCTATTTGTTAATCTGTGAATTAATGGACTTTACAATTGTATATCGAATTGTAAACCCTGAATTACATTATTACACTTATATGAGATGAGCCCCCAATTAGTAAACTAATCTGTACAGTAGTGTCATTTTCTATTACTATTTGCCATTGACGGGCGTACTATCCACACTTGACGATTTTTACTGACCAAACCAAAACTCTGTTGATGTGAGCTGTGAAGAAGATTTTGTGCAACGATCCATTACATTCATACTCACAGACAATTTTACAAAATTGTAAGCTAAGGGTAGAAATGCACTCCAAAACACCACAACGGATAATACTTCGTACACGTATAAACGACACAAACAATATCGTATCCTCGAGCAACAGTCCTATGTGACATATGACTAAGCAAAAGGGCTAATACGGAGCCTTTTCCCCGAGGCCGTCACACTATCTGACGAACAGCCTCGCCTTGAGAACGCTAAGGAATAAAGCTTCAGCTACACAAGGAGGTCCTTTCTTATTCAGAGATTACCCTGAAGTACACAATTCCTGAAAGCTTTAAAACAACTTTTTCTGCACATCTGTTTTTTTTTTTTTAATATGCCTTCTTTTATAGATTATAATTATATTTAGTTTGTCCATGAGGAAGGAAGGATGGAATTATGAATGCGATAGAATGGTAACATTATCACACCCGTAAATTCAAGATAGATCAACGTACCGACGTTACAAATTCACTCGTAAAGTAAGAGCCGTATCAATAAAGTGCTCTAACCTCGATCGTTATTGAAACCGATTCCAAGATCCAGTAAGAGAAGAAGAAGGCACGGATTGTTATATGAGTACACCTATTTTATTTGTGGGCCTCTTCATACCCTCTGCAACCTTCCGGCTACTACCAAATGTATGACATGCTTTTCCTTTCTGTTCTACGCACGCAACACACGACGCTTTTCTCCGGGAAATGAGTTCAGCCCCCGAAGAGGTAAAGATAAAACCGTGAATCGGAAAAACTGCTTATTTTATTAGGAAGGCAAACAGTGACGGCAGATGGAATAGGCCTCGGGAGCTAGAGTCTTACTTCAATTAGAGGGCTCCACTTTTGCTAACAATGCCGCTGTTGTATGTTTTGTATAGGCTCGATTGAGAAGACATTATGGATTTTACATAATAAATACGTACCTAAATTTCTGGTGTGTGGAGGTTTAGGTTCTCAACCAAATAAATATTTAAAAAAAGGCAAAAACTAAAAACATAATGGTCCACATTATCACATTTTGGATTAAATAAACCTGAATAAGTTTCTACTTAGTGCTCCAAAACTATTCATTGGCAGAGTTCGCAGGAAAGCCGAAACCAAAAACACCTTGAATAACAATACAATCAGCCACAAAAAGGGCGGTATTATGCATGAGCATGAGCATATTGGTGATATGCATACTGTGTTGCTTATCAAAACAACTTACAAACACATAACACGACTACATAAGTTGCCAAAGTCAAAAATTATCTCGGAAATTGTCGCGGTAACCATCAATAAGTAGGCAATAGCAATTCCGTCTTACCTGAATTTGTAGTCGACGTCCCGGGCAACAATTCGAGCACGTAAAAAGCCGAGTCATGCTCTATTCCTAGTTCTGCCTAAGTTATCTAACCTCGTGCAATGTAAGGTATCAGAGGAGGGTTCTACTCGGTATTTTCCATCGTCTCAATCGGTCGATAGGATTCATAACGATGAACTCTAGCCAACTAGAAGACACGCGAGGTGAGTGCGTCGAAAAGACGCGACGTCTTTCGAACACACTTTCATGCGAAATACTCGTATATTGGAAGGACCGATCGAGGCCCAAACAGAAGAGACGTGGCGAGGCCGCGAAATCTATACAACGCGTCGCGACGCTTCTTTGTGGATAGGGCCCTGGGCAGACCGAACATTTATGGCAAAATGGTACCTATGCCAGTACACAGAGTAGGGTCCCACACAAGAGGACCCATCCGACAAGCCTGTCCCGTGGGAATCGCTCACAACTCGCTCTATATGATTAAAGAAAACGCTGTCTCCAAACATAACGTATGATATTTTATTTTACTTCCCGCTCCGATCAGAACACATAAAATAAACTTGTTACCGGAAGGTTCTTTGACAGTAATAACTTGGGGTATCCTCGTGTATCCAATACACGAGGATACCTACCCCACATCAACTATGGATCGGCATATATTTTTTTCGCTTTTTGGAGCTGTTTCATTGTAAAGCTTCCACTGCAATATTAAAGTATATGGAGCAGACGGTATTTTTTCGCAATTGAAATGTTTCGTCTCGACGAAGTTTAATTTAAACCCCAATTTTCGGATTTTCACCGGCATTTGGTTACACGTGGTTTCTGATAATTTGGTAGTGAGCGACTTAGGTTAGAGTGCTAATCTAAAATACGATGTCCCGTTATGAGTGGTCCAAAAGGTAATTAGTAAAGGGTTGGCGCTATCCTCTATCTGAAAAACAGAAAATAAGTTTAGTAAAAGTGTAGTTTTCGAGATATTTGATATCAAAGATTTTTATTTTCATATTACTTTTTCGTGTACAATCTACAAATGAAAGATTTAAGTAATGAATAATGATTTTTCTGATCTTACGTGCTACTAGAACTAAATAATATTTTTTCAAAATTGTCATAAATAAAATTTAAAAAATCTTGATCTCAAATATCTCGAAAACCATGACACTTTTTCTAAGCCTATTTTTTGTTTTTCTGATGAGATTAGTCCAACCCGTCGCTAATTACCGTTTGGACCACTCATAACGGGACACCTTGTATAATTATAACAACTTCGTTTCACAGTGTTTGTTATCGAACTCCTCCAAACTCCTGCTTCACCAATTTTTATGGTTTTTTTGTGGGTATTTGGTAGGTCTGCCGTATGAGCGCAGATAGGTGGGCTAAAATTGCGACAGACTGGGTTCCGCAAAATGGCCACCGACGTCGCGGCAGACCAAGGCGAAGATGGCGGGACGACCTAAATGCATTTTTACCGGGATGGTGCGGGGTGGCTGGAGACAGGGAGAGATGGAAGGCAGGAGGGGAGGCCTTTGCACAGCAGTGGGACACACGAGAGGCTAGGTAAATAAATAAAAAAATTGGTAGGTCTGAGAATAGGTCGTAGCTAATATGGCAAAACAACGTTTACCGGGACAGCTAGTTACGTGTAATACTTCACGCAAAGCCTTCATGAAAGGCTTTAATATGAAATACCGAGGCTCCAAGCTGGCCGGCGGCAGCAAGCGTTATTCGATATGATTTGCATAAACTTGGTCCCGTTTCACCCGGTACACCTGTTGTTGTTACGTAATATAAGATAATAAGTTACAAGCTCCATGCGCGCCGTCTTGCGAGTTCAACGCTAACTTCCGTCGGTACACTCCGCAACATACCGGTACGGACAATCTGAATTTAATTCTATAACCCTGACATAAGAACTGCATAGAACTTAATGGTAGACTAGCCATCGTGTGTACAGGTCCGCCTGAAAATGCATACAACAGATGTTGGTACCAGCACATAAATTACCGATCATACACCTTAAGGGAACTAAAGACGATGGGAAAAAATAGAGCTTTACCACTTTTGGTTATATTTTACCTAATTAAGATATGAGGTGGGGTCTTCAAATAAACCTTTTATAGGCGTTTTTTGGCAGAAAGGGGTAGGGCAATAGTGCATAATTTATAGATGTCCTCTTGGTATTGTATTCCTCTTATGTTCTAAATGTTCCTCTTAGAATGTTTTTCTTTGTTTGATTAGAAATCCGTAATTTTCAGGAATTCGCTGAAAAATCTGTCTATACATTTTGTCAAAATTTAAGATAATCTGTATCTTTCACGTAATAATCAGTAATAGTAAAAACATAGACGTCTAGCGTTAAAAATAGCGTGGCTTGTCAGTTGTGTTACCAATCAGAGAGAATGTATTTATTACCCCGCAAAATATCTATCCACCTGCCATCGTCACACTTGATATCTTGCGAAGTACCTAGACATTTCGACGGGTTATTACGAATCGCGAAGCGTGATTCTGAAAATCAACGGCTTTCCGTTTTTTTAGAGTTAGAGTGGTTGAGTAGTGGAGCTTTATTTTCATATAACTTATGCCATGTGTGGTTACGGAAAATTAATATTAGGTAAAATGACAAAAAAACAAAAGACTATATTTTATATGCGTCACAACAATAGTCAAAATTAATATAGTACAACAGACCATTATTCTTATGACGTATTATGCCAAAGAACGTTTATGCAAAAGTATCATTATGAAAGTACAAATTATGCGACATTCATTATGACAAAGAAAATTAGGAACAAAAAATATGCCAATGAAATGTATCCCTTTAGGGCTAGATCCAGCACTGCATGCTCTCGTCAATTACAACCAATCCAAACTTGCTACTAAATAGAAAAACTTGAATTTCCCGTCACACTAGTGACAGACAGCACCATAAACTTGGACAGACACATATCATTTATTGCTAATATTCATTACAAGTCATATTACTAGCTAAAATTTACAAACAAAGATAAAATAAAACTCATAAATGTCAAAAATTAACATATACTATATCTCACTTGACTGCTTTACCTTTTGAATAAAATCAACCATCGGTTATAATGCAGTCACTTACTATCGCCCAATCACAGAATGAACCAATTACAGACTGATTTACTCTGCAGCACATCTTGCGCTCATTTCATTGGTAAAGATTAATCGCGAATACAGGGGTTGTTTAGCTTTTTAGCTGTAGCTTTTTTTTATTCATAATACATTGAGCCTTAGTAAAGGGGCTACTCGTGAAGACATGAAAACGCAACTCTCACGCTCCTGGGAGAGCAGTTTACAAACACCTGGCTCTACTGTAAATCAAATATTTTATGATGTTATTTTATTACGTTTTATGTGCTCAATAAAAACGATGAAGGTGCGAAGGTCAAGAAAATGCGAGAGAAAGTCTGTTACAATATTATCGTCCATTATTGAGCACAACACAGCTCCAGGAAAAAGAGCAAAGAAACATCGGGGAAGTTTCCATGTAATTACAGCGTTCGGTGTTTTCATGAAGCTGGCGTCCGGCCGGCCGACGAGGCACTTACTTTACTTACACTGCGGTCGAAGTGCAACACTGGTTTTAAATTGTTGAACTCATACCGCCCACAGTTTAATGGGAACTACAGTGCGGCGTCGAATTTGAATTTTTCAGCAGTTACCTGTGCCTATAAATCAGCGGTAAGGACGCCCTAAAGCTCCCCGTGATCGCCGCTGCCGCGAACACTTTAAAATTTAAATTACACCGCTCCTCCAGTAGGCACATTTACATTAGTCTTAGGAAGTTTGACTTATCGGCGCGCTCTCCGCCTCTCTATGCATATGAAGTCCCAAATATGCCTACCAGTATTTTATGCGCTCTACATTCTTCATTTAGAATTTCACTTTTGACGTGATAATCGAAAGTTTACTGTATCCACAGCGGCCACAACAACCATTTCCTGCTTGACTTGCCCTAGATGCAAACATTGCCCAGGTGAACTACGACCTGCTTTGTATGTTTTGTCTTCGTCGTGTGGTTTAATTTGCGCTCCTAAGCAATTCTAATGGGCGTTCATTAACTCTCCAAGTTTATTCACAGCTTGCTAGATCCCGCTATCAGCTTACCTAATAAAACGCTTTCTTCACCTAGCGCCATCTGTTATTTAGATAGCAAGTCACGATACCGCGTACTCACGTATCCAACCAAAATAGAGCTTCGGGTTGCGTTGTAGAGAATACGCTCGCTCTTCAAAGGAACAGCACTCAAACCTGGGACTATTCCAATGCAAAGTTTATTCTAAAGATGGCGTTTTAAAAAAGGCGCTTGGTGTAATTGGGCACGGTCCAACGGACGCACAAAGGAGCTAAGATTCTTCGATGATTGATTGCGATCGTTTCAATAACACCACTTAAGTTACGGGCAATACCGATTACGCTTAACATACTGTTTCACTAGCAAATTCTATCGTAATAAATGAGCTTACTTTTGGTAAATGCTCGTGGTCTGAGGGTTTGTAATTATCTATTGCAGAATGTAATACGTATTACCAAAATATTTACCAAAAGTTTTCTCATAGTGTTACAATATTATTATGTATTTTAAAAATACTAGCGAGCGAGACAGCATGATGCCGTAATAACAGTCTCGATAAAATAAGAAGAAAAAATAAAATAAAAAACCAGTAGGAGTTATTTTAATTTTTATTTAGATAATGTTTTTTTCTTGTTTAATAGGGTGTAACGAACGTACAAGCAAAGAACTGAAAGAACGAATGAAAGGATGGACGATCGGACGGACGGACGTACGAACGAACGAACGAACAAAAAAAAACCAATTTAACGTATATTTCAATAGTTTCTCCACACTTTTTTTCATGCAGGTCTACAACAAATTACGTTTCATAACTTCGGGAAGCTAAATCATCGCCAGCCAGAAATAGATGGCTTTTTTGGGCGACGCTCCACAGACTGACAGGTTGTCCTCCCTCCCATCATTAACAGGCAAACGAAAAGCACGGACATCACTTCTGATGCAAGCGAAACAAGATGCATTGCATTCACATAATAATAATAATCTTAATAGGCACAAAACATATACAAAAATAAATTTTACATCTTCTTGTAATATAGTATGACATTTAATTAGAGTTACCACAACCAGATTTGTCAGAACCGTGACAGGTGGCAGTCTCTGGTCTCCGCCTACCCCTCTGGGATACAGGCGTGAGCTTATGTATGTATGTACTGTACAAACTTAAATATAGTTAAGAGATCAATTAGCTACGTTCTTTTAAATTACTAGCTTTGCATCCCCATTTCACCACCTTAGGAGGTGGATTTTCAAAAATCCTTCCTTAGTGCTCCCCTACGGTGTAAAACGAACCTTTGTGCTAAATTTCAAGTTTCTACCCCTTATAGTTTAGGCCCAGCATTGATATGTCAGTCAGTCAGTCAGCTTCTCCTTTTATATATATAGACTTATCAATTAACTTCACACCATCTATCATAATCAAATGACAAATAACAAAACTTGTAAGCACAGTGGAACTACATATACATAAACCTTCATCAAAATGCCATCAGCAAGGTCGACAGAGCAAAACAATAACCGATCGCTGATTCAATCAAGCCAATTAAAGAGCGACCGAGTTTCAATTGAAGAAAGTCCAGCCTGTTCAATAGGAATCCTTAACAACGACCCGGGATAATTATATGACTTGTACGTATATCAAACGCCAATGAATGTATGACAAAAACCGTTCGTGATGTCCCCGATTGTAGTAAATAAGTCTATGCGCACACTAGGCGACACGCGACAGTGACAGTTCGGCGACTAGACTCGACGACAGGCTACGGCCGTCAATTTTTATATATTTTGTTCGAATCTCCGCACACTTGGCGTCAGAGTCGCGGAGTCGCGACGACAAGACTCCAGAAGCAAATGACAACGTCGCGTCTGACGCGGCGACTAGACGCGGCGACAAGTCGCCCTGTTTGCGATGGCTCTTAGATTTATCTGTAATGGTTCCAACAATACAAACATCAAAAGCAGAAGCTTTGACTAAATGGATATTTAAATATACTGCGTTGCCTCTCAACGGAAAGGTCAAACCTTTTAATGGTTATCGCTTAACTCAGATATTTTCGGAAAAGTTTAAAAATATAGTTAAGTACCTATTTAAAGTAAGTTAGAAACAAAATCTCCACCGCGCAGGCGTGAAAAATAAAGGTCACGCATGCGTTTTGCAACACTCTTGTAGACTCTACATTCTGCACTTTATATTAAGAAAAACAGTCCTTATGCCACGTTAATAAGGTTTTTACGGGTGCAAGGGAACACTATCACGAACTCACTGCTGAAAATGAATGAAAGGAAAGATGCGGTTGTTACATAACTCAGTTGAATCGATTCTGTTCACCAGAAGCGGGAAATTGAAATTGAATTAAAACAGGCGGCACCTCTTGAAGTTTACCTACCTATATTATACCAATTGCATCGGCCTACATTCAGTTTCTAGTATGGACTCATATTTCTTACTTGACGCTTAATTGCCTAATCTGAGAGCGATACAACATTAAGGGTCGGTTTCTGAATTGAAATTTTCACTAAAGTATTTAGTTAAGTAACATTTTATCACGCTCTTTTCTGAGAAATTTGACGAGGCTGCACTACAGTTAGGTAGTTATTAGCAAAATTCTCAATTCAGAAACTGCCCCTATAAGTTTGGATTAGGTACGTTGCAACCTAAGTAAGCACTTTATAGTAATTGGTTATACAGACAGTGCATAAGTTATACAGTATTAAAGTAGCTCCCACAGAACCTGTCAACGGACATACTCAATTCCAACAATAGTAGTGCATTTCCATAACATAGGTAACTTCGACACAACACAATTGTCTATTTGAAAAAATGTCAAATGAGTTACTTTTAAAACGGAATTTTGTATGAAAATACTTGCTTGTGTCGTCACATTTCAGAGCACTCTTTTTATGTTTCATCTATTTAAAAATTGTAATAACTAGTAAATGATTAAAAGCAACACATTTTCCGAAACATTTTGTTTTAATCGAGCATCTCAAATAATTTATTGTTGATAGTGTCAAATACCGTATTACTTACTGTGGTCCCCAACTAGGTTACCCCGTGGTAAACCTGACACAAACAAGGAAATACAAGCAGATGGCCAAATAACAAGTGGCCTCCAGTGGGAATTGAACCCACGACTCCTGGTTTGCTACTCAAGCGTGTTGACCGCCAGAATATCGAAACCGTATGAAATTGTTTGTTCACTTATTCCAAGAACATTTTACGTTTTTTCTAAGAACGTGGTAAAAAAATCCTTAGTTTTTTTCTCCATTGCTATAGTGTCACGGTTTCTGTGTTATTTTGAATATATATTTTTTATTTTGAATTTTATACAAGCATTTCTTTTTATTTTTGTTTATGGCCTACCAACCAAATGCATATACAATTATTAGTAATCTTAAATAATTAATTTGCAGACCGGCTGATCTCACAGCACAATTCTCTGAGCGTAGCACCTTTGGGCGGGCGGGCGGCGCGGTGCGCGCTCCACCGCCAGTCTCCCGCCCGCCCCGACACAGCGCACTCCTGCCCTCCGCCGCCGCGATTGTTTTGATACTGCTGCAGAGCCTCCAGCTGCTGCACTCTTGACCTTGTAGGAAAATTATACACGCAGGTATATTACTTATTTATATTAATAGATAATACAACTTCCCATTATGACATCCCTCGTTAAATTCATCACGTATTTGTTACTTGGCAAACTATGTTTGTAATGTTTATCAACATATTTTATTAAATATGCTTTGGGAATGTCATCTACTTAGTTTTATGGACCAAACCTTTTGAATCAGCTTAATTTAATGTAAATTTACTACCTAAGGCATCTGTCGAAAGGCTTTGAAGGATCATGAAGGGTCCCGCCGAGGCCAACAACCGGGGTAGGTCGATACAAGGACGAATCTCGTGGAATTTGTAGTCACTATTTTATGTGGATCAGCAAGTTTTACTGTGTACTTGCTCATTTTACTCATTTAATCGATAAACACCCTACGTAAACACTCTTGATAGACCTAAGAAGCCTTTAAAAACTTCAACAATTGATTATTCTCATAGTTCTTAGATAAGAAAGTTCTCACGTTGTCTAGCTTTCTGTGTGAACATACAAAAAACATAAAGACAGAAGACTTTCTTTACAAAAACCTATTGATACATTCATTCTTGAGGGGCTAATGTGATCTGGCTAAGGACAAGGATAATTATGAAACCTTTTCCCAGCAGTAGGACACAATATTAGTAAAAAGATACTGTGTCTTTTAATGGCCTGGTGCCTATGCGCCCATGAAAGTAATAAATAAACTCAAACTAAATAGTACTTCTGAATATCACTTATATACCTAAATAAAGTGTTGTCTATTGATCTACCTGTCTATTATAGGTCGTAAACTTGTAGCTCCTGAGTTTCATCTATTTAGCATTCAATGCTACATACGAGGTGGGTTATTTAACTTGTTTCCGTCACAGACCTAATAAAGCTGTCAATAATGCATTTGGAATAAAGAGAAGGCGCCTGAGAGAAAACTTAGAAAATGCCTTTATTATAAAGAACTCACGTGCCACCATAAATACCTACAGCCAATAGTGAAGTTACGTAATACCGTAACTAAGCTGTACCTACTTAGTAATTAGGTAGCACTTATCGCGTACAACATAACTGTTAGACATTACATGGAATACAAAACGGCTTGGATTGACTGTACTTATTCAATACCTACTCCTTCATACAATGAAACGCCATATTGTTATTATGTTTTCAAAAGAAACGAGACTATGTTGACATTAATTTTTCATTGGTCTCCATTAGTTGCCTTTGATACGTTCGTCGATAGAACACGAAATTGATGATTTAATTCGACCATATCCTTTTTACGCATTTTAAGGATAGTCCAAAATCAATAATAATTATTGATTTTCGACTATCCTTAACCCTAGAAGCCCAATCATATTTTACTAGCTATAAAGCCCAAACATAGGTCAAATTGACCTGCACGAATAAACATAGTCCTGACTCAGTTTAATATATTTGCTGTTATTTTTTAATAATGCACAGCTATGTTCTTTTGTTATTAAATGAGAAAAAGGAAAATTAGAGTAATATTTATTTAAGTTAAACTATAAAAATGAAAAATTCAAGTAACAATACGTAAAATTTGTATAAAATGAGGTTTTTATATTTAGAAAGCCACAACAATAACTTAAAATAAGTAAAAAATATTTTTTGCCCTATTTATTCGGTGGAGCCTTGGTTAATTTATGTTTAAATAGCTTCCGAACTTGGCCCCCGCGGTGGGGCATGGTCTATACCTTCCTCGGGGAAGAGACCCGTGCCCCTCGGTGGGGGCATAATAGGTTGATGATGATGATTCTTTACTGAGTACATGAGAAAAACAATCTTATTTATACGACGGAAAGTTGCTGAAGGAAAAGAGACGTGTAGTCGGTGCAAATAAGCTTTTTAATATGCTACACCGACGTAAATGTGGTGTCGGCTGTGCGACGTCGATTGTAAAGGAGAGCAGTCTAGTAGTACTGTTGTTGCAGCGTGCGCTGGTTTATTCTTACATTTCAGTCGCGACAATACCACGAGAGACGCAGTGACGCGCGCATGTGTTGGGAAGTGTCGTTCTTTTTTGGTGAAAACGTATTAGGTAGCGCGGATATTGCGTGAAAAAATTATAGAAGTTTTGTATATTTCCTTCACGGTTGCTTAGCAGATTTATTTTTGTTGTAAGTAGTTTCTGTATGTTATTTTTTTTATTTTAAGCTTCTTCATAAATTCGCTGCAGAAGATATATGTCTATTTTTAACAGCTGATATTTTTTTTATATGTCCAAGTTGGTCTTATACTATAAGATGTTTGTGTTCATGAGTATCTGGCCTTTAAGTTTCACCGAAACATTTTTAAGCACCCTGTTTTTATTTTCGTAACATACAAAACAAGTCAAGCAAGAGAAGAATCGTTTTGTATTGATTATTTTCATTTTATATCTTATCGAAAAAAGTAGGTCAGATACGTAGGATAAACCCGGACTCTGACCTAGTATTCAGATAAAACTATGCCAAGCTCTGCTCTAGCAGAAATTTATAGAATTATTGTTGATATAAAATATAACACATTGCAAACATTAAAAAACGTTTGCAATAGGCTATTTGACCGATTTCTGAAAACAATCTCATATTTTTTGTTGGTGCTCATGGAGTCCTCAGACAGTGGTGATCTTAAATTCTTTCGTGTATTTCTTCTAAAAAGGGCAAACGAAAATTAACTTTTGAAATAAGCCGCTAAACATTATCTTGGGCAATATGGCGTCTTTAGGAATTATGACGTCACTTCCCGGTAAACCAACCAATGAACGTAAGAACGTATGAATGACCGACGCCATTTTTACTGGCATGTGACGTCATCATAGAATCGGCCAATCCAGGCGGTTTTCCATGCAATGGCTGCAGATATATAATTATCAAATTTTACTTGTGTTTTTTTACAAATAATAATTGTTTTTTAGTTAAAATGGCTTAGAGCTGTTTTAAGACTAATAATTTATACGAGGACGTATAAATAAAACTGTTTTTTTTTTTCATTGATGACGCTTGATGACGCTTGTATAAATAAGTCACACTGTTAATACTAGATAATCATAATCCATATTGTATGTTAGGATCAGTCTATCAGTCGATCACACATAAATTGCTGGACGAATATTACTTTTTTCAATACATACCTTGAAAAAGGGGAGATTGGATTCTAGAGCTAATTTACAATCAATTTGGTCCCAAGAATCAACTCCTTGGTTGTTAATCTTAGTTAAGATTAAGCTTGGTTGTCAATCTTTGACAAGATCTTAAAATTTGGCTAAAAGTGGCTGTATTCTGAACAAAATCTTTGGTCCGTATCATCGAAATAATTAATAATTCCGATGCCCAAGGCCGTGTAGCATAGGGCCTTAGTACTTAAATATATTATTACGTCATGTTGTTACCGTTATCGCCCTAGATTAAAGCCTATGATAAAGTGCAGAACGCAGGCATAACTTTATAACAAGTACATGAAACTATAATGGGCTAGTTGCCTTATGTAATTAGTCCGCCTTTTAGATTATTCAAAAATAAGGAACACGTATTTTTTTATTTGTAAATTAGACCAAAAATGACAAAGATATAGCCCATTAAAGTTACGTGTGACGTCATGCCGTGCTGCATTTTTATATTTGCTAAACGATCTCTTTGGAAAACAATTTGCTAAGAAAACGTCAGTTTATGAAGCTTGTTTAAATGTTTAACCTATGTAACTAATCCATAATTATTTATTTTATAACAGTGATAACAATAGTAGGTGTCGAATCCTCCTTTTCACCTAACCGCATGATGGGTTTGACTCTATGAAGTCCAGTCCGATGACTGGATATACAACCTTATCCTGTGAACTTGGTGCTCAAAATTGAGAGTCAGGGTCGAAAAATATTTTAACTACTATGCTAGAGAATATTTATATATAAAAGGAGAAGTTGACTGTCTGACTGATTGACTGACTGACTGACTGACTTACTGACTGACTGACTGACATATCAACGCAGGGCCTAAACTATAAAAGTTAGAAACTTAAAGTAGGATTGTTGTACTTTTATTAATAAGGAAAAGTTAGAGCGTACTATATGTCTATTAGAGGACTATAGCCAAAGTGCGCTACAAGCACACTATAGGTCGTTTTTATTAATAAGACTGTTAAAATTTTGCACAGAGGTTCCTTTGGTAACGTAGGGGAGCAATAAGAAAGGATTTTTGAAAATTCATCCCCTAAGGGGGTAAAATGGGGGTTCCAAGTTAGTATGAAACTTTGCCATTTTTGAAGTTATTCGAATGAAATTAGGTAAGAAGGTTCTTCATTTAAAATTATGAAACACGTGTAAAATAGTTTTTTAAAAATCATCCCTTAAGGGGGAAAAAGGGGGGTGCAAACTTAGTATGAAACTTTGCCGTTTTTGAAGTTATTCGAATGAGAGTCAATATAAAGGTCTTTCATTAAAAGTTATGAAAAACATGTAAAATAGTTTTACGAAACTCATCCCTAAAGGGAGTAAAAAGGGGGTGCAAAGTTAGTAATGAAATTCAGACTAAAGTTAAGAATGAAATTCAGACTAAATATTATTCATTCAAAGTCATGATACACACGTAAAATAGTTTTTTCAAAAATCATCCGTTAAGGGGGCAAGAGGGGGGTGCAAATTTAGTATGAAACTTTGCCGTTTTTGAAGTTATTCGAATGAAATTCAGAATAAAAATTCTTCAATAAAAGTCATGAAATACATGTAAAATAGTTTTACAAAAATCATCCCTTAAGGGGGTAAAAGGGGGGTGCAAAGTTAGTATGAAACTTTGCCGTTTATGAAGTTATGCAAATGAAATGCAGCATGAAGGTCCTTCATTGAAAGTCATGAAAGACATGTAAAGTAGTTTCTTTTTAATCATCCCTTAAGGAGGTAAGAGGGGGTTGCGAAGTTAGTATGAAAGCTCTTTCGCATGCGCTAAAAGTATCCCTATCTTATTTGAAAACTCTTTACTCAGCTAAAGCCCACGCGGACGTAGTCGCGGGCAACAGCTAGTAAGAAATAAGAACAATAGAGAATATATGTATAAGTGGATTTTATAATTTGATTGGTGAAGAAAGTAAATCTATTTTTCTGCTTTTCTTAACTTTTTTTAATCTAATCTATAAAAATATCGTGTCACAGAGTTTGCCATCGACTCTTAATATGGTATATAAAACAACGTTTGGGGGTCAACTAGTTAGTTGGTATATAAAGGAGAATGATCAATTTACTATAGGAGTTCATCTATTTTTGCGTCTTCTTGCGCATTGATGAAACCAACGGCAAACTATAAGAAATTAGCTCTGGATTATGCAGGAAAAATATTATGAAAATATTAGATGGGAGTTTCGAGAAATCTTAATTTTGAGCCCATGTTTTGAGGTTATGACAACTTTGGTGGTTTGGTGTTATTTTGGATTGGCATTGACACCTTTTAGTTTTAATTTTATGCATAGGTCATTATCAGTTCGTTCCTCCCTTATTCTGAGGTTCGTTCCTACGGAAGAAGTTTGTGCTTTATGCCACAGATTATTTATGCTTTTGGCCAAATATGCAGGCGTTTACATACTGCGACTTTTTGCAGATAGCGTGTATATGTAACGATGAACGATTTGCGAGTGTATCCATGCACTAGCAAATCGTCTAAATCGCGACTATATCGCTGCAAAAAGTCGCAATGTTTAAGGAGCCTAATGGGGGACAAAGAGATAATTTCTGATAAGCATAAACAGTCTTAGGTCCTGCGCACAATCTACTTTACTCTTTTTTCAAGTAAGCTAAAAGTATGCTAAATATCTCTTCCATTAGACCAAAAAATATTTTAGTATCTTTTTTGAGGACCTAAAAGCAACAAAAACATTATTTTAAAACGTTGTTTTGCTAAACAGCCAAAAACGCGGTCCGCCATTTTTGTCTATGGTTTGAAGTCCAAACTGTTGTAAACAAAGTTAGTGATGGAACTCGAATCAAAAATGACGATTCGAATCGACTCGTATCACCCGGAAGATGATTCGAATCATGATTCGAATCGACCCTCGATTCGAATCAATATGATGATTCGAATCAATATGTTGATTTGAATCAATATGCTGATTCGAATCAATATGTAGATTTGAATCAATATGTTGATTCAAATCATTATTATGATTCGAATCGATACGATGATTCGAATCAATACGGAGACATCATATGCATTGAAAATACTGATAAAATGTACCTATAAAAATAATAATTTTCAATGTAAATGTTTCAATACACCCAATTATTTTCCATGTTTTCTTCAAAATTAAGTTATTATTTTAATAAGTAAAGGTATGTGTCCGTTATATGAAATTTATTTATATATTTATTTATTCAACACTGATTTTCACTTACACGCATACACTCACACACCTACAGTACTTAAGGTCACAAATTTTTGATACTTGAAGCATGTAATGTAATTTTTTTTGGTCAACGCTTTTTCGTTATCACCATGTTAAAATGTGTTCTGAAAAAACTTATCCAGCACAACTCTTTCACTTATTCCACTCTGACCAACTGAACTATGAACTAAAACTCTACTACTGTTTTTATTTCTAACAGAGATATGAGGTAGTTTTGGGAAGTATTTGTGTTGAATGGTTTTGAAATGTGTTTAAGATGGTATTGGAATATTCTTAAACCATAATTTATCCTCGCACATTATTTGATTTGAGATAATGTTTAGCAAGGTTTTGGACTGTATTTGGTATTATTTAGAAATCATCGATAAAAAAACATCCCAAACGCATCCCAAAACCATCCTAAACATGTCCCTAAATCATTACTAACATATTTCAAAACCATTCCAAATACATACTAAAACTCCTTAAGCGGTCGTCTGCGGCTATGTCCATATTTGCACAAAACAATAGATTTTCTATTGTTTTTCTAATACTGCATACTAGAGGTTAAACACAAACATCCTAAAACTGTCCCAATTGTACCCCCAAACATTCTAAACACATATCAAAACTGTCCCAAACACATGCAATAACCATCTTAAACACATCCCAAAACCATCCTAAATTCATTTCAAAACCATCTAAACATATCCTAAAAAAACAAATAATACATCCCAAACACATTTCAAAGCGATCAAAACAAAAAGTTATAATCGAAAGTAGGTAACAATAATGCAGTGGAATGTGGAATGGAAAAAACCAGTTGACAAGTTCGGTTGGTCAGAGTGAACCAAGCCCTTTAAACACCAATTCACTTTAACCACTTTCTAAAAAACTTCATAGTTTAACATAAGAAAAAGTTAATACCTTATCAGTAACATAGAAGCAAGACAAAACTAAAACAATAGCTGTTTAAAAAAAAAACTTCAACAAATCCTACTTGTCTCATCGGTCAGGTAAGATTGCCGCGCAATGAATGATTCGAGTAAAAAAACTGATTCGAATCCACAATCTGATTCGAATCAACAAACTGATTCGAATCAGCGATCTGATTCGAATCAACTACTGATTCAAATCAACTCGACCATTCAAATCAAGCTATGATTCGAATCAACTAAAATTCTCATTCGAATCAAGTTTTTACCGTCGTGATTCAAATCATTCGAATCAAAGGTGATTCGAGTCTCATCACTAACAAAGTTTGACATTCAACATAGGTAGAGTTCGTGCCACGAATAGCTTTTATTGTTATGGCCTTAGGGATTTTACCGTGGGACTTGTTTGGTGAAATGATCTTTACCTAGTCCTAAAATCTGTTAGTGATCTGTGAGCATAGTGAAATAACAACAACGCAACCATGATTTCATCGAGTTTACATGCAAATATATCTATTATCATTATTCGAGAATGCAAAAACACGTCAATAAGGACCGCCGGAAAGTCGCGGATTCGTGTAGGTACCTACCCAGTGAAATAAACATACGAAAAACTTGGCTCAAACATGCCAAGAGAGACCCCGATTCTTTATCGACTGAAACTTGGGTGTATTTATGTGAAGATCACTTCAATGTAAGTCCTGTAATATCAATGTACACAAACTGTTTTTAGCTGTAACAATGCTTGGTTTGATTTGGTTTGGTTTTGGCAAATCGGTACTATCTGCTTCCACGAATCCAGCATCCATGATTGCGCTTATCAATAAAATGATAATACACTAACTGCACAAGAAGAGTTTTTGCAAAAACACTAAATCCAATCCAAATCACAATCGAACCTACGCACGCACGACTGACAGATGTTTGTTTACAACCAAAGGTGCTTTCAAGATGGCGGATAGTGTTTTCACCGTTCCGATTTAAAGGCGAAAAATATTTTTTTAATTTGCAAATTTTGCAGCCATCCTGCATATTTACTTAGCAAAGTCAATATATTTCGGTTTCTTACGTTAGATACTACAGGAAATATCCATTTATCGCGTCAAATTTGATACGAGGCAAGTGGCGTATTGAGACAAGACTATCCTAAGCCCACAATGGCGCTTTATTTTAGTTATTTATTCCACATATTGTTCATACATCATCATCATCATCATCATTTCAGCCATTGGACGTCCACTGCTGAACATATGAATCTCCCAACGATTTCCAAAAGGGCCGGTTGGATTGTTCATACACATGGTCATTTTAACAATAAACTACATTAATTAAACAATATCAAATCCACTAGGATCAATTTGCAAAAATAAAACCGTAATAAAACCGCTCGTTTGAATTCCCGTCAAAAACTCCCCGTTCGCACTTTCGCAATGTAGCACACAGTACACCTTTTGCGATTTTTGCAATAATTTAATCTAATCTGTGTTTGTAATCTGTATTGAGTGACTGACGTGTGTTACTATTGTACGGACCGAGAATGTACGGCATGAGAATGTGCAGGCCGGGAATTCGTGCCCAAATGACACCAATTACCGGGATGTGCATTCCTGCCTGTACATTCACGTCCGTGCATTCCCGGTCCGTACCGGGAGTGCACGAACGCGGAACGTACAGCCCTGGAATCGGTGACCATTTGGTGCCTCGTTCACATCACAGAGAATACAATCAACTACGTTGTTCACATCATAGGTTTTGCGCATTTTACTGGAGTGTGTAAGGTATTTCTTTTGGGATTCGTTTAAAAACGCTGATAAGGCAGGACCCGAGAACGTGCGGACGGGAATCCATGTACATGTACACGGATTCAATGACTGTACATTACCAGGGCGTACGTTCTCAGGATGTGCATTCGCGGTACGTGCATTATCATCTCCCACTGAAGTTATACAATCAATACAGATACTTTTTAATTTTTACTTTTATACCCCTGATTCTTTTATTTTATCAAATAGATCTATGAAATCATTTTTCAAAAGAAACATTTTAAGGTATAAATGCAACGCAAAAGCAACATAGACTGTTTTTGGTCATTCTCCTTTACAAGTACACAATATACTCTAACAGAAAATATTTATCTAGAAAATGTTGTGGGTAAAGGTTTGCCCGCGATCCGCCTGAACCTTAATAGCTTCCACAAGAGTGGCCACTTGATTGGAGCAGCGTTAACACTTCACAGATATTGATTTAAGTCCCACCTCGCGGCTTGCTCGGCGAACATTGCCACTTTACTGCCAAATTCTATCTCCCGCAATGAAACTCTATTGTAAGGTCCTCTATTGCTCTATTAATAACTAAGTCCTCTATTAATAACTAAAGTAATTTATTCGTCTTATGGATTAAAGAAATATTTAGGTACTTATACCTGTTTTCTATTTCGGTATTTTCAAAAAAATTCTACACATAGAGAAACTTTATCTAGCACAGACTATAGATAATAAGATTTTTGTTATGATATACCCACCTACATACCAGAAGGCGTTTTATCGGACTGACAAACATAAAAGTAGGTTCTCTTGCACAACCTGCGTAGGACGAAAGTGGAATATAATATTTATGTATTGTTTTCTATGTATTTTATTTATTTTTACATTATATCTAGTATGTAGTTTATTTGTATTCTGCTTATAGGTAGTAGGCAATTGTTAAGTATTTTGTAGTCTATTTTCCGACTTTACAAGGCTTGCTGGAAGAAATCTCTTAAATAGATAAGCTCGCCTTTGTACATGTTGTTTCTTATAAAATGTCCTGTTCAACGTTTCGTGAGCAATAAAGTTAATAAGTTCCAACTTAAGAACGTCGTCTAAGATAGTCGGATTTAAATCACCATAATTAAATTGGACCAACTATGTTGAGGCTAAGTGCGGAAATCTGAGTTCTAAGTAAACGAACTACAGCTAGAACTACAAAGAACTAAAGCTACAGACGTGCGGAGGCGGGCACGTAGAGCTCCCACTGTTACCTGTACACACATAACATTGCGTCACCGAGAAACAGTTAAACAAGCGCGATATGACATCACCGCGATGCTCTTTAAGTTTAGCTATTAGTACCTACAAGGCTACAACCAATGTCTAATGACCTCTCAATCAGCGGCTGGTAGATTTTCTATCGCGAATCAATAACATTGCCTGCATATTGATTTCAAGGCCTCTATTACTCAAAGCAAAATTAACATTTTAAAAATTTAAACGCACTGTGAAAAACTTGTTGTAATTAAAATACACCAGACCACAAAATAATTAACAGTTCTGTAAAACCGGCTGTCACACTTTGTTTGTCGCTGTGAATGCCCTCCTGTCCGGCACATTTTGCCAATTTCGTCTCTGTTTACGCCTTTGGGATACCTGTATTGACCCATGTATACAGAGCGTAACCGCTAATAAAAACTTCCTTACATGTACAATATACCAACTCCATCCCGTTTTGGCCATATGGAATTGATGTCAACTGCACAAGTGTAGTATCTCCCTTCCTAAATGGGATCCTACCTATTATGAGTTTGGTAGTCTTTCCATTTATACACATTACGTTACATTGCATATCCCGGAGGGGTAGACCACAGAGGCCAGGGTTTGCCACTTGCTATTATTATTATTATAAAAATACTTTATTGCATGAAAAATACTTTATAGACAAGTTTTACACACAGGCGAGCTTAATGCTAATAAGCATTTTCTTCCAACAAACCAACGTAGTGATGTATCAGTTACATGCAGTGCAACTAACAATATTATATAGGTACCTATACTCTAAATATAATTTACTTAATTTGTTTATATACCTAGGTATATAAACAAATAAATAAATAATCATAATATAGAGGGGAAATATTATACAAATACGACACAAGTAATAAATAAATACAAATAAATAATAAGGAATGCTATGATCCTAAAAACCTTTTTCGCTTCACCACCACTCATTAGTCGTTGCATGGATGCTTGCTGGTTTCAGCATCTTTTTAGTTGTCCTTTGCTTATACGTCTGCTAATATACACATATATCCAAATAAAACCTCATTTGTACACGTTTAAGCGCCAACATTGAAACAAATCGGCTACGTAATAAAATACGAGTACCTATCTAAGTGTGAAAAGTCTTATTCGGGCCGTTATCGGGTCATGGCTGCCCGGTCTGTCGTGTCACGTGTGCCATAATATGCGATCTATTGGCTGTGTTCCAAGCCTAACCGGTGCGCTCCGCTCTGCCTATGATCACGCACTACAGTCCTGGAATTGAATTTGTATAAGATCTCCGATTTCCAGGTGGATGTTGTGACAAATTGTAGGTAAAGCGTATAAATTTACAGTCGGCAGACAGCACATGAAGTTTGAAATTCGTATTCTACACGCTGATACTTTGCGACGGTTATAATGTATAGTTTGATGTGTGTCGACCGTATATAATGCACATACATTAGTTGTTCCGACCTAAATTACCTCGACAAGGTTACGTCTATAGTGCGCAAATTCGTATATCATGTCAATTAGAGACAGTCAATGACAACTTTTGTTATAAAATACGATATTTGATTATTTAGGATAATGGATAACTTTGTAAACAAAATATAAACTGTACATAAGGTTACATACATACATGTACATGTTATTTAATCAATTATAGATAGATAGATAACTCTTTATTGTACATAAAAAAGGAAATTATCTCTATAATTCTGCTCGAATGGTGCTCTGAACAATGGTGCTCGGCGAAGCACTCATATGAGCGTTCTATTCTATTAGTTGTGTGTGATATCTTATTGACGATTCTAATGTGCATTCGTTTTTTGTGCATTCGTAATGATGCCACTGTCAGTGACGATGGCTATTGCAATAAGGGCCTAAGACTAGTTTTCACGGAGAAATTATGCAAGTTGCCGTGTGTTAAACGTGTGTTGCAGCTGGAACGTCATACTTTCCGCACACACAACATCACCACTTGCCCTGGTCCCACGTGTGTATACCACGTGCTATGTCCTGTGTAACCAAGCAAGGATCCATCGGGAATAGAACCCAAGACCTCTATTTTGGAGGTTAAGTGTATTAACCGCTGGACAATCGAATCAAATCACTAGTTCGATATAAAGATCGACTCACGCGCTGTGTCGGTCATAGAACCCGGAGCCACCTGCTCTGACCTCTCTGCCATTGTTATGCAGCAATAAGGAAAATCTACAACAAATGCTTTAGACGAGAAATTGTGCGAATATTTTGCTCTAAAGTTTAATTTACTTTTTTTAATGCATATCTGAGAGATATTCGTTATTAAATAATAGATACATTACTGTAGCGGCCAGCCAAAGAGGCATTGATAGACGAACTTGAAAATGTGGGACGAGGCGAAACCGAGGCACACATAGTAAGTCAAAGTTGTGGCCAAGGCTTTTTTTAGTACTTTTCTCAAATATTACGCGGAAATTAAAACTATGTTGTATCTACATACATGGGCAGAACTTTAGATTTGAAAAGACAATTTTCAAAATTCCTAACGAAGATCAATATTTTTTAAAATTTTTTTCTTCATAAGCAGTGTTCTATTTCAAGCCAGTTCGAAAAATAAATAAAATCTTTAATAGTTACCTCCTTGGTTGCCATGTTTCGGAGTAAAGCATTGATTTTGAAATTTCACGACAGCTACTTATGAGTTTGCTTAATCCGCTACTTGACTCTTTTTTCAAGTATGTCTTAAATGCTAAATATCTCTTCCATTAGACCAAAAAATATTTTAGTATACTTTTTGAGGACCTAAAAGCAACAAAAGCATTATTTTAAAACGTTGCTTTGCTAAACAGCCAAAAACACGGTCCGCCATTTTTGTCTATGGTTTGAAGTCCTAAAGGTTTGTAAACAAAGTTTGACATTCAACATAGGTAGACTTCGTGCCACGAAAGAAGTATGAGTTAATGAATTTTGGTTCGAGTCTCATCACTAACAAAGTTTGACATTCAACATAGGTAGAGTTCGTGCCACGAATAGCTTTTATTGTTATGGCCTTAAGGATTTTACCGTGGGACTTGTTTGGTGAAACGATCTTTACCTAGTCCTAAAATATGTTAGTGATCTGTGAGCATAGTGAAATAACAACAACGCATTCATGATTCCATCGAGTTTACATGCAAAATATATCAAATACCATTATTGCATTATTCGAGACTGCAAAAACACGTCAATAAAGACCGCCGGGAAGTCGCGGATTCGTATGCCCAGTGAAATAAACATGTACACAGAAACTGGCAATTAGCATATTTATTTTTTCATAATAGTGTTTTACTTGATTTTAAACAAAACAGGCCTAAATAGTCATTCCGGGAACGCGTCCTTACACCGTATTTCGTAGTTCAGACATGTCAAAAATGTTTAAAAACACAAATTAAAAATTTCATATTTAGGTATAAGTTTGGAAAACCATTAAATTAATAATGTATCTAGAAATCCAATTCACATCATTCTAATTTCTTGAGATTTTGGCTATTCAAATGATGTCTGACGTTTATCAAATCATTCCGTGAACGCGGTGGATATAAGTCGCTGTAGTTAAAACGACATACACTAGCGGCTTTTGGGAGCAACAGCGTGAAGTTCGCTAGACAAAGCAAACAGCGTGGGTCGTATTTATGGAAAAAAATAACTGCTATTATTAGTAAGTTCCATTTAATATGATATGTGTGTAGCGTACTTTAATTCCCTGTCACTATTAGTGACTGAAACTATTAGTGAAATGACTGAAAGAGAGAAGAGAAAACAAAGAAAGTTACAGAGGAAAAATTCTGAAAAGCATAAACAGAAAATAAAAATATTGTCAAATATTTTAGCTAACTAACATTATTTTCCATTTCATTTTCAGCATCTGGGAGTTCTGAAAATGAAATGGAAAATAATATTCTCGTCCTAACGAAGAACAGTTTCAAAGAACAGAACAAGAACAAAAAGTTATAAATAAGTTGCGAAAAAAAGTAGAGAGAAGCTGAAAACGTGAAGAAAAAGCGTCCAAAACGAGTGCTGATACGCCTACTCGCAAAGTTGATGAATTGACAAGGCGATGTTCTCTTACTCCGGAAGTTCGTCTAAGAAAAAAATCGTTAAGAAAATTAATTAAGGAAATGACATTATTTCTTACAATAAAATTGTAAGTGTGGTTTGTGTGGCGATTGCAAGGAGATCAAAATGGATTCGGGGAGCAATGAAGATACCGTTGAATACAAGTAGTGGCAAACGAGAAAATAACATCGAATTACAAAGGTGTGATAGTGAGAGATTTTTTCCTACCTAATGTTTGGTGATTGAAACTACCAAGTTTATTATTATTTAGTAACTTTAACGTTTGATACTCATTGTCCTAATTTTTTAGTTAAAATAAAGTTATAATACCGTAAATGTGTATTATTTTAGCACAAAAAATATGCAGGAAATCGAGTATTTGCTCATTTAGCGAACTTCACCATCATTTCGGGAACACGTCCATCATTTTCGGGAACGTCACAAAAACGGCAGAAAATACACTAATTACTAAAGTTATACTTAAATCTTGAATATACTAGATGAAATTACTTTGGAACCTTTGTATCAAAATTATTAATATACCACATAGTGCAAAAAGTAAGGAATAAAATTAAAGTTTTGGAACAGAATTTACAACAATTAAAAATTTATGGAGAGTAATTTGAAAAATAAGGGTTTTAATTATAAAAATATACAATATATCAACATTTTTGGATGTAACAACAGGTTTATTAGAATTTGTTAAAAGTGATTTTTAAAAAGAATAGTTAGATTATTATTTACAATTAAATTAAAAGTGTTCCCGAAATGACTCACGACTCTGGCATAATTGTTATTAACAGGTAGAATTCCGAAGATATATATTTTTGTGCGCGCCTCTTCACAGAAAAGATCCATTATAAATAATTTACAAAAGACTCTTCTTGTTCGTTTTCCATAAAAGGAAACTTAATTTTGTAGAGGTTTGAAAACCGAATATGCTCACCTCTCTGATTTTGACCCATTTACTTAGCAAAGTCAACATATTTCGGTTTCTTACGTTAGATACTACAGGAAATATCCATTTATCGCGTCAAATTTGATACGAGTCAAGTAGCGTATTGTTTGTAATTTAATTTTGCACTAAAACACGACAGATTGTGACTTTTGCCCGCCACTGCTCGCATGTATTTGGCCAATACCTGCAGCAATAATTTAGATTTAGCTTGTTAAAATAATGCTCAAATTTCCGAACATATTTAGAGAGAAAAATATTTTATTCGTTTATGTCATAACTTTATTTTCGTATACAAACTTACAAAGAAAAGTCGTAAAAATTGTGATAGATATGATTCGCGGAATCCCAGTGATTTTTCCCCGAAACTATTTTAGTTTCTACAGTGGGTTCCGCAGAATTATTGCTTTATGAACTACTTACGAGTACATTTTTAACAGAATACTAGCTTTCGCCCGCGACTCCGTCCGCGTGGACTTTAGTTCAAAATTTTGCAATCCCGTTCACTCCCTTAAGGGTTAAATTTAGAAAAAACGGCGAAACACGTGTTCAATCAACTGTGTTGAAGAATATTTATTTCAAGTTTCAAGAAAATCAGACAACATTTTTTATACCTCCCATACAAATTTTGGCAACCCTTTTCGCCCCCTTAGGGGTTGAATTTCAAAAAATCCGTTCTTATTCCTTGCCTACATTATATATAGATCCTCTGTGCAAATTTTCAGCTTCCTAGGTCAAACGGCTTGGGCTGGGCGTTGATGAGTGAGTCAGTCAGTCAGGACTTTGAATTTTATATATATAGATTACCTTCTATGTGGGCGCCCAGGCCGCGCCCACGTTACAGTTACTTAGAATAAAAATGTTAGAACGATACCTACCACGAACAAGGTAGGTACATTCGACAGTAGCTACACCTTCACATTTTGGCTGTAAAGACGTCCGTAATGTAACTAATTAGAGTGCATATAGGTACCTAATGGTTGATGTGTTGTAGACTGTACGAACGATTATCTCTTTTGTGTGCACGCGCTCTGCTAGTTTTGTTGGCACGCTCCTGAACACGGACAAAAAACGTTGAAGTGTCCCCACAAACCTTTGTGACTGGGAGAGTAGGTACGTATCATGTATGTACTACAAATTCAATGGTACTAAATATTAGACTCCATACAAAAATACAGGTCAGACTACCCTAAGTCTATCTATAACTTGGCAGGTTAATCCGAAGCTCCGGAAAACATATTTTCAGAATCAGAATCAGAATCAGAAATTTATTTCAACGTAAAGAATTTATATTCTGCTTGTTGAATGTCAATGTACATACAGTTATGTATAATGTTAGCCGCTGCCTTGGGGCCGTCTGTAGTGGAGAAAAAGGCAGCGAAAAAAAAAACTCCACTCTGACCATCTTTTCTCAAATCAACTTAAAGCTAATACAAATAAAACTTACAAAACAATATCTTGGATGTGTTGAACACCTTTTTTTATTAGAACACCTTATTTAGAAGACAAGCCATACGTCCTTGTCTTCTAAATAATCGTTGATTTTATAATAAGCTTTTTTGCAAAGAGTGTGCTTAACACAATTCTTAAATCGCGTTGGAGGTAACTCTAATATATCTTGGGGTATCTTGTTGTAGAACCTTATATAGTGTCCCATAAAGGAAGTATTAACTTTTGCAAGTCTAAATCGTGGAAATGACAATTTATGTTTATTCCTAGTATTAACGTTATGATGGCTACCAAGTGTTTCAAAGTCTTTAATATTTTTCCTAACGTACATAATATTTTCATAAATGTATTGGCTTGCAACTGTTAGGATGTTGATTTCTTTGAAAAAAATTCTCAGTGTGTCCGTGTTAGTGTGTCTTAAGTTTCTCTTTCAATTGCTCGTAAAATATAAAGTGGCAATTTGTATTAAGTACTAAAAGGGCGTGATTTGAAACAGGGTGTAGCTTTGAACGTGTAAATCTTATCTTATGTGTCGTTACTCGTTTGTTATATTATATATACTTTATTCCACACGAAACATTGAACAGAACATTAGCTACGAGTACATTAAAACATCATGTACAAAGACGAGCTTATCTCTATAAGAAATTTCTTCCAGCAAACCTTAGAGCCGGAGCAGCGGTAAAAAACGAGTCTATTTAAGTATGTGTAAATATAATATAATAAAAATATACTACGTAAACTAATAAAATCCTAAACAATTTGTTACTTTTTTTAAACTAGGTATACATTATATTGGTTAACATCTCAGAACACAATGTTCTGAGGTTAACATAAAAGATCACGTAATTATGTCCTACCAAAACATAAACAAAAACAAAACGATCCAACTTCTCATCCCAAAAATACGGAAATGTAGAAATTATGGAAAGTTTCTTGTCTACACGGAAATAGCAAGATAGGTAATACCACTGATTATAAGTAAATTCAATTCAATGGTAATACGTAATACATATGTATTCTACAATGTGCATAATAATTTTAAGAACTTTAAATCATTTGCATTGAACTTTACATTCATAATCTCTATTTTTACACATCAATATTATAATTTAAGTCGAGAAATTTTAGCCACATTTATGTATTTTGGTAGTAGGTAGGTAAGTATACATAACCAGTAGAAAAAACTATGAAATTAAAGTTTCCAGCTCAACCTTATCACGATATTTCATGTTAGCGTGTACGCGTGTCCCAGTTTAATTTGGGTCACGTGATTAGGATGTGGCGTATTTTAATATAGGTATTTAAATATATTTAGGTTGGTCTACATGTAAGGCGTTCATAGAAATCGTTAATAATACGGGAAGCAATAATGTCTATGAAGTTGCTTTCTTACCCTAGTTCATTCATTAATCTCATACCAAAATCAATAATATCAAAACCGAATGAATATACATATAATATAGGTATATACATCGTTTTTTTTTTCATAAATAATAAGTTTTTTATGTGACAAAACATTATTTCTTCAAACAACCTACGAGAGTTATTTTTTGATAAATATTTCACTCGATCGAATGAAACTATTTTGGTTAAGAAAAGTTAAGTTTTCTTAAATTACCCTTGATTCTCATTGTGTTCTAGGTACTGGCCCAGGTACATAAGATGTGTTGTATTTATTGATGTAGGATTTTTTAAACTTTATTCGAAGATTGGTTTAGACTCACACTGGATACACTGGATGTCACAAAACTTTTTTGTTTTCCCTGCATTTCATTATAGGTACGTATTGTCAGATAATAATAAGGTCCTTGGATATTATGCTATGCTCCGTCAGCTTTGAAATTATCAAAATCAGTTTAAATTGATTACAGTTAACAAATAACAAATTATTGTTTTTTTCGAGTAAGTATTTTTAGATTTTGTGCTATCTAGAGTAGGTACCCGATTGATTTTATCAATCTTTACCTACATTGTTGTTGCAAAGTTGGCCTTAATTAAAGATTAAAGTTTAAATTAAAGTGCACGACACTTGTCGTGCACTTTAATTTAAAGTGCAAGACGTAATGTCCGTGGTGCACGTATGTAAAGGCTGATGTGCTGACGGCTGTACCTACCTACAAAAACCATGAACCTTCCATTGTTTCGGTCACGCCTGCGCCAGGCAAACATAAACACTTGGCAACAGTAAATCGTTTTTCTAAGGCCATGATATTTATGACCAAGCATTTCCATAGCCCCAGCAGATGACTTAACCGCCTTGCGACATATAACCTTGTTGCGTTACAATGTCGCTTTTTAATTGAGATGTCGACATGGTCAAATAATTAATGAGTAACATCTTTAGTGTATATTTAAGACTTTATGGCCAATTTATATTTTACACAATACCTAATAATACTTATTTCAAAATCTAAAATGTCGATAACCTAGGGAGGGAGACGCGTCCTCGCGGGCAGAGATCTGATAAAACTACAATTCGTCGTTATTATTACTACATAACTATTTGATGTACATTGCACAGCAGTCTTTCCTGCGTGCTAATCTGATTTGCAATGCAGGTACAACGAATTAACCATGATAACTAGTCCTATGAAGCAGGCCCTACACGTCGTCTTCTCAATTCACTTTCGTACGAAATGCTTACAAATAAGACGGGTCGAGAACAAGAATTAAACACAACCCGTCGCATCTACGCCCCGTCCTCGCCCCATGTCACATGTGTGTGGCCCGCGCTTAACTCTACCTCGCGTTTAATTAACCCCTTAGCTTGCCGTTCCAACAATAACTGGAACGAATTGCATCGGCAGGTGAATGCACCCACGTGACCCCGCGACCTGTGTTTATGGTTCCGTGATTTGCAACTATTAACTCGTCACGCGGCCGATTCATTCAATCAATTTAGCGGTACATTGGGTCGGCTCAGTGACGGCGTAAGGGGGGGGCGATGGGGGCGGTCCGCCCCGGGTGCCAAGCACCAAGGGGTGTCAACCTGGTGACAACTCACTCCAGAAGAGTTGCAGAGAGCTATGTTAGAATGTCTAGATAGATTTTACGGAGAAGTAGACTATCGCTACAGGGCAATGGATGACATTCTCAAGACATTTCGCGTTGTTCATCCTAAAACTCTGCTAACGTCAACAGAAGAAGAGTTTCGGGATATTATAGTTTACGAATGTTTATGACGAATTTACTGCGGAAGACATGATTTTGGAGATTTTACGTCTGAGGCGCCACTTGGAAGCCGCCAGTATTTCTTACCAAGAAGCGGTCCACCTTGGAGCTTAGGCTATAGCTCCAGCAGCTTGGAGATAAAAGGAGAAGCTGACTGACTGACTTACTGACATATCAACGCAGGGCCTAAACTATAAGGGTTAGAAACTTAAAATTTTACACAAGGGTTCCTTTTATAACGCAGGGGAGCACTAAGAAAGGACTTTTGAAAATTCACCCCCTAAGGGGGTAAAATAGGGGTGCAAAGTTAGTATGAAACTCTGCCGTTTTTGAAGTTATTTGAATGAAATTCAGTACGAAGGTTCTTCTTTAAAGTTGTGAAACACGTGTAAAAACATTTTTTTTAAATCATCCCTTAAAGGGGTTAAAGGCAAAGTTAGTATGAAAGTCCTCTGATTTTCAAAGTTATTTCAATAAAAAGTGGTATTTGGGTTATACGTTTCTAAAAATAAATTTTTCCGATATCCTTTTTTGTGAATTTACCCCCTAAAGGGGTAAAAAGGAGGTGCAAAGTTAGTATAAAACTTTGCCGTTTTTGGAAATTAGTCGAATGAAACTCCTGAAAGTCGTGAAACACGTGTAAAATATTTTTCCGAAAATCATCCCTTATGGGGGGGGTAAAAGAAGGCGCAAAGTAAGTATGAAAGTTTTTTGATTTGCAAGGTTTTCTCAATAAAATGTTGTATTTCGGTTATAGGTTCCTATAATGATTATTCCGACATCCCTTTTTGGAATCCAATCTCTAAGGAGGTAAAAGAGGGGTTCAAATTTAGTAGAGAGAAGCAGATTAACTTAATTACCGACATATCAGCGCAGGGTCTAAACTATAAAGGTTGAAACTTTAAATTTTGCGTAGGGGTTTCTTTTATAACGTACGTAGGGGGGCACTAAAAAAAGATTTTTGCAAATTCACCCCCTACGGGATAGAAAGGGGGTGCAAAGTTAGTATGAACGTTTGCCGTTATTGAAGTTATTCGAATTAAATCCGGTATGAAGGTTCTTCATTGAAAATCATGAAATTCGAGTAAATTTTTATTTTTTTTATATACACTCCTTAAGGGGATAAAAGGGGGTGCAACGTTAATATGAAAGTTCTCTGATTTTCAAAATTATTTCAATAAAATCTAAATTATGTAATAAATATGAATCTTAATGAACACATATTTTTTTGTTTTAATTATTTCGTATAAGGTAAAAGTATCCGTGACTTATTTGCGAACATTTTTTTCAACTAAAGCCCACGCGGACGTTGTCGCGGGCAACAGCTAGTATATACCTATATAAAAGGGGAAGCTGGCTGACTGACTGACTGACATATCAACGCAGGGCCTAAACTATAAAGATTAGAGACTTGAAATTTTGCACAGGGATTTCTTTTATAACGTAAGGGAGCACTAAAGGACTTTTGAAAATTCACCCACTAAGGGGGTATAACGTGGGTGCAAAGTTAGCCGTTTTTGAAGTTATTCGAATGAAATTCAGTATGAAGGTTCTTCATTGAAAGTTATGAATTACGAATAAAATATTTATTCAAAAATCATCCCTTAAAGGGACAAAAGGGGAGTGCAAAGTTAGTATGAAAGTTATCTGATTTTTAAAGTTATTTTAATAAAATGTTGCATTTGGGTTGTAACTTCCTAATAATGGTTATTGCTTGTGTCCCTTTTTGTGAACCGGGGTCAAAAGGGGGTGCAAAGTGAGTATGAAATTTTGCCGTTTTTGAAGTATGCGAATGAAATTCTGTATGAACGTTGAAATCATCATTGAAGTTCATGAAGTTTGTGTAAAATATTATTTATTTATTTATTTTTATTACATCCCTCAAGGGGATAAAAAAGGAGTGCATAGTTAGTAAAAAATTCTCAGATTTTCAAAATTATTTCAACACAACTTTGTATTTGGGTTTAATGCCGACATTCCTTTTTGTGAATTCAATCCCTGAGGGGGTAAAAGAGGGGTGAACATTTAGTAGGTATTAAAGTTTTGCAAAATAAAACATGTATAAAAAACATACGATTTTGTATGTTTCAATTATTTCACATGCGCTAAAAGTATGGATACGGATCGTAACTTATTTGCAAACACTAAAGCTCAAGTGACAACTAGCTCATTATAAAATAGGACTATTCCGAGTCTCTTCCAAGTCTAGCGCTTTGTTTAATATTTTTTTTCTCTATTTGTGGGTCAGTGGCTTCTTGTGAAAGAAGTTTCTCTAAATTAAATTAAATAAAAAATTACGATCTACAATTAGCCAAGCACGACTTACCAATATTTCCAAATTATCCATCGAAAAGTACAAGGAAAGTAAATTTTGATAAAGTTATTGAATATGTCAAAATATAAATAAAGTCACGTAAGCACGTTTACTTAGTAAGTATTAGTTGTTTTATTTTCACAATAGAAAACCGCCCCGGGTTGACACCTATGCTACGCCGCCACTGGGTCGGCTCACATATACGGTGCCGTCCACGTGCCGTCATTGCAGCTGTAGCTAATTTTGCCAGTGCCTAATGCAACTAAACCAGAAATACAGACATTACCTATCTAGGAAACGTTTGGAAATGGTTGTTTTTATCAGACTAGGGCGGAGGCTATGCTACTCTTATTAAGTCAACAGCGACTCGTTAACTTCTTGACTAGGTGATTTCCCTCTTTGTAACCTACGTAACTATCAGGTAAGATACATTTTGACCCTTCAAAGTGAACATCCACGCAGAGATCAAAATAAGGGAACAGTAAGTCCTGATAATGGGACTTCCCATTATCAGGACTAATCATCAACTATTTGACCCCCACTGAAGCACATAGACCTCCCTCTTCCAAGTTTCCCGGTCCTGTGCCGCACACATCCAACGTCTCCCTGCCGCCGTAACCAGGCCCTAGATTCTGCTAATGCGTTGTATTACAATGACAGTTGCCTCACTGCGTCGATTTCATTTCATTGCCGCTTCACGTCGACGCGAACTCGCGTATCAATAATTCTAGGCGTCGATGGAATTAAAAAACATGTCATGTGACCCGACCATGTAAATGTCATTGCACTATAATGCACTAACAGAATGGAGGCCCAGGTCGTCAGACAGCCTGCCCACTCTGCATAGTCATGTTCGCGGTTGCCAGGTCAGAACTTTTAACCGCCCCAACGACAGTTACGACTTTATTGCATCAATCCCTGTCGGCATAAATTAGACCGCCGTGTTGCATTAATGTTCTGTCGGTTTGTTAGGTATTTTGTCCTGAACAACCTTTCCCAGATGTTCTTTTTCCTGAATGTCCTCACCCTGCAGATGACCTTTTAGATCTACCAGTCATCGAGAAAATGTTCATTAAAAAAGCCTAAAAATAAAAGCCAGCACTGGCGAGTTTTAATAGAAAACAGACGCCATCTGCCCCTCTGCAGCATGACACACGCCCACACCGCGATAAACGTTTTGATCGTCCTTTGAAATAGTGCTATATTGTTCTATTTACTACATTTAAAATTGCAGATGTGTCATCGAATGCTCGCAGACTCATTTCGTCGCCAGGTTCTACCCTACACCATTGAATTTTAATCACGTAACCTAAAATTCTATGCTTATGTACACTAACCACATGCCTCTCGTTCTATTTCAGAGCAACATGACGTCGCCAGCCATTACCAAGTCGCCTGAAAACCAGAAGGGCGAGAAGAAGTCCCCGACGCACTCCGCGAGGGGCGAAGCGCCGGCGGAGGCCCAGGCATCCACGTCAGCGCCGCCGCCGCAGCGCTCGGAATCTTTCAGCTGGCTCCGAATCTTCAAGCTGGCTGATCTCATGATGAAGCAAGGTTGCTAGACCCTTAAGTGGCTGAGTGATTAGAACTATTGTTTTCCAATTTTCTAAAAATCTTTCAGGAGGGTCAATGGGCGTCTACCATAATCTTTATTATTACAGAACAGAGCTTTAGCAAAGTTTGTTAAAATAGGGGATTTTAAGAATAAGCATGTTCGATCTTATCTCTGTTATTACTGTTACTGTTGCGCATTCCTAGTGTGAGATTACATTATACTTCTCTGTCTATTGTCTAGACTCTAGAGTGATCGTCAATTTCAGTAGTTAGTGGCTTAGGTCCATTAATTTGATATGACTTAAAGCATAATCGACAAGACGTTCACATTTAGCATTTTATTTAGTTAAGAGGAGAGTCCAGAGTAGCTGTTACGGGAATGTCTATGTTCTAGTAAGAGATGGTATAGTGATAGATATGTTTGACCTTTTTTATTATTATTACATATAATTATTATACTAAATTGTGTTTCAAAATTTTATTGTTAACAATAGAGGGCTAGAAGCATAAACCTAGATATTGTAGAGTTAAAAATAAATTAAATTTAACAACTGAGTTGTTTAATTTTACTATTATAACCCAGGATGACAGGAAATGATAATATGATTGAAACACCTTGGTCATGTAATATTTTTTTAATAGTATTGGTAGGTAGGAGGTACATAACACGCAGGAGTCTGGGCTTGTTTGGATAAGGGAAGTAAAGATACAATACTATTTGCAATATGTACAAAATATACAATTATCTCTAGATCCTAGCAAAAACTATAATTATGATCACAATATTTTTTATAACGTTACGCTCTGTATTAATTAATAATTAAAGAAAGTAAGTTCGGACGCGAAGCGAGGGCGCGGCGGGCGCGCACATCACGCATGGCGCGTTGAGATCAATGTCACATTATAATAAACTCTTATCATCTCGCACACAGCGCCCGCCGCCCCGCCGCGAGCGCGTAAGTGTGCGCCAAAGCGCACGTGCACTCCACACACATGACACCTAAGTAATGGAATAGTCCCGGTAAAGATGGGCGATTATGAATGATACTAATCATATCATTCGACTATGGCAATCATTCGACTTAGTCGAATTAGACATCCAGATTAGTAACTAACGTTCTGTAGCCTAACCCCTAACACTCGTACTAGTAAACCGCTAACGCTATAGGTAGGTACTACTCGTCGTCGACTCGTGTCGTTCCGCCGCAACTCGGACTGACTCGGGAATCATTCAAGCAGATGCATACTAATTTGGTCGACTCGGGCGCTTCCGTCGTGAATCGGAACGATTCGGGGTTCAATGTTTACGGTTTTATCGCTTGCTTCCACTTTGAAGCAAAAGCCAAATTCAGCCTTACATCAAGGAGTTAAAAGTAAAATCATAAAACTCATTAAAAGTGTGTAGCTACGAAATTTCGCGCGTAAATTACCGCCATTTTTCTCCCAGTAAGTAATACAGAATACAATTTGACATAGTGGTTAGTGGTTACTAATTAGTGGTTTCATTCGATTATCAGGATTAGTGATAACTAATATTGAAGTCGAATACGAACGTTAGTAAGTAGAAGATTAGTCGACTTATAATTTCATTCATAATCGCGCATCGCTAAGTCCCGGCGAGGGGCCGCGACCGCGCCCGGGACGACTCCGGGGCCGCGGCCCACGGCGACACACTCGCCCAAGAAAATAATTAACAAAACCATATTATACTTCTCACGTTTTCGTTGAACATAATTCATCATGTATACTTCACATTGTATGTTGCTCTAGTAATGGGTCTGCATGATATTTGAATGATATAAACAAAACAAAAGATATCAAAAAAGATGCTCCCACCGGGTCAAATTAGTTTACCAAACAAAGTAAGAAACATTAGTAATTAGTAATTGACATTTAAACAGCTGAGTCTCTAAGCTAGGAACTGAATATTAATCCAGTGTCAGTGTTTAGAGGCCCAGACTTGACATGGATGTAATTGAGTGCAGCACCGAGTGGTCTCAAACCCTCAACTAGTAGCTCACTGCGTCCGGAAGTAAGTAGTCTCAGTCCAACAATCAACTACATCGCATATTACAAATTAGAAAACTGTACTAATAACAAATTTTATCATTACACTAAACACTTTTCTCAATAATTCTCATTCGTTATCTATGTTATTTTATTTTTAAATATCAAGCCTAAGTAGTGTATCGCTATTAGATATTTTTATGAAGACCTATTTACACTGAACCCCTTTTGAAAGGATTCAAGTTTAGAATAAATAGAGTGTACATCGTAGGACTTGTCTGTTCTGTTTGTTTTTAATTAATGGACGAAGTGCCGAGTTCGTTCTGTTCCTCACTAGTAGAGAACTGCTTGTGACGGAAACATACTGCTGATACATTCATACTTTTTTAATCTTAAAAACAATATAATATACATAAATACCTGTGCTGCTATTTACTTCTCTATAGTATACATAGATAATTACGACACATAAAATATTTGTACTTTATTTTACGTACGACGATTGAGTCGCACAATATTCTAACTAGATTTATAAAGTAAAATAAATGTTAAAACATGGTGTGAAAGACAATGATCGGTTTTGATTATGATACCACGACTGCATGCAGACGATGCTGCGGCGTATGAGAAGTACAATATTGTTTTAGAGTGACAAAGTCGTTTGTAAGAAAATAACAACATGGTGGACAGAATGAAGGCTTACTAGCAATGGGTTCCAACAGTGGCAAACCAATGCATAGTGTACTACGGTAATCGAGGATGGTAGTGGCGAATATCCCAAGTTTTATAATCTAGACATTATTGAGATCCTTGTCCCTAAGAAGTCTCCTTTTTCGGAAGACTCATCATACATTGTTTAGCGTGATTGAATTTTGAAGAAAGTAGTTTATAAAGCGTTAAAGGTATTGTCATGAAAGCATGCCGCTCGGTTCTGTATTGCTATACAATATTAAAATTTGTTATTGAGGATGTAATTACCCTGTAATATTGCAAATTTTTTGCAAAATGCTATTTAACAGGTTATTATTACATTTACAAGAAAACTTGTTTGAGAAAAATCGTTGGTTGTAATCTGCCTATCAGTGTGTATCCCTCAAATATTTGTTTGCTCATCTATTCATATTATTTACACGTTTGTACGAAATACACACTATATTACATTTTCAAGAGACTTTCATTTTTAGGGACATTCACACACACCATCGCGACTACACACTAAATGGACACAAAACTGTAATGTCACGTCTCTGATTTGATAGGTGGTGAAAGATAAACATTTTTTAATTGATAGCTAACTACGAAAACATTGCTTTTTCATTGTTATATTACGTTGAGGAAGGCGAGAGCCCGACCGCAATGCTGCCATACACAGGGGCCCTATTCTTGGTCAATAGTCACCAAATCGCACTCAACAGAATAATGGCACAGACCGTATAATTTCCATTGCGATATGATCGCTACGGAGCAAGAGAATAGGACACCTGGTGTAGTACCGATAGCATTGTCCATGCTTCATACGACTACCGTAAAGTCTAAAAGTCAGAATCACAGTTTATTTTCCATGTGTATTTTCTGTTCATTATTTTTTCATATACTTTACTTTTAAATTACCCCTATTGTTTAACTTACAAAAAATTCACTCGACCCAGTAATTATTAGTTTTCCGTTACCTACCATAGTGATCTAAGCGAATTAAATCAAGTTCGTATCGATAGCTCAGTATTTACAGTTTAAATTACGTTAGACCTAATCACTTAAAACAAAATAACAATATACACTAACAATAAAAAATGCTCGATAGATTGCCACACATCATATCGTAACCCAAAATTAAATATAATCAACCAACTTCTCCATTTATTATCTCATCTCTTTCATAATATATAAATTTAAACTCCGAATAATGTCGATCCCTGTCGACCATAACAAAAGTATTTTTACAAATAAGCTATGACTTACAACTAGCACGTACGTGACGGCGGCTTAGCTACTACATGAGAAACGAGTTGAAGGTGGCGTGGGTGCGGGACGGGCCCGACACTACACGGGTGCTTATCTAAATCCGATTGTGCCACACAAGTTAGATCAACTTATAATTTGAGACATCTGCTTTAGATAACCACCCCCAATCGCCCGGCGACAAGGCGACGGTCATGAATCACGCACAAATAAATTAAAATGTTACTGCACTATAAAAGTTCAGCGTCGCGGAGGTAATCGGAATCAATTCCAATGAGTTTTGTCGTTTTATTAAAATCAAATGACAACGATCGTAAGTCGAAAAATTAGGGGGTAACGTTCGTATTCACTACCAGGTCGAACGATAGCTACGTTACGAAACAAATTAAGAAAACAAACGAAGTTTCACAACCTGGCCTTATTTACAATGCTTTTTTTTATAATCTAAAAGTTGGTATAAGTCGTGCGATGTTGTATTGTTTTGTCCACAGTTCCGAGTTATGGTTACGTACGTATGTATCGAGGCAGGCTAAAGCTCGCGCCTATCGCTCACACAGTGGCGATAACGATGAGCAGGTGGGCGATCTCGGCCACGCGGTGCATGAGATCAGGCGCGATGCGGTTCAGGTTCTCGTTGGCGAAGTCGCACGACGGGAAAATATGCACCGTGTACATAGCCTGTAACAATCACAATGATGGCTTGGATTTCGTCTTTATCATTATTACATTTAAGAGTTGGACTTTTCTCGGGGCAGTATCCCTCTCGCGATCCGGTCACAGGCCGTTTCCTTCACCGACTGGTACATTATGAGTAGAAAAGTTACATATGCCGTGACTCAATACTCTACATCTCTTTCCTCTACCTATCTTCTTATCGACCTCTCCTTACTTCTAAGATTCAGCGAGATGCGCTAACGTAAGTACCTGGTGGTGTCCGGGCGGCGCGACGTTGACGATGCCGGCGGCCTGTTTGCGCTGCAGGTAGGTGATGAACCCGCCCGTGAGGTTGGTGGACTGCTGCAGCACGTCCATGTGGTCGCGCCCGCACGGCAGCGCCAGCAGCGTGCAGTGCTCGCTCTCCAGCTGCCAACGTCACAGACACCGTCAGTTCTCCTCCGTTTGAGGTTAAAGCACATAATACATAATAGTGCAGGCACAGAAGATTCACTCCGCAAAATCAGTTAAAGAAAAAGGGACTCCAGCAGCGACACAATTGAGTGCAATTCAGATCGCACGGCGCTAAAAAAGCTACAGGTTATTGATATGTAATCTCCTTGTATGACACTGGCAGTCATAATGTATCTATGGCCTAGTGATGTGACAAGTTGTCAATGTGTGTTAGTTGTACTCTGTGTTACTATTGTCATTATAATTTTATTGTATGTTTTCTTCTAAGCTAATTAAAGCCAAGTTTCTCGTGGTATTTCTAGTTATTCATGTATCAATTTAATTAGCTTAAGAAAAATGTCTAAAGAAAAACATTCAGGGAATTCTCTTGCAAAATATTTCCGCCCTGACAAATTTGATGTCGATCCGAGTAGTGTAGGCGCTGACGCTAAGTGGACACACTGGCTCTACACTTTTGAAAACTTCCTGGAAGCAGAATCCTCATCATGTACGCCTACATCAGACTTGGTGAAGTTGAAACTACTTGCGAATCACTTATCTGCGAGCAACTACGCCCATATCAAAGAATGTCAAACTTACACTGAAGCGCTTGAGGTACTTAAAAACACATTTACTAAACCTAAAAACGAAATACTGGCGCGCCACACACTAGCTACCAGAAAACAAAAACCTGAAGAAAGTATTTCAGACTATGGTCGAGAGTTACGCCTATTAGCTCAGGATTGCGGCTTCCAAGCTGTGACGGCTAGTGAGCACGAAAGCCAAGCCATACGGGGTGCCTTCATATCTGGCATAACGTCAACTAAAATAAAGCAACGACTCCTAGAAACCCCATCTCTATCATTAGCTGAAGCAATGAAGCTAGCAATAACTCTAGAAACAGCACATAAGGATTCTATGACAATGAGTACTAACAATAATCAAGTTTTAAGTGCTGTTCCAGTGCACGAAAGAGACACTCAGCCTAGTCCTACAGTGAACGACTCTGATGTAATGGCAGCAGCCCCACAACCTTCACAATCATCACTGAAATGTTTCTTTTGTGGCGGCAAAGTTCACAGAAGGATTAAATGTCCTGCATTTCGTGCAGAATGCCAAAACTGTGGCAAAATAGGTCATTTTTCCAAAGTTTGTCGGTCCGCCCCTAAGACCGCCACTGAAACCAATGCGGCCTTGTTCTCTGCTGCATCACCATCTAGCCTACAAAAGGCGACTATCCGTATAGCAGTAAACGACACCTACGCAGATGCTTTAATCGATACGGGGAGCTCCGTGAGTTTTATCGACAGAAACGTAGCTCAGATGATGCGACTCAAACTCAATCCCTCCCTTCATTAAGTCACACATCATTTGTTGATGGAATCTGTTTTGCTACTATTACAATCGGCAAGCATGTCTATAAGCAAAAGCCACTTCTTATCGTGAGCAATCTGTGTGCGGATGTCATTGTTGGTCATGACCTACTTAAAGACCATTCAAAATTGGAGCTACAATTCGGTGGTACAAGAGAACCGCTGCAAGTATGCGTGATGGAAGCACAAGTCCCACCAGCGTCAGTTTTCACACATCTATCTGCTGACATTACACCTATAGCTGTAAAATCAAGAAGATACACAGAGGAGGATGAGACATTTATCAAAGAAGAGGTTTCTAAACTATTGGAAGATGGTGTTATCGAACCTAGTATCTCGCCGTGGCGTGCTCAAGTGCTCGTAGCTGGCGGAGGTGCACACCGAAAGCGTTTGGTTGTAGACTACTCTCGAACAATCAACAAGTTCACGTATCTTGATGCTTATCCCCTACCAAACGTTGAAGCTATAGTATCCAAAGTAGCAAAATATAACATCTTCAGCCAAATCGATCTAAAATCTGCATACCACCAAGTACCTATTCTAGAACGGGAGAAGATATATACTGCATTCGAGGCATGTGGTAAACTTTACCAATTTACACGGATCCCGTTCGGAGTGACCAATGGAGTGGCCGCTTTCCAACGAACACTTGAATTCGTCATTGACCATGAAAAACTTGAAGGGACTTTTGCGTACCTGGACGACGTGACAGTGTGTGGAAAGGACCAGGCCGAACATGATGTGAACCTCAAAAGATTCATGGAGGCATCAACTAAATACAAACTTACACTCAACCAGAATAAATGCAATTTTAACAAATCGTCTGTCAGCCTTCTAGGGTATACTATATCAAGTAATAAAATGGAACCTGACAAGGATCGTTTGGAACCACTTTTGAAGCTCCCGTTACCGAGCAACGCCGTTGAACTTAAGCGATCTCTGGGCCTATTCGCGCATTACGCTAAGTGGATCCAAAACTTCTCAGCCAAAATTCAACCTCTGGTAAACTGTTGCAAATTTCCAATGGATGAAAACGCACGATCTAGTTTCCAGCTTCTCAAATCTGATATACAAAGGGCGGCGTTAGTGGCTATCGATGAAAAGGAAATTTTGACTGTCGAAACCGACGCTTCTGAGTATGCAATTGCCGCTACGCTTTCCCAAAGAGGTCGACCAATAGCGTTTTTCTCCAGAACATTATCCAGTTGCGAGCGCAAACATGCATCAGTTGAAAAAGAAGCTTGTGCTATAGTAGAGAGCTTGCGAAAGTGGCGACACTTACTTATTTCACGTCACTTTATCTTAATCACTGACCAGCAGTCAGTTAGCCACATGTTTAATCAAGATCACACTTCAAAAATTAAAAACGAAAAGTTTGAACGATGGCGCCTGGAGCTATCGTGCTACAAATATGATATTGTTTACAGACCAGGAGTCGAAAATGTCGCTGCCGATGCCCTATCTAGAGTTTGCGCATACCTAGGTACTAATAAACTTCAGGAAATCCACGATGGCTTATCACACCCGGGTATTACACGTATGTACCATTATGTCAAAGTAAAGAACTTACCTTACTCACTAGATGATATCAAATCAATGACGGGCTCCTGCAGGGTATGTGCGGAAATCAAGCCGCGCTTTGCCAAAGCTAAAGGGACTCTTATCAAGGCTATAGCACCATTCGAAAGATTGAATATTGACTTTAAAGGGCCTCTTCCATCAAATACCAGAAACAAATATATCTTAACGGTGATAGACGAATTTTCACGATATCCATTCGCATTTCCATGCAAAGACATGACGTCGGCAACCGTTATTGACTGTCTCAAAAACATTTTTTACATCTTTGGCCAGCCTTTATACATCCACAGTGACCGGGGCTCATCTTTTATGTCGGAAGAGTTGCAAACCTTTCTAAGAAACCACGGTATTGCATCTTCGCGTACAACACCTTACAACCCAGCAGGCAATGGACAGGTAGAAAGGTTAAACGGGACGCTTTGGAGAACTATACAGCTTAATCTAAAGTCCAAGAACCTGCCCATAGAAAACTGGGAGCTTGCCTTGAATCCTGCACTACACTGCGTCCGGTCACTCTTGTGCACTCCTATTAACGCGACACCGCACGAGAGAATTTTCAATTTCCCTCGAAGAACTCCTGTTGGTGAATCGATCCCTTCTTGGCTCATTCCTGGCCCAGTACTTATGAGAAGAAATGTCCGTTCTAAAAACGATCCCCTTGTTGAAGAAGTGGAACTCCTGCACAGCAATCCAACTTACTCGTACGTTAGACGAGCGGATGGCCGCGAATCGACTGTGTCAAATAGGCAACTTGCACCACTGCCGGGGGACGAATGTCCACCAACAACAAACGAATATTCGGACAATGATGAAGAAAATGTGGTACTACCGAATGAAGAGACTCAACTTACCATTCGAGATCATCAAGACGACTCTGAGCAAGAACCACAACACTATATGGAGTTGCCACATGAAGAGCCTCGAGTAGACGCTCCGGACCCTCCGCTTCGAAGGTCCGCTAGAACACGGAGACCTCCTAGTCACCTGAACGACTACATTATTGGCGAAGAAAACATAGATGGGGCGAATGATATGTAATCTCCTTGTATGACACTGGCAGTCATAATGTATCTATGGCCTAGTGATGTGACAAGTTGTCAGTGTGTGTCAGTTGTACTCTGTGTTACTATTGTCATTATAATTTTATTGTATGTTTTCTTCTAAGCTAATTAAAGCCAAGTTTCTCGTGGTATTTCTAGTTATTCATGTATCAGTTATATTCACTTCTTAGATATAGTAACATTCAACTTTTTTGTATAGTTAGAATATTGAAACTAATAATCACACTAATATTATAAACGTGAAAGTTTGTGTGTGTGTTTATATGTTTGTCAGTCTTTAGCGCTGAAACGGCTGGACGGATTTTAATAAAATTTGGTATGGAGTTAGCCGATACCCTGGATTAAAACATAGGCTACGTTTTACCGCGGGGAAATATCTTATTCCTACGGGAAAATCGATGAACCGCGGGTAACACCGCGGGGCACAGCTAGTGTAATAATAAGAATTTAATTATCTCAGTTATAAAACGAAATAAAAGTCGTTTGAAAAAAATGTAATAGCTTTTCGTCATTCTAGTGACTACATTTTTCTTTTATCGATTCAATATGGCGACCGCTTGACACTCTATTCGAAAGAGACGCACTACTACTTTGGAGCCTCTCACTCCGCTCGTTTTTTATTTCACTGTGCACAGTCCAGTTATACTAATGGATAGGTTACACAGTACGAGCAGCTGATGTGACAGTAGACCGCGACTGTGCCTGCGTACTCGCATGACAGCAGCTCGGCTCGCATCGCTCGGTCACACCAAGTGCGAGTTGATGACCGAGCGGCGTGCGAGCCAATACCTGTGGCGTGGTGAGGGAAGGCGAGTGGCGAGTGAAAACAAAAAACGTTGTGGTAACTCGGACGCCAGCAACTGACCCACTCGCACCTGACAGTAACTCGTATGATATGGTCACACGGTGCGTGTAGCTGCACCTCAGTAACTGACTATATTCTATTTACTGAAGCGAACGACTAAAGGTAAACAAAGACACAGCGTCTCTCAAACTTACATCTCACTCAAAATAGCTCATGCACGCAGCTTTGCCTGCATCGTATATGTACATACATAGGTTTGGCAGAATCAGCGTTGGGTCCCGGCTCGCCCATATTTTCCGTTTCGTAATAACAAACACAAAAAAAAGTACAACAACAACTGGACGATGGACCAAAAAACTTACCAATACCTTATTTACAATGATGAACAGACTAAAGAAAATAAAATAGCCTAGAGAAGTTGCACTCGCATCAACAACGTCAATCGTGAGTAAATATGGCGTCGGGGTGGGTATCTTCCTTTTTTTGCCTTTCATTAAAAAAGAGGTTCGTAGTCAGCTCTCCATACTTCTTCCTACACTTCATGTATCGCATTAGCATAAAATAATCCATCATAATTGGCCTTTAAACAAAAGTCCATCATCTTTGCTAGTTGCGAACATATTTGGCAGCAGTAGGATCGCTTTTATTTGAGGACCACTGAAATTTTAGGTATTTTTGGGGCATAGATCTCTTAAGCAATGGTATTTTCATGAAAAAATAAAATATTTAGTTAAATAAACTGCGAGTGAGGGATAAATCAGGTAATAACAGTGTTATTGTGTTTATTGCTTAATGGTATTTATTAGGCATATCGTTTTATATAACTTTGCAAAATATTATGCAGTGTTATAAATGTGGCATATTGAAAAACCAAATTTTTGACATGTTGACATTTAGTCGTTCGCTTCAGTAAATACGGTGTAGGTCAGCTCGCACGCCAGCTCGCACTGTGTGACCTAGGCTTAAATGTTGATGCGCTCACCTTCATCTTGCGGTGCACCTGATCGAGCTGCGCGGGCTCGAGCCGCATGCGCTGCGCGACCCGCAGCGGCGGCGTGGAGCCGTCCGTGTGGCGCGGCAGCGTGTCGCCCGCCACGCGCGGGTTGCCGCCCACGAAGTGCATCTGCACCGCCGCCGAGTCGTTCTTCAGGGCCAGCAGCCCTTGCCACATCACCGGGTAGCGCTGCCGGGGGAACGCGGGACGTTGTAACGGTGTCTCCAACGACGCCGCAATGAGCCGTTTTCAGAAGCACAAAAAAAATATATTACGTCTGTCAAAGTAATGCAATTTTGGACCTCAGCCCAATAGCCATGTGTGATACATCATAAAATAGGTCTCAGCGAGCTGAACAAAAGTTACTATTACGTCAACAGCCAAATGTTTGTCGTTTCGGAGTTATATTTTATTGAAAATCTTAGTTTTTTTTTTCAATACAATATAACTCCGAAAGGACAAACATTTGGCTATTGGCGTCATAGTAACTTTTGTTCAGCTCGCTGAGACCTATTTCATGATGTATCACACATGGCTATTGGGCTGAGGTCCAAAATTGCATTATTTTGACAGCCGTAATATATTTTTTTTTAGTGCTTCTGAAAACGGCTCATTGAATCGGTAGTTTCAGAAAGAACATTAGTCCAAATTTTGTGTGATTGACTTATTGTTGTCTATGTTATCCTTGAGGGTAGATCTACAGATCCCTATAGAAAGTACATTAGTCCAATGAATATCAGTTGAACCACGTGTACGTACTACGTCTCAGTAGACGCAGAAACAACATTAGTCCCACTGAGGGGTCAGTTTTTTATGTCTCCTGAAAAGAAAGCAGAAACTACCGATTCAATTACGGTAAGCCTACCGTAATTTGAACATGTCTACCACCTACCGTAGACATGCTTGTTCAATTCTACCGTAATTTCGTCTTATTATTGTCGTCGTAAGAGTGCCGCCTTGAAAATTACGTACCAACATTACATACAGTTTATTTTTATTTAAAACAACGTTTAAAATGGCAACGCTATCAGGGGTTCCCTATCGTTTCCATGTACAAAAAAGCTCAAAACGGTAAATTTACCGTATTTTAATTTTTTATCTACCGTAATTTTCCGTCATTTACCGTATTTTTAGACTAGCAATACCGTAATTTTGACAAATAGAGTTAGAGACACTGCGTTGTAACGAGACACAGCGCAGAAACACAACTATAGTCTGTAAAACATAGCTTGAGCTCCGCGACAGCTGTCATCGAAATTGTGTCCATGAAGTGTTGAATTATTTCACAGAATATTTGTACCGTGTAAACTCCCTACTTACTGCACACTATTCGATGTCTAAGCAATATCGTAACCTAGCCCTGTCAGTGTGACAGCTGTCGTGGAGCTCAAGCTATGTTTTACAGACTGTAACTAATGTAAGCTTGGATTTTTCCTTTTTCTTCCTCTTCCTTCGGATTTCTTTAAAAGCAGTTTCAAAGTCAAATGCAGTTTATTAAATCTGTGATTACATCTTTCGCTTGTAAAATCTCCAACACACATAATTTAAGGTCCCAGGTCTTGGATGTTTACATGTTTGTGACGTCGCTGTTTGTGGTTCCCACGACACAGGGTACCCTAGTGTGGGGCCAGAAGCAATGTATGTGCATGTATGTAAGTGTTATGTTGTTATGTTAAGTTACCTGCAGCAGCATCTGCAAGGAGTCAGCCTCGCGAGGCACCTGCGAGGCGTGCGGCGGGCCGGGCGCGCCGGCGGGCGGCAGCGCCGACGGCGGCCGCCCCGCGTGCGCCGGCGGCGGCGAGCGACCGCCCACCACCCCGTACACTGGACAAATTCAACATATTTTTATTGCCTCGCCCAACTCTAATAAACAATGACAGAGAGGCCTATGTCCAGCAGTTGTCGAGTACGGTCTAGAGTCTAAAAACACACGTTGTTTAACATAATGATATCAGGTCAATAGCTGTTTTGACTGTTTTGTAATGGAAACAATATCATTCTAATAGTATCTAGCGTAAATTAAATAGGTATCTCTCACGAAGAAGACCGAATCAGGCGAGGTAATTTCCATGGGTTATAAGATTGCAATATTTTTGTTAGTAGAATATACTAATAGTGTCAATGAAACAACTATTATCGTGCTATTATGTCATACTACTGAACAACTGTACATTTATGAGTCTCGACCCCCAGATTGATTGTTTGAAACAAGTACGAAGTACGGGCGGTACGGGTCCATTTGTCAAAACATTTATGCACATCATTTGATTGATTACCCTATTAATTGTGTCATCTATATTTTTTATGTAAACCTGTGTATTTAAAGCAATAAATGTTTTTCATTTCACGAAACGACATAGAAAGGACGGCAAGAGGACAATGGAAGATTGGCACGGGATCAGGGAGGTTGGCGTGACGGTGAAGATGCCTATGCCCAACAGTGGGCGTATATACGAGGCTGTATAGATCTACAAAAAAAACAAAGAAGAGACACTCACTGATAAGCCGGTCGGCTGGCGCGGGCGAGTGCGCGGGCCGGGGGACGCGCGCGGAAGGCGGCCGCCGCAGCTCCAGCGGCGGCGCCGGCGCCTCCGAGCCCTCCGCCTCCAAAGTTCTGCAAGCAAACAATCGTTATTACTATAGTCTGTAAAACAAATCTTGAGCTCCGCGACAGCTGTCATGGACATTTGCGTCCATGAAGTTTTGAATTATTTCCCAGAATATCTGCACTGTGAAAACTCCGAACTAACTGCCATCGAATAGTGTGCAGTAAGTACGGAGTTCTCACAGTGCAAATATTCTGTGAAAAATTCAAAACTTCATGGACGCAAATGTCCATGACAGCTGTCGCGGAGCTACAGCTTATAGTCCAGGAATTTTAGCACCAAAAATCGGTCCGCTCTGCATAAAATCCTTCTACGTGATTTTTCGATTGGATATGTCAGAGGGTGCCTCCTAAGTATAAAACCGAGTTTCTGTCGCCCGAAACCGTGAGCGTTAGCCGCCATCTTGGAAACCGTTTTTTTTGTATATATCTCGGAAACGGTAAGTTTTACGTTAAAAACCGAAGAGATCTTTTTTGTAGAGAACAAAATTTCCCATCTTTTTTATACCAAACTTTTCCCCCTATTGTTGATATTTTCCGATATATTTAAGTAAAAAAAACCAAATTTTTTGTTTTTGCAAAGTAACTCAATAATTTTTGGAGATACGAAAAAAATGTTTCAATTAAAGTTGGAGAGCATAAAATTTTCTACAAATTTTGTATCGGAAAATATCAACAACTAGCTGACCCCGCGAACTTTGTTCCGCCTTAGACGCCATAAATGAGCAGATCTTTGATTTTATTATATTGTTTATCAATAAAATAAGATTGACAGAAGAATCCGTTTTAAACGTCTTTTTTTTTCATCCTCTTTGACTATATTTGCAGCACGCATTCAGTCAATTTTATGTCAAATGTCTTAAGGTTACATTAAAAAAGTTTAATAATTTTATATGGTGGCTAAGTAATTTTAAATTTTCTAATTTTCCGCGCAATTTCCTTAATTTTTTCTTTCATAAGAACCTTCTCCTGATAATAACGAACAGAACAAAAAAAGAATTAGCGAAATCGGTCCAGCCGTTCAGGCGTGATGCCGTGACCAAGGGAAATAGGGATTCATTTTTATATATACAGGGTGGCCGGGGGATTGACGTCAAAAAAAAAAATTAGGTCCCTCTTGTCATGGGGTATCCGAATCACCCCCATGTATGTTCCGCGATTTTTCATCGTTTCGGAGTTATGATTTTTTTTCTGAATTTTTATGAATTTTCGCCTTATCGATTTTGAAAATTTCTAAAAAAAAAACTAGAAACTTTTTTCAATTACTTTTTTTTGGAACTGAATCTTCACAAGTTGTTCTTCTATGCATAAAATAATCAGCTTCGTAACTTTGATAAAAGTTATTAAAGTGTTGGTCTAAAGTCAAAAATTTACGTTCGGTAAATTATGACTTGAATTTTCAAAAATAAATTAAAAATCCAAACAGATGTTTTAATGGTTTCTTAGTTAGCCTCAGAAATGCGCAAGACTCTCAGATTTCATAATCATTAAAAAAAAGTACTGCTTAACGAGCTACTTTGTGTACATTCGGCCTTCGAAGACAGCGAGGTGAAGAATTATTAAAATTAACATTTTTTTTTCTGCCATTTCGTCTTTTCTTAGGTTATTAATGAACGAGTCGTCATCATCATGATGAATAAAAGTGGTTTTGTCAATAAAACACAGATTAAAAAATTTGGAGGCATTTTCCGTTTTACAGTAATTAATTTTGCGCGGTCCGTTCTCGTGGGTCATGGGTTGTAAATGCAGACGTAACTTTTTACCTGTAATAACAATAGTCTTTGAGGATAGGAGGCCGCCGAACTATTGCTATCTCTCTCACTCTCAGCGGTAAGAGTGAGAGGGGCAGCGCAGCAGAAGCGAACACAAAACAAGTTTGTACCTCAGTCGTTCTCACTTTGTGTTTACTGCTACACGTGTCTTAATTTTGTTTTACCTCACTGTCTCGCTTTGTCCGCGGATTCCGCTGCCTACTTATTTGACTACTTTGCTCGTTAATTGGACTGTGTCTTGCATACTGATTTGGACTTTGTTTACTTGGAAGTGTAAAAGATGAGTTACACGTTAAGTGAATACGCAGAAATGCACTATTTTTATGAAGTTGCACAAGGAAACGGCCTTGAAGCAGCGCGACTGTATCGCGAACAACTTCAACGTCGTGGTGGGCCGCAACCTGAGCATTATCCCGACCATCGCGTTTTTATTAACACGCACAATACCTTAATGGCAGGCCGCATTCCTGGCCAACGAGGCGATAGGGAAGGAATCCCTAGAGTTGACCCGGATCGCAGAGAAGTTGTGCTCGAAGAAGTTCAACGAAATCCTTCCACGAGTACCAGAGCTATGGCTCGTACTCTGAACATCCCAAGAACTTCTATCCAAGACATACTTCACGATGAAGGATATCATGCGTTCCATATCCGACGAGTCCAAGCTTTACTGCCTACAGACTACCAATTGCGCATTGATTTCTGCCAAACAATGCTACAAAAAGAACAAGATCCTGGATTTTTCAATAAAGTTTTATGGTCCGATGAGTCACGTTTTGAGCGCACTGGAATTTTCAATATTCATAATTACCACACGTGGGCGGTTGAAAATCCACACGAAATGAGAGCGTCGACGTTTCAACATCGTTTCAGCGTTAACTTGTGGTCTGGTATTCTCAATGGCGAACTGATTGGTCCATTTGAATTGCCGTCCAGATTAAATGGAGAAAGATACCGACACTTTCTGGAACATGAACTTCCATTGTTGCTAGAAGACGTGAATATTGAACTAAGACGAACCATGGTTCTTCAAAATGACGGCGCTCCATGTCACTACGCAACGCAAGTCCGAAATTATTTAAATGAGGCGTACCCCAATAGATGGATCGGACGCGGCGGACCAATATCGTGGCCTCCACGCTCACCTGACCTCAACCCCATGGATTTTTTTATTTGGGGCTATTTTAAGGAAATAGCATACGCCAGAGAAAGTGGGAGTGAACAAGAGCTGAGGCAGAAATTAACAGAAGCCGAACGTGTTGTAAAGGAAAACAGAGCAGCTTTTAGACGATTAAAAGATAATTTCCTACGTAGGTGTAGAATGTGTATTGCTGCTGGAGGTGGCAACTTTGAAAACCTATTATAATAAACATTTTTTTTTAATTTTAATCTCTGTTTTATTGACAAAACCACTTTTATTCATCATGATGATGACGACTCGTTCATTAATAAACTAAGAAAAGGCGAAATGGCAGAAAAAAAAATTGTTAATTTTAATAATTCTTCACCTCGCTGTCTTCGAAGGCCGAATGTACACAAAGTAGCTCGTTAAGCAGTACTTTTTTTTTAATGATTATGAAATCTGAGAGTCTTGCGCATTTCTGAGGCTAACTAAGAAACCATTAAAACATCTTTTTGGATTTTTAATTTATTTTTGAAAATTCAAGTCATAATTTACCGAAAGTAAATTTTTGACTTTAGACCAACACTTTAATAACTTTTATCAAAGTTACGAAGCTGATTATTTTATGCATAGAAGAACAACTTGTGAAGATTCAGTTACAAAAAAAAGTAATTGAAAAAAGTTTCTAGTTTTTTTTTTAGAAATTTTCAAAATTGATAAGGCGAAAATTCATGAAAATTCAGAAAAAAAATCATAACTCCGAAACTATGAAAAATCGCGGAACATACATGGGGGTGATTCGGATACCCCATGACAAGAGGGGCCTAATTTTTTTTTTTGACGTCAATCCCCCGGCCACCCTGTATAGATAGGGGGAAAAGTTTGGTATAAAAAAGATGGGAAATTTTGTTCTCTACAAAAAAGATCTTTTCGGTTTTTAACGTAAAACTTACCGTTTCCGAGATATATGCAAAAAAACGTTTTCCAAGATGGCGGCTAACGCTCGCAGTTTTGGGCGACAGAAACTCGGTTTTATACTTGGGGGGCACCCTCCGACATAATCCAATCAAAAAATCACGTAGAAGGATTTTATGCGGACATCTAAAAATCTTGGACTATTACTTGCGTAAGGGATTTCGTAGGGCGAAATAATAAAACTTTCATAATGGAGGGTGTCTAGGTTTTGTTGGAGCGCGGTTTGTCGAATAGGTGCGAAGCAACGGGCGAATTGTGTAGCTAATATCCTGAAAGAGGAAGAAAAAGTGAAAGAGCTCGACGGCTTAATAGATAGAGCTACCGATGAAATGACGGAAGCATTTATAATACGACGACCTCTGTGGCGCAGCGGTTAGCGCATCTGCCTACTATGCATACTAGAGGTCCCGGGTTCGAATCCCGGCTGGGGACAAATAAAAAAAAACCCCAGGTCTTGGATGTTTACATGTTTGTGATGTCGTTGTTTCTGGTTTCCACGACACAGGGTATCCTAGTGTGGGACCAGAAGCAATGTTTGTGCCTGTATCCGATTATTTCAGCGACTCGTACGAATATATCGAGGAAACAAATAAAGGACGTAATATTTGTTTTTACTTCTTTAACCCATCTCTATCATTTTTTTTCTATCCAAAGACAAAACCATTATAGCGCTTTGTTTACAATGTTCACAAGTTCCATTGATTTCTATTTTAGTTTTTTTTTTACTTACACTTATTACATTCCCCTGATTTATTTATTCAGTGTCTTTGAATAAAGTGACTACATTAATAAACTCACAACAATAAATTAAATAATGAGACCTAAATTCAAAACGTAAATTAAAGATCAAATTATTTTTATTATTGTTTAAAATAATTTGAAAACTAGCTTAGCTATTAAATTAATTTTCAGTAAATCCCTACGAATAATGATAAGGATTACATAAATGTACTTAGTTTTACTGTTTTACAATAGACAATTTTGCCTTAATAATAGGTATGTAGTTTGTAAATAAAAAACAAACTACGTTTGTATACGTCACAGTTATAGACTTCGACCTTTCAGCCGGATATAAGCCTTCATTGGCAGTAAAGGTAGACCAACTAAGGCAGCGTCCAACTAAGGCAAGATAGCACGGCAACATTTTTAGGTTTCTCAGTTGTTCTAACCTTGTGTAGGGTAATGGCGACGCCCTGCTTTCCTGCTGCGTAGCACGGAAGTGTTGTTGGTACATCTGGTAGTGTTGATGCGAGAAGTGCGGGTACATTCCGTCGCCCTGTGCGGACAAAACGATGCCATTGAGTAGGAATAAGACAAACATGTACTAATGATTTCAAACACGAATTGCGTTAAGACTCTACAAATACTATAAAATAACCAACAACAGAATTGAACGGAAAAGTAAAACTTTCCCAAATAAAGATTTATGACATTCATCAAGTGACTTAGTTTTTAACACCACAAAATGTGATATGATATAAAATTTAACGTTTTAAAATTATCGAAAAGCAAATAAAAGACAAAAGATCCCAAGGGGACATTACAAGTTGAAATAATTATGTCAATTACATTATGGTATACCGGAGTAACCGGAGAGGTCTGTTGGTGAGCGGGCGGCGGACTGCGAACTAAGTCCGCCGACTGTTCCAGGTTAGCATGAACAGAGGAAATTGTCCGATCAACGTTGAGAAGATACCTCATGATTGTAAAGGGCAAGTTGGAGGCAACACTCACCACTGGCATGTGGCCTTGTGGGCTGATGTTTGGCACGTTTGTGACGTTTAAGCGTGCGCCGGCTGAACCTGCAACAAACCGAATTCCTTGTAAAAAATTTATCTTCTATAGTAAGATCCCGAAGATTTAATAAGCTGGCCAGAAGCGCGGTTGGGAATGGGTAAAGCGCACTTTGTGCCAAAAGGGCCACTTTACCATTGACTGACGTAAGTAATAAGTACTGGGTTTTAGAAGAAAAAAATATGTTAACTCTGTTAATTAAGGAACATGATTGAAAAGACTAAGTATTTTTGCCCGTTTTTTCTCCAAAATCATATAGATTTTGAAATGGACACCTAGTTTTATTTTCAACGTTAAATTATTCACAGTTTCTGTGTTATTATTTAATTTTATTTTGAATCCTGAACCACTAAACTATTACATAGTTACAAATTATTGCTGACCTGAAACATATTTTGATTTATCGTTCAATAAATTAATAAATGACAAGCCAAACTATGTTTCAGGTCAGCAACAAATTTTTTTGAAAACCATCTTATATTTTTTGTTGGTGTTCAGAGTCCTCAGAAAGTGGTCATTTTTAATTCTTTCGTGTATTTCTTCTAAAAAAGAAGAGAAAAGGAAGAGTAAATTTACTTTTGAAATAAGCCACCAAAACGCTATCTTAGGCAATATGGCGTCACACAGGAATTATGACGTCATTTGCCAGTAAACAAACCAATGAACGTCAGAATGACACGCAATTTTTACTGAGCTGTGACGTCATAATAGAATCGGCCAATCCAGACCGTTTTCGATACAATGGCTGCAGATGCATAATTATTACTTTTTATCCTGTGTTTTTTTTATAACTAATCATTTTTTTAGTTAAAATGCCTTAAATCGGTTTATAAATCATACTGTTTGTTCACACTGTCAAATAGCCTATTAGTACCAATAGGAACAAGAGTAAAAATGTTTAGTGCCTAAAAATCAGATTAATGTGTACTCTGTGTACCAGCTAATGTATACTAAGCGATGTGTTGAACTTTATTGAATCATGTTACACAGTAACAAAAACAAAAAAATGTGCCAGTTTTTACTCTGCGTCGCTCATACCTGGATTCGGATGATGGTGGTGTGGTCCAGCCACCGCGATGGGCTTGAGGTGAGGATGGGCCGGATGCGGCGGCTGCGGCGGTGGCGGGTGGTGCGCCCCTCGCGGCAGACTCGCCGTACCCGCGTAGGCTGGACGGTAACCGCTAGCTCCTTCTCCAGCCCTGTCACCAAGCGAAAAAATATTAGAAACATGTCACCTAAACACAGACTAATCAATTCAACGATTAAAACCTTACCTCATCAACACAGGAGTAGCGCGGTCGGCCGGCCGGTGGATAGATGGTATCGACGGCGGGCGATGTGGCAACGCAGGGGACTGAACTCTCGCGTCAGCGGCTTCGAGAGCTCCGACCGGCAAAGCGTTGCCGGGCGCTGCGTCTAACAATCGCCTGAACACAGCCTCGGTATGAGCTTCAGCCGTCGCGGCAGGCATTAGTTCGTCGACGATAGGATGGGCCTTAGCACATTCAGGGTTTCTCGCTTCTCTGTAGGCCTTTGATAACTCTTCGGCCTCCGCGGCCACTTTGCTCGGTGTTGGTTCCGCTTCGACAATCTTTTCCGGCACTATAAGCGATGTATTAGTTCTTATAGCCGGTGTCGGCGCTGTGGACGCGGAAGCTTCAAAGACAGACGCTAGTTTAGCACTGATTTCGGAGATCATCTTCTTAGGCGGTTTCATGATAGGCGTGGGTGTTGGTGTCGCTGGTACAGCGCTGATGACTGGCGTGCTACAGGGCTTGACCGCTGCCGGTAGCACAGGTAGTGCCTTTGGAGGATCCGGTTCAACCTTTGGGGATGGGGATGGTGATGACGGGTTGACAACAGAGACTGGTGGTGTGTCAACCACTTTAGGTACCTTCGCCTCTTTAGGTGTTTCTTCTTTCTTTGCGGCGCCTTTCTCGTCACTGCTGTCAATCGACGCATCAGACAGGCTCCGGTCCCTGGTCCTCTTCACTCCACGGGGAGACTTGCGAGCATCGGTGCCCAGAGCTTTGTCTTGCGCGTTAGCTTTAGCGCCGGCCTGCCTCGCAGGTTTCCTTTTGTTGTTATCCTTGGCACCCCGTATTTGTGCCGACGAACCTTTGACGACATCTTCGATGACATCATCCACTGTACTGCGTTGCACGTCTTTTTCTTGAAGCCTTCTTGACTTTCGAGTATTTGCCGATGGTGAAACGAAATCATCCAGTTTTTCATCCTTGTTTGCGACTGGAGCGGGAGCTTTAGGTGGTTCGAGTGGTTTCAGACTTTCCTTCGCGGGGATTGTTAGACTCGAAGTTATTGCGGTGGTATGACCCGCAAGAGGACTTTTGATAGTCAAGATGAGTCTCGGTCGTGCCTCGACTTTGTTGGTGGCCGAGGTGTTGGTCTCATCACCAGAGTCTTCGTGGAAGTCATAAATATCGCCGGGTAAGTTGTTGGTGCTTGCGTTGATGGAAGCTTTCATCTTCTTATCGGCGGCTACCCTGCCTCTACCTCCCCTCTTGGCGGTGACACCCCGGGTTGGCTTAGATATCTGCCTTGTTTGAACCCGGTCTTGGTTCTTATTTGACTTCTTCCCACGAACGTTACGTCCGCCTCTCTTACCGACAGTACCTTTCTCTAAGTTTTTCTCCATTATTAACTCATCTGATGTATCCATATTTTCTTCAGTACTCACAGTGACATCCGAGGACTTTGCTGTATCAGAGTTGTCTGTGTTGTTAGTGTCAGTGATTTTTATTTTCGCCTCGTCTGTACTATCCTCAGAGTTATCGTTACACAGTGAATCCACCTTCTTAATCACTGACTCTATGTTCACATCTTTCGCACTCCAAGAATCGCCTTCATCGTTGTTTTTCTTATCAGCTTCTTCTAGCAACAATGCTGCAAGAGGTTTATCATCATCTTTAGCCGAACTGTTGTCATCACTTTCCTTTTCCTCTGTCTTTTTAGGTAGTTCTTTCTCGTTTAAATGTTGAATAACTTCTTGTTTCGAAAAATCTTTAACAGCATTGTCTTTGAAAGGTTTGTCGTTAGACGATTCCTGTTTATAATTTTCGTCTTTACATGCAAATGATGGTTGGGAAATACATTTCTCCTTGCTCGAAGTATCAGGTTCCCGCGTTATGCTGGTCGGAGTTGAGTTGGGAATTACTTCGTTTGCTTGCGAAATGGGTATTTTAGCCAATGTGACTGTTTGTCCAACATTGACTTCGAGTTTTTTCTCCGGAGTGACTTTTATCTCGCTAGTATTATTTTTGAGTAATTCCTCGAAGTCAGTTTCGCGTTTGAGAGCATCTAGAGGTGTCGAAGGTGGTATCACTGGCTTGATCAGAAGCTCCTTTCGCCTGTCAATAGGATCGTAAGCGCCAGGTAATTTGCTCTCGAAAACTTTCTCCTCATTGTCTCGCATCATTTTATTTTGTAACACTACCGATGGATGGTTTTCGCCTTCAGGTTTGTTATTGATTCTTACTGTGCCGAGAGTAGTGTTTGTTTTCAACAATAACGGTGTCATGACAACGTTCGTCAAAGTCGATGTAGTCGCAGCTACGGCACCTGAAGCATCCAGTTTTGTGAGAACTGTCGGTGATCGCATGGTCGACATGGATAGAACTGAGGGTGGTCCCACCTTGTGAGCGTCGATCTGAATGACGTTCGACATGGGTACAGTTGTTAGCAATCGCTGCGAATTTATGGAATGAATCACATTCGTCCCTTGTTCTCTAGTACTGATTGCCTGTTCATGAAACATTATGGGCTTCGTCTGAAGAATATGCCCTCCCGTGTGGTTTACTCCAGCCACATGGATGACAGGCGGAGAGCCAAACTGGCCGACATGATTGTGATGTTCGGATTTCTTTAAGTCTAGCTTATAGGGCGTGTTTGGCATGTCTTTCATTTCTCCCATTTGATTTAGCAGAACTTTGTTGGATAACTTCAAAGTTGAGTTGATACCACCGACATGAAGAGCATTCTGCATCGATATGAGACGGTTTTGCGCCATAACTGTAGGATTAGTTGTCTGATGTAAGCTAGTAGGTGTTAGAATGATTTTGGAGTTTTCAGCGCTCGTTTCAACGACAGTCCTTGGTCCATCCGTCCTTCTATCTGCAGAGATGTTCTTCTGGGGATGCAACATAGAGGATGTGACAACTCTGAGCGTTTTGTTGGGGTGCCCGATGTCGTTAGCAGTCAGCTGTTTTGATATCGGAGCTAGTACAGGGGTGACTGGCAGCCTGTTGAAGTGGATAGGCGCTCCTTGGGTCTGCATCAAGACCGAGTTAGGTCTGTTAGGTGACACCAAGGCGCGTGGCCCGCATGGCAGATGCATCCCCTGGATCGGGCTGAGCGGAGGCTGCTGCATACGCACTACTGTCAAATGACCCGGTGATCGCTGTTGGATGTTGTTCGGTGATGTCAGTCCAACCGAGTTCAAGTTCTGTGGTGATGTACTTAGAATGGCCATGTTAGTCAAACGTGGTGATGTCATAGGTTCTCCTTGAGACATCGCTTTGGGACTTTGTAGCCTTGGATCATTGGCCAAACGCGGCGAAATAACAATATTTTGCTGCTTTTGGTACATGCTATGAGGCTCGGGTATTTTTATGGTCGGCGGCTGCATGTTGGGTACTTGGGTCCGAATCATTTGATTTAGAACTTGATATGGCGCATTTATCCTATTCGGCGCACCGATAATAGGTCTCATTGGGCCGCTATTAATTGGTACATTGTGATTCGATTGGGTTTTCAATTGTATTATGTTAGTGGCTACATTCATAGGCTTATTTTCCATTGTTTCCCTTTTAGGCAGCTGGCCTTTTGAAATATTTAGTAGCTGAGGTTCGCGAAGTTTATTATTTGTCAGAGTCCATGACGTAATCACTGGAGTAGCCGTTGAGGTAACTGATTGTGGCGCCTTAACTGGAGATAACTTGAGTTCTTTTTCGACAGTTTTATTCCTAATCTCAGCAGTATTTAGGGGAGCACTTGCTTTAGTTGGTCCTTCGGTTTCTTCCTGTTTTGGTTTATGATTCACGGTAACCGGGGCCTTTTGTTGTTCATTGTTTGGCGCCATATTCTTAGCAATTATGTTGATGGGTAATTTCTCGAGGACATCTTGTGGGTTCTCGTCAGCTTCCTCCGTATCAGTGTCAATTAGGAGTAAGTCATTATCAGACATGGGAGTATCTGGTTTTATTTCCATCTCACTAGCATTGAGGTTTTGCACGGCCCGTCTCATCTCCTCTGCATCTTCTTCGGGCATATTTTCGTTCTCAATAGCCGTGTTCTCGAGTTGATTTGTTGAATTATCGCTAGTTTCGTGAAAAACAAAATCTTCATCGTTGCCACCAAAACTTTCGCCCAAAAGTGCGGCCACTGCGTCTTCTGTCTCCTCTTGAGATATGACAGCTCTAGGTTTTTCCTCCGATTTTTCATCGACTTTGGGAGCGTCTAATGTGTCTGATTTTGAAGAGTCTTTCTTTAAGTTGAAAATACTGCGGACTGCGCTTTCGCTAAGTGTTTGGTCATTATCAGTACCAAATGGTGAAATAAAGCTGTCAGAGTTTTTCTCTGGTGTGCTTGTTGGTACTTCGCTTGACAGTTCCATGGGAGGTGGGGTAGATGGAATTTTGATAGTTTCAATATCTTTGCTGTCGTCGTAACTCATGTCTATGTTTTCAACTATAATGAGGCCATCAGACGTATCGGAAGTATTATTATGGATGTCAGCTTCTATGTTACTCTTGACTGGTGTTACTGGTGGACTCTCGGTAAGTCTTGGTAAACTGGGCGATTCCATTATGTTAGCAATGTCTTTGTCCAGATTGTCCATCGCCTTAATTTTCTTAGTGACTGTGAGATCTACTTTCTCTATAGGTTTGTCCATCATTGGTAAATCCAACACAGCAACAGGTTTGGCCTCCTCTACCTTATCAAGATGATGAAAATGATGGTGATCTTTCCGGTTTTGACGATCTTCCTTACTTCGCTTCTTCTTCTTCTTTTTGTCTCTGTTTTCGTGGTTTCTCTTGATCTTATCGTGGTGATGATTCTTTTTCTCTTCACCTAAGGCACTTAGCACGGGACTGTCACCGGTATATGAGAAGCTAGATTGATCTTGTTTAGTACTTATCTCGGGTGTCGTCTCGATTCTTGGGCGATCATCATCGGTAACAGAGTCTGCAAAAAGACAAGCCTCGATAGCTTTCACTGCATCATCTAAACTATTGTCATCGTATTTGTTAAAGTGACGCTTTTCTTTGCGTCTTTTCTCTTTTCTACGCCTTAAGTCATCTTTCTCTTTCAGCTTTAACACATCGTTGTTTAAAGTTGGGGCACTGAACTGACTCGGCTGGACATTAAATTGAGAGTCAAATTCATTTGTTGGAAAATTGTGCTTCTCGTGTGTGATAATTTTCAGCATGCTATCAGACTCATCAGACAATGGACCGAATATGTCCTCCATTTTGCCATCTTTCTTCATGTTATTAATACCAGATTCATTTGCAGAATTTATCAATGACTTGCCTTTCTTGCTCTTGAGTCTTTCGTCACGTAATTCATCTGTGTCAATGCTCTCGCGTGTTTTTTCGCGACGTTTTTCCTTCTTAATACTGTGACGACGAGATTTTTCAGAATGTCGATGTTTCATATCGGAGTCTGCGGTCATAGAATCATTGGCATTATTCTTATGATCTTCATCAGAAAGGGCGAACTTATTTCGTCGTTGTTTCTTCTTGTGCTTCTTACGAACTTCTCCAGAATATACGTTCGACAACATAGATTCGCTTTCTGACGAGAAATCGTTGCATTTCTTAAGGAAGCTAGATTTAAAGATGTGATCATTTTCACCAGAAGTTGACTTGATTTTATTGTCATCACTATCACTTTTACCAAACAAATTGAGAAGAGAGTTCTTTTTGATCCTGTCACTGCTAGACTCTTTGGTGAGCAAAGCATCATCCATATCAGTTTTTGAGAAGAATCCTGATGTTTGAGATTCTGCCTGCATTGATTCATTATCGGAATAGATCTCTTTCTTGACCTGGCTGAAACTTGGATTTTTTTCAAGTAGTCTTTTTAAAGTGTCGTCATCAGAAGTATCCGACATGATGCGACTTCTGGAGTTCTTCCGTGTCAACTTATTCCTAGATTCTTCGTCAATGATGAAATAATCGCCTTTTTCATTTCTGTCGTCAAAATCTGGATTTTTTTCTGGTTTCGTGGACTGACCATGGCAGCGATCATCTTCTGAAGAGCTTTCCATGGAATTTTTCTGTGACTTTTTTCTATCGTTATCTGAATCACTATCTTCATCCCAACTGGACCTCTTCTTCTCCTCTCTCTTAGCTCTACTTTGTTTGAGTTGGCTGAATTTAGCTTTGATTTTCTCTTGGCGTTTCTCCTCTTCCTGTTTTTGCATGTTCTTACAGGAGCGTGCCTTAACTTTGTCGTACATCGATATATACGTCGGTTCGTCATCGATAATATCGAATATCGAATGTTTTTTAGGGCCATCTGAATCTGATGAGTCAGAACTGTGGAGTGGTTTACGATTTCTGCGTTTCCCGTCACACTTTTCGTCTCTGCTTTTACGGTCAGTCGACATGCGCTTCTCTCGGGCGGCTTCTTTCCGCTTTTCGTCAGATTTTTTACTTTTGTCATCTTTTATTTTCCCTAAATAATCAGCTTGCTGCATAGCGTCTTGTTGCATCTGCAGTTCTTGAATTTGTTGGAGTTGCTGGATACGTTTCTTTTCTTTCATTTCTTTCTTCAAAGCCCTCTGTTTCTCATCCTCTTCGCTAGACCTAAGCTCGAGGGTATTCAGGAAGTCTAGATCATTGCAGATACTCTCTGGCTTTACTTCCGTGTTTGAAGTTAATTTGTCTTCAATATCTTCTCTAGGACTCTTTTTAGGCTTGCTTAGTTTGTCGATTGATTTATATTCTTTGTTAATTTCGTCTTTGAATTCAGCGGAGATATCATCGGGTGGTTTAACTTGGTTTTTCTTTTCGTCCTTTGTTTTATTTTCTAATAACTTCGCAAAATGCCCTTTATTGAATTTCGTTGTCTTGTGTCTCTCAGTACTTCGCGAATCCTTGGAATCTCGTCTTTCCGGAATTTTAGGCTCGGCTTTTATCTTTTTATCTTCGCTGAAGGATTCTATACTATCTTGAGATGACATCCTTCGTTTGTGTCCGATATGTGATGGCAAGCTTGAACAAGAGTTGAGTCTCTCTTTGCGTTTATTGTCTAAGTTAGGCGAATCGACGGAATAATGCCTTTTCACCTCTAAACAGTCTACTTTGCTCTTCGGGTAGTGCTCTATGGATGGCTCAATTTTGACTTTTGATTGTTGTATTAAACCCTTTTCTTCTTTTATTTCACTCTTAATTTTAACTATTTCTTCAGTTTTTATGCCATCTGAACATTTCGGTGAGTGCTCTTTCTCTGATTTATGTTTAAAACTCTCACTACTACTTTTATGTTTACTCTTTAGTTCTTCTTTAATTTCAGGGACATCTATTTCTTTTACCTTCGAAGAATCAAACGAAGCTCGAGATGTAGATGAATCGGTGGAATCTTTACGACATAAGTCTCTGGTTGATTCGTCTCTCGAAGATTTCCGTGATTTTGAATCAAGTTCTTTCTTGACATCTCGCTTTGACTCGTTGTGGTCTTTTCTATGTCGGTCGTGCTTATGTTTATCATCTTTCTTTGTTTTGCTATCAGTGTTATCCACTGTCTCCTTCCTTTTGTCATATTTATCCCTCCGGTGATGGTCATGTCGAGACGACTTGTCCTCAGAGTGTCGTGATTTCTCGGAATCACGGTCAATTTTATCCCTAGAACTCCTTTCAGAGTCTCTGTCTGATTTGCCATGTTCTTTGTCGTGTCTATCTTTTTCAGACTTGATTTTGTCAATTTTGACTGGATGGCCTTCTGGTGATGATTCTTTATGTTTCTTATCCTTTTCAGAGCACCTCTCCTTTTCAATGGTCTTATCCCTTTCAGAGATCTTGTCTTTATCCACTATTTTGTCTTTTTCGGCGTTCTTCTCTCGTTCAATGTTCCGCTCTCTTTCAGCGTTTCTTTCCTTTTCAGCAGTTCTTTCACGTTCTGCATTTCTTTCACGTTCCGCAATTCTTTCTTGCTCTGCGTTTCTTTCTCGCTCCGCATTTCGTTCTCTTTCTGCTATTCTTTCTCGTTCTGCGTTTCTTTCCTTTTCCGCGTTTCGTTCCCTTTCCACGTTTCTTTCTCGTTCTGCGTTCCTTTCTCGTTCCGCATTTCTCTCTCTTTCGACATTTTTGTCAAGGTTCTTTTCTTTTTCGATGTTTCTTTCTTTTTCTGCGTTCTTTTCCTGCTTGATAGATCTGGCTTTTTCCTTTTCAAAGTCATGTTTCTCTTTATCTGCTCTATCTTTGTAGTTGCGGTTCTTTTCACGCTCCAGTTTGAATCCATCTTCATGGTCATGGTCAACTGTAACTTTTTTGTCAGCTGAAGTGTGGTTGAAATTGACAAATCTGTCTTTATCAGACTTTTCAAACTCGATATTCTCTTTTTCAAGTTGGGCGTTTTGGAAAACAGTGATCATTATGTTTTGATTGAACCTTTCTTTGCCATTTTTGTCAGACTTGAGGAAATCGTGATTAATGTCAAAGTGTTCATTTTTGCTCTTCTTGGTATTGATGTTCAACTTATTTTTATCATCTTCGCAAGTAGTCATATCCTTTAGATGGTTTTTAATAACTTCTGTTGTTAGTTCATGCCTAAGATCACTGTTTGATGGTTTAGTGTTGTCTGGCGCATTCATGAAGTCAAAATCAAATGAAGGTGTATTTTCGTCTAGTGAAGAATGAAACTTACAGATTTTAGCAATTTCTTCATCCATTGCATTTGCCTTTTCAATTTTCTCTTGTTCCAATGTTAATTCTTCCCTTTTGCTAAGTTCTTGCGCAGATGGGTGTTTTTCAGAGTCGTCATTCTGAGAAAGTTTATCTTCAGGTACAGTATCAAACATAAGTTCGTTTTTCACCTCCACTTTATCGTGCTTTTCAGCACTTTCAGCCAGTTTAGCAGGAAGAGTTTTGTTGCTATGGCAGTCGAAAGAATCGCTTCTTTCGATTTTGACACTGAAGGGATGACATGTCACATTACTGAGATTGAGGTCTACATGTTCTATTTTGACTTCAATTGATTCAATTTCCTCCTTTGGAGGTGGTTCTGGTGGTCTATCACAATCTTTATCAGAATAAACTGATAATCTTCTTCTTCTATCTTTCTCATGTTCACTTGTATATTCTCTATTGTCAGGTTGCTCATTTTCCGGTTTCGGTGAGAATTTCTTGTCACTCGAATCGAGTAGGAGTTTATCAGTAGAGGGTGTTCGGAGACGCAGCCTCGATTCAAGTTTATAGTCACTTTCACAAATTAACCTATCGACCCTGTTGAGCCGCGGATCGATAGGTTTATCAGATACGTCCGTCCGAGATAGAGTCCTCGTTAGCCGATCGTCCAAACCTGCACTTTTCACAACGTTCGTACACTCGACACTTTTCTTTTCACATTTGAACAAGTCAAAATGTCTGGGCGGCTTAGCCGAGATCCCGTTGGGGGGCGCTCGGTCGTCGCAGTCGGCGGCGGGCGGCGGGTGCGCGGGGAAGGGGTACTGCAGCGCGCGCGGGCGGGCGCTCGGCTCGCCTTGCACCGATGCGCCGAGCCGCTCCGAGTCCTCGTCGAAGACGGAGCGCTTGGCCAGCAGCGAGCGCACCAGCTCGCTCGGCTTCACCTCGTTGATGTCCACCTCGAGCAGCCGATGGCGCAGCCGCGCGCGGTCAGGCGGCGGCGCGGGCGGCTCGAGCCGGCTCCAGCGCTCGTACTTCTCGTCGAGGCTGCGGATGCGCTCCTCCAGTGAGAGCGAGGGCGAGTGCGGCGCGGAGCCGCCGCTCGAGGAGGAGGCGGAGGGGGGGCGCGCGGGGGAGGCGGGCGCGGGCGGCTGCGCGGGCGGCGGGGGCGGCGCGGGCGCGGTGTGCGAGCGCAGCAGCAGCGCGAACTTGGGCAGCGGCAGCAGCATGGGCTGCGAGCGGTCGCGCGGCGGCGGCGGGCGGCGCGGCTCCGCGGGGAGCGCCTCGGTCGGCTCGTCGCGCAGGGGCGTCCCGCCGCGCGACGCCGACTCCTCGCGCCGGCGCCGGTGCCGGCGTCGCGAGCCCGAGCGCGACCGGTGCCGCGCCTCGCTGCTCACTCGCGTACCGCTCACGCTCACTACGCCGCCCGATACGCTTCTATGCCATTCCTGTTGACAAACAAAACCACATTATTGTCACATATGAATTATGATGTTACCGAAACAGAAGAAATCAATACGACTATTTATTCTTCTTTTCGTGTCGCTGGCACAACCACGCGCACTCCGTTTATTGGTACTTTAATAACACTTCTACAAATGTAAAAAGAAAAAGAAAGGACAAAATTAATAGATACACTTTATTATCCGAAAACACGATTTCGGGATTTTTTTACCTTTGCATGCTTGTGATCTTCAGGACTGGAATCACGTCGATGTCGTCTGGAACGATGCGGCGATACAACGACAGACTGTAACCTGTCATCGTAAGGTGTCTCTTCAGTTTGCGGACTGGAACCCAATTCATCATATACCCTGTAAAGAAAATTAAAATCGTAATTTCAATTTGTTGGGAGTGATTGTTGCAGCCATCTTAGCCTATTTTATCTGTGACCATTAGAATGTACACTGCAAAGGCGATTAACACATAGATTAACAAGTAGGAAGATTAGATGGAATTTTCATAAAAAGTTATGAATTGTATTTTTATGAAACATAGATAGAGACATGGATTAGGAACCGACCTGTATCGTCTGTCCGCCGCGTAATCGGCGGGGTCGTAGAGTTCTAGTGCCGAGTAGCGAGGTGTGCGCGACGACCCACGGCCGTAACTCGAGGCTCGCGACCGAACACCGCCGTCGTACCTGGCCAAGACACATGCAAGTTAGTTTTGCATCGAGGCAAAAGTGAAGGAAACAACACTAGCGAAATAGATAAACAGCAGTAAGACTGTGTCCTCGCTCATGATCTCATGACATGCCAATTAGAGCCTTGCCATAATAGAAAGCGAACGGCGATCTTCGACAAAAGCGTTCGTCCATAAAGTTGGGACTGATAAGAGCACCGACTTATCAGGGGCAGTCTCGGTTGATTTTCTGCTCGTGGTAAATTCAACGTGTCGTTCGTGAAGTTTCATGATCGAACTAGTTGTGAGGCGTCTCTTCTCTGTCGGCCGACATCTGGTTTTTGTAGTATCTAACCGTAACGCGTCGTGCCTCGTGGATGGGATGTACCTAGCGGCGGGGTCTGCTGCTGCGCGCTCCACCGCCGTAGTGGGCGCGGTCCCGCCGTGTTTCTCCAACTGCTCGTAGAACGCCTCCTAAGCGAAAGGAGACAAGGGCATTAGTCAATAGAAAGGCTGCTCTTGACACAAAAGAAACAAGTTCGAATACTACAGCGTTTACTCGCATCACGGAAAGAAGCCATTCAAAGTCCGAATGCCTAGTGCTTCCATGAACATGAATAAGATGCGATGTACATGAATAAGCTGAGAATCAAGATCATGTTAGATATAGTTGTTAGTATTTATGTTCCTAAAGGTCTGATGTGTGGTTGCGATGTGCGTTGCGTTTTGTGGAGCTCTGTGACGATTATGCGTAGCCGGAACCCATGTGAAGCAGGAAGTTAAGTTACGCATACAAGATCTTGATCTTGAATACTTGCAAATGAAACTTCGAGCTGTCGCACAAAGTATGATGAGCAATTGTATAATGCATGCCATATAATTTGAGCTCTTAGAATTAAAGACTTTTCTCACCCTAAGATGTTACTCTGAATCATCAGCAAAGAACGTTTTGATTGTTATGTCTACTGCTCTAATTATCAAAATGTAATATCGCGTCGCCTGCATCAATATATCGTGACTCAGGAGCATGACCGCTTTATCGATTTATAAAACGTCGCGCCATTTGTTACTTTCGCCACGTAAATTGAGATGGCGCCCTATCGGATTGGACAAGACCGCCGAGACGAACGTTAGTTGCGGATGTCGAGGAGCAGAGGCGCGGGAGAGACGGAAGCAGAGCTACGTTAATGTGGCACGGGTTTATACCTGGCACTCGCGCGAAGCGTAATCGACGCAGAGCCGCGGGTGGTCGGGCTCCGCGGCCGTGGCGCACGCGGCCACGCGGCGAAGCTCGCGCACGGCGGCGCTCGCGGCGCAGGCCTGTTCGAAATGCACTAGCGCCGCGCCCGCCGCGCGGTCCACGCACACCGAGGTCGCCGCGCCGCACCGGCTCACCGCGCCGAGCACCTGCCGACCGCAACACCACAACGGTTCAGACCCTACCCTCCGAGTGTGCTTTTGCAGCGACGCTTAAGCCTAATTCGCACTGGGCTAGTAATTTAGTTGAGTAGCGAGTAATTTAGTGGCTAAACGTGACTCGACAAAGAGTTGAGTAGTTTAGTGAATGATTTAGTCGAGTCAATCCATTTTACTCTATTTTTTCGGTCGAGTAGCGCCCTCCACCACGCGTCCGTGCTCACTGGTTCATCGGCTAAACAAGTCCGAACCTGTTGATTAGTCGAGTTCATTAGTGGCCGTAGCGACTAAATTACTCGCTACTCGATTAAATTACAAGCCCAGTGCGAACTAGGCTTTACCGTCACGCGGCTGGTAAGCCATATTAACATCGGCGCAGAGTTTTACTATGCAACAATCCGAGACACCCGAAGCTCGTGGCCCGCGACGCTTACAAACCGCGCTGGCGAAAGTGGCACTGTGAAACCACACTAATACACACGTCGCTGTTCAGTACTGAAATATTAGTAATGCGATTGATGTTTCATTGACTCTATTGGTAGTCTACAACCAATCGCATACAAATTGCAACTTAACTCCATACCTCGCACGATTCGATCTTCTTAGCGGGAGATGCCTATTTTTTGCGTAGGTTTATTTCTATTGGAATGACATTGTACTTCTATTGCTTAATTGACTACGGCATAAAGACAAATAACAGCTACTGTCGCGCTAATATAGTTATATTGAATAACTACGTTTTTGTAAGACTCTAGGCCTCTATCCACATTACTAACGAACCGGCGAGGTGCGACCTCAACGACACAAATTAAAATAAACCTTAAATACTTTTAAAGTTAGAAACTAAAATACTAGCGCTAAAGTCCGGCGCTGTGCGGCAGACGGGCGGCCGGCGAGTCGTCACGGCGTCGGGCTTTAGCACTTGTATTGCAGTTTCTAACTTCGTAAGTATTTAGAGATAAATTTAGATTAAATCGTGACGCCCGCACATCGACGGCCCGTTACAACATGGATATAACTTTAGTCACCCACCGCGCACAACCGAACACACGACAGACCATTCTATGGCTACCCGGGACTAGATTATTTTAATGCATTAGTAACATTGACAACTGCATGTACGTGTCAATCTTACTTCAGTGCCACTAATTGGAAATATACCCGCGCGCACGCGTGTTAACTTTCGAGGTGTTAATGGAATGAAAAATCATGTTACATGAGCGACCACGGATCTGCCATTTTACTGTAAAATGCACTAAATTCGAGGCCCAGGGATATTCCAGTTACGCTATAACGTACTTAACAACAGTCAATTAACCAGACGAATGAATACAGCTAAGTAATTCCCATTCAAGCGAAAAATAGCAGCTAAAATGGTTCAGCTGCAAACTAGTTACAGGCATTAAAACCGAGAAATATTTCCATTATTACAGCAGCCTGTTATCAAAATGCTCTGTCGTCCTTCATGCGACGACACACCACATCCGATACAAGCCGCTATCGTGATTACTCGCACGCAAAGACAGTTTATAATAGGTACCCCACTTGACAGCATAGTCGCATGTTGTAGTCGCATAGTATCTATGTAGATATGCAGACAACAGGTTTCCAATAAATGACATCTCGTACCCTCGGTCGCACGGTTCTAAAGTGATCTGAGACGAAAGCGAGGCGAGGGCAGTCTGTTCAACTGAATGATTATTCAGGTTCAGCGCATTGCATGGCCACTGAGCTGGAGCATTCTGACGCTGCTCTCTCTCAAACCGAACCCACTGACTGTTGCAGGGATGCTTTCAAGTTATTTATAATGACACATGCCCCCCACAACGGACAAAAGTTGGCACCCATTTAAGACTACGTCTTTATAATCGGCCTGGCGCTCAAAGAGCATGGCGCTCGCCGACATTTAACTTTTGCCAAAAAGCAAATTGGTTCTATAACGAGAAAAATGTCTGTAGAAAAAACAGTCAAACGACTTCTTGGCACATTAGTCCAAGAGCAAAAAACTTCCAAGACCGTTTGAAACGCGCAAAAACAAAATATTCGTCTTTCAATATCGGATGCGAACTATGGCGTTTAATCCGGCCACTCTTGCCAACTCTGTTAGTTATTAAAATACAATCTACGGCGTGACGCGGAGCGCGCGATGCGACAGACAGTTTAGTTCGTTGACCGAGCGAGCGGTTCGAAATATCAAACAAATCTCAAGCGATCGGACGCGAGCAGACGAAGTCAAAGATGTCAAAGTGATTAAACTAGCACGGGTTCAAAAGATCAGTAGTGTCGTACATCAAAGTCGCAACGGCAGTCAGGTAACTATGCAATGCACTGGCGCTGAATGATCATTATTCATTCAAATATACATTAACGATGGGCGAGTTAAAGTTAGCACAAATCACAGATCTGATACCAAACCGATCTGTACCAGAGCAGTAGTATAATCACCTGTTTCTCGGTGTGTTCGGTGAGCCCGTCGACCCACACACATGTGGTGGCCACGGGCTTACCGAAGCCGAGTTTGACCCGCGAGCTGCCCACATACTCTCCGTCCATGGCGCGGATGGCCTCTACCACGCTGGAGATGGACGCATACTGGCAGAAGGCGTAGCCCGCGCCTCCACCGCTGCCTTTCTTGATGTCGATCTCGATGATGCGACCAAAGTGCTTGAACTTGTCCCGCAACTGCTGTTGCGTCACATCCTTCTCAAGGTTTCCGATGAATAGCGTCCGTGTCGCCTGTAATGGAACCTTAATTAGAAACTTTACAAGTGGAAACAGTTACGTATCTCAACAGCGTTGCATAACACAGACCTTCGGATGGTATTCATCAATATCAGTCTCATAAGGTTTCGCTGACTCGGCATCTTCGTCGCAACTTTGGTGAGGTGCTACTGAGATCTTGCATCCAAAAAAATGTTTATCTTGCGACTCTTCTAGTGCCTTCTCTACGTCGGACGGCTTCTTGAATCGGACTACGGCGTACCGGTCGGCGTTTTGACCAACCACCTTCACCCAAACCACTTTCCCGTGCTTCTTGTACTCGTGGTAGAGCCCATCCTTGAGCGAGCTGTCCGTCGATCTCGTCGGCAAGTTTCGCACGCAGATGGCTAGAGGTCGCCCGCTCGCCGTTGACGCGCGCTGGAAACGATCAGACACGTTCAACACTTGTTTCAAAACAAACTTTATAAATAGATTCAAAGCTATTCGGTTGTGTGTTGTGTGTATCCGGGAATTCGGAGCGTACTGATGCCGTTAGGCGGGATTCAAATCTGGCGAGCGGTGTGAGTAGGATGAATCGCGTTGGCTAGATTAGAGAGTTACGTTTTATTATTAGTGTTACAAATTTAACTTTTTACTATTGGCATGTATTGTACTTATATGCGGCGAGTTTTTATTTAATTACCACGTTTCGAGGCCACGGTTAACCTACAGTTTTCACAATAAGCATTAGATAGATAAATAGATAGATAACACTTTATTGCTCAACCAGGATACAGAATTATTGTAATTGGGTATTTAACAAAATGTCAAATGAGTTACTTTTAAAACGAAATTTTGTATGAAAATACTTGCTTGTGACGTCACATTTCAGAGCACTCTTTTTATGTTTCATCTATTTTGTAATAACTACTAGTAAATGATTAAAAGAAATACATTTTCCGAAACATTTTCCGAAACATTTTGTATTTTTTTGTTTTAATGGAGCATATCAAATAATTTAATGTTGATAGTGTCAAATACCGTATTCATCATTATTGCATTATATTAAGCATCTGCATTTTTTTATAACACCACAGCAACCTGAAGTACAAGTCAACTGTGGTCTCGTAGAGCCGAGATGTTACAACTAACTTTACGATCCCTAACAGAATTATTTAGTTTCTATGGTGAGATAATGTTTTTATTCCACACTCCTAGAAAAATCTAGCCAAACCCACAAAACGTTAAACATCTTCAAAAGGCTATTTCAGTTTCCTTGACAGCCTTGCCCACAAAACTGACATTCAGTAAGTTCAAAATCATCACTGTGTATGAAGTTAATGACCATTGTACTTATCCATGGCAATTAGTGGCAAACATAACGTGGACTCAAGTAATATGTAAGAATTTATACTTAATTCGTTTCCAGGGATATAAAAATAAATACCTAATTTGGACAGTGCATGGCAGACTTGTGCGTGGATACACCCTATCTCATACCATGGTGAAGGACGTTTCTGTGAATCCTAATACACTGGATAGAGCTGTATGGTTTTATCCATGAACTAGATAAATAAATAAATAAACATAGGCTTGATAAACCTCCACCAATCCGGATTAGGCCCCAGTGGTGGAGTGTGGCCCGTGCCTTCCTCGGGGAGGGGACTCGTGCCCCTCGGTGGGGAAGTGGTGGGTTGATGATGATAAACTACACATAGATACACATAGTCGACGACCTCTGTGGCGCTGTGGTTAGCGCATCTGCCTACCATACGAGAGGTCCCGGGTTCGAATCCCGGCTGGGGATAAAAAATAAACCCAGGTCTTGGATGTTTACATGTTTGTAACGTCGCTGTTTCTGGTTCCCACGACACAGGGTATCCTAGTGTGGGGCCAGAAGCAATGTATGTGCCTGTATGTAAATGTTTGTTATGTTATGTTATATTAAGAAAAATTTCGGTTCGAAGCCGAGTTCGCGCGTAATACCGAATTATTCCTTCTATGCGCACTTTGTTCGTCAGATAGATAGTGTAATGCGGCTACCACACGTGCATGCTTGACCACAGTTTTGCTTGCGCATGATTCTCGCACGAAAATACTGAACACGGACGTCTCTACCACACGGCACAGATTAGTTTGCACAAGCCATGTGTGGAAACGTGTGTGGAACAAGTGTGGAAACAATGTTTCAAATGAAGAGCTGTTTCTTCTGCTAATATTTTTCAAGTGTTTACTAGTAAAAAAAAAAAATCCAAAATTCTAAACGTAAACGATCAAAGTGGACAAAAAATGGGTTGAAGCCGGCTTGAACACTGAACGCCCAACCACACGCGCAGACAAGTTTGTACAAGTATGTATGTGCATGCCAGAATTTCAAGCAAGTTTAAAAACCATCAAGCCAAGCTTTGAGGTTTGCGCATGCTACCGTCATACCAACTACACGTACAGTGTTCAGTGTACAAGCCGGCATGCGCAAGCAAAACTGTGGTCAAGCATGCACGTGTGGTAGCCGCATAAGAAAGCTTCGGAGTAGGTCAGCCTGACTAGTTCATATCATTTTTTTAATAGCTTCTCTCCGTACCTTATACGAGTAATTACGCGAAAATATGTCTTTAAAGGGAGTAATAATGAATAATATGTTTTTACCTGGGTTATTGCTACATACATATTATCTACGCTGCTCTTTAATCTCTAACGGCCTAATTTATAAAAAAAAGCGATTCATTTAAACACTATAAACTCCGAATAAAAAAGTTTGTGGTGGAGATTATACAGGGAAAGGCCTTAACCATCGATTAAACAAACTACCTGTGAAGAGTAATTTAGAGGAATCCTGTTTTTATAAATAAGGCCGTTATTCTCAAACTTATACTATTTCCTACTTTATATGTAGCTCTGAGTGAAGATTGTGACAGAATGCAACCGATGTTAGCCGATCAAACTCTGAGATACCTTCCCCAAATCTACGGTTGCGTGTCGGCCGTGTCGCCCACTTCGCTAGCGAGTAGGGGAGCTATAAGGAGTTTTATATAAAAGTGGTAGTATTTGAGGGAGCGAGAGTGAGTAAAAATTTATGTGGAATTTGCTAATTAATTCACATCAAAATTGATTTTTTTTTTATTTCTTGCAATACTTGGCTTAAAGAAACGATTTGAATACAAGGAAGTAGAAGATGGCTCAAGAAAATTACAAATGTTGTTTGAATTGGAAATTTTCTTTTTTGTTCGTAAATTTAGTTCGTACATTTGAAACGCAGGAAACGTTATTCATAGTGATTGTACGTGTAGTTCACTAGAATTCGGATCGCCACGGTTACGCCCCAGACACACGTTTGAAAAAAGGGCACAATATAGCGTCAATACGCGTAATGTTGCCTGAGCTAATTGAGGTGATTGGCTAGTGATGTAGTGGTATCACGTCTGATTACCATGCGGAGGTCGTGGGTTCGATCCCTACATTTGTACATACCCTTAAGCCAGTCTGGGGAATTCCCATATTTGTGATGTCCTTGCCTGGTAACCATAATCATACATATTTTCAATAGAATGATACAGGCACAACAATAGCAATAACAACAACAAAAAGTAATGTCATTCCAATGGTATAACCCGCATAAATTAAGAAGACATCTCTCGAAAAGAGATCGCATTGCGCGAGTCGCCGAGTTAAGTTGCATATGAATGTGATATGATATCTCAATGATATGAGATAACAGTACCTGATGAGTTTGCGGCGGGCGGTGGTTGGGCTGCGGCGGCTGGCCCGCGGGCGGCGGCACAGGCGGCGTGGAGGCGCGCGACTCGTCGCTGGGCTCCGGCGAGCTGCTGTCGGAGCGCGAGGAGCCGCCGGCGGAGCCCGAGCGCCGCCGCCGCCGCGCGCCCGGCTCTGTCGCGCCGCCCGGCGTGCTCGGCGTGCTCTCGCCACCGCCCCGCTCGCCGGACGCGTACCACCGGTGGTGAGGTGTCCTAGGAGACGAGCCATTTTAATAATGGTCGGTTTCACGTGGGACGATAACCGTCATCGGCCGATATCATTGGACTAGAATTCAAAAACGTTCGCATCGTACAATGCCCTTAGCAAATGTTTGAAATCAGTCCGATGATGGCATGATGTTGCCGTTATAGTCCGATGGGACACCGTCATTGGAAGGTTCCTGTGGAATTTGGGTAATAATCATAAACTTTTTGGGGCTTCGTACCCGAAGGGTGCCATTAACGAGACACCTATGTTAACGAGTCAGATTCACGCTTGTTTGCTTACTGCGGTTCTTTTTTAAATTTCGTGGTTTTAAACACACAAATTGCAAATTAAACGGGGCCCAACAGCAGTATAAAAAACTAAATGGACAGATAGCTATGTATGTATGCGCTTTGCACTTAATATATCGCGAGATCAACTCTAACAACAAACATAAACTGTATAAAGAAACAAACCAAAAAACGTATTATTTTAAGTAATACAAAGTAATAACGAAAATACCAGCCCACTTATATGGAAGGTTTGATTTGAAAACTAACCAAAAGAAAACGAGAAAAAGCAAAAAACATATACTCTATGAGAACATTGAAAGGTTTTGAAAACAGATCTTCCATCATAGACCGCGGACCGGTTAACTAAGAGAGATAGTGAGTTGACGATGTTAGCATTATTTCTCGACTATTGTAGACTTGTAGTAGCATTCTAGTAGTCATTTACCTCCCCTGGGCCGTATGCAACAAAATAGTGAAAACCAAGCCGGCTGTTTTATCTAACGTTTTTGACTTGCTTTAATGGCTGGCGTGAAGCGAGATGGTGTGGCGTGGTTGCACGATAAAAACGTTTATCGCGGTGCCGTGCTGGCTGGTGACTCGACCTCTGTATCACGCACGATAAAGCTATAAAGAATCACGCTTTCTCGCTTCCACTTTATTTTTTAAAGAACTTTATTTTTTAAAGCGACTCTTTATCGGCATCGATCATGTCGCGTTTGTGTATTGTGCTAAAAACCCGTGCATCACGGATAATAGTAACGGCTGATGCACGGGTCGCCTTGCATGATCCGTCGGGTGACTGAGTCACCAGCTAGCACGGCTCCGCGATAAAAGTTTTTATCGTGCAACCACGCAACGCCATCTCGCTTCACACAGTCATTAAAGCAAGTCAAAAACTTTAGATAAAAACGTTTAAGCCGGGTCGGTTTTCAATGTGTTGTTGCATTCGGCCCGAGTGAGAAATTGGCTACTCGAATGCTACTTATTCTACTCGTATCGTATACGTACACCGACGGCCTTAGTAGACTCTGATATCGGTGTTGCGATACGAGAAGCTACAATAGGTCGGTTCGAGTGCTACTCGTAAGGCCTAAAATACACAGAAGCGACGTAAGCTTCGGATAAGATGTGGATGAGAGACGGACAGATAAATTACATATAAAAGACAAAGAATTGGGAAGGATCGTCATTATACAGACGGACTTCGTTGCAAAACAATGTCCTCTTCAGAAGACGTAGTGCGTTGGCTATGCTGCAATTTATGAATATACCAAATGTGCATATACAGAGATCATATTGAGTGCATCCTGTGTAGAGTTCGTCACACGAGCACAAGTTGCGACTGCTTGCGAGGTAGGGCGGATTTGCAAGTGGGAAATCGGCGCAGCGTCCATTCTGTGTAATTTACGACGCATCTCTTTCATACATTTTGTACGAACAAGATTTGAAGGGACAAAGAATCCGATCCACATCGTATCCGAATCTTACGTCGCTTCTGTGTATTATGCGCCTAACCTAACCTAACACTGGAATCGTGAAAACGCTAGAGATAAATCGCTGTGTTGTACAACGATGGCAGCGTTGATATCAACTGACCTGTCGACATTAGAAGGTGGTGTGGAGTATGGCGCAGAGCCGTTGTTTCGCTGGTACCGGCCGTACGCCGCTGGCGTATTCCCCCGCCGACAGAATTCTGTGGCGCTGTCGTTGGTCCCCCGCCAGGTGGCAGGTGCAGCCGCTGACGCCGCCGCGCAAGGAGTGCCCGTACTCTCTTCCCCTCCGCTATTGACAAAAAAAAGGGTTATAGAAGACTCGTGTGTCTCCACCAAGCCGGACTTGGCCCCCGTGATGGAGTATGGCCTTTACCTTCCTCAGGGAAGAGACCCGTGCCCCTCGGTGGGGACATAATGGGTTGATGATGAAGACTCGTGTATTGATATTATTCAATTAATCGAACTAGCTTGTTACGTTTTTACATTATTATCTATATTTATTGACAACGGAAATAGACAAGGCAACAGAGAAAAATCGAGAAAATATTACGTCAACCTATTACAGATAACTGACAAGAATTTGATCAACCAAGCTTGCCAAGGCCATGGGAATGGTGGCGTGGCGGTCGTTTGAGAAAAGATGGTCAAAGCGGAGTTTTTTTTTCCGCTGCCTTTTTCTCCACTACATTCGGCCACATGGCAGCGGCTAACATTATAAGTACATTGACATTCAATAAACAGAATGAAAATTCTTTAAGTTGAAATAAATTTATGATTTCGCACCTCCTCTAGAAAACCGTCATATCACATAAAACATAGTTTTGAGAAAAACGCAAATTAAGTGATTTCGGTCTTATATTTTTTTCCCATTGTAGTAAATATTATATTTACCACAACGTAATATTATAATATATTTACCACAATGGCAAAAAATATAAGACCGTAATCACTAAATTGCCTTTTTCTCAAAACTATGTTTTTTGTGATATGACAGTTTTCTAGACAAGGTGCGATTTGTAAAAGGTAAAATCTAATACTAGGAAAGATAAGAGGTGCATAAAACGTCCTTAATAAAACGACTTGATGACACGACGAAATGACGACTTCTGTGGCGCAGCGGTTAGCGCATCTGCCTACCATGCTAGAGGACCCGGGTTCGAAACCCGGCTGGGGAACAAAAACCAGAGATCTTGTATGTTTACATGTTTGTGATGTCGCTGTTTCAGGTTCCCACAATACAGGGGTATCCTAGTGTGGGGCCAGAACCATGTATGTGTCTGTATGTAAATGTTTATGTTTAAACTAAATAAGAAACGGCCATAGCACCTACGGTACCTAATACGGTACCATGTGGTCTTTCCCAATCCACGTCAATAATTCGAAGACTGATGCAGATATTGGTCGTCAATCGAAGGACAAAACGACGACTTAAACAAAGTTTTTAAAAACACTAATACGTTATCGTTAAATACGACATGTCATGTACACCTGGTAAGCCTATACTTTAATGTACCGCACAATAGTTCTTTTCGACATGCGCTTTGTCTTAGAAGTTACATTAAACATAGAAGATGGCGATGTCATGCTTTAAAAGAAATTCAAAAAAATAAGAAAAACAGTTAATTAAGCTACTTAACCGAGTGTTTTCTCAATCTGGTTTGGTATTGAAATCGTTGTAAAAAAATAGTATTGAATTAATGAATAATTTCATACTTTTTTTTTTCAAGTCATATAATTATGAGAAAAATTGTGTAAATATTCAAATAAAAGTAAAGTAAAAAGAAAATACTATTTATTGCTGAAAATATTCAAATAAAAGTAAAGTAAAAACAAAAAGATATTTATTGGCACAAAGTATTAAATATTTAATAGAAAACTGCAGATCATACACTAGGCGGACCTGTATCGCGGGGTCCAAAACATAAGTGCTTGAGATGATTGTGACACATCAGACATCACACAACAGAATTAAGTTATCAATAATATTGAATAACCTTTTTGTGATTGATGCGTTCAGTAAAGTGGTTGGAATTCCCATACAATTAGGTACATACGAACATACATACGTACTCGTATCCACCTAGGGCTCCTATATTGCGTGCAACAAATCTTGAACGATTCCAATAGTCTAAAATAACTTAGTATGGAATTTTATACTCAGATGATCAGAATTGCAGGATTTTGTGCGCACAATTAGGCGCCCAGAAAAGTGATTGTATAACGTGGAATTTATTATTATTATTATAACGTTTTTTTGATAGAGAATATGATTCGCGAGGGAAAATAAAGTACACCGCTGTCTGATAATGATATTTTTTAACACGCACGCAATAAACACTACTCGTACAACAGTTTTATTCCAAAAACGGAAGCGTTTATCATTCCGGAGTACATATTCTTTGTGACTCTGCTAGAGAATATGCTCCGCAGCAGAGCTACAATCAATGTCTATTTTATCATTACCTAAGGCACGTACAGCCGATAACGGCATACGTACGCTATGTACGTTTGACGTACATCCTTTCAAGATATAAATGATCAGATTCTAAGGTGGTGGCCCTGCTCCAGAGCACCACACCAGAAAAGGCGGACGTACTTCTTTGAATTTTTGCTTAGAAATGTATGTCCCTTCGTGAGAAGACCTTTTAATAACCAATGCCGTCTCACACCCATACATTACATCTTAATGAGCGTTTTTCCTTGTGTCAAATAGCTGCCGTACCGTAATAATAAACGTCAAAGCAAAAACTAATACTATGGTTCTGTGGAATTTGTGATGGTTGGTTACCTAGAAGAAAAAATGCTGTTGTCGTTTGGTGATAAGTGCGCTTTTGGATACTTTGGAGTCTCTGCTGTGGATTGTGGGTTTGAATTTTTATTTTTATTACGAGAAACTTCGTCCGAATAGCAACCCTGGTTCCTTCTCTTGTTTAGTGATCTGTGGACTGACTTTGACATTGATTGCAACGAATTACAAATTCGTATGATGAAACGAATGGCGCCATCTAGTGTATCTCAAGGAACTAAGAAAAAAAAGAAATGAAAAACGCCCATTACTACCACTATAAATTCGAAAATTTGGTTGGATGTTTGTTACACAATCACGCCGTAACGGCAGAACGAATCTAAATTAAATTTGTCACAGAACAAAGTCGCGGGCAACAGAGTAAATGGATGAGTGAAATCCAATGCATTGTTTATTGGTCACCGAATATCGAAATCAGTCTGAGTGCCTAACAAAAGAGATACCGAATGATACAAAGAGGCGTCATCGAAAGTTTGAAATTCGAGTGTCATTTCTCTGTTCCTCACACACATGCATCACTTACAAAACGTACATTATTAGTACATTACTGCAGCGGCCAGCAAAAGAGGCATCGATTGATGAACGTGGAAATGTGGGCCGAGGCGAAGCCGAGGCACACACACGTGAGTCCATCAATGCCTAGTTGTGGCCAAGGCTTGCAAATAATATGATTTTTCTCAAATAATGCGCGGAAATTAAAACTATGAACTCATTCTGATAAATTCAATAAACTTTCAAAATCAGACGAACCACGAACGAACAACAATATTTTTTGCCGCGTTATAGGGTTCTTTTTTTTTTCAGTAGGTACATCCAGCTTTCTATCGCAAGCCAGTTCGAAAAAATAAAACCTCTGATAAGTTATGTACCTCCTTGGTTGTCATTGTTCGGAGTAAGATTAAGAAATTTACCTAGAAAAATGAGAATATTTTAATCAGTCTTTCAATTTTAATGAAAATATATTTATAATTCTTAGTAAGTGAATAAACAAAATAAAAAAATGGGGAACAGGATTTACAATTAATTTGTTAGTTACAATTTTGTCCACCTGAACAGATAACTTGGTGGCGCTGTAGTATGTAGTTTATTTGGCCGCAAAACGTGACAGTTATGAATTTTCATAGAACTTTTTCCGGCCGCTGCTCGCGTGTAGGCCAGTACAGCAATTTCCATTTATCTCGAAGAAGGTTATCGAAATAATGCTCAAATTTCCAAGGATGTTTGAGAAAAAGCCTGTAAGTGATTTATAAATAGTTTATGGACCCCATAAGTCGTTACGCTGTATTTGAATAATAATTTTGGCCCGATATGTACATAATAATCCGATAGTGCTAAAATGACTCGCCTATCAGAATCCAAGGTCATCAAGCCAGTCATGATGTTGTTGTGTTCAGTTTCGTTACTGAATTCATTGACCATTGATTAAATTAACTACGCACGAATCAGAAGTTGTTTACGTCATTTGACACAGTCGAATTTTTCGAATGCTTTCCATCCATTGTTTGATATGAGGTAAAAAAAGTTGTTTTTTGCTCATTGTGTAATTGTTAATAAAACTGATATTACCCAGTTAGCAACTGGAAAAAAAACTACTATTGGGTATAATTACTATTCTTCCACGCAAACATACATTGTGTATCTGTGGGATTAAGATCGGTACAATCGACACCATGTCAAACATAGGAGCGCCTATTACGTAGCTGTCCAGTCTATCGGGTTTACCATTTAGAAAACCAAAGTGTCTAAGGGATGTTTTATAGTGCGTATTTTAGTTAAATATATAAAGAAAGCTGTGTTTTTTGTTTTAATGAAAACAGGATGCCTTTAAAGACCTGATTAAAATAGTCAGGCGATTAAAGTAGTCTGTGGTGCAGATTTTACAAAGAAAACACGTAACCTGATAAATCAATTGCGTCTGAGGAGTCATTCATCATCATCATCAACCTATTATGTCCCCACCAAGGGGCACGGGTCTCTTCCCTGAGGAAGGTATAGGCCATACTCCACCACGGGGGCCAAGTCCGGATTGGTGGAGGTTTGTAAGACTAGTGGCTAGTCTTACTGTCTGAAGTTTTCAAGCCGCCCTGAGGCCTCTGACTTGGCTTAACGACTGCCATCTATCGACGGCAGCCGGCACCAACTGCTTAACGTGCCTTGCGAAGCACGGAAACGCTCGGAAAAATGCCACTAGCGTTAGTCATAGACGGTGACCCATCCATAGACTGAACGCGCCGTATGTTGCTTAACCTTAGTGATCGTTTAAGATCACTCAGGCAGCCCAGGCTACGAGCGATTCTGAGGAGTGCTTTAGAGTAATCGTGTTTTTATAAATAAGGCCGATAACTAATCGTTCATACATTTAATTACGAACAAGGAGTCTTTAATTCTCCTTGTTACGAACTTGTTTTAGTATAATCGGAGATACCATGTTAAATGATAAATAAAAGTTGTTTATTTTTTTCTTTACGACCGATACTATTATAATATAGCCTGTATAAAATTCAGAGTCACGTAGTTCAAAATGCTCCATACAAATCAGGCTCAACCTATGACGTCACAGCTTCCTCAATTTTTAGTACCTAACTACTTTATTCATATGTGAGTTATTATTCCGTACCTTTAACGTAAAAGTCACGGCCTTTTATTTTGTGCCACAAAAAGACTCCGACTCGCACTTGTCCGGTTTTTAGGGTTCCGTAGTCGGAACCCTAAAAACCGGACAAGTTTCGCCATGTTTGTTATGTCCATCCGTCCGTCCGTCCGTCCGTCTGTCCGTCCGTCAGTTCGTCCGTCCGTCTGTACGCGGCCTAGCTTAGTGATGGATTTTTTTCGGCTATCATTGTGGCCACTGACTTGTGTGACAACGTGATGTGGCTTGGACTAAATCGATGGTGCCTATTTGAAAGCATTCAGCCAAGTTTTGTAGCCAGTGAGTTCTTCTACGGTCAGGTCTACTAGGGACTTTTAATTTTCCCTGCAAGATCAATTGGAGCAGACTGTACATATTACTTTGTGTAATTACTGACCTTTCCTTCCTCAGGGAAGAGACCCGTGCCCCTCGTTGGGGACATAATTGATGATGATGATGATGTGACCCATGACATGGGTTAGACATCATAGGTACATGGGTCCCATGTATTGAAATTTTATTCTTTTTATGGTATTTATTAACTCCAGCCCCTAGCGCATTCTCCGTATCGTTTTTTACTCTATCTGTCCAAGATATTTCCAACATTCTCCTGTAATACATTTTGAAAGCTTGTTAAGCTTTTTTAGTGAGATATTTTTTTAGCTTATTTGAGAAAATTTAATTGTTCCGTGACTGCCTTATGTCCACGGGAATTTTGTTATAGATTCGCGGACCCATGACCTCTAGTGATTTGCAAGTCTTAGACATACGATGTGTGGGTCAATATACGCTATTTGAATTTCTATGGTCCATGGACAAATATTATGTTGAACTTATTATATTATTGCGTCCGTATGCTTAAGCATTAAAGAATATGGTCTTTTATTTGGCCCACATAGTCTTTTCACGATAATTGTTTAATTTAAGACATAATCGTTAAAAATAGTTGTAAATGTATACTCCTCTGGCCTCTCCATTTCTAGATTATAATGATGTTATGGCGAGATATTTTTAAATACGTATGCCATTATGTTTTTTTAAATATGATCATACGCTTTTATAAACATCGAAACATATTTCATCAAAATATACACTAAAAAGTTTTATTAATATAAAGAAAAATAACTTACTTTCATGTCACGTTACAATAATATCAGAACAAATCTGGCGAAACTCAAAGAAGTAAAATTTGACTTAAAACCGCAAAGGTATGTTTTTGTCCATGAACTACGCGCATACAATAGTGTTAAGTTAGAAACAAGCTAATGACGTTGAGCGAAATTCCTATAATATAGCGTCAATTTGCTATTCACTGTAGGAAAGCGTGTTTCTGCCAGTCGTTGGAGTATTACCTCTGGCAAGTCTATGTTTTTGTATTTTATAGTTACGAAATTGTATATTTTCACAATGCAATGTTTAATGTGTGTAGATGTCATGTATTACGTGATACGGTGATCAGAAAAGCGAGTGATATGTTTTTGTAGGTTTTGTGCGATTTTGTCACTCCTGTGGGCGTCCTCTGGCATATTTCATATTTTATTTAATACGTGTCCCCTTTCTTAGCTATAATCAATGGCCTGTTACTTCCCTGCTTTCATTTGTGACTACTCTGCCAATAGTGTCAGTCCTCTGGTAACACATTTTCCTCTGGTGCTTATCAAATTCAAAAAAATAGAAAATCTTCTGGCCCTCATCATTAAACATTTAAAAATTGTGTCAAATAGAGAAATTATCAATATTGAATGGAACAGATTACATTTCCTTCTGGGACACAAAAAAATCAAATACCGTATATTCACCGTGTAACAGTCATCAAGGTCATACTGTCTTCGGGTTCTACACCTAGAACCCGAAGCCGGTAGCCATGAGTGAATCTTTCTTCTTCTTATTCGCATCCAAGAATCGTGCAGAGATTGTTTATTTTTGTGTCCTACATTGTTTGGATCCTATAACACCGATTCCCTTTGATATCTCTAATTCACTTTCGTTAGACGACATTATGCGACACGTATTCACTCGACCACAGTCATCGGGCAACTGTTTGAACGGGTATGTACAGGCTCGCTCTCGTTTTACTCACGAGACCCAACGAGACCCTTTGACTCGGGTACGAAAAACCGACAGCCGACCGAGTGCGACGAGGCGAGCTCCGAGAGAGCGAGGCGAGAAGTGAGCTCCGCTGTACACACTCCCTCTCGGCATGCCTCGGGTTCTCTCGCCGAGTGTGTACAGCCGTCATTACCGTTTACACATACTCGAACTCTGGGTTAGTGTCAACGCTTCTCCGTATAGGAGAACAGAAAATATATTATATAACAACGCACCAAACGGCATCTAGATACTTCGGTTGTATTGGAGGTGACCCAGTCGGATAAAGGCAGCGCAAGGGCAAATTTTTGCTAGAGTGCGACAAGTGAGTCGTGGCTCAAGCCTTTGGCGGGAAATTTAAAAATCTTTTAGTTGATAACCCTGCTTATAGTGTGAATAAACCATCTTGATACTTTTGCTTAACTTGATTATTTGTTTAATTAGTTTGGAGTCTCCAATGAATTTTGTCCAAACATAAATAAATATAAGCAAAACGAAAACATTAACTACATCAAAACCAACATTCCACTCCCCCAAAAACAGGGATAATAAAGATGAGAATAAACATTTATTAATGCTGAACCATAATCAATAAATCAAAGATATAAATCTGATTTATATCTTTTTTCTCAACATCTTTGAGTTCTTTGACTAAGTCTTCGATCTGACGTTTAACATTTTCGTCATCCGACAGACCTTACAACAAGAAATAATTCATGTTTGCTTTAAAACATTATTACTCGTATGTACATACTAAATAGGTAAAATTATGTTGAATAGAAACAAAAGTTTTTTTCTTGTTTAAATCTAGGACGAGTATCAAACTTTTTTTTTATTTATTGAAAGAAAACAAACAATTGTACAACATGGTTAAATACTAGGAATAATTACATTTACACTATGTAATTGCACAACCAGCAGCGTTTTCTATAGACTAAATTAAAGACATAGAAGAGAAAAGCTCATAGCTATATCGATTTCTAAGAGGAAATTTCTACAACTGTGTAAAGTTTTACAATAATACTTCAACACATTTAGGTATGTACAATAAAGTGTTATCCATCTATCTAAAAGCAAGAGTCAACTCACGACTTCGCTCGGAAGACAAGCAGTACTGATAGAAATAGGAGTCACTCGTCAGGAGGTGGGCGCGCATTCCGATCGATTCTCAAGTTAACTCCCGCTAGCTGTAATAATGGAACAACAAAAAGAAAAAAAAAACACACATGTGCCCATCAACGTGCCAAAACCCAACCAACACTAGAACAAAAAATCGAAAAAAAATTGAGGCATTGAATTTAGATACAGAATTCAATGATTGAGGTAAAAATATAAAATTAGAAAATTTGAAAAAAAAATATATTACCCACGTTGAATTTAAACCACAAACTGTTTGGGTTGTACTACTTGCAGCTGAAATACCTAATTTTGACAGTCAGAGTGTGGCCATATGAAGAATTCGAAATAAATCGCGTCCTAGGACTCGCTTGTCAGACTCTAGAGTAGGGCGCTCCAGACAAAGAACTCGTAACAACTAATAAACACGATAAACATTGCTGTTTATCGTCTTTAATAAAAAAAACTAATACCCAAATTGTGATTTTTGACGTGTTTTTGCTAGGTACTAATGAATTTCTGCTAAATTAAGTTGTATGGAAAGTAAACAAAAGTAAGGAATAATAAAACAATAGTCTGACTTTCTGATTGGTGGAAGGGTGAAACCGAGTGAAAGAAAGGCAAAGACACCGCTTCCCAGATAATTCTGCCATAGAATTATTGTTTACTTTCCATACAACTTAATTTAGCAGAAATTCATTAGTACATAGCAAAAACAAGTAAAAAAATCACAATTTGGGTATTAGTTTTTTTTATTATTAAAATAATTAAAACAGCAATGATTATCGTGTTTATAAATAACGTCACCCGATTGGCCATCCTGTATAAACGAGTAGGTGTCGAAAATAAACGAAACTGTGAAGCAACGACCTCGAAGAAAGGTGAAATCAACAAGCAATGTAAACATTACCATCCACCCACACGGCTAAATAAAATTAGAGTGTCAGTCAACGATGACATCAATGGTACTATGTACATACTATACTAATGAACTAATGAAAGTTAATTAGCGAGCTTGTGTCAATGAACCGCAGAACCATCGGTCAATTATGTTTCGGATCAACCAATACAAATCAAAATTAGGGTTTTATGTGCCCTTTTCTAGCAGATCATAGGAAACTATTCTGGAGGTTTCTGGCAGACAGACTCAACTGTCGACTAGCCTGACAGGATACCGGCATTGGCCTGTCTGCCATTTCTGCCAGTGTATGTATGTGGCCACTACTATCCATTTATCTATATTTGGCATTTTTTTCAGACTAAACTAAATCAAAAACCTTTAACCTTTAGTACCTACTACCTAGCACTAAATTTGTAAACTGTGTCGAGTTTTCTACCGCTAAAGGTTTTTGATTTAGTGTCGTACTAGTATTTAGTTAGTACTAGCTAGCACTAAATTTGTAAACTGATTCGGGTTTTTCTACCGCTAAAGGTTTTTGATTTAGTGTCGTTTAAAATCTGAAAAAAAATGCCAAGTATAGATAAATGGATTATACTAGTATTGGACGGACAGCGGTTCAAGATAGTCCCTTTTCGGACAAAAATGAATTATTTCACTCATGGTTGTCCATTTTCTTACTATAGGAATTAAAGATGGGCGATTGTGAATGACATCCCTTTTCGAATTATTTGAATTTACTAACTTTCATTTTCGAATACGAAATTAGTAAATTACTAACATACATTTTCGAATAAGTTTGACTAATTTTACTAACTTACTAACCTCTGCGAATGCAATGCACGAATGAAAGCGCGCCATTTCCGAATGTTTCGAAACACAATATTCGACAACACGATTCGTGGCGGAAAGAGACGAGTCATTTCGAAAACGCTTTCTTGAGCTATGTAGCACGGTTTTCGAAAACACGATTCGTGGCGGAATATAAAAGTCAACACGAGTCGCGTCACGCGCGTTTTGTTTCACTTTGCTAGTGAAGTTTAAGAAATCAAGAAATCAAAAATTTTATTTCAACGTAAAGAATTTACATTCTGCTTGTTGAATGTCAATGTACATACAGTTATGTATAATGTTAGCCACTGCCTTGGGGCCGTCTGTAGTGGAGAAAAAGGCAGCGAAAAAAAACTGCACTCTGACCATCTTTTCTCAAATCATCTTAAAGCTAATACAAATCAAACTCAAAATAATATCTTGGATGTGTTGAACACTAGACACATTTATCCTCTGACTAGCTGTTGCCCGCGACTACGTCCGCGTGGGCTTTAGTTGAGTAAAGTGTTTGCAAATAAGATAGGGATACTTTTAGCGCATGCGAAAGCGCTTTCATACTAACTTCGCAACCCTTAGTTACTCTTAGCCCCTTAGGGGATGATTTTCGAAAAACTACTTTACACGGCTTTCATGTCTTTCGATGAAGGACCTTCATGCTGAATTTCATTCGAATAACTTCAAAAACGGGCAAAGTTTCATACTAACTTTACACCCCCCTTTTTTACCCCCTTAAGGGAAGATTTTCGAAAAACTATTTTACATGTTTTTTATAACTTTTGATGAAGGACCTTCACATTGAATCTCATTTGAATAACTTCAAAAACGGCAAAGTTTCATACTAAGTTTGCACCCCCTTTTTTCCCTCTTAACGGATGATTTAAAAATAAAATATTTTACACGTGTTTCATAATTTTAAATGAAAAACCTTCGTACCAAATTTCATTCGAATAACTTCAAAAACGGCGAAGTTTCATACTAACTTTGAACCCCCATTTTACCCCCTTAGGGGATGAATTTCAAAAAATCCTTTCTTAGTGCTCCCCTACGTTACAAAAAAAACCCCTGTGCAAAATTTCAAGTTTCTAACTCTTATAGTTTAGGCCCTGCGTTGATATGTCAGTCAGTCCAGTCAGTCAGTCAGTCAGTCAGTCAGTCAGTCAGTCAGTCAGTCAGTCAGTCAGTCCAGTCAGTCAGCTTCTCGTTTTATATATATAGATTAAATTTAATATTAAACTACTATTTAATGCCACACGTCCTTGTCTTCTAAATAATCGTTGATTTTATAATAAGCTGTTTTGCAAAGAGTGTGCTTAACACTATTCTTAAATCGCGTTGGAGGTAACTCTAATATATCTTGGGGTATCTTGTTGTAGAACCTTATACAGTGCCCCATAAAGGAAGTATTAACTTTTGCAAGTCTAAATCGTGGAAATGACAATTAATGTTTATTCCTAGTATTAACGTTATGATGGCTACCAAGAGTTTCGAAGTCTTTAATATTTTTCCGAACGTACATGATATTTTCATAAATGTATTGGCTTGCAACTGTTAAGATGTTAGTTTCTTTGAAAAAATCTCTTAGCGAGTCCCAACCAATTTTACCAACTAATGTGAGGTTTGCCATCTTTACAATATTGTAGGTTGTGAAGTGACTTTCATACAGATATAAGTGCATTAAATTAGTAACTTTTTTCGAATAACAACGAAGATTTTCGAAAAGTTTGAATAAGTATCATTTTCGAAAATTTTGTTAGCATTATTCGAAAACGCCCATCTCTAATAGGAATAGTTTATTTTGGGTCGAACTGTCTGTAAAATATTTTATAAACGACAGCTTTGATGTTTTCTAATTTAATTTAAAAAATATATAAATGATGATCAGTGTAACGATAAACTTTGACCAATATTTCCAAATCAATTAATGGTTTTCTTAAAATTGAATTTCCTTTTATTCAGGCGGGAATAAAATCTACCGTAGAACTATTGTACACGGTGGCCGGGGGAATGACGTCAAAAAAAAAATTAGGTCCCTCTTGTCATGGGGTATCCGAATCAACCCCATGTATGTTCCGCGATTTTTCATAGTTTCGGAGTTATGATTTTTTTTCTGAATTTTTATGAATTTTCGCCTTATCAATTTTGAAAATTTCTAAAAAAAAACTAGAAACTTTTTTCAATTACTTTTTTTTGTAACTGAATCTTCACAAGTTGTTCTTCTATGCATAAAATAATCAGCTTCGTAACTTTGATAAGTTATGAAAGTGTTGGTCTAAAGTCAAAAATTTACGTTCGGTAAATTATGACTTGAATTTTCAAAACTAAATTAAAAATCCAAACAGATCTTTTAATGGTTTCTTCGTTAGCCTCAGAAATGCGCAAGACTCTCAGATTTCATAATCATTAAAAAAAAGTACTGCTTAACGAGCTACTTTGTGTACATTCGGCCTTCGAAGACAGCGAGGTGAAGAATTATTAAAATTAACAATTTTTTTTTCTGCCATTTCGTCTTTTCTTAGTTTATTAATGAACGAGTCGTCATTATCATGATGAATAAAAGTGGTTTTGTCAATAAAACACAGATTAAAATGTAAAAAAAATGTTTATTATAATAGGTTTTCAAAGTTGCCACCTCCAGCAGCAATACACATTCTACACCTACGTAGGAAATTATCTTTTAATCGTCTAAAAGCTGCTCTGTTTTCCTTTACAACACGTTCGGCTTCTGTTAATTTCTGCCTCAGCTCTTGTTCACTCCCACTTTCTCTGGCGTATGCTATTTCCTTAAAATAGCCCCAAATAAAAAAATCCATGGGGTTGAGGTCAGGTGAGCGTAGAGGCCACGATATTGGTCCGCCGCGTCCGATCCATCTATTGTGGTACGCCTCATTTAAATAATTTCGGACGTGCGTTGCGTAGTGACATGGAGCGCCGTCATTTTGAAGAACCATGGTTCGTCTTAGTTCAATATTCACGTCTTCTAGCAACAATGGAAGTTCATGTTCCAGAAAGTGTCGGTATCTTTCTCCATTTAATCTGGACGGCAATTCAAATGAACCAATCAGTTCGCCATTGAGAATACCAGACCACAAGTTAACGCTGAAACGATGTTGAAACGTCGACGCTCTCATTTCGTGTGGATTTTTAACCGCCCACGTGTGGTAATTATGAATATTGAAAATTCCAGTGCGCTCAAAACGTGACTCATCTGACCATAAAACTTTATTGAAAAATCCAGGATCTTGTTGTTCTTTTTGTAGCATTGTTTGGCAGAAATCAATGCGCAATTGGTAGTCTGTAGGCAGTAAAGCTTGGACTCGTCTGATATGGAACGCATGATATCCTTCATCGTGAAGTATGTCTTGGATAGAAGTTCTTGGGATGTTCAGAGTACGAGCCATAGCTCTGGTACTCGTAGAAGTATTTCGTTGAACTTCTTCGAGCACAACTTCTCTGCGATCCGGGTCAACTCTAGGGATTCCTTCCCTATCGCCTCGTTGGCCAGGAATGCGGCCTGCCATTAAGGTATTGTGCGTGTTAATAAAAACGCGATGGTCGGGATAATGCTCAGGTTGCGGCCCACCACGACGTTGAAGTTGTTCGCGATACAGTCGCGCTGCTTCAAGGCCGTTTCCGTGTGCAACTCCATAAAAATAGTGCATTTCTGCGTATTCACTTATCGTGTAACTCATCTTTTACACTTCCAAGTAAACAAAGTCCAAATCAGTATGCAAGAAACAGTCCAATTAACGAGCAAAGTAGTCAAATAAGTAGGCAGCGGAATCCGCGGACAAAGCGAGACAGTGAGGTAAAACAAAATTAAGACACGTGTAGCAGTAAACACAAAGTGAGAACGACTGAGGTACAAACTTGTTTTGTGTTCGTGAAAATTTTCAATATTCATAATTACCACACGTGGGCGGTTGAAAATCCACACGAAATGAGAGCGTCGACGTTTCAACATCGTTTCAGCGTTAACTTGTGGTCTGGTATTCTCAATGGCGAACTGATTGGTTCATTTGAATTGCCGTCCAGATTAAATGGAGAAAGATACCGACACTTTCTGGAACATGAACTTCCATTGTTGCTAGAAGACGTGAATATTGAACTAAGACGAACCATGGTTCTTCAAAATGACGGCGCTCCATGTCACTACGCAACGCAAGTCCGAAATTATTTAAATGAGGCGTACCACAATAGATGGATCGGACGCGGCGGACCAATATCGTGGCCTCTACGCTCACCTGACCTCAACCCCATGGATTTTTTTATTTGGGGCTATTTTAAGGAAATAGCATACGCCAGAGAAAGTGGGAGTGAACAAGAGCTGAGGCAGAAATTAACAGAAGCCGAACGTGTTGTAAAGGAAAACAGAGCAGCTTTTAGACGATTAAAAGATAATTTCCTACGTAGGTGTAGAATGTGTATTGCTGCTGGAGGTGGCAACTTGGAAAACCTATTATAATAAACATTTTTTTTACATTTTAATCTGTGTTTTATTGACAAAACCACTTTTATTCATCATGATGATGACGACTCGTTCATTAATAAACTAAGAAAAGACGAAATGGCAGAAAAAAAAAATGTTAATTTTAATAATTCTTCACCTCGCTGTCTTCGAAGGCCGAATGTACACAAAGTAGCTCGTTAAGCAGTACTTTTTTTTAATGATTATGAAATCTGAGAGTCTTGCGCATTTCTGAGGCTAACGAAGAAACCATTAAAACATCTGTTTGGATTTTTAATTTAGTTTTGAAAATTCAAGTCATAATTTACCGAACGTAAATTTTTGACTTTAGACCAACACTTTAATAACTTTTATCAAAGTTACGAAGCTGATTATTTTATGCATAGAAGAACTTGTGAAGATTCAGTTACAAAAAAAAGTAATGAAAAAAAGTTTCTAGTTTTTTTTTTAGAAATTTTCAAAATTGATAAGGCGTAAATTTATAAAAATTCAGAAAAAAAATCATAACTCCGAAACTATGAAAAATCGCGGAACATACATGGGGGTGATTCGGATACCCCATGACACGAGGGACCTAATTTTTTTTTTTTGACGTCATTCCCCCGGCCACCGTGTATACTTTTTGATTAAACTTTGTGAATAGTCGTTTGAGCCCACACAATCTTCTTTTATTGGATCTTGGTTTGAACTCCAATATTATTATCGTAGGTTCGCAGGTCCATTGCTCACGTATGTTCAAGTGCATACATAAAAAACACTTGGTATCACTGACAATGCGTAATTAACCATCACACACAATATTATGTGATACGTCCGTAGGACTGGGAAATAAAAGCCGATTACCGTTTGTTACACAACAAATTGAGAACGGAAGTCTCAAAGACAGTTGTGTGTCCACAGGCCATTTTCATGCACGAGCAGCTTCTATGTTCGCGTGTCGCACCAGCCTACACTATCTACCTCGGTCCGCGATTATCATGTTACGTCATTCGCCAGTAACGGTTACAGGCAAATGGTCAGTATTTTATTTGGTAGACTACAAATCTAAGCGAACTTGAGCCGTGTTATCGTCGGGCCCTGGTACCGCATTGTGTACGCACCTCATACGATCAGATACGATCTAAACATACGCTTGCAAAACTATGTAGTACACTTTTAAAATTGCAATCAATTTTCAAGAACAGAAGATATACCTGCGAAATGAAAAGGACTCTAGTTTTTATTGTATAATAGGTCTTTACCTATGAAATTGCCGTTCTGCAGTACTGGCCATTTCAAATCAAAATATTTTTTATTTGGGTAAGAATTCTAATTTCAAATTAATTTTATTTTAAGAACATGGAATCCTTTTTCCAAAAGTAGTCATTTGTTTATTGATTAGTGTTACATTTTCATCGCATTTCAATCTTTTTCGTCCTCATGAATACGTAAAAAATTCGACTAATTATGGTATATGTGTACCGCTGCTACAGCAACGCGGCACAAGCGGCACGCAACATCAACGACGTTTACGGAGCTAACACTACAAGCCAACACACCACCTGTTATTGGTTTGCTCGCTTCCGTTCTGGAAATTTCGACCTGAAAAATGAACCTCGACGTCGTCCGATGACTTTGGTCGACAATGACGAATTAAAGGCGATTGTGGAAGCTGATGATACACAATCTACGGCTGAATTAGCAGCAGCTTTCGACGTTAGCTACAAAACAATATTGGTCCATTTGTGTCAAATTGGCAAGGTATAAAAGCTTGACAAATGGGTGCCCAACAAATTCAATGATCGCCAGCGCGAAGTACGCGTCGAGGCATGCCTTGCACTGCTCAACAGATACACAAATGAAGGAATTTTGAACCGCATTGTTACCTGCGATGAAAAATTGATTCTGTTTGATAACCGCAAGTGCTCAGCAAGTTGGTTGGATCCTGGTTCAACACCTAAACAATGCCCTAAACGAAAACTCACCCCTAGAAAATTGATGGTCACTGTTTGGTGGTCTAGCGCCGGTGTGATTCATCACAGCTTCTTACCAAACGGGGTGAGCATTACTGCAGATGTGTACTGTGAAAAACTGAACACAATGATGGAGAAGCTGGCACATCTCCAACCAGCATTGGTCAATCGCTCGTCTCCGCTGCTCCTGCACAACAACGCGCAACCTCATACTGCACAGCAGACGGTCTCCAAGTTGCAAGAACTGGGGTTGGTATCTCTCCGTCATCCGCCCTACTCACCAGACCTTGGGCCTACAGACTACTACTTCTTTCAGAATTTGTAAACCTTCGTAAGGTAAAAATTACATATCAGTCTGTTATTTATTTCGTCTTATTATGAACTTCTGTGATAATTGAACACAATATTGTACAAAAAGTACGAAGAATAATACGAGAAATAAAAATTAACGATACTTACTTTTTTCTGTTCGCCATTTCTGCTAGATTTATGATATCCAACAAATGAAACCACTGTTACACTCAAATTCCAAACACAACTGACCACAAATTGTTAGTCGAAGTTGACTAGGCATATCATAATACAGTTTCTCAAAACAATGAATGAATACCGTCAGTTGTTTATGACATAATGATATCGAAAATAATTCAACTACCCACGTTGCCATATGGCAACATTAGGTTCTAATGGGTTAAATAACGGGATACATTTCACTCGCATAATTTTTCCTTCCTAATTTTCTTTGTCGTAATGAATGTCGCATAATTCGTACTTCCATAATGATACTTTTGCATAAACGTTCTTTGGCATAATAAGTCTTAAGAATAATGGTCTGTCATTTTGACTATTGTTGTGACGCATATAGTCTTTTGCCTTTTTGTTATTTTACCTAATATTAATTTTCCATAACCACACATTGCAAATAAAGCTAACGATACTTGTAATTTCAATTGACGTAAAGCACAAAACCCAACTTTACAGGAGAGACAAAACAAGTTTTTTTTTAGAATTTAATTCATTACGCTTGTGTTCTTAAAGTTATATAAAAGTGATGTAGACAAAATATACCTAAGATCTTGAGATGCAGACGATGAAATATTGAGTTTTTTGTTTAGTGTATTATTTTAGAAAATAGATGTGCCTTACATCTAAGAAAATTCAATAAAATGTTCTTTACGCCCAATAAAATTATGAGGCTCAGATTTATTTTGGGCGTAAAGCACTACTGAAAATACTGAAAAGTAAGTGCAAGTGTAAAGCTAAATAAAAACTATCTTTTATCTTATATTTTGAGTTAAAGAACTAACTTTATTATTTTTTAAGGCGGTGAAGCATACATAGCTACAAGTAGTTTTAAATAACGTGTATTGTCAAGGGACGTAAATAATGAAAATGGATAACTAACAAATGTCCATGGCCGTGCGCGCTTCCAAATGCCATAATTTTATTAATGATGAGGAGATTGGTGTGACGACTGTTATCTAGGACCTACTAAGTCTTGTTAATTATTAAATAGCTTTTAGTACAACCTCAAAGTCTAGTGCTTTGGCCGCAGCGTTGATGTATTAATTGTACCTACTATGATGTCTTTTAAATATTGTTTTTTATTATTTTTAATTTTATTTTAAAAAGAAAACAATCACATGATTACATCATGTTTCCTTTTTAAAATAAAATTCGTACGCATTTACATATTTATCTGAGAACTATTAACAATTGTAGATTTCAGTTAGTTGTGTTGATCAAAATTAATCGGTAGATATTATGGTTATTATTCAATGTATGTACGTTTTATTAAGGTTCAGATAGTTTTGTAATGACACTGAGACCAGAAAAAATCGCTGAAACTGTTTTTACTAGGTTAGTATTTACTTAAGCGGTGGTGGCGTCGTGGGGTTGACCCTTGCTTCTCGATCATGAGGATCTGGGTTCGAACCACGCATGTACCAATGACTTTAAGTTACGTACATTTGTTTATACAGCAACACCATTCGCTGATAAAATGTGCCCGGATAACGGCGACAGGCTTGCCACTTGTCACGTTTGGGACCTAATAAACTCGGCAAAACGTGGGCCCAGTTCTAGAGACTGGTGCCTCTGCCTACCCCTTCGGGGATAACGGGCGTGAGTTTTTTTTTATTTTTATAATTTTTAGTATTTACTTAATCTACATATTACGGTGTTATGTTCTCACATGTTGTTTAGCCTCTTCGGAGTACGTTTTTGCAACATTGGGTCTCTTTCTATCACATTGAGCAATGTTCATATGATTTTTTTTGTGTTTAATACATATTTTCTGCGAAATAGTTACAAATTACAAATTCGTTTTTACCAAGTACTTCTTTTAAATCGTCGCTGGAACTCGATTCATCATTACTAGTCCATAGATCTGAACTTCCTGAGGAGAAGCCATATTTAGTTTCGTTCTAGCTACGTCTGTTTCTCTTTTGACTGGATGTAAGTTTCAAATCGGAAATAATGGGTGTTAATCAATTCGAGACGTGCTTAGTAACTGGCTGGGTTTCCTGGGACTCAGGTAGGTTGCATGGAGCATGCGACGAGGCTTCCACAGGATCAAGAGTGAGGGCCGGCGGCAGGGCACGCTGGTCGGATGGCGAGACGTGCTCAGTAGCTGGCTGGGACTCCTGGGACTCGTAGTGTAGAGAAATGCAACAAACCGTGTTCTTGTGCTTTATAAACTTTAAGAAAGCTTTTGACCGTGTATAATACGAGGTATTGATTAAGATACTTATAGCTATAGACCTGGATAGGACATACGCATCATCACTAGCCTTTAATGTAGGCAAACAGCAACGGAAGTGTGGAAGAGTGAAAGGCGAAGAAACTCACGCAGTTGAAATACAAACAGGTGTCCGTCAAGGTTCCATCTTGTTCCTGTTGTTTTTCAACCTATAATCCAAGACAATCATCCAGGAAGCACTTGAAGATGCGGAAGCAGGAGTCGTCGACATTGGGCGTGTGTTCAAAAACCTGCGGTTAGCGGATGATACTGTCCTGCTAGCATCCAACCAAGAAAGTCTTCAAATTGTTATAGACAAGGTCTCTGAGTGTAGCACAAGAGTTGGATTGAACGTCTTAAAGACGAAATTCATGGTGGATTCTGGGGCCCCGACAACAGGTGGACTTACGAATCGGAGCGAATATCGTAAAAAGAGTTGAGAAGTACAGGTATTTGGGATCATAGCAAGCGATACTAAAATACAAGAGCGTATCGAAATAGCCCGAGCTTCATTAACGATGTTAAATAAAGTTCTGTGTTGTCGGGAACTCTTCATAGTTCTTACCTTAAATTTTTTTAACGCCTTTTGTTTAGTTATATTATAATTATATTTCCTACGCTTACGTATTTATCTTCATCAGCCATTTATATCGTGTACTGTTATAATAACACAAATAAATGGTTGTTTTTAAGGAGAGTTCTCATTAATCGTGCAGTGTTTTATTGTTTGAATTGCGTTTGGATACTTTGAAACAACTTCTTAAAAATCGTATAGATGCAATTCATAAAGTATTATTTTTAATTGAAGAACATTAAGGGGTCTGTAACTGCTTGCGCGGCACCGCAAGAGTCAAAACTTTTGATGCTATTTTACCAACATTCAAAGTTTGTCAAGGAATTTTAGAGCTATTGTTCATTGCAATAGAGTTCAAATAATATTAGTTGTGATTTTGATGAATAGGTTAAAGAAACAAAATAAATGTTGGTACCTATACGTAAGGAGCAAAATTATGTTATTAGTCTCGGGTGTAAGATTGTAAGGTATCGATTGTTTTGACATTAACACTTAAATAGGGTGTAAAACACAAATACCAACTTTAAAAGTTATTTATGCCCTCAAAATTTAAGCGAGAACTAGTAGGTATAGCAGGTTAGGTGGTAAGTAAAGCACATAATTTTGCAAAATGTGCTTTACGCCCCATTATGTTTAAAGACGTGATAAACAGACTTTGACTTAAAGCACTTTTAGCATTATTTATTCTGAATGGTTGGGGTAGAAAACAAATCAATATTTTGATGTTCTTTACGTTTGTAATTTTTCAATTTGACAGCGAAAATGTTCTTTACGTTACTTTTTCAATGTGTCTAAAATCGTTATTAATGGTCGGATCGCTACGTGGATTAGACAGAAAAAAAGAGAAAAAAAAACTAATTGTAAGTAAGATGGCATTCAAAGCTCATTTTGGCCAAAATGTGCTTTACGTCAATTGAAATTACAGGTATCGCTAATTTTACATACCTAACTGCAACAATAAAAATATAGGTGCGACGAAGCGCGTAGCGTAGCGGAGCGCGTATAGGAGCTTATTAGGTTGAACATGTAAGACCGAAAACGGATTCAACTTTGTTGGGTACATATTGTACCAAATTTCTTGAGTAAATTAACGACTTATGTTATGTTACTTAGGTTATCCTCAAAACTTAAACCTACCGCCGTTTATGTCGTTTGATCTGTATGCAGATGATCATTATGCTATGCTGTCGTTACACTTTTCTCAATCTATGCTTTAGAATATTATGACTTGTTATCCTTATGCCAATTTTTATTTATGCTAGTTAAAATTGTGCGTAATGCATGCGTAATGCATGCGTTATGCAAGTGCGTTATTATGGGTAAACATAATTAGTCATAAAAACACTATTCCTAACTAAATTATTACAAAAGTCGTTATGCAACCGAATATGGACCCTTAAATAACATGTAAAACATACTTGTAAAATGTTTATTTAATTTGTTACACTAAGATAACTGCTATTTTATTTTATCTTCTCTTTTGCAAAAAAAAACGGGCACCTAAGGAAATTTACGTTCTAGGGTCGATTTTAGTTAATTAAATGAAATTATTTCTTTGACGTAGTCTGTATACTTATAATCGTGTAAATTAATGCGCGTGAAGTGAATTCAAGCAATTAAAAGAAAAAAAACGATGGATTCTTTAAAATCGATGTACAAGCCCAAACAATAACAAGTGGTCGGCAATAAAGACAAGTTTTTTTTTTACTTTTTTAATTAAATAAAGTTACAAATGTAAAAACCTAATAACGAGTGTGACCTCCTCTTGCCAAAATCACAGCTTGAATCCTTCTGGGCATGCTTTTCACGATGTTTTTAATAACGTTTTGAGGAATACGTTCCCACTCTTCTGCAATGACTCTTTTTAGCTCCTTGATGTTTTGTGGAGCAGGTTGCACTGATCTTACCCGTCTCTTTAGAACATCCCACACATGCTCAATTGGATTGAGGTCAGGACTTCGAGCTGGCCAATCTAAACGACGGATCCCAACTTCTTGCATGTACGCTTCCACGTCGCCAGAACGGTGCGGGCGAGCATTATCGTCCATAAAAATGGAATCTTCCCCAAGTGCAGTCAATGTGGGTTGTGCATATGGAATAAGGACTTCCATTATGTACCGGTGTGCATTTAATGTTCCATTTTCTATGAAAACTAACTCCGTACGCTCCGTCGAATTAATTGCTGCCCAAAACATAACGGAGCCCCCGCCATAAGGAGTGATTTCTTCGAAACACACTTCCGCATAGCGTTCCCGTGGTGCTCGTAGCACTCGCCGGCGTCCGTCCTCTCCACACAAAGAGATTCTAGCTTCATCAGAAAACAATACTTTATTCCAGTCCTCCAGAGTCCATGAAGCACAGTTCCGAGCAAACTGAAGTCGAGCAACACGGTGCTCACGGAGTAATTTAGGGCCCCGAGCTGGGCGGTAACTCTTGATATTGGCAGCCAAAAGCCTCCTCCTGACCGTCCACAAGCTAACTTCTACTCCTCTTACTTCTTCAAGGCTCTTCTTCGGGTCCACACTTGACGCCTTACGATTACGCAACGCCTGACTCACCAAAAAGCGGTCATCTCTTGGTTCTGTGCATCGTTTTCATCCCGAACCGGGTCTTCTTTTGACCGAACCAGTCTCTTGATACCGTTGCCAAGTCCTCTGGACAGTTGAACGACTCACATTTAGCCGCTGAGACACGTAAATTTGCGAACAACCTTTAGTAGGGCTATAATTTTACCGGCCCTTATCGCTTTATCACTCATATCAAAAAGTGGTATTTAATGTAAAAAGAAAGATTAAATTGTTTAATTTGCAGAAAATATCCAAAAGGTTTTAAAATATCGTAATCAGTTAAAAATCGTTTCAGCAATTCGCGCCATTAGTAAAGCAACTTTAGAATAATCCACAATAATCATTATTTTTCTTTTAATAATTTCAAATTTTAAATTTGGAACGTAAAAAATCATGCCAGGATGCTTCAAAAAACATGCCAATACATCGTCAAATTAACAAAACCTATTTCTTGTTCTTCTTCATTGAAGTAGAGAAAAAAATCTAAAGTGCCCGTTTTTTTTGCAAAAGAGTTTATATGTTACTAATGTATTTAATTATAGCTTCAAAGAAGGCTGATAAAATTTGATCTAAACCGTTTTTTATTTTAAGTCTTTCTATAGTTCTTTGTCTTCTATAGTTTAGAAAAAAAAAAATACTTTACTTAGTTTTCCTCTCCACCCATCCTCGTCATAGCTCATCCTCAGCCATCCTCAGCATTGAGGGAACGACAGATTGTATTGGACTTAGTTTTTTTAGGTCTGTGTATTATGGGACTATTACAACGAAATTTAATCGATAAAGTTTAAAAAATAGCCGACCAAATTTAAGTGCTTCGTCCGAATTAATTAAACATTCACGAAATTGAATGTTTATCGGTGTTTCTAATCATCATCATCATCATCAACTCATTATGTCCCCACCGAGGGGCACGGGTCTCTTCCCTGAGGAAGGTATAGGCCATACTCCACCACTCCACCACGGGGGCCAAGTCCGGATTGGTGGAGGCCAATTTCTAATATTTTAATATTTGGTGGAGGCCAATTTCTACTGTTTCTAACATTTTAACAGAATTCGAAATGTCTTCTAATATTTTCTTTAAAAGCAAGACTGGCAAGGCTGACATTCAGAGACGAGAACTAAGCAAAGACTGGTCTCAGAAATGTTAAAATCACGTATTTATAAATATTTCGTATTCAGAATCTAATCTTAGCAAGTTGAGTATGAAATGGTGCTTAGCTGTAAGTAGTCAATATCGGTGACTTTACGTGAACTTAGAACTGTCATTTGGTTTTCTTCACTTTGAGGTTACCTTTTGTCGTACTGTTTTGGTTGGAATTTGTGATTAGCATTTCGTCAGTTAAGTTTTAACAGTGCGAAAGTCATTTTTGGCCGTTTCGACCTTTTGATGCCATTGGATGAAGAAAAGTGGCGCGCTTCTTTCCGACCAATCTTATCAATCAATCTTATTTTATCTTCAATAAGTTGATTTTAAATACTTTTCCCAAATAATGTACACCTCTAATGTAGCTAATTGAAATTTTACACAGTTTTTTCGCTCTCCTGTAAAGTTAACATTTTTTACTTACGCACTGTTAGAACTTAACTGACGATTTCATAAATAGTACATTACTGCAGCGGCCAGCAAAAGAGGCATTGACGGACGAACGTGGAAATGTGGGCCGAGGCGAAGTCGAGGCACACATACGTGAGTCCATCAAATTATATTAGTTTATGTGAATTTGAATAAAAGATAGTAACAAAATTCAGTTACTGTTACGACCAGTGTGTGTTTCTGTTCCTGCTACATCTATTTCTGCGAACAACCATTTCTCAATATGTGTTTTTTTTCTATCCTAGTGTTCATCTTGAAATAGACTAGTCTTAGGAGACTAAAGGAAACCATCCATGAGATAAAAATAACCCTTACCTGATTGTAAGAACGAGAAATAGATGAAGAAAGAACCCCCACCCCATCTGCCAACTAAACGGTTGATTGTAAAAACGTGAAAAAATTAAGGTAAAAAATATTACAATGAACGTAAAAGGAGTAGGTATTAGTAGGCGACCAACCTATTAGAAGGAAAACGGCCTATAGATTTCATCGAAAATTATTTAATTATTTAACTATTTAATGTGTGATGGAGCGAAACCGATAATCGGTTTTACCAAATCTGAAAACCGGTTTAGAAAAATGGCGTAGTAACCTGACAACGCGGTTTTTTCGGTTTCGGTAAAACCTGCTTTGTGACCTTAATTAGAAACATGTAAATAGACCCAGACTGAAGTCATTTGTTTGGCGGCCTCGAGTGGAATCGAACCCACGTCCTGTCTTGGTAGTCAAGCGCCTTAACGGCTAGACCAACGAGGCAGTCAATTTAAACATAACAAGTCCCAGTTGTTCTAGAGACAATAATGACTACATATGGTGAAAAGTTGTCGAAATTATTAATAGACTACTTATAGAATACTGGGCTGACCCGGCAAATGTTATTTAGCGCAGTTCGATAACAAACACTGACACAGGATTTGATAAATCTAACGGGGGCTTGCAGAAGCTGCTTAAATCGAGATTTAGTACGACTTAAGCTCGGTTTAGGGTTAAACCTTCATTTTTACCTTGCACGGCGTCGATCTAGTGTTAAATCTGGATATAAACAAATTTCAAAATTAAACCGGCAACAAAGTTATACGGCATAAAACGGCATACAAAGATTATAAAACTGAAAACAAAACTATTATGACAAACATTACGCATAGGCCAAAAATGAAAATAAAAGTCTTATCACAATACAGGTCTTGTATGTACCTGTATCATAATATAACTTTTTAATCATAACGATACACCTATACGACGGAATTCCTCAAGAAAGTATCCTCGGCCCAACCCTCTTCTTAATATATATTAACAGCCTCTGTAATAGTAATCTACAAGATGGAGAAATAACATCCTTTGCCGATGATACAGCTCTGACTTTTAGGGGACAAAGTTGGAATGAAGTGTTTAGTAATTCCCAAAAGGGTTTAGATTTGGTTATGAAATGGCTTAGTGATAATCTCTTGAGTCTGAACACAGAAAAAACTAAATACATTGCCTTTTCAATTGTCGCGTCGACTCAACCTAGTCCAGAAAGCCATTCTATAATTGCACATTCAGTTTTTTGTTTGTTTTCACCGTCCAACAATTGCAACTGCCTAAAACTTGAAAAAGTTAACTCTATCAGATATCTTGGGGTGATTTTGGACAAACATCTTTCTTTTGAAGAACATATTGCAACTCTTTCAGCGCGTGTCCGTAAACTAATATATTGTTTTAAAACAATTCGTCATATAGCTGACTCCACACTAATAAAATCAATCTACTATGCTCTGTGCCAATCAATAGTAACATATTGCATTATAGTGTGGGGTGGCGCTGCGAAATCACACCTTATAAGCCTCGAAAGAGCGCAGCGTGCTATATTAAAAGTTAGTAATTTTTTGCCGTTTCGTACCCCCACCAAAGAGGTTTATCAAATTACAGAAGTACTCACGATTCGACAACTCTATATCCTATACGTCATCCTTGAACAACATAAAAACTTAAAAATTCCTCAGACAGAACAAGACACAAAACCTGAATACTTCGGCTACCACGCGTCCGTACAACATTCGCACAAAGATCTTTATTATTTATGGGTATTTTTTTATATAATAGAATCAGTAAAAAACACAGTATATCCGAACTAACAAAATATGAATGTAAAAAGTGGGTCAAAAACTTTCTTCTCACTCTCTCCTACACAGAAACTGAAGAGCTATTGAGAATAATGAAAGTGAAGCCAATTTAATAGGTCACATTTGACACTTCATCAAAATTCATCAACGTAACCTTGTAACGCAGGGCACACAATATTATTTATTTTTTCAAAGTTAGAACTGCACAATTGCTTCACTTTTTTCAGTTAATAATACATATTTATTGTAATAATGTCAAAAGAAGGCATTATTACAATTTACTTTGACTAATAAACCATTCTAAACTTAATAAACAATGTTTGTCCTAAAAAACTGAACTTCATCACAAGGTTATGTCGGTCAACCCTTTTTGTTTTTAAAAACTAGGGATGTTACCGTAAAAATCAAAGGAATCATCAGTCAAAAAGTTGAATTGAATGCAATGATTACCTGTAAAGGAATGTATAGTATAGCCATACATGATTCCACATTGTGATAATTTTATTAGTAGATTGTACAACAAGTACGCATCACATAAAGACGAACTTTTATAGCATGAGAAGTGAAAAACATTATTACATTATTGTTTTAATAATCTAAAAAATACAAAAATAATTGAATAGAAACAAAATCCGTTTCATTATATATATTTTTTTAAATCTTGTTTTTCTGCTAATAGCAGAATAGGCAAAGAAAGGACTTTCGTCTGTGCAGCCAGGTCTAACGTTTTTCATTTTTCTGTATCCGAAGACAACTTGTCAATACAGGTAATTCTTTGTAGAAGGCCAAAGTTAAATCGTTGTTGTGTTTTATAAATATCTTTTTCGTGTTAAGGCCGAGAGCAAATCTTGTAAAAAATTTTTAGACGTATTTTTCTTTTTAAGGCCGAGCCCCGTTTCATTATATTATTACACTCTTTTTTTTGACACATTACACTTTTAAGCAAAAAAAAAAACTCGTAGAATGTTCTTGGCAAAGTCGTCGAGAAGACAAAGAAAATAATTTTCGATAATTTTGAAATAGATGCGAGATAGACAACATTATCGAAGAAGAATGAATAATATCTCTGAGAATTAATTACATCAGCAGTGATGACGATGACAACACTCGTTATAATTCTATTAGTTCTAGTGAACAAATGCATTTTTTCTTGGTTAAATTATATAGGGTGTTGATTTGTACAGTTGACTCCGACTCAGGGATGGTTATTTACATGATGCTGAAGCAAAAAAAAAAATATATATAAAAAAAAAGTTTTTTTAGTGAAAATCACCTACAAATCACAAATTTATATGGCTTAGCTTCTATCGTCTGCACTGACGGGTCCGGCGGGGGTTTCGCGGGGTGGGGTTGGAGAGTGCGCCCGCGCGCTCGCCTCCGGCCTCGCAAAACCGGGGATTTTAGGTGATTTTTACTAAAAAAAATTTTTTTTTAATATATTTTTTTTCTTCAGTATCATGTAAATAACCAACCCTGAGTCGGAGTAAACTGTACAAATCAACACCCTGTATACGTGTCTTATTTTGTTTTAAAAATGTAGGATAGACAATAATGGGACAAGGTTTTGATTAATAATTGTTTATTTGATTTGATTTTCAATGGAACTCAATTAAAAGTACAGTACCTATACGTACTTTTTCACAATAGCTGCATTTGATTTACAAATGTTTGAAGTCCGTATCGATTCATTCGATTTAATCGATGTTTCTTTGCAGGTCACCTCACTATGAAGCTAGGACTGACACATGTCAATTGTGGCCTATTAAATTGGCTTTACTTTAGTTAAAATTACAATACTACATAATATGGCTACTAAATATCTTACTCTACATTCGCCACACGCTACATAATTTCTTCACACACTCACTACACTTACAGATACACAGTTTACACCCTCACACTTTTCACATGCATGCTAGTATAGTTTAAAATAAATCATAAATAGGAATTTAAAAATCTATAAATAATACAATTTTAATATATAAATAATAATTAATTGCGGAATGATTAAAATCTTATTATAACAATATTGAATATACAGTTTTTATCTATGTGACATCATGGGTCAAATTGATCGTAATAATTATTAATGAATAATAATAATGTGCTCTATTGTAATTTTTTATAATATAACTATGGAAGAAACACTGGTGTTCTATACAAGAGGCCCTACCTAGTTTAGACATCAGGAATTCATTATTTGTGTATAAGCCTTGTATCCTAATGTCGAAAATGTACTCTACATATGTTATTGCACCATATCTGTGTACGAGTATCTCTGTTTTTGATGAAATAAATCTCATCTTATTACCTATCATTATCCTTGCAGGGGATGTAAATATAGATATTGTATTAACTACCGATTCTTCAGGTGAGTTGCAACCTGACTACTTGTGTATAGTCGCGGAATATAAACTTTTACCTGCTATCACTCTAGCTACAAGAGAAGGGTCATGTCTCGATCATATTCTGATAAAAACAAAAAACCAGGCAGTATCATTAGTATGTGAAACTTCGGTGACTGATCACGACTTTACAGCTGCTGGCATAAAAACTAACTATAGACATAAACAGGTTAAACGAGAAATAACCAAATTTGATCACGCCGCAATTGTAGAAGAGCTTAGATTCACGGACTGGTCACCTGTCAGAGATAGTTCCGACGCGTCAGTTGATACCGAAATTTTTATTAAAAAGATACAAACTGTCATACAAAATCATACTACAGTTAAAATAACCAGCCGTTCTAAATTCAACCTAAAGCCCTGGATGACTCCAGGGCTCATTAGATGCGTTAAACATAAAGACAAACTACACCTTAAATGCAGGAAACATCCAAAAGATGAAACTGCTAAATTGATTTTCAAAAGGTATCGTAACTTTTGCAACGACCTTCTTCACAGATTAAAGGCACAGTATGAAAATAAAATACTCACAGAAAATAATAAAAACCCGAAGAAACTCTGGGATGCCATAAAAAGCATCTGCGAAACAAACTCGTCTAAATCTAATTCTTCAACATCATTACTTCTAAGTAAAGACACTCCAGCTGACTCGATCCAGGAATGCACCAAATACTTTGCCTCCGTTGGTGAAAATCTAGCAACAGACATCTTAAATAAAACAAACCAAACCGAATTCAATCTTGTCTCTAAGACCAAATCACACGCTACACCGTCACATTCGTTTTTTATGTACCCCACAGACGAAACTGAAATCAATTCCTACATCCAGCGACTAAAAAATGAAAGTGCCCCTGGCTCAGATGGCATCAAGCCTGGATTATCAAAGCAAATCAGTCCTTTCATAATAAAACCCTTTGCCCATATTTGCAATCTAAGTTTGTCACAGGGTATTTTTCCTGAAACATGGAAAACTGCTTCCTTGACTCCTGTTCACAAGGCTGGTGACAAAACCAGCCCATGTAATTTTAGACCGATTTCTCTGCTTAGTGTACTTTCAAAAATATTAGAAAAAATTGTCCACAGTCGTCTTTGTAAGTTCTTAGAAAATAATGAAATCCTTTTTCCAAACCAGTTTGGCTTTAGGCAAAGAAAGTCTACAGAGGACGCACTTTCCAAACTTCTTGAGGTTGTAACTGCCCATCTTGATGAGGGACGGCGCTGTGTCATTTGACACAGTGTCTGTCCCGATTCTCCTTAAAAAGCTTGAAAATATCGGGATTAGAGGCGTGGCTTTGGACTGGTTCCGCAGCTACCTAAGTGACAGATTTATAGTAACTAAAATAGGGGATATAGTAAGTTCTCCTTCTCCGGTACATTACGGTGTCCCACAGGGCAGTATCCTGGGCCCTACTTTATTTCTGGTCTACATGAATGACATCGCCACGGCTCTATCTCCTCTCCACAAAGCTGAAATTGTCTGCTATGCTGACGACACAGCGGTCATTTTCAATGACTTGAGCTGGGATCTAGTCTGCAAACGCGCGACTGCTGGCCTTTCAGACATTGCGAAGTGGTTAGCAAAAAATCTTTTAACTTTGAACGCCTCTAAAACGAAGTTTATATGTTTTCACAAGACAAAGGCTTCCCGACCAAGGCTTGAATGCGATATAAAGATCCATACCTGTATCCGGTCGTCGGAGGAATGCAACTGTGAATCTATCAGTAGAGTTGTCGACATAAAATACCTGGGAATTGTCCTAGATGAAAACCTGACATTTGAAAAACATCTCAACACTCTTGCAGGCCGCGCACGCAAACTTATTTATGTGATGAAACTGCTTCGTAATGGTGCACCTAAAGAAACACTGAGGCTAGTAGTATACTTAGCTCTATGTCAATCCGTCCTCAGCTACTGCGTCAGCTGTTGGGGAGGATCCGCGACTACATACATGATCGCGGTTGAAAGGGCACAGCGCGCAGTGCTTAAAGTAATGAACAAGAAACCCCGAATGTACCCCACCACCAAACTGTACGAGGAAAACAAAGTACTAAGTATAAGAAAACTTTATATCCTTAAGGTAATCCTGGAGTGTTTAGGATTGAAAAGGCAACAGTAAAAACGGCTTTTGCCCGAAGACTCGCACCTATTCGGCACCAATATCTATACAATATTGCGGTCAAAGACTGCGATATAAAACTGTGCACTGTAAAGGAGGCCAAAATAAAAGTTCTAAGCTGGTTAAACACCAAAGATTATCAAACCACCGAAAAAATGTTAACGCCTAGTGTCTAATCTAAACAAATTGTAAGCAGAGTTAACCTTAAAGAGATACAAAACAAAATCGTTCGCAAATACACACACACACACTCGCCCTCACCCTCTCCCTAACACCCTCACACACACACACACACACACACACACCCTTACATACCCTCACCCTCACACACACACACACACACACACACTCACATACACTCACACATAAAGTTTCAATTCACATAGCATACAAGAAGTAAATAGTCTAAAATAAATAAGTTGGCTATCAAAAATATAGCAAATAGGTTCTAGTATACTTGCTACATTTTCCACAATATTTTTATGTACCTACCTAGATTTGCATGCTCTAGGTATTTACTCATTAAGATTACAAAACCTCCTTAAGATTTTGCATGTACCGCCGTAACTGTAAGGTAATCAGCCACATCTAATCCTTCCCCCACGGGACAGGCTCTGCCTAGTGTGGGGGTCAGCAAATGTTTAAATGTTACCTTTAAAATGGCAATAAATACTTTTTACTTTTTTACTTTACTATGTAATGTATGATGGAAATGTTTATCTTAAATAGTCCTAAAAAAGCCCGCCACTGTATATATCTACTAGCAGCAATGTACTTCGTTCGCGTGGGACTTGGAAAAAAATGTAGCTTATTATGAATGTATTAAATTTATTAGTGGCATAAAGCTTCTCTGTACACAATGTTTGACGTTGTTTTATTTTCATGGCATGGCATGTTTTTCTTCGTATTTTTTGCGTCGTTCATGAATAAACAATACAGTTTACCACAGAAGCAAATTGTAATACATCGATTTTGAATTCAGCTTGGCAAATTAATATGGCACCATTTCCTGAAATTGGTAGAGGACGACCACTACATGTTCAAACGAGTATGGAAGTACTAATGGTATGAAGCGGCCAGTTTTAAAGGGTAAACGTCTCGTAATAGTCCATGCAGGCGGAATTGAGGAATTCGTTCCTAACGCATTATTAATATATGAAGCCCATAAAACAACCGGTGACTATTGATAACATGAATTTCGACAATTATTCCAAATGGATTAAAACTCAATTAATACCAAATAGTGTTGTCGTTTTGGATAATGCATGTTACCATAATTCGCTTCAAAATCCGGCACCGAATTCGAACTCGCGAAAGCAAGTCATCATAGATTGGCTCACTCAGCGAAATATTGACCATTATGTATATGACACAACTATACGATCTTGTACTCAAAAATAAGCAAAGATTCGTGGAATACATAATTGATACAATTTTAAGTCAACACGGACATACGGCACTTCGCATACCACCATATCATCCCCAATTCAATCCAATCGAAAACATTTGGGGAAGTCAAAGGATTTGTTGCAAAAAAAAACTTTTCAATGAATATGGAGTCTATTAAAAGTTTAGCAAAGGAAAAAAATTGTGGAATAACTCAGTAAGAATGGAAAAATGTATGCCTGCATACAATGAAGGAAGAGCAAAAGTATCAATGTCAGAAATCACAAATGGATTCAATATCGGAGAGTTTCATTCTAAGTTTTATATTTTAGAGTTTCCTCGGAAGATAATGACAGTGACATTGTTTCTCTACAGTCACTGATGAAAATGAGGATAACGAAATGGCGAGTGATTGAGGTAAAAAAAATATAGTTTGTTATTAATATGTACAACTCATAATATTAATTATGTATAGAATTTATTATGCTTATGCGTTTTTTTTTTTTGCTTACTGTACACAACTACATACAACAGGTGATTTACTTAAGTTTTTCACCTATAACATCATGAATTAAGCCGCATGTTTTTCATGAGATTTTATTCTATTCGCAATCTCCTACATACTTCTGGTACCCTAGTACTTTTGTACGATTTACTGTAAAATTATTGTAAAAGTATTGTAGAATTACTCGTTTCCAGCAGTGGAACGTTTGATGGCCGATGATGAATATGACAGAAAACATTCTGCGCATGACTGTACTTCTTCATAAATTCTGGTAAAATTAGAATGTGTCCAGTTGACGAAAACATTAAAATTATTTAAATATTTTTCACCATCTGGACACGCGTAAAAATCTTGGTCTGTCCAGATGACGAAAGCATAAATGATACTAATTTGAGTTTAACCAACTCGACACAGGTGAGTCCAGTCATGTGTGTCCAGTTGGTGAATAACCCATACAGATGACTCTATAAACTTTTGCAGTTTATTATTATTATAATATTATAATTAGCCACAATGAATGTATTGTGACAGTCATGGTAGTCGTTAAGCCAAGTCAGACGCTTTAGGGCGGCTGGAAAACTTCCAACAGTAAGACCAGCCACTAGTCTTACAAGCCTCCACTAATCCGGACTTGGCCCCCGTGGTGGAGTGTGGCTTTTACATTCCTCAGGTAAGAGACCCGTGGTTCTCGGTGGGGACATAATGGTACATAGAGTCATAAAATATGGTACACGAATCTATGCCTAGCCAAAATATTATTCGTTGAGAACCGATAACTACAGAAGCGTCATCTACATTTTATAAAATAGAGGAATATTATTATGCGTTTACATTTTACCCGAGCGAAGCCGGAGTTTTATCTAGTAACAAATAAACTTTAAAAAAAGTCTGATAAACGCTGAATCAGAATTTTTTAAAGTATTTTTTTGTTAATTATCTGAACTAGATTATTTACCGACACTACCGACAGGGTAACATTATTTAGACGTAAATACAACAACTATATAGTTTGGAAGCGAATAATTTACCTGCGTTTGACGGTTACAAACTACAGCCAAAAATCAAAAGTTCTTCGAAAACCTAATAATGTTTTAATAGTAGATTAGTAGCCAAGGGCTGTAAGGCATCAATTGCAGCCCGAGATATTTAGGCGCACGAGCGCAGCGAGGGCGCCTATAGTTCGAGAGTGCAATTGATTCTTACACCCGAGCTAACTACTCTGCTTTACATCTCGATTGTGAGGTAAGTAGAAAAAAATTAGGTACATACTCGTTTTTCTTTTCGCCACTTCATGAACTCGTCGGAAGTTTTCAAATATCTCTCTTTAGAACTTTCAGGCAAAATATTGTTAATTGCTGCTTCAGCTTCCATTTTCATTGAATCGGGAGTGCAGCTTATATCTTCATCACTTGCATGCAAACTCATGTTTTTTCCTGATTAGCACGTAATTATAAAAAAAATCCCAAAAACGAACAATATTTAAAGTAAAAGTTTTCTATTCCCGCCTTTTTTCATCTTTGTTTTATTATTTTTTTCAAGAACGAAATTGAGCTTCGCCGTTCGATATTTAAAATTGATGACTATTATGTACTCATACGAAGACAAGGCTGAATAGCGAAGCGACCTCTTTTGTCATTGGGCTGAATGCATGATGTCTATTGCCAGTATGATGGTTAGATGTACGCGAACTTTTTGAAAGAGTGAAGAGTTTTTTTTTTAAATTACTTACCGCCCTAGGGCTTTTCTAGCTACATTATTACCCTAGAGCGCTAGCTGGTCACCTACAAGCCCCATTTGGGGGTAATAAGGACCTACTTACCGAATATGAGAGATGTAATAGTAGATTAGTAGCCAAGGGCTGTAAGGCCCTCGCTGGGCTCGTGCGCCTAAATATCTCGGGCTGCAAATGATGCTTACACCCGAGCTAACTACTCTGCTTTACATCTCGATTGTGAGGTAAGTAAAAAAAAACCGGCATTACAAGAATAAAACATTTACTCGTTTTTCTTTTCGCCACTTCATGAACTCGTTGTAAGTTTTTAAATATCTCTCTTTAGAACTTTCAGGCAAAATATTGTTAATTGCTGCTTCAGCTTCCATTTTCATTGAATGGGGAGTGCAGCTTTCATCTTCATCACTTGCAGAACTCATGTTTTTTTTCCTAATTAGCATTAGCACGTAATTATAAAAAAATCCCAAAACAAACAATATTTAAAGTAAAAGTTTTCTATTCCCGCCTTTTTTTATCTTTTTATTTTTTTATTTTTCAAGAACGTAATTGGGCTTCGCCGTTCGATATTTAAAATTAATGACTATTATACTCATACGAAGACAAGGCTGAATAGCGAAGCGACATCTTTTGTCATTGGGCTGAATGCATGATGTCTATAGCCAGTATGATGGTTAGATGTTCGCGAACTTTTTGAAAGAGTGAAGAGTTTTTTCTAATTACTTACCGCCCTAGGGCTTTTCTAGCGACATTATTACCCTAGAGCGCTAATTGGTTAACCTATTAGCCTACAAGCCCCATTTGGGGGTAATAAGGACCTACTTACCGAATATGAGAGATGTAAAATACATTGTAACTGTCACATTAAAAAATATATTATCAAGGAATAAGAATTAATAAATAGACAATACAATTTAGGTTGTACGACAGATTTTATGTATTAAATTTTGCATAATTCATTGATTTTAATATGGCATTGGACACTAAGCATTGATGTGGGTGCTGCATCATACATTACGTCGGGTTAAAAAGTATTAGTATTAATTAATAAAAAATACTTTCTCTTAATACCGATTGAAATAATTGAATAACGATTAATTAAATCGAAAAATCGCCTATTTGACGGTGTTAATATTAAAAACAAACTGTCAGAGAAGGAAACAACTTTTAATGGAATTAGGGCAGGTTTCTGAAATGAGAATTTTGCTAAGTAACTACTTAACTGTAGTGCTGTCTCGTCAAAGTTCTCAGAAGAGCGTGACAAAACGATAGTTAAGTATTTACTGTAAAATCCTCAATTGAGAAACCAGCCCTAAGAAAATGTGAAAAAAATTTTAGAAATAAATAACATCTCATGATATAGGGGACTTACGATATAATTAAATGAAAATGTCAGTTTAGTGGAAAATGCCATGTCAGTCTAGTAAATTCCGCCTATCATGATTTTTATCTGTATTTAACCCTAGATCATTAAACATTATTCTCACAGGCGACACGGCCCCGACGTATTCGCTGTTTAGGTACGTTCCTGACACTCCCCAGCCCCACCGCGCTCAGTACCCTCCTAATGCAATTTTTTAATGCCCCGTGTGCATGCACAGCATCCACACATATTTTACTTCCGGAGTTTTGGCGAATTGTTAGTCTCACGGATGTTTAGTGATTACGCGTGTAAAGTTACTCAAGATAAGTTTTGAAAAATTTTGTTTATTTTTGACTCCTTGTATACCTAAATAAAGTGACCTTTTGTTGATTTCTGTAAATTTTATTACTTTAGTGTGAACCTATAGAAAAAATATGTATTTCAAAATATGTAAATATGTTTGATTTGATACGGCAACAAGATAAAATTCTGCAGTTTTTTAATGACTGAAAATGAGAGTGATGACCAAGAACTCGGCTGTCGATCTACCTGGTGAGCTATCAGTCTCTGAGCAAGAATATAACTTAGAGGAAGATCTCTGCGTAAACACTAACGCAAGTGAGGAATAATCCTTGGTTTCTTCTGATGAAGAGCTAAACATAGTTAGAGGTAATCGAAACCGACATTTGATTTTTCACTCTGAGTGCTTACTGCGAGTTTTTTCATTCACTTTCGATAGCGAGAGCGTTTGCAATTTGTATAGGAGTGACAAAGAGACAACTAGGTGGCGCGCTTTGTCACTCCTATAGAATATGAGTTTACGTTAACGCGATCGAGTAGTTAAAAAAACTCGCACTAAGCACTGATGATGACTCTCCCGAGCGGTCGCAGCCACACCAGCCCGCGACTTTAGTTCAAAATCCGGTATTGTATCCAAGTAAAGCCTACATTTATGGACAACATAAATATAAATAGGCAAAACATGCATGAACATGAACATGTTGGCATGAACTTATGCATCATCAATATGTCGTTTATGTATCAAACATGGTACAGCAACGACAAAAACCGTTAAAACGAAGAGCATTTGTGCAAAAATTGGCTGACGATCTTATTGAGCCGTGTTTGCGGAACGGTAACTTTGAGAAAGAATATCAAGGGCCAGTATCAAAGATATCCTACAAATTGAAGATGTCGTCGCTAGTACTTCTCAAGCCGAGCCAAACAAACGAAAAATTTGCGCATTTTGCAAATATCAGAAGCACAGGATGACTAGTGTCATGCCACTCCTGGAGGAAGGGCATTTGTGGCGAACATACCCTGTCTGTTCAGACTGCCAGGATTAACATTTTTGAAGTTCCTAACAGTTTTTAAGAAGTCTTAATGTATGTCTTCTCATGTTTCCTACTTTTTTAATTTAATACATGTCGTTTCAAGAAAAATATTTACATTTCATTTTGTTAGTCAAAATGACTACTGATTAGTGACTGAAAATATGTGATCTAGGGTTAAGGAACTCCATGTCCCATCGTCAATTTATGAAATTTTCGAGACTGATGTTTTAATTACGATATTTAGTTCTCAAAATCGCTCTCGAAATCACGAAAATGCCACCATTATTGTAATACATTATTGGGCCTCCTTATCAAACAGTAGTCTCTTATTTTTGGGGGGCGCGGAGATTTTACTTAACTGAATGGAATTGGCACTAAGTAAGTATCTATTTAGTAAAATGCAAATTATTAATTAAATGTGTTGTATTAAAAACGACAAGCAGCTGTGAGCAGTTGCGACGAAACGAATAATTTACGAAACCACGGTAATCGTTAGTTTCAATACATCATCATCATCATCATCATTCAGCCACAAGAAGTCCACTGCTGGACATAGGCCTCCTCCATGGATTTCCAAAAAGACCGGTCGGAAGCGCTACAATACATTTTATGGAAATTTTCCGATTTTGGTTACTTAAGTTAAACTTCGACAGTTCAATTAAGTTTTTGGGAGTTGTGATTATCAGCCGGTGTCATCTCAATTTAGTCAGTTCTCTAACATGATTTAAGCAATAACATTTTACTATGAAAGATCAGGGTCATACGGAATTCACAGTTAATTCTGTATGGAAAATTGTGAAAATTGCTTTACATCGAATAAATTTGATTAATCCAAATATTTACAGGTAGGACGACTTAAATGTCAAGTGGCCACGAATACACATAGATTTCATATGTGTATATGTATTTCTAAACGTTTGATACTTCAAGCGACAAACTATGTCGCAAAATGGGGTTCGGGAGTGCGGTCGGAACAAGTAAAATAGGGTATCCAGAGGCAGGGAAATATTTATGTTTTATTTATGAGGTAAAAGAAAGGCACCTGAGAACAACGAAATAAAAAATATTAACTAAGGTCTCAAAAGTAAATATAAAAATATATTAAGGTGGGTCCAGATGTGTTCTTTTGTCCGTACCGTAACGGCCTCGCCAAACAGAAAGCGTAATTAGCGCGCGTCCGTCAGGGCGCTAACGCTAAAGCGCCGTAAAGGCCTCGCCAAACAGAAAGCGTAATTAGCGCGTAAGTGCGCTAAAGCGTCCTGCGTTATAATATAACCTGTCAAACAGCGCTAGCGCTAACTGTACGCGACGCTCTAGCGCCGCTTCGTCATGAGGTCGCGTTGTATTTTATCACAGAATATTAGTTAGCGCCTACTGAATAGCGTCGAAGCTGTCACACACAGAGTGTGGAGAGCGCTAAAAGTATCCGTAACTTATTTGCAAGCACTTTTCTCAACTAAAGTTCACGCGGACGAAGTCGCGGGCAATAGCTAGTTTGTAATATTTCGAAAAGATAACAATATATTGTCTATATTACCTATCGATGCGAATACAGGATGGCAATTTGAGTAGGCACTATAACTACCTGAACCATTGTAGTAACTAGGAAATATTAGATTCTGACCATTATAAACGGCATTCAAAGATTTATGAAAAAAGTACGATAGTTGATCGACAAGAAAAAAAAAGGAAAAATTATTTGTATCATGCCAACCGTTTTTACTGCTTATAGAGGTTAAAAGTCATTGTTCGAAAAAGTAAAATGAAACACAGACTTAGGGCCGATTTTTGAATTGAGAATTTCGCTAAGTAATAATTACTTAACTGTAGTGCTGTCTTGTCAAATTTCTTTAGGAAAGAGCGTGACAGCAAGTATTTACTTAGTGTAAATTCTTAATTCAGAAATCGGCCCTTAATCCAAAAGACCTTAAGAACAAAGCTAAACAGAGATCAGGCTGGTTGTAGCCAATTATAGATCAAGTGAAATCTCCCCGAGACGAGAGACCGCTACTTTTGGAGTTTAAGAACTCCTTTATAATTCAAAAAGAAAATATCTTAGTAGGACACTTACCACTTCTGTTTAATGTGTGTCTAACTAGATTCTGCGTCATCAATTTTATTGTTTTACGTTGTTTTTTTTTTATTTATCCAGGGGTATATACAACCCATAGGGCCGGTTTCTGAGTTGAGAATTTTTAATTTAAAAAATTAAATACTTAACTTTTGTGTTGTCTCGTCAAATTTCTCAGAAAAGAGCGTCACAGAATGTTACTTAAGCATTTACTTTGTGCAAATTCTCAATTCAGAAATCGGCCAATAGCCAACCAAATGCGCTACCACCTGCTTCAATCATTTTGCATCGTCATTTTCTATATGCTGTCTTCTCTAGGTTTCATGTAAAATGAAACTAACGTAAGCCCATAAGACCCAGGAATAAACCTGAGCAAACATCGACCCGGTTTTAGCTAATTTGTAGATCAAATGAAATGAAAACGCTTACCAGATATGTACGCGATTTTAGTCAGTTTTATATCAAGTGGAATGAAACCAATACTGAATCTAAAAGGCCAAAAGGCAAAAGCTGACAACGATGTTAGCCTCCAAGCGAGAAAAAAAGAAGAATGAACAAATAAGTGAATGGAATCTATATAAGCAAATCTAACTAGTCATGAACCATGTTTTTGCCTGTTTCAGGTCCAGTAAAATAAAACTTACACTGAACCCAAAATACCCAAGGGCGAACTGATCAGACACCTATGCGATTCAGATTAAATAAAATTAATCCTATTTTGAACTCTACCTACTTGACTCTTCGTGTTAGCCTCGACGGTATACGGTTGAAGAGAGTGATCGATTTGCTCGTTTTGAGTAACTGTAACTATTTCCGGCTACCGAGGTCGAAGCAATTATGTAACAATCAAAACTCTTGTGGACATGTCACTTAGCTCCGAAAACGAGCATAAACATATGTATCATTAAATGATCACTACCCTCTTGCTGGAGTATAAAAAATACTTCGTGTGTGCCTTTAACATTTTCAGAGCTCCCTCGATTTCTCCAGCATACCATCATGAGATCTTGACGTGATGACTATGAAACTACATAGGCTGCTACTTATGTATGCGGAATCTGGGATTCAAATAATTTTAAACGCAATGTCTGACCTCCATGGTCAAATTCGTTCTTTTTTTAAATACTGGCCGCTAATATTTTTCTTTTATATACGTTAGTGTTTTGTTTTTGTTGGGTTTAAAATGTCATATCGCTGAAAAAATGGAACTCACTCGTGAAAATATTCGTGCTATGATTTATTACGATTTTCGACGTGGTTTAACGCAACAACAGTGCGTAGATCAATTAACTTTGACTTTTGGTGGTGAAGCTCCATCAAAAACGACTGTGTATCACTGGCTTAGTGAGTTTAATCGCGGGCGCAGCAAGCTCACGGATGAAGTTAAAGAAGGTCGCCCGAAATCGGTGGTTGTGCCACAAAATATTGAAGCTGTGCGAAAACTAATAATGCAAGACCGCCATGTTACGTATCGCGAGATAGAGGCTATTCTGGGCATATGTATGACGAGCATTCATAGGATATTACATGAACATTTGTCTGTAAAAAAAATTTGTTCGCGTTGGATCCCGCACAACTTAACTCAGGATCAAAAAGATGCTCGCGTCGAATGGTGCAAGAAAACCTTTAAAAAATTCAACGGAGGCGACTCAAAATCTGTTTATAATATCTACACAGGTGACGAAACCTGGATCTACGCGTACGGTCCCGAAACTAAACAACAATCAACAGTTTGGGTGTTTCAAAATGAGCCGAACCTTACGAAAGTGGCTCGTGCAAAAAGCACTGTAAAGCAAATGGTGGCCTGATTTTTTTGGTATTAATGGCCATGTGGCTAAAATACCACTGGAGAATCGCAGAACGGTTAATTCGGAGTGGACACGACCATTTGTTTGCCGGAAGTATTTGAAGAAATACGCCAAAACAACCAGCGACGCAGAATCATACTTCACCATGACAATGCCAGCTGTCATACATCTCAGGAAACAACTACATTTTTGGATGTTCAAAAAATAGAATTGAAGGGTCATCCACCGTACAGCCCTGATTTGGCTCCCAATGATTTCTATTTATTCCCAAATGTAAAGAATAAATTACGTGGTCAACGATTTTCGACCCGTGAAGATGCCGTAGATGCGTTCAAACAGCACGTTTTGGAGATACCTGAATCAGAGTGGAAAAAGTGTTTTACAAATTGGTTTCATCGAATGCAAAAGTGCATCGATCATAGTGGAGAATACTTTGAAAAACAATAAAAGCATATTTAGCCATATACATTTGTTTATTTTTTCTATTCCGCATACATAAGTAGCAGCCCTCGTACATAGGTCTACTCTTTCAAGCAAAAAGAAGAATTCTTCAAATTGGTCCAGGCACCTTCAAATAATCGGGGAACATACATAAATAAATAAAAACTGTCATGTATGTGTCGGGTCACGCGCAGTTTAGAGTTCCGTAGAAGGTATTTTTTACCTACTTTATAGAACCAACAAATTCATCAAAGTTATTTTTAATGGATTTGTAAGAAGTATTTTTCCTTCATTCTTATGTACGACTGCCCCGATTTTTTTCACTTTTCTACAATCGACCGTTTCAAAGCTAGGAGAGGAAAGTTGGGGAACAGAAACGGCCTACTATGACAAAATAGGTGACAAAAGGTTGAAAATTTCATTTGCGCAAACGGATCCCTTGTATCGAAAAATGGATTTCTACAGTTTTGTCGGCATGATTAATGTGTAATATGAAAAATTTCAGCTTTCTAGCACTTGTCATCTCTGTGCTAGGCCACGGAAGGACATGACGAACCGATTTCTTGAAAAGGTTTCTTGTTGACTACGGAACCCTAGAAAATCGACGAATTGAAAACCTCCTCCTTTTTTAAAGTTAGTTAAAAATACGTTACGTGTATTATGTAAAATTTAAGTTTCAGTCTACTAATTATGGCTTATAAATAGGGTCTCGATTAGCACCTTTCACATATAAAACAAACTTTACTCTAATATTAATAATTTTAATTAACAATTAAAATTAAATTAAAGTAACATTAAAATTTAAATGTTACATGTGTAACGTAGGTGATCTGCTTACGAATGAGGTTTTATGCTATTTCAAGGTTATGCCTAATGTTCCAATGTTATTAAATGTATTGTCTTTAGCAATTCAAGATAAAATGGGCTGCTCTGTACTCGTACTTTCGAGTTTCATTCATATCAACCCCCCGTATAGGCCTGCCCCGGATCTTTTAAACTAAAAGATCACTTATTACGATATAATCTAAATCTTAAAATAAAATATTTTTCTCAATGAAACATGAAAATATACTAAGTGTATAACTTATATTATTTATAAGTACACACTTAGTCCTTTAATGTGGTTTACACATTTTTAGATAGTATGATTCCAGCAACAATTATTTAAGGTAGCGACTCCCGCCAAAAGCGCCAACGCGACAACAAAGACCGTGATTATTAAAAGTCAACTTTTCATCTTTTTATTAAAGGGGCATTCCATTGGTGGGACAGTTTACTCCAGAATCCCTAATGTTTAGACCTATAACTTTGTATTTTGATCTATTATAATGATGAAATAGTTATTTTACCGTAGATTATGAACCGACTTTAAAACTTCACTATGGAAAAATATTACTTAATAAATATTTTGGTGACATTTCAGTGGTTAAAGGAGTGTGACTGGTGGGACACTCAAAAATACCTCACCTCCGCCTTCTGCACTGTCACTTAAGATTTTAGCCCAAATAGTATACATAGCCAGATGTCTTTTACTATGCTATAAAATGATTAAATAAACTACACAAGAAACTAAAAATTAGCACCAAGTTTAGTTTCTACAGGAAAATATGGAAAGTAGAAATTGTGACAAGTGGGAAATTGGCTAAAAAATTTACTCGTTTTTATGTCATATTTAGAATTATTTATTAACTATTAAACCAATATCACATAATTAATCTTTATTTCTGGTAATTTAATTTATAGTTTCTTCATTATTAATATAATTGTTTGTTAATTAAAGTTCTCGAATTTATGGTCATATCATAACGAATTAACAATTATTATTATTAAAATCGACCAAATAGGGGATGTATTAGCAAAGGGCAAGATAAAAAGTACCCGAAACCGACGTATGTGCATGCATCGACTAACTAATGAATGTCGATGAAGCAAAAGTGATTTGTCAGGATCGTGGCAGTCCAGGTCTCTGCCTACCCCCCTACATTATTAAAATCTTTGAAAAAATCCACATCGTACTTTCTTATACAAAATAAATGCAATAGTTTTAAGTTACTTTTTCGGTTTTCTGAAGCAGTCTACTTTCATCACTCTTAATTTTTTTTCTAGTTTTCCTTTTTCGCTCAGCAGCATTCATCTTAAAAGCAGAAAAGGCAATCACAAAGAACCATAGAAACAAGCTAGGAATAGATTAAAAATGCTTAGAACAGCCCATAACAAGTTTTACAAAAATGAAAACCTCCTCTTTCCCACTCTTCAAAACATTGCCCCAGAAAAACATGCTAAACAATTAAACAATTACCCAATTCTTACTTTCCAAAAATCTCCACTTAAGTAGAACGCATTTTGAGGTTGTATTACATGTGTGTTTTTGTGTGACTGGTGGGACATGCTACTCGCTCATTGTATTTATGGGTTTTTGAGTAAAATTCTTACCTTTTCTGCTGTATTTTTAGTCCACACTAAAATTGAAGAAATTCGAATCACTCTCAGACGCTGTATGGTTGAAAATATTAATCAAAATAGCCGAAAACCTTGTCGCCAATATGGTGCAAAATAATCGTACCACTCTTTCACAATGAACAACAACTTGTCATAGTGAAAAAAAAACTTAATCTTGTTTTTTTTCTACACAATTTTTACAGATCATGTAAATATAACTAATATACATTGCGTTAAGAATAAATTGGTTATAATTATATCAATTTAAGAAAATAACTCATTTTCCTATTTCCCGTGGAATGCCCCTAAAACGAATCAAATTGTACATTTAATTTCAAATTATAAAAAAGTAGTAAGCGTAGACATCAAAACTAAATAATTAAATTTTGATGTGTAGTATCTGCGGATTCTAATAAAAAAATTATGACATTAACGGTCTGTTTTTTATACATGTACTAACTTGCTAAGTTTCGGACTAAGTGCGTAAAATTTAAATTTCAACTTTCGCTTTACAAGGCTATAAAAAAGTAACAGCAACCGGGATCTTTCAACTCTATAAAAAAATCCTCGCTAATGATGTGCCAGATGTCGTAACAATCGGGTCACATAAGGGACACATAATATTAAAAATTTTGTTTAAAGAATATTCATGAATTTATAAGAGAAGTGTATATCTTGCTGTCATACTCTTGCTAAGTAAAGACTCTGACCTAGCTATTTTTTTGTCGAGAGCTCGCTACACTGCCTTTGCTACAAAAGAAGGGATTCTCAATTTACGTAATATACGCCACTGAGCAAATAAAGAGGCAAACCCACGTGTGAAAAGGCAGAAATCTTTTCAAAGAAGGTTTAGTGTCAACGTTTGGGCAGCAGTAATTTGTAATCAAGTGATTGGACCGCATTAACTGGCATAAAATTTTGCGTTGTTATTTATAGACCGGGACACAGAGCGTCTCGGCCTGATCGGAGCTCGGCCTTCGGCCTCGCCTCGGCGGGGTCACTCGTCCATGTTTGCCATGCCACAAGTCCTTCGGCCTCGCAAGTTAGTCAAATCTGTTTTTTGAACTGAATTTCGTCAACTTCGTCAACATCTTGATATTCCAAAAGGTCCGATTTTTCCCATAATACCTGGGTCTTTTGAAAACGCATGTCGTTGACAGCATATCTCGAGCATTATGCCCAGTTGGCTGCTGAGTTTTTTGCGCAGTGGTCTGAATAATGGATTATTTTCGGGCGGCCATAATAGAGCCGCCATTTTGGTTTTCAAACAGCCAAAATTTTTTTTCTCAATCGTCTCACCCAAAGAATATTCGTACATAATTTGATCGAAATCAGTCTGTAAACAACAAAATTAGCACATTATTATTTGTATGGGAGAAGACGTTCTAATAAAAAAAATCGGCTTCATAGGATGGCAGTATATCGTACCTTCCCAACAACTTTCTCATACATTTTCTTCACGTAGCACCTACCGTTTCCGAAAAAACGTATATTGATTAATCACTCAGTGAGTATACCGTGTTGTAGATTTATATATACAATTTTAACGGAACTCTCGGTGGGCGAGTCGCACTTGTGTTTTTTTTAATCTGATCCATAACAAGAAATTGAAAATAGAGATGTTATTATGATATTGGAAGAATAAGTCAAATTCATGTAAGAAGTCACTAATGAGCTGTTTAATAAAGTTTTAAGTTATGCAAAAATAAATTGCCAAGCTGCGCCCAGCATCTAACCATAAAAATTTAATTAAAATGTAGCGAATTCCCAGTTCAGAAACTGGCACTAACCCCCGGTTTACCGTACACTAACAAGCAGTTAATCTACTGTTGACAGCTGTGAGTTGGCCAAAGTGCATACGACAAAAACGTTTGACAGAAACAGATTGTTAGCGTACGAGAAACTAGGGGTAAATCACTTAAAGTGTAAACAGGGAACTATAGCCAGCAAAATTAAAATTATTAATAAACGTTTTTATTCCGTATTTATCATTGTTTTACTTGCCGGGGAAGTCCCAACTGGCTAGGTTCATAGATAAGTCACGGCTGAGTACGTTGAAATTTTTACGCAGTTAATACGTATGACAATTAATGACTAACGCCCTCGTGGCGCCTTCAGACATCGATGTAGAGATGAAACACAAACACTGTTTTGTAAGACAATCTCATTACGCTACGTGACTCGTATCAAATTTGACGCGATAAATAGATATTTCCTGTAGTATCTAACGTAAGAAACCGAAATATATTGACTTTGCTAAGTAAATATGCAGGATGGCTGCAAATCAAACCAAACATTATTAGCTAAAAAAGGTTTCTGTGTACATTGATATTACAGGACTTACATTAAAGTGATCTTCACATAAATACACCCAAGTTTCAGTCGATATAGAATCGGGGTCTCTCTTGGCAAGTTTGAGCCAAGTTTTTTTGTATGTTTATTTCACTGGGCACACGAATCTGCGACTTCCCGGCGGTCTTTATTGACGTGTTTTTGCAGTCTCGAATAATACAATAATGATAATTGATATATTTTGCATGTAAACTCGATGAAATCATGAATGCGTTGTTGTTATTTCACTATGCTCACAGATCACTAACAGATTTTAGGACTAGGTAAAGATCGTTTCACCAAACAAGTCCCACGGTAAAATCCTTAAGGCCATAACAATAAAAGCCAAAATTCACTAACTCATACTTCTTTCGTGGCACAAACTCTACCTATGTTGAAATGAAATGAAATGAAAATAGTTTATTTACATAACAGATATTTACATTAGCACAATCGGGCAAGATCTTCCTTTTAAGTATTTAGAATACTTGTAACAGGAAGCTCCGCTCTTCCACATTGGACGTAAGACTAGTTGGTCTTGTTTACACATTACATTAGGTCCTTGAAATTTAGATGACACAACATGCTATGTAAAATACTAATTAACGAGTTTTTAAGGTAAAACTATAGTATCATGCGTATGATGATGTGTGTGTGTGTGTGTGTGTGTGTGTGTGTGTGTGTGTGTGTGTGTGTGTGTGTGTGTGTGTGTGTGTGTGTGTGTGTGTGTGTGTGTGTGTGTGTGTAGTTAAACTTTATTACGGATACATTTCCTTATTTTTTAATGTATTAGTACACTTACGGCCTTACCAATAAAGGTTATGCGCTGTGTATACAGCCGTTATGCGAGGTCTGACAAAGTGATTATTTGTACGCTGAATGCGATTATACCAGTATAAGTTGATATACGTCAAATAGTTATTCAGAGTGTATAACTTATTTATTAGTAAGGCCGTTAATGTGCAGTGCTTAGGGCTTGAAGCCTTAGTTCAAAAATAACGCCCCAATGCGATCCAAAAAGGGCAATGTATAAAAATAAGAAACAACAAACTAATTAGGCGTTGTAAGGTTTAAGCTACTCACCCTCTAGATAGCTTATGCTCGACAGTATTCTCACATCAAAATTCAGTTGACATCCATAACAATTGATTGCACTCTTGCCCTGCCCTACGCCACAGCTTGGGATCGGTATAAACACACTTAACTATTACATAATTAAAACCACAGGACAAGATGGTACATTACATTCGACAAAATTTTATCAAGTGATTTCAACATGTGATTTCAAGTGTTGAATGTCAAACTTTGTTTACAAATCTTTAGGACTTCAAACTATAGACAAAAATGGCGGACCGCGTTTTTGGCTGTTTAGCAAAGCAACGTTTTAAAATAATGTTTTTGTTGCTTTTAGGTCCTCAAATATACTAAAATATTTTTTGGTCTAATGGAAGAGATATTTAGCATTTAAGACATACTTGAAAAAAGAGTCAAGTAGCGGATTGGGCCCAGAGATACCCGTCTCCTTTGCCAATATGATAAGACGCTACAAATAGAGGTTTGCACTTTATAAAGCTGCGAATAATTTATTAAAATTGAAATTACCGCCTATTCAAGTTATGATACTCGTATTTTTACGTCAAAGGGGTTAATGTCAGCTACTATTTATGCCCATAATAGACGTTCAATTGTAAAATGCGTGTTGTACAAACATCTGAAATAGGTATAACGCACTTGTAAAATATTATATTATTATCTATCCTTGTTGTCCTGGCACGCCCTGTACACGATGGGTCAACCAAGTCGTTTTGGTGGTAGTCACCCGTATCGGAAATAAGTAGGGTGCACGTATATTTCGTATTACGGATCTAACACGTCGACTGCATTAAACGCCATCATGTTGTTTACAATATGCTTCATGTTATTATTATTGTATTTGTGAGACGCTCTCTGTCAGATCAATAATTTATCTATTTATTGAACCAAATTCGATCTAAAATACAAACATAATTTAGCACTTCAGAAACATCAAAAAAATAAACAGATACCCCGATGAACTGGGGCACTACTAAGTAACTTACTGGTTCACTGTATAGACTCGTCCTACGTAGCCTACTTCAAAATACACATAACACAGATAATAATATATTGGCAGTTCGGAAACGTGAAAATGGATAAACAGATGCAGTGGACAGAAACGTAATTGTAGGGCGAATTTATAGACTACAGTACTAAATTTGGTCGGAAACCAATTATTAAAATCGTCTCATCAATCCATTTTCTTTTAAGATAAGAAACATCTGAAAAAATTAAATTTTTACTGCCTACTACTTGATGTGCTCTGAAAATGTGTAACGAAATCCATTAAATCTTCATCTTTCATAAGCTTCTGTAATTTAATTTTTTTTTCGATTTGTTATTGACTGATAAGTCTGTAATACCATGTTCACGAACAAGAAACCAGGAATTAGGTTAGTCTCGCTGAACAGGTTCTAGGTCATGTTTACGGCTACTCTAATTTTTTGAACTGTTATTTAAATATTCGAAAGATATTATGATCAGTTGAAAAAAAAATATGGGAGTTATTTTTTTTATCGCTGGTTGGAAATTTAGTACGACAGTAAAACATAGACAGTAATAATTGGCCGGTAATTTCGTCTTACAATGTCACTAAAAATACGTTAGCAGACTAGATAAATAATTCGGCAGTTCGCAGGGAGCGGAAACACCCGAATCTTTTGGTACTCTTTACGCGTTCTCTCTTACTCTAGATGAAACCTAGCTAAACCAAACCTTACAACTTTGCTACTACAGGACCACGTTTCAAACTACCTTTTATAGTCTTCATTACAATTCTAATGTACGCTACGATGTTCGCTGCTCGCCAACATGGGGCCAGGCCATTGTTTCAAACGCGACAACGCGCCATAAGATATCGCCAGTTACCGAGCCCGATAAAGCGGCGGTGCTGCAGGGACAGAGCCCTACGCAACACAAATTATATGGACCTACCCTTGAATTAACTACTTTTTACGTACACATGCGTTCAGTAGAACATAAATAAAATAATATATACAACACCTCCTTTCGAAGCTGGTAAAAAGTACAAGAACTACAGAAAATAATTGAATAGGTGATTTCTAAAACCCCACATGTAACACAGACCTAACTTTTCAGGAGACAATAAACACTGATTATAAATACATGTGGTAGTTATTTAGTTGTTTTTTCAGGTTGTATGTAAAATAATATACAGGGCGTCCCAAAGTAATGGGACATGAAGGGAAAGTACCTTAAATATAGTAGATAGGGTATTTTGCTGAAAGAAGACTTTGTTATTTTTAAAAGTTAGTAATTCAAGGTTGTCTGGAAGAGATCGCTTTTAGCGATAAGACCGCCAATTGTATACGACAAATTTTAGATTTAAGGTTTCCAATGTATAATATCTCTTTCTGGTGTGTACAATAAAGAGTTCTAATCTAAATCTGCATTCAAAGATTTTCTAAAAATTACTTGCCTCGTCTGGAAATCGAACCGACGTAAATGTAAAAAAAAACACCCCTACGTATGATGCCAATCGAAAGAATGGCCAACAAATAATAACTCTTCTTAAGTAACATAGTATTTTAAAAGAAAGGAACAGCATGAAATTAATCATTTTAATCAAATTAAAAACTACATAGACTGACGTAGTCAATCAAGTTGAAAATGAAAAATGAAAATCAACAGGCTACGGACTCATTAAAAGATTGGCTATTTGCGTAAGACAAGAGGGATCACATTTTGAGCATTTAATTAATTAATTTACAAAAAATACCCACTTAATTGACTACGGCAGTTTCATGTATGTTTTTAATTTGTTTAAAATGATTAATTTCCCGCTGTTAATTTCTTTTAAAATACTATGTTACTTAAGAAGAGTTATTAATTTTTGGCCATTCTTTCGATAGGCATCATAAAAGTAGGGGTGTTTTTTTTACATTTAAGTCGGTTCGATTCCCAGACGAGGCAAGTAATTTTTAGAAAATCTTTGAATGCAGAATTACTAACTTTTAAAAATAACATAAAGTATTATTTCAGCAAAATACCCTATCTACGATATTTAAGGTACTTTCCCTTCATGTCCCATAACTTTGGGACGCCCTGTATAGCCTAACAATATAATAAGGTACATTTCGTATTTTAAAATATTCCTATAATGTATGAATGAATACAAGATAAAATTGCGTCATATGTAGGGTTTTCGCAAAAAAGTACGGTTTTGGTAAAGAAATTTAAAAATTTCTAGGAAATTATGCAGCTGAAACAAAAAATATACAGGATGTCCCGTTATGAGTGGTCCAAACGGTAATTGGTGAAGAATTGGTCTATCCTCTATCTCTAAAACAAAAAATAGGTTTAGTAAAAGTATCATAGTGTTCGAGATATTTGATATCAAAGATTTTTCTTTTCATATTACTTTTTATCTACATATGAAAGATTTGTGAATATTTCTGACTTTACGTGCTACTAAACGTAAATCATATTTTTTTCAAAATTCTCATAAATAAAATTTAAAAAAAATCTTTGATCTCAAATATCCCGAAAACCATAACACTTTTACTAAACAAAATTTTTGTTTTTCTGATAGAGGATAGTTCAACCCATCACCAAATACCGTTTGGACCACTCATAACGGGACACCCTGTATACATGAACAATATATTTATTAATTAAAACGTGGTTAATTACAATCAAAAGCAACCATAGTCAAACTTTCGGGAATTTCGACATCGCATGTTGGTCGAGCAAAAATGTATCTATAGAAGTTTTTGTATTCTTCTGGGACATACGGGAAAAAAAATTTCAGGTCATTCACCTTATTTATATTGATAGGTACATAGCCTTTCTTAATACCTTTAGAAACACCACATATTACTGCAAAAGTGATGTTTTTGAAATGACTGAGTGTTCAAAACGCTTCAAGAATGAGCGTTCCAAACGCTTTTTCATACCTATTAGCCAATGTCACAAGTGTGGTTTTTGCATGGATCGATAGGTTTTCATCCATAGATATGAATCCGGTCCTAACTCAATTTAGGAAAAAATGTAACAAAAGGGGGGTTTTAGAAATCACCGATTCAATTGGGCATATTAAAGGCCACCGGAGTCCGGACGTTAACCGAGCTCTTCTATACCGTAGGATAAACTGATATCTACCTATGTAGCTATGACGACGCGACGGCGAGACTCCCTCAGAGAAGAACCGATTAGTTAAGTTTGGAAATACTCATGATCCCAAAATTGCCTTAATAGATAAATATTTTTTAACTAAAAATCACATTTGTGGTATGGGAGAATCCCTTGAGTATTTATTTTACTCTGTTTTAGTATTTTTCGTCAGCGGCAACAGAAATCAGAAAATTGCAACTAAGTATCTAGTCGGTGGTTCATGAGAAACAACCTTGTAACAGACAGACGGACAGTCTTAGTAAGTAATAGGGTCCCTTTTTACCCTTTGTTTACCCCTAAAAAGGGTCTACCGACGGACAGATAGACCACTAAAGGGTTTTCTTTTTTTTTCTTTTTGAGATACTGAATCCTAAAAAACCAGAAAAATCAGGTGTACCTACTATACGAAAAATCACGTCGATAACAATGTTTCACTTTTACAAGGAGCATAAATAAAAACACGCTTTCAAATTATTATTAGGGTTTACGAGAGATTAATTAGAAATAAGACACGCAAAGAAGCGCGTGCCAAACCAGACAGGCCGTGTCGTGTGTGACGTGCCTAATCAATTCCAGATATCAGCCTATGATAAGCGTGACTTAGGGCCTTTTCACACGTACCACAACCACACCACGTGGCCGGGCGTATATTTTGTATGGAAAATGAATAGGACTATTTTGCAGTCGTTATCGACTGCGTGTGTGATATCGATCACATCGCGACCACATCGCAACCACATCGCAACCTATGAATGCCAGAGTCGTACTGTGTCTGCACACGACGTAACCGCATCGCAACTACTGGCGACAATGCAACAACATCCACATTTTGTCGGTACCACAACGCAACTACTGGCGACAACGCAACCACATGGAAATTTGTCGGTACCACAACGCAACTACAAAAAGCTGCAGCGACACTATTCACACGTGTCACACAACCACTGCTTGACCGCGGCTTGATTCGGTCGTTGCGACGTGGTGTGGTTGTGGTACGTGTGAATAAGCCCTTAGTGTGCTACAGAAAAATTCGGCGCAACTTGGGCTTGGGCAGCGAGGTGACGTACCACCACTTAATTGTTTATTAATATGGTAACTTATAAATAACGCAAAAACGCTTCTTCAGTATCTAAAGATACTCCTCCAAAAAGCAAAAGTATAAAATTCTCAGTTTTATTTGTAATTTCTATCTTAAAACCGAACACGCTTAATTTCTATCAAAAATGAAATTGTGAATTTTTTGTTATTGATGTTCAGCTATCATTCGTTACTGGAAGTGGTTTTAGGGTAGGTATCGCGTTATCTCAGTAACACTGTCAAAATTAACATCCGTTCGCGCCGTTTCGTTCTTTTTTGGGAAAAAAAAGGCGATACAAGAATACTTAACGCAATTCTAATTTCAGATACCTCAGATTCATATCAATTCAGAGCCTATGAAGTGGCTGAATTGAGAAGTACGTCTACAGTAATAAGGTCTTCAATTGTACTGTATCTTTGTAAATGTTGTATTTCTATGTTTTCCCTGGTAATATAATAATAAAGATAATAAGGAATATTATCTTATCATACTCGATTTATTTTTATTGTTTTGCGTGTGAGTGTGCGTGTGTGTGTGTGTGTGTGTGTGTGAGAGTGTGTGTGTGTGTGTGTGTGTATGTGTGTATGTGTGTAGTTTTAGTTTTTACAATTATGTTTGACGAAGCTTTTTGCCAATGTACTTGATGTAACGAAAACTCTCTGCTTAAGTGTATGTAGCTGGGCAATATCGCCTACTAACCAGTTGTTAATTTCAAGGCCATAAGTTAAAAACTTAAAATTCGTTGCTATGTTGAGCAAAATTAATTTCAAGCGCGATGTCAGTGGCCATGGGTGGCAAATGTTGAAATGAGGCTGAAGCCAACTCCACAAAGAAACGCATCTATTATTGTGTGTGACGAATGTTATCAAAGGGGATCGCATTACAATACCACCTCATCTCAGAGAAGGGGTCCTTTATCAGACAGAGTCAAAAAAATTCTTTGTTATGGTTTCCAAATAAGGCTAGCGAAAAGTAGCCTGGTATAATTGTAATTGAATAAAAAATATAATATTAAGGAGGAAAGCATCCCCCTCACATTGGTGACCCTCAGACGAACAAAAAACAGAATGGCAAGCGGTGAAAAAGAAATATCATCGACAATGACAAGCCTAGAAGAATTGTTCACGACAATGGAACAAATTTTGACGACAAAAATCACCCAGCAAATAGCGGAACTGAGCAATTACCGAAACGCAAGTGGACGAAACTTGCAAAGGCGACACAGGTCCGTATCCAGGGGGCGTCAACGATCCCGAAATAGATCCCTCGGTGTATGTTGGTACCATACTATTTTTGGGAACAAAGCGAGAAAATGCACCTCCACTTGCAACTATAAGACCGGCACCAAGTCGGAAAACAAACCGGACAGTCAATAATGGCGGCAGACGACTGTCCGGACTATTTATAACGGATCCAAGAAGCAAGATTGAATATTTAGTTGATACCGGTTCAGACGTTTGTGTGCTACCATCAAAATTCTTGCAAGAGCCCAGAAAACCGATTACCAACTACAATCTGACAGCAGCCAATGGCACGCCTATTAAAACATATGGGACAATGAAGATGTACCTAAATCTAGGCCTGCGCAGAGATTTCACGTGGAACTTCGTCGGGGCCGACGTAGACAGACCGATTATCGGCGCCGATTTCTTATCCCTTCATTTGGCGGTAATTAGCATAACCATAGTTAAACAATGGCCGCGTGCCCGCTGCGGGCATTTGCCAAGCGAAGGGATATCCCATTTCGGTTTACTAGTTGACTGTCAACAACATCGTCTCCTGGACAGCGTCACTACGCTTACCGCGGCAGGCACATCCAAGCTGTGCAACACACACAGCGTGAAGGCTATCTCGGGATTGAGCAAATATCACCAGCTTTTAGCCCAATACCAAGAACTAACGAAACCTTGTGGCATCGACAGACAGGTGAAACACACGACGTTCACTACATCCGCACAACACCTGGCCCTCCAGTTTACTGCAGACCGAGACGCCTCGCCCCAGATCGACTGAAGGTGGCCAAGGCCTAGTTCGAGGAAATGGTCCAAGTCGGAACTGCGCGTCGCTCAGACTCACGTCAAGCCTCTCGTTTTTGCTTACACAAATTTTCTGGCGCACCAAAATATATATCCTGCTGAAACCGAAACCCTTAATTATTAACAAAGTTTTACCAACCGTTAACACTTTTAGTAGTAAAGAAAGCGATGAAATTTCGACTATCAGCCCAAAACTAATGTAAAGGCGGCTCCAGATATGGTCTTTTATCCGTACCGTTCCTCCGATCCGTATCAGGCAGCGTCGCGGTCCAAAAACGCTGGTGTGGACGCCTATTTGGAACGGTACGGTCGATCGGCAGGCGTCCACACTAGCGTTTTTGGATCGCGACGCTGATACAGATCGGAGGAACGGTACTGACAAAAGAACATATCTGGTCCCGCCCTTAGGCTACCGTTCGGAAGAATCCGAACCTTCTATAGACATAACATTTCGATAAAAAAAAAAAACAGAAACAAAATGTATACTTTAACGTTGTTAATCGCCTTGAACTCGTCTCCATAGCAAAAAGTTGTCGAAAAATAATATAGCGTAGGCTATCCACTGAAGCTCAAATGACGCATGTGTAGGTACGAAAAAGCCAAATATAACCCGGAAAAGACATGAAGGCTAGAGTCAGAGGCCGAATATTGAGCAGTTTTGGGCCAAAACCGAAATTACAGCCGAACCTATCGTTTTCTAACTGAACCTGACCAAAAACGAATATTCGGTCGGACTCTACTCTAACTTTTAATGATTTTTTTTTCTGAATATGTACTTAATGGTGATTCGGAACTCTGTGGACGAGTTCGACTCGCGTTTGGTCAGCTTTTATTTTTTATGTGAGGTACTAACTCCCAGTGGGATCGAAATAGGGGGTGACAAACTCACATATTTTCAAAAAAAATATATATATGCAAGGTAGAGTGAGAACTTGGTATTTTTGAAAGTGGGGTTTACAGCTGTCTATTTGTTCTATATTTACTAGAATTCGTATATAAGTTTCTTTTGACTAGTGAAAAGGGTAGAGAGATCATTTCTAATACCTCATAGTATGACACCGTAGCTGAGCCACGCGTAAGCGTATGCATAGTAAGTAGTTAAAGCTGTTTGTAAATTTGTTGTTTTTTTATTTCTCTAAGTGCATAAGAATAACTTGCAAGTTTTGATCGTAGTTTTTTTATGTGCGTTTTCCAATTAATGTTTGTGTCTATTTCTAAGCCAAGATGTGTGAAATCAGTAACAGTTTCTATTTTTGCATTGTTGTATTGGAAGTCAATGTTTATGGGCGTTTTCTGATGTGGGTGGAAAGGCATTATTTTATTTTTCTTGTAGTTTATTTCTAGATTGTGTTCCTTGAGCCAGTCCGTTGTTTTATCTAGTATTATAGTATTTCCCGCGATTCCCCTATGTATGTTCCGAGATTTTCGAGTCATCAAACATCTGAAAAATTTATAATTTTTAACTAACTTTGCGATTCTTTATTTTTTATGGCGCTATTGTATCAGATTGACCCACAATTGAGTTTGTGTCTGCAAGGCACACTATTCACCTATTTTGGAAAAAATAAAAATCATGTATCTTAATAATGCATGGCTCTGTGGCCAATAATGTCTTGTACGTCAAGGTGGGACAAAAATACGAAAAAAATTATACCTCGAAAACTACAAACTCAATCACATCAATACATACTGAAATATGAATTAACATTATTTTGGCCCACATAGACGTTTGGAATTCTTAGTGTATGAAGTATCGATTACGATAAATGAAAATTCTAGCATACGGATCAATTGAAAAAAAAGAACCCTTAAATTAAAACGTAAAATATTTGTTAACGTAAAAAAATATTTTTGATTACATTGAACTTACGATTAAATATAAGTTGAAATTTCATTGTATCGAAACAATACTTGCTTCCACATAAATAGTATAGAGCAGTCGCTCAATGACTTAAGCAAGCGATACACTGAGGCACAAGAAGAAATGGAAGCAGAACCTACTATGTATTCTGTGGCAGAACTAACTGCCAAAGGTACTTTTAACATGAATCTGTTTCAATCACTCAGAAACAAAATATCAGCGGATTCTTCATGTAAAATGCTACGGAATCAGCCACCAGCGTCAGCATACCTCTCCTCATCAATGCGTGGGTGACATAAGTCCACCTGAATCAAGCCAACTCCAAAACATTACTGCAATAACTTGCAGCCGACGTGAATCAGACACCCCAAGCATGACTGACCCGCCAGCTAAAAGGGGGACCAAAATCTATTCCGATATTATAGGTGTAGGTAGGGTTAGATCCTTTGTTTAAATGACAGGCTGTCACAGAATGTGCTAAATAAGTGTTACTCTCATACCAGTTTACTTACAGTTTACACAATAAAAAACAAAACAACCTTCATTTTGTAAGTAGGAAATAGCCACGGCATTAAAAAGACTGTATAAGCACTATATTGGAATTGTATGGTCAAGCTGAAGATGACCAACCGTGGACGGAAAAGTTAGTTTTTTTGTGCTTTCCCTGTCCACAAGAGAAAATAATAACATCCATAGCTTGAATGTAAATCGAGTCCGTGCTTTGCCGCTCTCGCAAGTGGTTTGTTTGACCTTAGTCTAAAAATAGTAAATCTCGGTTTTAATTTATCATCAGCCCCAAAAAATGTCCACTAAACTACGAGTGTGTGCTACAGTAATGTTATTTCATTATCTCATAACTTATTTCATGAAGAGTATACAGACGACTTGATTGCGTATTAACCCTAGAAAGATAATCTACGTCCGCGAGACGTGCGCGGTGGCGATATATCGTCATTTCTTTTTAATCGCAATAGCTAGCGCGTTGTCTCGCTCAACCAACTCAGGAGTCGGCTGGGGCTAACTCGAGACGGCTGCATCCCATAGGTAAGTACTCTCATTATTTAGATACTGATGTGGCATACGTCTGTTAGACGTATGATGATCTTTTGTGAAACTTTTGCAAAATTCTTAACTTAAAATTGTTTTGTTTTTTGAGATTTCTTTCATCTATTTTAAGGTCTACCAACAAAAGCGTAATGAAAAAGCAAAGAAGTTTAAATGAAGAAGATATTGAGCAGTTTTTGGAGAAGGATGACGACGATTATTTAGTGAAAATCAACAGCGAAGAAGAGCACCCGAATATTACCTTCTGAAAGGTGGTTCTCCGCAGAATGATACCGAGGACGAGTTACTCTCGAAGCTGCGTCTACGACTAGGCCTGATGAAGCAGAGTTTAACATCGATAAGACGTCGATGAACACATTTGACTAAAGACCAAATATGTTCATCGATGTTTAGCTCCCAGATGACCAATACATGGCCGATGGCTATATTTTATGTCATGCTCAATATATAATTTGTAAGTTCATACGTGATGTATTATAACATACCTACTTGCTAACAACGAAAAACCACTGAGCAGAAAAAAAATCATGAATAAATGAGTACAGAGCTAACTTCAGCTTGGATAGAAAAACGGCTGGAAGCTCCAACTTTGAAAAGGTACCTGAGCCAAAATATTAAATAACTACTACCCGAAAATGCTGCAAACAATAACCAAAAACAAGAAGAGCCTGTAGTAAAAAAAGAAAATGTAAGATAAGAAGAATGTATAAAATGGAATGTAGTGAGTGTAAAAAACCTTTTTGTGGCAACCACAAAAAAGGTGTTTGCAATAAATGCATAAAGTATTGTAAAATGATAGTCCTTATACAGTTAATAGACTTATTTGTTTATATTTTAAGCAAAAAATGTAAAAAAAGATCCTATAAGGCTGTTAACGGTTAATTGTTTCCTATTTAAGAGGAAGACAGTTATTTTGTTACTTTTTCCAAGAAGATTAAGTTTTGTTATCTTTTTTTGTAATAAATAAACGTAAAATATATAATTGCTTTTTAATTTATTAAATATATATGTATATTATCGCACAAGCCCTAAACATTACTAAAAAAATACATATTTTTATAAGAATTATTATTTATAGACTTATACGTCTATGGGACGTATGATTATCTTTAACGCCATTGTAAATATGATTATCTTTCTAGGGTTAATAACAATCATAGACTTTATAACTGACAAAGGCTCAATCTGCAAGGTTGCTAAAGGTCTTACGAATGGTGGCGTGGTGGCCCGGTCACCCATTTCCCTCCTGGTTGAGACTGGTGATGGCCGACTCTTCCGTTATGCTCGTGACTGGCCGCAGCATTAGTGTTTTTACTACTTTTGGAATTACTAGACTTTTAAAGTTATTGATGGCAATAATGGCATCTAGGCTCTGATGTATTAGGTTTAAGAAGGTTTTGGAAAATGTGGTAAGAGTGGAGTTTTTTTCGCTGTTAATCTATGTGGAGATCAAGAAAACAATGAGAAACGATGCATAGCACCGTTGCATACCTTATGAAGTAGATAGGTAGTCAGTATAAAATTTAAGTCAGTCGACGTTTCATGACCGAGGGTAATTTTTTTACGCAATGATAATACTAAACGCTACATGTGGGATAATTAAATTTACGACTAACATAAAGTCAGCTTAACAGTTTACAACTATATTTATGGGATAAATTTAGTTCATTCGCTGGACGAGCATGTACTAAAACATGAATGAAAGGGCACACCGACAGGTGCATGGTCAGCTGTTGCGTCCGTTATACTGCATCGATGTGGTCTACACTAAGTTTAATGCAAAGGCATATGCCAATCGTCATCTCACTTATTTATGGGTAATGCCAAGGTTATTAGAAGTTTAGCCGTGAATAGTTCTTTCTTTATTTTAGACCACAATAACCACACGGCATTCGAGTTAGAGCTGATTACTTTATAGATATCAAACACAAATGGCAACAAATGCCACGTGGCCTTGCGTTTATGTTGGAAAAAAAAACCATCCCCGAAGTTTACATGCCTATTAGATAAGTCCAACAAATGGTGAGCATGCCATAAAAATCATGGAATGCCCATAATTTATGGAACGTTTGTGTACTTTAAATCTAAGTATGCAATCCACAAGAAACACACAAGTTAATCACAAAGTGCATATTAAAAATAGAGGCCGCCGCCATTGACAGTGACTAGAACTTACGACGACCGATTGCTTTCACGGATTTGTCACTTCTCTTTTCAGTTATATTCTCACTAGCACAAGTTCGCTTCACTGGCACTGTCACTGTTCTTGGCACATTTTGTATCACTTATCCACTCACTGCAATCCAGACGGTACACTGCAATCCGATACAGAGATCGTCGGATGCACTGTCGCGCGGCGGCGGCGGCGGCGCGCTATATGTTGTGCGGGCTAAGCTTCATACTCACTAGGATGCTGCTTAGGGCTCAGGGTTATCACGAAAACACAAAGCGAATGCTCCGTTCGTTAGGTCGTCTTGAGGTTAACGTCACGTAGTGCTTTATCGACCTTACGAGCGTACGACTTCCACCGTCAACAGGTGAGTCATAAAAAAATCTGATGTCGCAAGATTTTGGAAGACGCTGGCAGATGCCAATTATAACGACCATAAAGTAAAGAGATTAAATAAAAAAAGTGACAAAATAAAATACTTCCAAAATCCGAATTGATGATAAGAACAGTGACAAAACTTTGTACGATCCCTTTTTGAACGAAGAGAATATCGATAATACAGCGGGGGTCATCATAAAAAGTTAGGCGGTACAATAGACCATTATGGTAGTCGGACTTGTCGCCCTGTCTTATTAGGCAATTTAAGTGCGAATGTATCATTAACTCGTCACAGGGGTTAATTCGTTCGAATAGGTTCGAATTGATTGTCACACAATTCAAATAGGGAACGCGCAAAGCAACAGAAATATGATGCAATACTCACGAGAGAAGATAGCGAGACGAGGGCGTAGGCACCGGAGCAGAGTTCACGGAGGACGAAGAGCCGGAGTAGCCGGAGCCGGCCGGCGAGGATCCGGCCGAAGGCGCGCCGGCCGCCGACGGTATCGCGGTGGGCTCGTAGTACTCAGTGGTGAGGGTGCGCTCGTCCAGCACGTGTTCGGCGTTGTGCGCCTTCGAAGCGGACTTGATGTCCATGAACGCGACAGTCGCGCAAACCCCACTGCTGGCGACGGCACTCGTAACCGGACCCGTGCCCTCCGTTCGACCCAGCAATTTAACATTCTGGACTCGGCCATAGCTGCAACAACGAGCACAATGTTAAGTTGAAATCATAATTGCTTGTATGCATACACCCTTTTATCTTAGAATAAACATGGTTATATTGACTACACTGGCTTCAGAAGTGGTTCTTAACTGGTTAGTACAACTTGAAACAATAATTACACGACAAATAACGATTCTTTACTGAAAATTAATGCTAACTGATCCAAAGCTAAAACAAATAAAACTCTGTAAAGAATTCAAATTTAAAGCTTATTGAAAATAGCAGTGATTGTGGCCGGCATTGGCCTCTTACAAACTCTTTAGTTTGTAACATCAGTGTTTTGCTACTTATAAATTAGCTTTGTTAAATACAATATGTATAATGGAAAGTTAACTAGTGGCCCCTATTTTGTGCTGACTAGTACATTTTCGCAAACCAAATATAACCCGGATAGACACATTTTAGAGGCGATCAAGCAGCTTATTCATTTGTTCTTCGGTGAGGTCAATATAACTGCCAATAGCAAAGTCGAGGATAAGAAGTTAGGGAGACTGGGCAAGTGCAACCTTGGTCGATGTTGGCAGAAAATTCCGTAAAATTCCGTAACCACTTCATAGAAGCTGCCGAAGCGAAAATATTCCGGCTATCTGTGGTGCCCAACTCAGACACATGCAAAGTTCTTCACCATCTCACTATATGGAATTAGAACGTAGACAACTCTAATTTGTGGAAGAAGTTGCCAGTTGACCATAATAGTTTGTTGTACCACTGAATTTAATTGAATTGATAATTTTTGGACTGCCTATTATAATAACTTGAGTCTTGCTTGGGTTTATCTTCAAGCCATATGATTTGCTCCACGGTGAAATATGAGCTAGATCTGCGTTGGTTTTATTGACTGCAAAATCTATATCATTCACAGGAGATTGTGTATAAATCTGGAGATCATCTGCGTAAAAATGGCAGGAAGAAGTGGGATTAACAAAAATATCGTTGATGAAATAGCAAATAACAAGAGGAGACAACACGCTACTTGGGGCTGTTGTAGCACACCAGGTAGAGTGGGAGTCACCAATGCGTATACAGGTCAGTTATCTAAAGCTGGCACGTTCACAGTACTCATACTTATGCAATTTCACTATACAGTATGTTTAAAAATATTTTGATTCAAAATGCGACTCTAGTTTAAGTGTAGACTAGAGTTAGGTTTTAGTAAGATGGGTGCGTTGTTGTAGATAAATAAATACAAATATATGTTACTTGTTATAATACAGGGTGTCCCAAAACTCGACGTCAACCCGAAGCCGGGTGAAAAGGCAAGTCAAGCTGGTTGTCAGAAAAATATAAAAAAAAATCTAAGTTGTATGATTTCAAAATTATAGGCATTTTTTTTAAAATCGCAAAATTACACACCCTGTAACAGTCTTTTTACTCCTGTTGGCACAAATCTTTACTTTTTACAATTATTTTTTTTGCTGTGTAACCCTGAATAATGCTTCTCTAAACTGTAATCAAAATTTTGAAACCAGCTGCTCTAGCTTGCATAAAAAATAGGACTTATTTCCTAGAAAAACTTTCAAAATAAAAAGTTGCCTAGTTTTAACTGACTGTATTGAAAAAAAAATGTACTACGCGAGTTTGGCAAGTTATGTCAAAAGTTGGCGCATTTAGTAAAGATTCCAAAATGGTATAATACTTGGTAAATTGTAGGTGATAACATGGATAAAAAAAAATTTCCTGTAAAACCCAGTTATTAACAAATTTTTCTCACTTGGTTAAAAATTATTCTAATGGGCGCAAGATTTTCCAAAGAGTCGTAAATTGTAGCTTGAGATGAATCAGGCATTCTAAGAAGTATAAGCGAGATAGGTATTGACGCTTAAGTGACTAAGACGGAAAGAGTCACCTTATCAAGTGCGAGCGAGATAGGTATGGACGCTAAAGTGACTGAAACGGAGAGAGTCATCTTACTAAGTGCGAGCGAGACAGAGAGTGACGCCAGGTATTCGCTTTTGTACTCACAAATCACAATCACAAATCAGTACGTTACGCTCCTTCGTTTACTGCACTTGTTTTCGTATTCGTTTGTGTTGATTTCGTACTAACTACTTTTGGCTTCGTTTATGGACTTGTGATTGTTTGTGATTTGGATCCGAACTGTTTATTTTCCCTCAACGACGACCTTTGCTTTCTCCTGGACTATCGTGTGACTAGTGCCAAGATGTCTGCGTATACCACTCGCGAATACGCTAATATGCACCTTATTTATGGTGAATGCAGGTGTAATGCCAGTGCTGCCGCCAAACTTTACCGTGAAAGGTACCCAAACGCTGCTCGTTACCCTGATCATCGAGTGTTTACGAATGTGCATCGTTTACTCTTCTCAGAGGGCCACCTCCCAAATCAAGAGCATGGTGGAGGAAGACCCGCCAACCCGATGGAAGACGAGGTGCTAGAAGCTATCGAAGAAGACCCAAGCACTTCAGTTAGGGCTATTGAAATAACCACCGGAGTGCCCAAAAGTACAGCCCATCGTATTTTAAAAAGACATGAATTACACCCATACCACGTACAGCGAGTACAGACGTTACTACCCGGGGACTACCAAAATCGAGTAAATTTTTCCCGGACAATATTGGAGAGGTACAGGGATGACCCGCTTTTCTTAACGAAAATTTTATGGTCTGATGAATCGACATTCAAAAAGGACGGCTACATGAACATGCATAACTTGCACGAATGGCATGTAGAAAACCCTCATCTAACGAGGCAGGATCGGTCCCAGTACCGATTCAAAGTAAACATGTGGACCGGAATTTTAAATGGTCAAATAATTGGTCCTTTTGAGTTGCCTGATGCGTTGAATGGCGAGGTCTACTTGGACTTTCTACAGAACCATCTACCAAGTTTACTAGAAGACGTGCCGTTAAACATTTACAGAGAAATGTGGTTCCAGCAAGATGGGTGCCCAGCACACTATGCTCGCTCCGTTCGACAATATCTCGATGAAGAGTTTCCCGGGAGATGGATCGGACGGTCTGGCCCAATCTCGTGGCCGGCCCGTTCACCGGACTTGAATCCATTAGACTTTTTTTACTGGGGAGCAGTCAAAGAAAAAGTGTATTCAAAGCCAATTGAAAGTGAATTTGAACTACGGCAAAGAATAGCAGAAGTAGCTGAATTCGTAAATAATGGACGATTCGCTCGAAAGATAGCTCGATCATTTTTAAAGAGATGTCGGGCTTGTATTGCCGCCGAAGGATGACATTTTGAACATTTGTTGTAGTAAAAATAGTTGTATTGGTACATTCATGAAAAATTTTAAAAATTATTTTAATTTTAATAAATAAACATTAGTATTAAAAATTTTGTGTCAATTAAAATTTAAACTTTTACAAAAAAATGGTGCCTATTTCATACCACACACAAAGAGAACTAAACTAAATTTAGTGGACAATCTGTTTTTTCAATCGGTTTATGATAGAAAAGCACAGGTACAATTAAGTTAAATTTAATCAGTGTGTGCATTGGAATCGGCTCCAATGTAAAAAGCAATAAGTTTTGCCATTTTCACGAAGTAAGAAAAATTTGTTAAAAACTGGGCTTTACAGGAAAAAAAAATTTTTATCCATGTTATCAGCTACAATTTACCAAGTATTATACCATTTTGGAATCTTTACTAAATGCGCCAACTTTTGACATAACTTGCCAAACTCGCGTAGTACATTTTTTTTTCAATACAGTCAGTTAAAACTAGGCAATTTTTTATTTTGAAAGTTTTTCTAGGAAATAAGTCCTATTTTTTATGCAAGCTAGAGCAGCTGGTTTCAAAATTTTGATTACAGTTTAGAGAAGCATTATTCAGGGTTACACAGCAAAAAAAAAATTGGAAAAAGTAAAGATTTGTGGCAACAGGAGTAAAAAGACTGTCACAGGGTGTGTAATTTTGCGATTTTTAAAAAAATGCCTATAATTTTGAAATCATACAAATTAGATTTTTTTTTATATTTTTCTGACAACCAGCTTGACTTGCCTTTTCACCCGGCTCCGGGTTGACGTCGAGTTTTGGAACACCCTGTATATTTTTAGCAAATTCGAGCGAAAAGTATTAAAAATAAGGTGGAATCAATGCTCACAAAATAGTTTTAATTTTCAATAAATTTGCACATGAACAAAAATAATTTCACCTAAGAAAATCTTTACCAAAACAGAAAATAATTATCCCAGAAATCCTCAACAATTTCATTATAACAAAGGGTCACGGACGCTCAGTGTTCAGTTACTGGATGAATGAGCCGATTTCAGATTAACTAAAAAAAAAATCTAATGGCTGTCAAAGGAATGCAATTTTGAACCTCAGCCAATAGCCATGTGTGATACATCATCGAATAGGTCTCAGCGAGCTGAACAAAAGTTACTATGACGCCAACAGCCAAATGTTTGTCCTTTCGGAGTAATATTGTATAGAAAAAAAAAACTAACATTTGGCTGTTGGCGGCATAGTAACTTTTGTTCAACTCGCTGAGACCTATTTTATAATGTAGGTATCACACATGGCTATTAGGCTGAGGTCCAAAATTGCATTCCTGCTCATTACCCTAATTTTTTTTCTTATTGCTTGCCACAGATAAAAACTTTATTACTCTTCTGTGATTTCATCGACTGGAAGGAATCTGTGATCGACTGAGCAACTTCATTCGGTTTCTATTGTGGTTACGCGAATGTTCTGTTCTCCTATTCTTCTTCTTCTTTTTCAACGTTTTTTCCATGATTTTAGCACCAGTAGCAGTTGTCTGAAGTCCAATCACAATCAAATGCAAGAGCCAAAAGAAAAGAGGAAAAAATAAAACCAACATTTTCAATACAATATAACTCCGAAAGGACAAACATTTGGCTGTTGACGTCGTAGTAACTTTTATTCAGCTCGCTGAGACCTATTCGATGATGTATCACACATGGCTATCGGGCTGAGGTCTAAAACTGCATTCCTTTGACAGCCATTCGTTTCTTTTTTCTTCTGAAAACGACTCATTTGGAACTACTTTTCTTAGGTGTCAGAAAAATCCCTCATTGAAACGCACTTAGGGTTGAATACCAAAAAGATCACGCTGTATTTATAAACAGTAGCAAAAGTAAAACTGTAACTGTCCCCTTCACACTCATAAGCTAGACCGCGCGCAAGAGAGATGGGCAGACTTTTCATGATGCGCATGCAGTACACGTCACGCCGCGCGCTTATTCACAGACACTACACAAGCGCAACGTGTAAATGTGTTGAACGTGCCAGCTTTACTTAACTGACCTGTACGCGTATGCGCTCGTGTAGATAATAACTACGAGAACAGTCAATGACCGTTGGAGATATGTTAAGTAAACACAATATCCCCAACATTCTTGGGGATATTGTGTTGGGCCAACAAAGTTCACTGCTGAAATTTAGCAGCTTGAGGACAGTGAGCTGACCTCTTTCTATATCAAACCGTATGTCATCGGTGATGTTAATAAGCGCAGTTACTTTATCATGCCCAGAACCCTGAATGCAACCTGATTGGAAAGGATTGTGGAGGTGATTTGTGTTTAGATAACATTTACATACAGGCACGGTAGAATGGAGGTAGGACGATAATCTGAAAGGTTGATGAATGGGATTTCTTTGGCAAAGTCACTTGCGCTTTTTTCCAGGACCTAGATTCTGTTAATGCGTTGCAGTACAATGACAACTGCACGTGGCAATTTAGTTTTATTGCTGCTTCAAGTCTAGGCGTGTTCTAGGCGTGAATGGAATGAAAAAACACGTGACGTGAACCTACCGTATATTTGTCATCGTAGTATTATGCATTATCAGAATCGAGACCCAGGTGGTTGGAGATACATCTGACGCTGCCGACTTGTTGAGAATTCCAGCAATGACGGGATATATGACAGTTGCGTAGGTAAGCTAATGACAGAGAAAAAAATATGAGCCTCGCAAGTTAATCGCCACCACACTACCACCACTACTGCCAATATGGTCATTACGAATTAGGTGAAGCCGTTTTATGGTGTGAGCCAGGATTCAGATATGAAAATGGCAATCAAACTGGTTTGAAGATTTTTGTTGGAAGACTGGCATACTGGCTAGCTGTCATTTTGTTTTTCTTTTTCAAAATGGCGGCGCACCATAATACCTATGTACCTATGTACATAGACTGGGGACACCTAAACAAACAAAAAAATACTAAGGTCACTATGGCCGAAAACGTCCAGCAGCGTTATTTTCAGAAAAAGAAAATCTTTTTCAACTTTATTTACTTATTTACAATAAAACCTCAATGATTTAATATAAATTGAATAAAACGCCGTTGATTTCTTCAAATGCTATTTTTTCTTTAGTTCGAAAGTCTAATGTCTTGCACAGTTTTTAAGATTAGTTTGGAGCTCCAGATTAGTATTAGATTAGAAGTATTTTTAATTTAATTTTGAAATTTTTGATCTCCCGACTAAAAACAGGGATTTTAAATTTTGGGCCCAAAATGTACTTAATTATTGTTCGGATGTACAGGTTTTCTTTACTGGATATCAAAATAACGTTAATACTGATTATAAATTACTAGCAATTTAATTAATATTGATCATTATCACCAGACTTAAATAGAAGAAATTGTTCCTCTATTTAAGTCAGGTGATAATGAGGATCCGAACACTTTTAGATAGTAGCAATCATACCAGTATAAAGTAAAGTCTTTGATAAAATAATTGACACACTTCAACTTAAATAACTGTTCCATAAAAAACAATTTGGTTTGACTAAGGGTCGTTCAACGACAGACGCAGGTGTGGCGTTAATGAATCACATCTTTGGTGCGTGGGCGGAGGCGCAGGATTCCATCGGGGTTTAGGATCGGAGCTAGGTAGGTTGAGTTCAGCTGCATTTGCAATGATTAATTTGCAATAATAAAAAATTTAGGCAACTAATAGATGTAGCAACTGCGAGGCTAGTCTATTACAGTTACATATTTCCAGAGTATTATGTCATATAGACTGTTACTATGGGGGCGGGCGGCAGATACAGAAACAGTATTTATTCTACAAAAAAAGAGTTGTTATATGTAGCTATTTACGATTTACCAAACCAGACAATCGCTAAATTAGATTATTAAAGAAATAGGAATTCTTACGCTAGCCTGTACCATGAACCTTTGTAAGTATTTTGTGTTTTTTTTTCTAGTGTGCAACAAAGAATATCTTATCTTATCAATATACAGGGCGTCCCGCCATGTGGGGGAAAGATGGAGGGAAAGTACCTTGAATATTTTAGATGGAACTTTTTACTGAAAGAAGACATTATTTTATGCTACAGTCCGGCCGCTGGGAGTATACGATCCTGACAGGTCATGTTAGAACGGACGACGTAACCTTGAAGTGGCGTTAAATTTTCGATTAAAATATTTTTATGTCCTATGTATCCTACTAGCAAATAATTGTCATTGAAACTATATCATTGTGTAAACTGTGCACAGTGATTTAATCCTTACTACGCTGTCACAAGGTTATGTCGACCGTATTTTTTTGTAGTGACGTACCAAAAATAACTAAAATAATAACGGTCCCTTTAACGATGCGAAGTTGATGAACAGGCTTTAGAAAAAGATCATCGCGTTCTCAGTTCTCTCGTTCTCTCCTTACCACTGCCGTACAAAGCGATTGAGCTGATCTGGGCTCAAAAAAAAGATCGCACAGCTCGCCACAACACTTCACCGCCATTTGGCACAAAAAAGATGATGACCCTTCTAAAATGCCTGCGAAAATGGCACAAGAGATGACTGAGTGAAGGTCGTCTAAAAAACAAAACTACTTAATCGTGTGTCAGTAGCAAAAGCTAGTTAAGAATAACGTAAGGAATGATAACGTTGATTTTCTCCCATCACTAGTCATATGAAACAGACAGGTGTCAGGATCGTATACTCCCAGCGCGGCCGAACAATAGATAAATAACATAGTGTCAGAAATAAAAAGAAGAGCATGAATTTTAACATTCTTAATTCAAAATTAATCAATTTAATAGGTCAACTATCTATTTAAATAAAAGGAGAAGCTGACTGACTGACATATCAACGCAGGGCCTAAATTATAAGGGTTAGAAACTTGAAACTTTGAAAACTCGTTAAAACTAGTTAAAACTCGACGAAATGCTAGGCAAAATAAAATATGTATGTAAATGAACACACAATTTTTTGTTTTCATTATTTCACATGCGCTAAAAGTATCCGTAACTTATTTGCAAACACTTTTTTCAACTAAAGCCCACGTGGACGAAGTCGCGGGCAACAGCTAGTAAATTATACAGGTAAATTATGCCTACTTTCCAAGTGGGTACTTCACGTAAACACGTGAATTCATTTTAATGTAAATTCTTTACGTTGAAATAAATTTTTGATTTCTGATTTCGGTGCAATACAAATGGCAGGTATTGTAGTTTAAATAAGCTTCCTAACATGTATAAATACTTCTTTAGGGTATTTAATTAATTAAATTGAGTTGCTAACGAACTTGAACGTTTTGTTATTGCATGGTTGTAATTACAACTGGATAAATCCACACGTTTCCGTGACAAAGGGTCTTGATCATCATCAACCCATCATGTCCCCACCGAGGGGCACGGGTCTCTTCCCTGAGGAAGGTATAGGCCATACTCCACCACGGGGGCCAAGTCCGGATTAGTGGAGGCTTGTAAGACTAGTGGCTGGTCTTACTGTCAGAAGTTTTCAAGGCCTCTGACTTGGCTTAACGACTGCCATCTATTGACAGCTGCCGGCACCAATTGCTTAACGTGCCTTGCGAAGCACGGAACCGCTCGGAAAAATACCACTAGCGTTAGTCATAGACGGTGACCCATCCATGGACTGAGCGCGCCGTATGTTGCTTAACCTTAGTGATCGTTTAAGATCACTCAGGCAGCCCAGGCTACGAGCGATTCTACTGTTCCATTGTACAACCGGGGCTTACCCTAAATTTAAATAAATAATACTTGCTTTGCGTCTCGTCTGGAACATCCGGTTGGAAATAAAAAGGGCTGTAGCTGTATAATTGCTAGTAAACTATCTTTATAATGTTTACGAAGTACAGAAACATGTAAAAACGAGCACAAACCGAAAAGCAGTTCGTGCGCTGCGGAGATATTGACAAAATGACGCAGAGATACAAATGTACTACGTATCTACCTACGTATAGTTACTAGGTATTATTATTGAAGCGAGACTGCTTGCTACATATAAAAACGCGACGTTGCCGCTCCGTGCAGCGCGGACTGACAAGAACGGCTGTTGTGTTGGCTGGCTAGTGTCGCTTCGTTGAGCAGGCTTTTTATCCATGTTAGAACACTGTGTAGTGGTAACGCGAATTTTTGATGTACAGAAATTGTTTCCAAATCCCTTTCCAGCAGTCGTATACAAAACTGCATGCAACTAAAGTGAGAATTGTGATCTCTGAAGACTTATGACTTTTTGTATGTAATAATAATATTATTGTACGAATTCAATTGCGGATTTATGGCGGATGCGTGGATATTTGAAAGATCTACCACGTATTTAGCAGAGTTTTATTCAAATGTCAATTCACGCAGTGATCCTGTACTACTTTTGGAGCAAATAGGGCATGTTTATATCAACATAGGCTAGACTAACGCATGGTTTATGAAAACCGGAATAGAACTTTCGACTTACTTTAGGACTAACTATGTAGCTCGCTATTGTGCATATCTTTCATTGTGTCTGTCTTAACTTATGCTAGCTAGTCTAGGTAAGTTAAGAACATCAAACAAGAGTAGCACTGGTTAGTATGCAATGATTCACAGTCGGTATAATATCGTAGTAGCTAGGTATCTAATTAAATGCATAACGTAACGGAAAACCACAAAATATGTACACACACAGTTTTATGTAGTTACAGTTGTATAGGTGCATATTTCGATTTATCTAGTATGTAGTTACTTATATGTATAAACACCTACTCAATCAACGATGTGGTCAAACGAGTGATTAAATCGGTCGATGTCTGCTGCAACGTTGCCGCGTTGACTTCTCGCTCGCCCTGCTGCGACTTGTTTCCGTGTGAAATTCAACTGCGTTAGTGTGAGTGCGCTTAGGTGGCATGGCAGTCGCGGGCAATGGCGGCAGGCAGGCAATAGCAGCAGTACCGAGCGGCCGCGGCCGAGCGAGCGAACCAGGCAGCGGCGGGGGAGAGATGCGGTAGTGCGGGGAACGTGGTGGCGGAGCGAGCGCGGTGGGATGAGGGAGGGGAGTGGGAGATACCGGCTCCATGACGTCAGTCTGCTTTCGGAATGCTTAACTACTCTAACGCTCTCTGCAAAATTTTACCAATCACATGCGATGAACTGAAGACGGACAAATACATATTTACGTTTTGGGAATATGTACCTACATTATGGATTGTTAACAATAATTTGTTGCTATTTTATAGTCTACACTCCAAAAACTGAATAAGATAGACGCTCTGAAGATGGCGATTGTCGTTATTCGTGATCCTGACATTTATGTCTGCAATAATCTGTTTAGCAAGTAAAATTCCAAGGTTATTACAGGCATCACTTCAAAGGTGAGACGTTTATGGATGCCTCTTCACTTAAGAAGCAAATTCAATTCAATCTCTTGGTCATTGAATTTCAACAAAGTCATGTCACGTGGTAGACAGGTTGGAACTACAAAAATACCTAAAGTCTTGTAAGTATTATTTACCCCAGGTCTTGGATGTTTACATGTTTGTGATGTCACTGTTTCTGGTTCCCACGACTGAGGGTAACGCTAGTGTGGGGCCAGAAGCAATGTATATATGCAAGTACCTATGTGTTTATGTTTTGTTTGTTTAGCACCACGTAAGTAAGGTTTACCCCCGGTTTTCGGCCGCTAACAGTCTGTTCTATTGTTAACCGCTAATTTATACTTGTACTGTTTTTTATAAAATTACAACAATACTCTGTTAAGTGTGTGTGAAATATCCTAAAAAAACATATTTAATATAATTATTATAAAGAGCATGTAGATTTAACTAATCATCCATCGTCATTATAGATGGTTCATTCAGATTCATGATTGATTGATTGTTTACTACTTTGGCAAAGTAAGTAAAAATACACTATAGTTGACTTCGGCTCGTCTTTTTCTTGTTTGATTGTGGTGAGGAATGAGGATTGTAGGCATATTATATCCACGTCAACACTGATAAATGTATCTAGTCATGATTTTACTCTCCTCGGTTAAACCTTTGAAGAATTTTCTTAAGCCATCTGACGATGGTTGCTTTATGATCGTCGGAAAGCAAATGCGGCAAACTAGCATTCTCACACAGTGCTCCTCATGCAACATGTTCTGAATGGTTGTATGTACTTCAAGATGTCTTTATCTCTCGATATGTCACATGACGATTTTAGAGAATTGGTCGTCCCAAAGCAATGTTATCTTCGGTGAAGGATTTTGGACGTCCTTCACTTGTTTTGTCACTAAGATTGCTACACGCTGGAATTCTACATATACGTATTGTATATACCAATCAATGGTCGATAGTCCGCAGACATGGGGCTTCGACATGGAACATTATATATAGCTGTTCGAATCACTGAAACCGTGTTAGACCTTTTCTAACGTTGTAGATAATTTATTGCATGGACTATTTCGTACGTCAATTGACAGATCAATAAAATATAGTTTTTACGTATATTACGTGGAATAATATATGGATACTGAACAGAAGGTTTTTAGGACTAGTTTCAGATAATAATATGGTAAGCTTATTTTATTTGTATATGTATCGAAATTCCGTTTCAAACGATGGACAAAATCCATACGTAGGAAAATAAAAAACATAACATAAACATTTACATACAGCCCCATACAGTGCTTCTGATCCCACACTAGGAAACCGAGTGTCGTGTAACTAAACGTGTTTAGTTGCTAACTAAAATTAGCAACTAAACACGTTTGACGATTTTGGTGCGAGCCTCCCTTAAATTGATCTTTATGGTTTTGCTTAGTTAATAAATTTATTGAATGGAAAATCAAAGATCACCCAGGTGGATGCTTAGTCTCATATGTCGTTAGATTCACTGGCTGTTAAGTTTATGAATTTATTATTTATTTATTGTTTTTAATTTGTGATGAGGAATCCATGCCTAAGTCATGATACCTACTATTGTAATAATCCTTTAAGATATACTTAAAAATAAAATTTGAAATATAAAATTATTAGTTTTATTATTTTAGCCGAGCGAAGCCGGGAGCTCATCTCGTAATAAAAGAAAAGCGATATAACTTGATAAATGTAAATACAGGTAAAATTAAAATATTCGATGTCGGCATGAAGAAAACCTTAGTGCTTTTATGTGTAAAGAAGAAATCTGCAGTGAGCAAGAGGGGCAAATACCGTTGCTTGTACTCGTGCAATATTGCAAAGCAGGCCACTTCACCGTTACCGTGTGCACATTCAGTTTGATTATTGCGCCGCCAGTCCACGGCATTCAAGAAACGCACACCGATGAAGCTCACAAAACGATTATCTTATTTTGGATAGGGAAGTAGGAATTTTACACAAATTTTAAATGTACTTTTTAGAAAATAGAAAATTTTTAGCAGATTTTATTTTTAGAAAATAGCGTCAATATTAAGTGTTTTCAAAAAACTAACTAATAAATGTGTTTTTAGTGTGTTCTGTCCGACCCAACGAAATATCACACTAAACTGCGCAGGCGTTCGTCACCGCTCTACCAAGTTACATTACAACACGAGAGTTCATCGACCTCGTAGCAGGTAATACTTGTCGGTAAGAATACTGTTCCAAATAATTATCAAGTATTTCAACTTTCACCGGGTTAAGAGGAGGTAGCCCGCATTAATGTATGTATTGGCAAACAAGCAATTATGTATATAGCGGTATAGTATACTATGTTAATAAAATGTGTTATTCCGAATTATATTATATCTGACAGGGTATCCGAATGATCGCATATCGCCGGGATTGGCCCAGGATGCCAGTTATGTCCCAGCTTCAGGAATTTCCAAAACTGTGCCAGTTTATTAAATCTCTTCAAACGAAGAACTTGCGTCTTAGGCGCAAGGCACATTGGTCTGGCGTCTGGCACGGACGTGGCAAGGACATTTATTTTTCTATACGAATACCGTGTTTAATGCTCGGTGATAAAGTCGTTATTTGAACACACATCAACGGGCATCATCGGACGCGCTATAGCATGCCATTTCGACGCCCGCGTATTGCATAATGGCCTCTAGAGAAGGGTTTATAAAAAAAAACATATTAATTAATTGTACGAGAGCATCTTCTTCTCACAACTAACGACATGTTGGCTCGATGTATGACAATAGACTATTCTGAAAACGGTTCGCTCCATCCATGCCTTTTATCATGTCTGTGCCATACCCGTGCCATCTCTGCGCCCGGTCCGAGCCATGTCCGTGCCCGAAGCCAGATCAGTGTGCTTTGCGCCTTACAAACGTTTTAATGTTTGCAAAACGCATGACTTTATGAATGTATGTATTTATAAAATAATAGCTGGAGATATCCATTCAATAATGCTGCTGCTAAAAGTAATTATAATGCAATAATTACAGGAATAATTTTGGGATTATTTTTATTGGTTTGTTTTTTTTTTGTTCTGGAATAAGGTGAACTAAGTACCTAGTATCGTTTCAAGTCATGGTAGAAATAAAAATATTGTAAGTACCTAACAATAATATGGAAAATATTTTTTGGATAACTACACGTTTTCGAAAAAATCGAAACTATTATGTATTCTGTGTTATTAGTAACAATACAAGATGCATGGAATATTCAATATCGATCAACCATATTATATTATTATTTACTCTTTGGTTAAAGGACCTACCTAGCCTTTCCACTAAGTTAACTTTATTTTTAATTAATACATTTTTGTACACTAAGCAAAATGTGGAGCATCTATCAACTAGCTATGCAGATTCATTCGTTTCATTAATACACAATGTAACTGACAATATTGCCTTTATGCTACGTTTGCCAGCATTAGGCTCTCCATGTCTTCAACTACTAAAACAATGGTAGGTGAGACTTTCAGTTCACACAAGCGTTTCGTTTCTCGTGAAGCCAACAATGCTACAGCCGCACAGTGCGAATCGTTCAAATTGCAAACAACCTCTCTCGCATAAATAATGTGCGACGGTTCTGGTTTCCAGCGAGGTCGTCGTAACTGTCCGCCTCTCCACCGTCACAGAGCTACAGAGTGCTGCAGAGTTGTTTTATTGCCTTATCGATAGTCTACATATACGTAAGAAGGGTCAACTGTATAAATCGTAGCGAGAATACCAGGGTCTAGTTTTAAAATAATTATTTGACTGAGAAGTCAGGAATGCAACACAATTACTAATCGTGGTCCTTAAGATGCTGAGCTAAAAACTGTGGTTACCGGCAACATCAAGTCTGACGGCAATGGTTAATCAATTGTAGGGCGGCTCCGCCATTTTCCTTACTTTATGCAAATATCGCGTATGATAAATAGATAAAAGCTTTCTTTCCCAAGGGCAAATCATAACTAGAATGTGTCGGGGGGCCTTATATTTCACTTTAACCTTTGTTTTAGAACCCATTCACCTAAAATTCTCCATAGACTGAAGGAGGAGAGAAAGATAGACATTTATTTACTGGATATTAGTTTAGATTACAGCCGGTGACTAATTGTATCAACAAACCAATCATGGCGTTTATTTAAAAACCTATCCATATCGACAGATTTTTAACCTCAAACTTTAGGCGATTTTACAAAAATAGACACGGTTGACTTGCTTGATATAGCCAACATATTTGGAGGGCCTACATCTCTAGGTGGGGAATCCTCGGAAGAGGGTTCAGTTCCTAGCCTTTATCTCATAACGATCTGATCACGGGTGCTTTATTGGATAAATTACGAGAAACAAGTTTTAGGTAAAGTTGGGCAGGTGGGCGTTTACATTTTACTGTCGCCCGTAGCGTACCTCTAACGGAGTAGAGTGAACGTATGTAAAAGTTATTGTGCTGTTGACTGTATGAAACACGCTTATCCTGCGAAAACTACACTACTTCAAAGAAGTACGAGACATAAAGTTTATTCTATACATTTTAAATACATTCGATGGTAAAGTATTTGTTTTCGTTTTGAACAAATTTTATTAGACATCAGGCATAAGGTATATGTTATTATAGATCGTGAATCATTTGCGAGTTCTAGCAGTGGGTGGGACATAAGTTACGTAGCACGTATACTTATTTCCGTATCAAGGTGTGGGGTAGGGGCGGTGCGGCGGGCGGATGGAATGGGATGAAACTGGGCTGCAGGCAATACCAGGAGGAGGGGGGTCAGTCGAGCTCAGAGAGACGAGGCAGGCAGCCCGGATTGCCCGCGCCGGTCGATAGAGCGAGGGGGTGTGCAGAGCGGTGGCGGTGCCGGTCGCGATTAGCGGGGTGGTGCCCTCTCGCTGTCACACACACCACGCTTGGCCCAACGGCCCACCGACAACTTTCACATTGCATAATAATGTTACAAACACCCCGTGTCCACGCCACCTCCACCCAACTCCCACCATACCGCGAATCCGCCTATGTACTAAACTTTAGTTCTACCCCTTTCTTCCACACAATAACAAACAAAATACATATACTCAGTTAACAGCTGTGGCAAAGGATAGATAGGTACTTATGAAATGTTTAAATCGCAGGCATGTTAATTTCAACGAAAACTTACATGGACATAATATTTCCCCTAGGTGCCAAACTACGATTCCTTCTGACAAACCTTCTTAAATCTTAAACTTCAGTAATGTAAATATGAACCTAAAGCTGTTTTTACTGTAAATTGCATTTGACTCAAATTGCATTAAACTTAGGGCTTGTAATATTAGCTCATTTTTACTATTCGAATATTTGTTACTATAATAATAAATTATGATGAAGTATTTTTATTTCCTCCTTAAATCCTAATTCTGTAATTGTTGGAAAGTCTCATTAAACATAGTAGTAGAATTTTACTTCGTTCAAAGAAAAAAACAGTAATAAAACCTACAACAGTAACTGTTTAATGTGAACACCTTTGGGCTATCAATAGGTATTTGTGTACTAACAAAAAACCTTTCTGCTACTTGAAGGGCTACTCGAAGCCTTTTGCAGCAACAAGAATAAATGGCAATTTATGTTAGTAAAAAGTTATTTATTATTTTTATACACTCTGTATTGTGTTTTAAGCTTAGGTCGTAACGGTGTTAAAGAGTGTATGTTTATATTTTGAAATAAATTATTTTCTTCTTCCACTATTTCAAAACATTATTTTATATTAAACAAATAATTTGACGAAAAAAAGTCAGAAAATAAGTATTTCACCACTTTGTTGCTAGTACATACTCTTTAATTTCGTCCGTACCGCTGGCGGTACCGTCGAAAATATTTTAAAAACGCAAATGTTAAACAATATTCTAACAGCAAATTCCAGAATATTCGATTAGTAAAACAGGCGAATATTCTGGTTAAACGAATATTCGAAGCCCAAGTCTTAGTTGTACGATCATCGTACAATCCGCTACTTGACTCTTTTTTCAAGTATGTCTTAAATGATAAATATTTCTTCCATTAGACCAAAAAATATTTTAGTATATTTTTTGAGGACCTAAAAGCAACAAAAACATTATTTTAAAACGTTGCTTTGCTAAACAGCCAAAAACGCGGTCCGCCATTTTTGTCTATGGTTTGAAGTCCTAAATATTTGTAAACAAAGTTTGACATTCAACATAGGTAGAGTTCGTGCCACGAAAGAAGTATGAGTTAATGAATTATGGCTTTTATTGTTATGGCCTTAAGGATTTTACCGTGGGACTTGTTTGGTGAAACGATCTTTACCTAGTCCTAAAATCTGTTAGTGATCTGTGAGCATAGTGAAATAACAACAACAAATAAACATACGAAAAACATGGCTCAAACTTGCCAAGAGAGACCCCAATTCTTTATCGACTGAAACTTGGGTGTATTTATGTGAAGATCACTTCAATGTAAGTCCTGTAATATCAATGTAGACAGAAACTGTTTTTAGCTGTAATAATACTTGGTTTGATTTGGTTTGGTTTTGGCAAATTGGTACTATCAGCTTCCACGAATCCAGCGTCCATGATTGCGCTTATCAATAAAATGATAAGACACTAACTGCACAAGAAGAGTTTTTGCAAAAACACTAAATCCAATCTAAATCACAATAGAACTTACGCACGCACGACTGACAGATGTTTGTTTACAACCAAAGGTGCTTTCAAGATGGCGGATAGTGTTTTCACCGTTCCGATTTAAAAGCGAAAAATATTTATTTCATTTGCAAATTTTGCAGCCATCCTGCATATTTACTTAGCAAAGTTAATATATTTCGGTTTCTTACGTTAGATAGTACAGGAAATATCCATTTATCGCGTCAAATTTGATACGAGGCAAGTAGCGTATTATTACAGTACACACATGAATCTACTAAATTTTCGTTAAAAATTGTCCATAAGAGTGCAAGCATGAGTTCGACATGCTTTGATAGCACACTCACCAGCACTTTAATAGTAATTTCACCTGTACGGAAACTGAGTAGTGTCAAAGGTTGATACGCTTCGACTGCACAATACTAAATTAGAATATGGACCAAGTATGTTATAAATAAACTAGGTATAGAATAATAAAACATGGACCCATAGCAGCACCTGACTTGTGTAGGGCAATGTGTTGTGGCCTTTCGGCATTACAAAGTTCACCAAACTGAAATATCAACACCACCTATGGTGGGTGAAACCCAAAATTTTTAAATAGTATCAAGACAGGAAATTAGAATGCCGTATCGCGACGAGACCTACCAAACATAGAATATAACAAGATATGTACCTACTTGTTAACATCGTGAATCAATAAAAGTTAGAATGTAAATGCGAAAATGCAAGCAACAAACATTACAGTTTCTGTAAATATGTCGAACGATTTTATTAACAGCGAAAGAAGAAACAATTTCGTGCTTATTTATCAGAAACTGAAAAGACAATAATTGGAGTGCAATTACAACATATAGTCACAGTAGAAACTCTCGTATGCTTTGTAATTATCTTGTTTTAAATTTTGTTTATGTATAGTCTGGCCTGATTGTGAGAATGATTACGTGGACATGTAGATACTGAGAGTTCTGACTGTACACGTACAGCGGACGCATTCTTTAGACAGTAATTGAGACATATAGGTAATAATAACATATACATGCAGGAAATCGGCAGTAAGTACACTAAGCAGTTTTGGATGACCACATTAATACATGTATTGATATATCTCACGTATACCTATGGTCCATGAACGCTTTGCGTTTCGCTTGAAGACATTAAACAACTTAATAATTTAGATTTTCAACTATTCCACACATAATTATATAACTTTTAGCCAATTGCTTGTAATAATGATAAAATAAATATTTTTTGTAATATCGCAATGCAAGTCTACTGTGTCGTTAGGTCGCACCGACGAATGTAATAATATGCGAGCTCGGCGAAGCCACACCGCCTGCCTGCGACATGCGGCGCAATAGCTGAGTGCGCATCGCCCCCCGCCCCGCGCGGCCCCCGGGCCGTCCAGGCATTGATCGCTCGGTGCCGTGACCAGGATACCGCTCTCGTCTGGCCCCTCGCAATACCGCACTTTCCGGTTGCCACCACATACATTGTAGTTCCCACCTATGTCTTTTATTGATTTGAATCAGTAGCAGATACATCTCTTGTATGGAGTTGCAGGTACCAAACGAATTATAGACAAGAAGTTCTGTAAATAGCTTATCTAATTCCTCCATAACACAGTTTGTAGCGCTCACATTAACGCCGTATGCACTTCATAGGCTTTTTTCTCAATTCATGGGGCCGCTAGCCAGTCAGGTTTTACATGGAAATAGCCTTAGAAATATTGAAAACCGACTACGTGCGTTGTTGGCCGTCAAAATATTAGAGTTTACAACTCTTCCTTCCAAGTGCCCATATTTTGATATTATGAACATATTGAGTTTATTTCATCAAAGTAATTTTCGATATTATTTGTAGAACTTCTTTTCGCAAGTTGATCGACTATTGTTAATTTCTAAAGCGTTCTTAGCTGTGATAGTTTTCTTTCGTTATTATGTGCTACAGCCCTTATTTTATTTACGTTTCTACATTATTTTTCTGCAAAATTTATTTTTTCATAAATTTTAGGAGGAGCATCAAGTTATTTTATATATTCTATGCACACTGGGTGATGTGATGACAGACTGTTCTCACAAGATGTTCTGTTCTCGCATGCATGTTTTGTTCTCACATGAACTCAAAATTGGAAAATATGAGAAATCATAGTTGAAATAACTTACAAACATTAACTAATTGAACGAAGACTTTTATTTTAAACACTCTTGAGAACCTTATCCCGGCTCAAGTCTACGCACGTTGCGTTTATAAAAAAAAAACCACCGGCTAAGTGGGAGCCGATTCGCACACGATTGGTTCCGTACCAAACATTATCATCATCGAGTAAAAACGGCAAAATAATCACGTTTGTTATATGGAACCCCTACTTAAATATGTATTTTATTGTTTTTAGTATTTATGGCAACAGAAATACACCATCTGCAAAAAATTTCAACTGTCTAGCTGGCACATTTCATGAGGTACAGGCAGACGTAAAGTGGAGTTTAGTAATTGGGTCCCTTGCCCTTTGGGTACGGAACCCTAAAAAACACGGTAACGTTGCCTAGTTACGCGTGTAGAACAGAAGCATGCAACTAAGAATGTTCATGAAACGCGCGTTGTTAGTATCTTACAGTAACATTGTTACTGTAACCAACTGAATCTACTTTCCCAATTACAAAAAAAAATTGAAAAATGGTCCTATTTATAAAAACTCGATTCCTTAAAACACTTCAAAAACGCCGATTATAATAGTCAGTGGTGGAGATATTACACGGGAAAGAATATGTAGCTATAGATTTAATAATCTATTGGATTTCTCGTGTTCCCGGCACGATTCCCCTAAAACACTCCTCAGAGTCAGTTTATTTAATCTGTACTTACGTCTTTTCCGTGTAAAATCTTCACCACAGACTATTTTAATCGTCGTTTATCGTGTGTTTTAAGGAATCTTGTTTTTATAAAGAAAACCTTTATGCCTTGGAGAAAAAAAACTAAATACAACTTAACATTGAGACCATTAATATTTTAAGTAGCTACATTATGTGTTAAGCAATCTTAGTACAAACGCCTCGACAATCTACAATATCTAAACAGCTCAGCCAGCAAAACTCCACTACATCACACAAATACAATGTAAGGTACAAAGAACACGAATAAATATGCGACGTTGCCACACTTCTCGCTCGGCACCAGTACACGTATACGTTCTCGAGCCCAAGGCAAGCAGCACAGCGAATGGAGGCGCGTATAGTCCGATGCAGGCAATGCCAGTTCAAAAGTCGATTGAATAGAAATAACAAGAATTTAATAAAACGTAGCGCGTTGTGTTGACATCTTGGACATACTAGAAAAGATTAATCATCAAGTAATCTCTCACACGTGAGGTATTTAGTCATAGATGAATGCTCAAGTGATCCGATGGCCGACAGTTTGCACTACGTCTGAGCAGAACTGCAGATAGTAAGAATGGATAAGATAATTGCAATTTAATAGGAAGATCTATACGCCAAAGCATCAATGCTAATATGAGCAGACACGATGAAATGAAAAGCTAAGAAAGTTTTACTCCAAGAGAGCGCCTGTAAACAAAGACATCGTAATTATCGAAAACGTTAGAAATAGAAACAGATTAAAACTAAGAAATAAAAACAGTAGATAGTTTACGTCGTAGAATTTTTTGATCACGCTGATCTTTTTGTTGCCAGTTGTACACTGTGCAGCTTAGATATATTTAAGAATTTCATAATATACTTTTATGTATGGTGTGCAATAACAAACAGTATTAATCTAATCTTCTCTCGTACCTATATTAGAGAAGAGTCTGGTAATAGAGAACTACAGAATCCGCTACATGACTCTTTTTTCAAGTAAGCCTTAAATGCTAAAAAATATCTCTTCCATTAGACCAAAAAATATTTTATTATATTTTTTGAGGACCTAAAAGCAACAAAAACATTATTTTAAAACGTTGCTTTGTTAAACAGCCAAAAACGCGGTCCTTCATTTTTGTCTATGGTTTGAAGTCCAAATTTTTGTAAACAAAGTTTGACATTCAACATATATTCTATTTACTGAAGCGAACGACTAAAGGTAAACAAAGACACAGCATCTCTCAAACTTACATCTCACTCAAAGTAGCTCTTGCACGCAGCTTTGCTTATTCATTTATATTATTATGTATTCTGTGGCATCGTATACATCGGTTTGGCAGTATCAGCGTTGGGTCCGGCTCGCTCGCCCATATTTTCCGTTTCGTAATAACAAACACAAAAGTATAAAACAACTGGACGATGGACCAAAAAACTTTACCAGTACCTTATTTACAATGATGAACAGACTAAAGATAAGTTACCTATTTTATTTTCTTTAGTCGCACTCCCATTAACAACAACGTCAATCTTACTTTTTTTTGTCTTTAATTAAAAAAGAGGTTCGTAGTCAGCTCTCCATACTCCTTCCTACACTTCGCGTAGCCCATTAGCATAAAATAGTCGATCATAATCGGCCTTTATACAAAAGTCCGTCATCTTTCCTAGTTGCGAACATATTTGGCAGCAGTAGGATCGCTTTTATTTGAGGACCACTGAAATTTTAGGTATTTTTTGGGGCATAGATCTCTTAAGCAAATGGTATTTTCATGATAAAATAAAATATTAGTTAAATAAACTGCAAGTGGGTAATAACAGTGTTATTGTGTTAATTGCTTAATGGTATTTATTAGGCATATCGTTTTGTATAACTTTGCTAAATATTATGCAGTGTTATAAATGTGGCATATTGAAAAACCAAATTTTTGACATGTTGACACTTAGTCGTTCGCTTCAAAAAATAGACTGTAGGTAGAGTTCGTGCCACGAAAGAAGTAGGAGTTAATGAATTTTGGCTTTTATTGTTATGGCCTTAAGGATTTTACCGTGGGACTTGTTTGGTGAAACGATCTTTACCTAGTCCTAGAATCTTAGTGATCTGTGAGCATAGTGAAATAACAACAACGCAACCATGATTTCATCGAGTTTACATGCAAAACATATCAATTATCAATTTAAAGACCGCCGGAAAGTCGCGGATTCGTGTAGGTGTTTTAGGAAACCTACCCAGTGAAATAAACATACAAAAACTTGTCTCAAACTTGCCAAGAGAGACCCCGATTCTTTATCGACTGAAACTTGGGTGTATTTATGTGAAGATCACTTCAATGTAAGTCCTGTAATATCAATGTACACAAACTGTTTTTAGCTGTAATAATGCTTGGTTTGATTTGGTTTTGTTTTGGCAAATCGGTACTATCTGCTTCCACGAATCCAGCGTCCATGATTGAGCTTATCAATAAAATGATAATACACTAACTGCACAAGAAGAGTTTTTGCAAAAACACTAAATCCAATCCAAATCACAATAGAACCTACGCACGCACGACTGACAGATGTTTGTTTACAACCAAAGGTGCTTTCAAGATGGCGGATAGTGTTTTCACCGTTTTGATTTAAAGGCGAAAATATTTTTTTAATTTGCAAATTTTGCAGCCATCCTGCATATTTACTTAGCAAAGTAAATATATTTCGGTTTCTTACGTTAGATACTACAGGAAATATCCATTTATCGCGTCAAATTTGATACGAGTCAAGTAGCGTATTATATCTCTATCGTACTAAAGTAGAGTCGTTTTAGCATGGTTGAAATCTTGATTGCTTAAAGCCCGTTACACACGTAGTTATAATGTATAATATGCCGTGCTATAATATATATATTTATAGCACGGCATATTATAACATAGATATATTATAGCATCGACTCCGTCTGTGGTAGCTTACTATAATATAATTTTAAGCTACAACACACGGAGACGATGTTATAATATATTATATATTTTTACCTTCATTTAATCGATGGTCGGCCTATATTACTATGCTATAGTATAAAATATTACGGTATAATTTGGTGACGGTGACTTTTAGTACACATCAAGTAGACAATAATCAACAATAAAATATTATTATTATTCAAAATGGTAACCCCTGTTTTTAATACACGCCCTTTGACAATTCGGCCAGTCATCAATGACGGCACGAATCTTTTCCAGCGGAATTCGTTTTGCTTCTGGGACAAGGGCTCGCTTCAGTGACTCCAAGTTTGGGTGGGACTTTCGGCAGGCCCTGAGCTCTAATTCAGTCCATAAGTATAAGACAGGGGTTTCACAACAGGCTTTAAAATGTCATTTTGACCATTCTTGGCTTTCACCTTGACGCCTTGTTGGCAGAAATGGAGTGACACCTTCATACGAAACTCCCCACCATACTATAAATACTAGCCGGATGATGAGTACGCGAGACATTCCGTGCTGAAGCTGGGTCATCCTTGCTGCTTTTGGCATACACTTTATTATTTGTCGGTTGAACTTTTCTTCGACAGTAAAGATTTTCTCATCGGTGAAGAGTATCTTTCTCGCATCGTGTCTCCTAAGCAGTATTGGACAACGTTCGCGTCGCAATTTACGAAGACGATCGTTTAAAAAGTGAATTTTCCTACGGCTATAAGCCTTGGTTTTTTTCCTACCTTAAATAGCGAAATAACGGTCGCACGAAAATCTTTGGTTCCCTCCATCACGAGAAAATGAATTTGAAAATTAAACAAATGAATTTGAAAACCTCAGAAATTCAAAGTTAACTTTCCAAATTCAAAATTGGAAAAAGAAATAACATGCAGCCCGTAATATTTTATTCAATTTATTAAGTACAAAGTTTGTCTCAAAACTTATGAACACACGAGGTATTATAGCTACGTGTGTAACGGGCTTTAGCTTTGATTCATTGCTTGGTTCCGAGTAGTTAATCCCGTGGCATTTAGATTCTTACCAACAACAGTTACCCCCGGTTTCTCGTACGGTAACAATTGTTAACCTACTGTTAACGGCTGTCAAATGTTTTTTTCCTATGCACTTTGGCGAACTGGCAGCCATTAACAGTAGATTAACAGGTTGTTAGCGTACGAGAAACCGGGGGTTAGTATCGTGTATAAATGACGAAGATTCTTATACATTGGTATTTCCTATACTACATTTTGAAACAGATTAGTGGTATTGTATCTTTTGAATCGACTTAAAAAAGGAGGAGGATCTCAAAGGTAGGAATGCGATTTTTTATCTATGTTCCCCGATTACTCGACATTTTTTTTTACACATTTACATACACACACATACATTGCTTCTGGCCCCCACTAGGATACCCTGTGTCGTGGGAACCAGAAACAGCGACACCACAAACATGTAAACATCCAAGACCTGGGGCATTTTTTTTCCCGAACCCGTGTACGCGTGGACCGATTTGGAACTTTTTTGTTTGAAAGGGTTGACTTTACAGGTGTTTTCATAGTCACTATCAGTATCTGATGATGGGATTTTGGAGAAACCGAGGGAACTCTTAAAATTTTAAAGGCACATTTTGAAGCAATTGGCCATGCTACATTTTTGAACATAAACGGAAATCTCAAAACCATTTCGAGAATTATGCTTTCAGTACATACAATTTCTATCTATACGATTTGTAAATAAGTTCGTTTTTTTAAGATTTACAATAAAAAACCTTGACCTTTAATTAATTTTCTATGACATCAGCCAAGACAGTATGAGTATTAATCCTTTGCCTTACAAAAAAAAGGAACAAACCAAATTAACTGCCGTTAATTTTTTTTTTATGTAGCCAAAGGCTATCTCTTTAATCATACTATGATGTCATCACAACACCAAAATTTTAGAATTTCTTTTTATATAAAAATTAAATAAAATAAACTCACGTCTGTTATCCCGTTTGTCCCGTTAACCATATGACTTGCCTTTTCACCCGATTCCGGCTTGACGTCAAGTTTTGGGACACCCTGTATAGCATTGTAAGAGTTCGTAATTGTTCATATAACCATTTCTTGGTTATATTTACATCGTTGTTAACCCTCAATAGTCTCATATAGCACTGCTGTCTTTTAATCCGATTTTACATAATATGTACGTGGCATACGTGAAATCAACGCGGTATTCGCCAGCCGCACTGTCGCTGTCACCTACCTATCGCTTCGAAATCGACCCTTTAAAGGCAGACAGCAAGCGACAATGCCGTTGACGCTAAACATAGACGATAGTGAATTTGGCCATTTTGGGACACCCTGTAGATATTCGTAACATTACGAAACATTTAAAGAACGCGGACAAAATAAATTTGTGTTTTGAGACACTTTTAGAAACATTGAGAATTGTTTCTGTTACAGTGCAAAAAGTAGCTGACAAAAATTCGAGACTGTCTAATTGGAGACCAATAGCCGTTAAAATTTTTTTGTAACCGTGTAAAATTACCCAAATGCCAACATCTCCTATTCTTGCAGCATTGAGTAGGCCTTTGCCGCTTGCACGGGCCTATTCACGTAGAATTACAATTAATGGTTTACTGTGACAATTCTATGTGCATTGCTCCCAGAGTCCCAGACTAACAAGTAAGAATACTCGGCGACGCAATATCCATCGATTTGTCTATTATACTCGTACTAAGTATTATAGTGTTATGACACACGGCCCAGTTGTCCCTAACGGCTCAGCTGCGGCAGGTGACACTATCTTTGCCCCTAAAATTAAAATGTTGTTACCCTCTTTGTCTGCTACTCGTACTAGCGAGAGAACGACAAACTGCGACAACGAAAAAGCTCCATAGTTAAAAAAATTTGGCCTTACCGACGAACTTTAATTTGTGGCGCAAGCTCTACTATAATATGTGATGTACCTACTATTAAGTGAACAAATAGTACTAGGACGGTAGGACTATGTAACGTAAAATGATATTCCCCTTCATAAATCGATATTCTTCTTTTCACTCTAATATGAGAGAGAGAACGGCGAACTGCGACACGAAAGTAGTTGCATTCAATAAGTTAGATAATTTTGTTTTGTAATGCAACATGAAGGGACTTCAATAGTGCTGCAAGCTCTAATCACAATAGTACGCGGAGTATGTGAACTACATATTACGTTGAAGGAGATACAATAATATAATTGAACTAGCTGACCCCGCGAACTTTGTTCCGCCTTAGACGCCATAAATGAGCAGATTTTTGATTTTATTATATTGTTTATCAATAAAATAAGATTGACAGAAGAATCCGTTTTAAACGTCATTTTTTTTTTCATCCTCTTTGACTATATTTGCAGCACGCATTCAGTCAATTCTATGTCAAATGTCTTAAGGTTACATTAAAAAAGTTTAATAATTTTATATGGTGGTTAAGTAATTTTAAATTTTCTAATTTTCCGCGCAATTTCCTTAATTTTTTCTTTCATAAGAACCTTCTCCTGATAATAACGAACAGAACAAAAAAAGAATTAGCGAAATCGGTCCAGCCGTTCAGGCGTGATGCCGTGACTAAGGGAAATAGGGATTCATTTTTATATATATATGAATGAATGTATTTTTCTTTTCATTTGAGGCATTCTCGTTCGCTAACGTTCGCTAATAATAACGTTTTTTCTTTTTTTCTTTCTTTCTAACTACATAATATCGCACCCTTGCAAGAACACCGTGATATTTCGTAGAAAACCATTTTTTATTCATAGATATTTTTTTAAGGCGATCATATTTACTCCGTAAACGCCGGAATAATGAGCAAAAGAGACACTGCATCATGTTATAGTGCTATCTCTTTCGACCATTACTTTGAAACCTTAAAAAAATGCTCTCATGTAACGTAAGGGTTCCGAAATAACACGTTGTTCTTGCAAGTGTGCGATATGTAGTTATGTATTATGTCTATACTATACTAAAAACAGAAATGACTATACCAATCTCGAAAACGTAAATTGGCGGCAGGTAGCCATCGCTGTGCCGCCACGAGCGGAATTAGCGCCGCAACGACACTGTCGACTGGCAAGAGTTGGTGTACTAGACAGCGTAGTTCGCGAACGAATTTAAATGAAAGACTTCTTAAAACAACAAATTCGTGAATTTACTTTAAATTTTATCGTATCTCTATCACCTTATCACCAATAGTCCATACTTCAGATGTTATTATACTACACCCACAATTTAACTCTCTCGATAGTTAGGCTCATAGCGTTACGAAGCAAAATTCTTTAACAATTCCAATTAGGTATATTCTATTTACTGAAGCGAACGACTAAAGGTAAACAAAGACACAGCATCTCACTCAAAGTAGCTCATGCACGCAGCTTTGCTTATTCATTTATATTATTATGTATTCTGTGGCATCGTATACATCGGTTTGGCAGTATCAGCGTTGGGTCCGGCTCGCTCGCCCATATTTTCCGTTTCGTAATAACAAACACAAAAGTATAAAACAACTGGACGGTGGACCAAAAAACTTTACCAATACGTTATTTACAATGATGAACAGACTAAAGATAAGTTACCTATTTTATTTTCTTTAGTCGCACTCCCATCAACAACAACGTCAATCTTACTTTTTTTTGTCTTTAATTAAAAAAGAGGTTCGTAGTCAGCTCTCCATACTCCTTCCTACACTTCGCGTAGCCCATTAGCATAAAATAGTCGATCATAATCGTCCTTTAAACAAAAGTCCATCATCTTTCCTAGTTGCGAACATATTTGGCAGCAGTAGGATCGCTTTTATTTGAGGACCACTGAAATTTTAGGTATTTTTTGGGGCATAGATCTCTTAAGCAAATAGTATTTTCATGATAAAATAAAATATTAGTTAAATAAACTGCAAGTGGGGGATAAATCATCTAATAACAGTGTTATTGTGTTAATTGCTTAATGGTATTTACTAGGCATATCGTTCTGTATAACTTTGCTAAATATTATGCACTGTTATAAATGTGGCATATTGAAAAACCAAATTTTTGACATGTTGACACTTAGTCGTTCGCTTCAAAAAATAGACTGTAGTTAGGCTCATAGCGTTATGAAGCTAAATTCTTTAAATATATTAATGCATGGTGATCGTTTATCATGTTTGTGCGATAGTCACTTAGTTAAATATTCCCATGAAACATTTGGACAAAAGTGAATCCTGATTTTATAGAAAAAAATCGATAGGTACACAAAAAGTGTATCTTGATTTGAATTGTTTCATAATCATTTAGGATTTATTCAAATACTTAGGATAAACCAACGAACAGTGAACCATATCCCATATCTCATTGATCAATGCTCAATCACTCACTTTGACATCAGTATAGGTACAACACTATCACTGTCTATCAATCATAGACAAATGACAAATAATTATCTTGTCTATGATTGCCGGATTCTAATGAAATCCACTATAAGTGTCAGTGACGTCGGTCAGTTGTCAAAATTCTATTAAAGGGTCTTGTACTTTCTGTAATATTTCAAAAATGCCTTTCGCGAAATAAATTAATTCTGGCACTCGGAGAACCCAGCCGTATGTACAAAATGATACGGCCGTTGATGCCACAAAAACGTATATTTCGACAGAAATCCGAAATTTATTTCAACGTAAAGAATTTACATTCTGTTTGTTGAATGTCAATGTACATACACTTATGAAGGTCATGGTGTAGCAAAGGGTGTGCAAGGGTTTTTTGCTTTTATCAATGTTCTAACCTAACCTAACCTAACCTACAGTTTTTGCCCACAATTCGACCTATAGTAACCCACTCTTAGCCGCTAAAGAAGAAGAGAATAAAAATTTAGGTACTTTACGTAGACCTAGACCTATGAAAGTTGGCAAGTAATATCGTCTTATTAATAAAAGTACAGGGTGAAATCTGAAAACTACACATTTTGAATGAAATCATAATAAAATGTGTCTTTGAAATGCGGGAAAAGCTCGTAAATAACTGATAAACTCGACTCCTGAACTATTTATAATATTACGTAGTTACTTATGTACCTACAAATTTACACGATGAATTCGTAGCGCATGAATTCACAAGCTCTATTGACTTGGACCAACCGTACCACTATAAAAAGAAATGTGGCAACAGCGCAATTTCGTCATCAACTAACAGACAACATCGCTCTGTTGGGCGCGCCTTGTAACTAAGTTCAGTTTGTTTGTTCCAACCAGTCTGTAGAAAGAATTATGTTTGTACCTTTTACATTAAACTTAAGTCTGGTTAAATGCGTATTAATTATCTTACTTTAATACTTGTAAGACCAGAAATCTTATGAAAGTATGGGAAGAAGCACGGATGGACCACCTCTGACTCATGTGATTGCCAAAAAACAAACTGAAAGGCTGGCTGTCTCTTTATTTGTCGACAAGTAGAAAGCGACGACCGCCTGGCAAGCCCGGTTGCTTGTGCGACGCGACGTTGCCGCTGCGACATCGACGCGCGCGCGGCTGGCTACCCACCCGCCCGCCATTGAAATGCGCCGGTTCACCCGGCTCGGCTCGATAGTCCATACTGTGTAGCTTTGTAGGTGGCGTACAATAGTAGGTACGTAATAAAATGACTATTATGTACTGCAAGCTTTTACATTACTTCAGTGTAAAAAAGATGGAATTTAAAATAACACGTATTTGACGTGTAGGAACTATCTCCACAACAACAGTAACCACAATCTAAAAGGTGTGTGATGCTGCGGCCACACTTGAAGGCGAAGATTCGTGTTCGCGTTGTCGCGACAAAATTTCGTGTTCGCTCTACGGCGAAGAGCTTGGCCACATCAAATAAACCTTCGCTACGTCGCGACAATCTAGAACGTTGCTAAATTCATTTTGCCCTTTGATGTGCGGTATTTTACAGACAGCAACGCGAAGGGTGTTTGTATTCGCGATGATGATTCGCGATAGGACGAATTTTCTGGCCAGACATGTCGCGACAACGCAAATCTTCGCGTTATCGCGATAGTGTGGCCGTACCATAAGCAGAATAAGGTTGGGACGATGTTGTTTGTAACTTCGTGCAGTCAGTCAACTACAATCGTGGTTATTGCTATGATCAGAGATAGAAATACAAAGTTCAAAATGTAAAGGATTTTACCGTTTGAAGTGCTCCCTTATTCGATCTTCACGAATGCTATCGGGTAAGTTTCCAACCCACAGATGCCGAGTCTCTCTAACCATCTTGCTTCGAGCTCCACATTAGGAATCATTTACCCGCTCGCGTCACTACGTGGCAAAAAACAATTTTGCAGAAATCGTCGGTTTACACATTTTGGTTTTAACACACAGAACACATCACAAACAAAGTTTATTAAACATGTGTAGCACTCCTTTAGGAATATCACTGCAATTTCACTTCACTGCATTCGAAAACCGATCACAAAATCCACTGTAAACACACCACGTACATTACAGACGCGAGCGTGCGTACTCCCTGCTCTCGAATTGACAGTGAAGCCAGCTTCGACGCGAGTTTGCCGATAAGCTCCGCCTTCTGACCGCTGCCGCGCAAAGTGGAATGGGGTGACAAACGTGATAGAAAATCTTTTTACCTACTCACTTTTTATTTCAATGAACTAAAACTAATTAATTACATATTATATATGAAAACAATCACTAAGCTTTAAAGGTAATGTGTATAGATGTAAATCTCATAACGGTTTAAAAGACTAAATACAAATCAATAGAAGTGTCTGATATAGAAATAAAGTTCATGCCAAAATATATCGATTGCACTAAATACCAAATCATCACGTTAACGAAATACGTAAAAAACAAAAATTTTATTGCATGTAGGTACCAAACAAATCCAGTTTTTAGTTGACGTGAAAGTGTCGAAACTGAGGTCCGCTGGCCAGCCTTTCCCTACAAATTTACCTTCTCTGTCTATTTTTATCGCCCTTTCTTGCTCACACTTGTAGCAAATCGAGGTTAGTGTTGCAACAAGTAAAAAAATACAGCTTTTTAGGCAAACAAGATCTCTAGAAATGGGGAAGGATTTTTATGGGGGCGGCCATCATTAAGTATTACGAATTTGCGACTACTCAAGTTCCAATATACGGAGTGTCCCAAAAATGACACGTCACAGTGACACCGGAGGTAGACCTGCTCAAAAGGCATCGAACCAACCTAACATGACCTCAGTAAAAGTTGCACGGTTTTCGAGATTATGGCCAGTTTATACTTTAAAATTTCTATTTAATTATTTTTTTTATATTTATAACAACAATTTATATTTAAAATAGCAATAACTTTTTGATTTATGAACTATTTATTTAATTATTTTTTTTGTTATCTTGCACAACATTTTGAATTTTTTAAGATCATGGGCAGCCAGGTTGTCATATCTTTTTTTGCAACCACGATGCGTCAAACCTCAATAATTTCTTCTTATGGTCTAAAATTTCAAATAAAATTATTTTATTTCTTCTGTGCCATGACAATTTGGTGGGTCTGTGATACACGTCTTGTAGCGCATTAAATCAGGTACCTATCTTCAGAAAAAAAAACTAAGCTAGAAATTCTTAATTTGTAGATTTTAGATTCAAATTACTAAGATTAGTCGGAAATAATTTAAAAAAATGTGAATCTCAAATATCTCAAAAACCGTGACACTTTTATAGAACCTATTTTTTGATTTTCTGATAGGGGATAGTCCGATCCTTCACCAGGTACCGTTTGGTCCACTCATAACAGGACATCCTGTATACTGCATAATATCTATAGCAATATAAAGTATTTAAAAGGCACACGATGTGCCTTTCTTTTACCTTAAAACTTTCTAACTTTTCTTTGGATACCCAATTTTCATTGTTACGGCCGCACTCCCGAACCCCCATACCGCGACACTACTCTAACCCCTAGTTTCTCGCACACTGACAATCTGTCTATTGAACTACTGTTTTTTAGGATTCCGTCGTCAACAAGAAATCTTTATAGTTTTGCCATGTCCATCCGTTTGTCTGTCCGCGGCTCAGAAAGGAGACGATTAGTACTAGAGGGCTGAAATTTGGCACATACAATGTGTTGATTCGTAAAGTAGGTAACGTCCGACTCAGGGTACTTTCTACTTATTAACACGAACAGGTTTTTGTATGCTAAAAAAAAAACAAACAAAATAATTAAACAAATAAATAAAAATTACCTACACCGACAAAATGGTAAAATAAAATCTCGAAAAAAATTGTTATGTACCTACCTAATATTTTTTTTCGAGAATTAGGGACGTAATTTTTTTGCCATAGCTATGGAGTATCGATGGATTGGTCTTATAACAATATTGTGGGTGTACTACTGTAGAAAGACCATTTACAGGGAGCTCCGAAATATTAACATTTAAAGAGCTAATTTTTTTCAGTGTAGGATGTCCCAATCTCCCGGCTGAAAACGGTTCATTGTAAAAACGTGAAAAAATTCAGGCCAGTAGGGCATATACAATGAACTAAAAAGGAAAACTTCGTTTCAAATCCTTCGAAATATACTTTGATGAAGTTGTTACTTCTATTCTGTAAAGATAAAACACCTTTTTTGTATGGAACACTAGATAGCGCGTGGTCCGACACGCACTTGGCCGGTTTTTTCATCTGTATCTGTCACAGAAGATATCTATGGTATCTGTTAACAGAGGGTAACAATAACCTATAAGCCCGTCACAGACGTAGCTATAATTTATAGAAACGGCTTTATTATACTAATCTAATGAGCGTTTTTCCTTATGTCAAATTTAGTTTTAAAATGATCCCTAGGTGGCGCTGCCGTACCGTAATAATAAACGTCAAAGCAAAAAATAATACTATGGTTCTGTAGTTTTTTTTTTAAATCTTTTTTATTTATAGAGGATTTGGTACACTTAGTGACCATGTCACCCTCGTTATGTAGGTGCAACACTTTCTTATTGTACTTACGTATCTATATTAATAATTTCGTTCGGGTCTACGGTAGACTCGAACGATATGCACACCAAATGAAAGAGCGTAATAAAATAGTTGATCTGAGTCGATAACATATGGGCGGAAAATTCGTATTATCGAGCAGCATCAATATAAAAATTATTAAATTCAACAATGGCGTTGCTAAGTAAACATGTCAATGTCATTGTTGTGTTAAGTGTCACAAGTTTTCATTGTGAACTGTAATGGCCGGTTTACATTATTTTAGTGTTTAGGAGAGTGCTATAATACAATTAGAGAGGCAAGTGCATTAGTAGATTACTAGACGTTCGAGTGAACGTTTAAATTTCTTCCAGTAGAGTGTCACTTCGTCGACGTCGCGAAATATGCGCTATCCTACTCAAAATACTATGAGATTAGATTAGATTAGATTAGAACTCTTTATTGTACACACCAGAAAAACAAACAAATACATTATAAGACTTATATAACTAAGTTTTGCCGTATACAATTGGCGGTCTTATCGCTAAAAGCGATCTCTTCCAGACAACCTTGGGATGGATAGAAAAGATGTAGAGAGAAGGTAGGTAAGTGTACAAAAAGTATAATGAGGGGATATGCACATAAACAAACTGACTTACAGATTTTATTCGGTCCATTAGATTAGGTATTTAATAATTACATAAAATTATGTATAATATTCAATATAATACTTAAACTTACCATAAAATACACATATAATTTTTATATTAATACATACGATATATATATCGATATATATATCTAACTTATGTATTAATATACATACGTGCATTCCGGCGGAGACGAATGGGGAGCCACTTGAGCTGTGCGCGAAATGTTGAGACGTGGTCATATTTGCGTAAACCAAATTGGGCTAACGCAACCTTAGTAGCAGTAGGAAGAAAGTTACGGAGTCTACGCAGAGCGCCTGCCGAAGAAAACATCTTCCGGCTGACCATCTCCAGCTGCGGAGACCATGACAACTTGGTGTCGATTATGATGCCAAGATTTTTCACTGTCTCGCTAAACGGAATAGTCACCCCATCAAAAACGACATGTGGCAGCGACTGCTGGTTAACCTTTTGGACTGATCTTGGGCTTCCTACTATAATAACTTGAGTTTTGTTTGGGTTCACTTTCAGCCCGTAAGACCTGCTCCAGTTTGATATTTGAATAAGGTCACGGTTTGTCGCATAAATAGCCGACTCCAGTTTCTCTACACTACCTTGAGAGTAGATCTGAAGATCGTCTGCATAAAGGTGGTAGGAAGAAGATAGTTTGTTGGAAATACTGTTAATGAAAATGGCAAAAAGAATTGGGGACAACACGCCACCTTGTGGGACACCGGCGGATATTCTACACCATCCAGAGATGGCGTCTTCGACGTGAATACGTTGCCGGCGCCCCTGTAGATAACTGCGAAACCAATCAATTACTGTTGGAGATATGTTAAGGGAACGAAGCAATGCCAACAATATGTCGAAGTCGACAGCATTGAAGGCATTGTTAAAATCGAGTAGTGACAGAACAGTCAACTGCCCGTTCTCCATACCCAAGCGCATGTCGTCGGTAATTTTTACCAGTGCCGTGACTGTGCTATGCCCTGGACGGAAACCGGACTGGAGAGGATTAAGGAGATGGTTCATAGTGAGGACGTTGTTCAACTGGTGACTGGCTAAGCGTTCTAGTACTTTGGACAGGAATGGTAAGATAGATATGGGACGATACTCGGAAAAGGAAGAAGGATTGGTCGTTTTAAGTAGTGGAGTAATTTGGGCTTCCTTCCAAACCGCTGGAAAAGTAGCTGAGGAAATGGAGTTGTTGAGGAATTTGGTGATAACGGGAAGGATAATGTCAAGGATAGGTAATAGCATCTTACGACCAATTCGGTCACTCCCAACTGCATCCGAGGTAATGGAGATAATAGATAGATAGATAGATAGAATATTCTTTATTGTACTCATAAATAACATTTACAAATTTTTATAAATCTAAGTACAATTGGCGGCCTTATTACTTCTATTATAATAATAATAATAATAATAATTTATTATAATGTTCTTCCTAACATCACAATTAGTAAATTGACTCAGAGTAAAAGGTGAGATGTCAGGAATTGGAAGCAAAGAAAGAAGATCAAGTGTTTCAGCTTTTTTAGTACCATCAAAGGTAGACGCATTGCGGGAGAAATGTTGATTAAGCAACTCAATGTTTAAATTGTTTGGAATGGAGTTTTGGCGAGATTTTCCAACTCCTAGTGACCGAAGAAATTTCCAGACTTTAACTGGGTCTCCATTTTCGACTGATGAGTTTTAATGGAACACATAAGTAGGTAAGTTTGATAATTCGGGTTATTGAAAACAACACGAACCCGTCACGGGTCACTTGCGCACTCTCCTAAAGTTCTCACTAAATTTTTAGTTTATACACAGATGAGTAACGAGGATAGTAACGCGCTCAGGTGTTACTGGATAGAACAATAGAAACCAATTCTATTTTGATTCTAATTGAAAGGCAACTAGAACCGTACTATACCGTAAAACGTACTAAAGCAAGTGGCGCTTACACGTTACTACAAAAGCACTCTCCTTAAGAAAGAAAGAAAGAAAGAACGAAAGAAAGAAAGAAAGAAAGAAAGAAAGAAAGAAAGAAAGAAAGAAAGAAAGAAAGAAAATTTATTTATTTGATACTCAAAACAAAACAAAAAAACACACACACACAGAATGCGTACAATAATAAAAAAATAACACAGAAAGCATAAAAAGCGTAAAAAAAAATAAACTGTAAGACATGAAAATAATTATTTACATTTACATTTTTACATTTACATACAGGCACATACATTGCTTCTGGCCCCACACTAGGATACCCTGTGTCGTGGGAACAAACATCCAAGACCTGGGATTTTTTTTGTCCCCAACCGAGATTCGAACCCGGGACCTCTCGCATGGTAGTCAGATGCGCTAACCACTACGCCACAGAGGTCGTTAAAGGTTGAGCCCCCAAAATGGGCCCGATTCAGCATAATGTTCTCCTAAACACTAAGATAATCTAAACCGGCCCTTTGATCTGATTTGTTAACTTCATGGTGTGTGGAATACCGTGGCATCCAAAAAGGTTATTATTAAAGGTTATAATCTGTGCCAACTGAGAAGGTGTAGTAAGTAATCTGTGGTGTTTTTCATTGGCGGGAGCTCAGAAGAAGGTCCTTCTTCTGAGGGCGGGAGGGAAGACAATAATTTGACATTGAGTTTTGGAAGGGTCTGAAAAATAATTGAAAAAGGAAATCAAACTCATAAATTGATCTCTATTGTTTTGCTTAGTTAGGTACCAATAAACTTATTGAAATGAAAAAGCCACTAGATAAGAAAAATACCAAAAATAAAAATGATGAAGAAAAACATGTGGTCAATACAAAACTAAAAGCTGTAAAGCCAAAGAGAGGGAGCTGTTTATAGTTGATTAGCCAAGTGGATTCTACGTCTCATACGTCATTAGATTCACTAGCTGTTAACTAAATTCAATGCTGTTAAGTTTATGAAGGAAGCTCATTTAGTAATTTGTGATGAGGTACCCATGACAAAGTTATGATAAGTATCCGATTTTCGCCTTGCATTCCTTCGTGAGTAGCCAGAACATGTCCAAAAGAGCAAGATTGGCTATCCGTAATAGTGTGCTGGTTCCAATACTGATGTAAGCATGGTAGCGAGATTTGGGTATGGCAGAAGTCAGAAGAATCATGAAAGTAGGATTAGTGCAGTACAAATGAGATCCTTAAGAAATATGTGTGGTGTTACTTTGAATGACAGAATACGCAATAGTGTGATCAGAGACCGAGGATGTAGAGAAAGAGGATGTAGTGAGTGACTAGAATTGAAAAAAGGAATGTTGCGTTGGTTTGGAGATGTGGAGAGGATGAACGAAGAAAGACTGACAAAGCAAATATATCGATCGAATGTGAGTGGAAGGGCCGGTAAGGGACGCCGCAGTTGGACATACTTCGACCAAATAGGGGATGTATTAGCAAAGGGCAAGATTAAAAGTACCCGAAACCGATGTGGGTACATGCAACAACTAAGCTCGACCTTTTGAAAGCCTGTAAAAGCCATAACTATCGCAATAAATCGGATAAATTATCATTAAAAAACTTAGGCTTCAGGGCGAATGGTGATACACCGATATTTGTCTCGGAGCAACTCACGGCGAGGGCTGCGCGGTTGTACTTCCTGGCACGGGACCTCTTCAGGACAAACGCATACAAGTACTGCTGGACAGCCTTTGGCAGAGTGTACATACGCAAGGAGGATGGCTGCCCGTCGATTAGGTACAATTAATAGTGAAGCCCAGATTCATACGTTGTCTAATGTTGCTAAGTGACTAGTTCCGGTTTCCGCCTTTATAGTATTTTTTCACTATGTAAGAAATTACCCTCACGCACACCAACCACACCTCACAAACACACTATACATAAAAATATATCAATTCTTAATAAAAATACAGTTACAATTACACTTTCAAATGTTATCCGTCGCATACCCTAAAATATATAAATATCTTACTTCAGGTTACACATTATACCGTAAAATTATGTCTAGACCCCTTTCTACTCATAGCTTGCTACCACACTCTGCCCTAATTTTCTGTAATGGATAGTACACTCAATTTATCTAATGAATTAGACAAAACATACCTGGCCTTTTCTTCTGCTTGTACAACACATGAATTAAATAACTTGTTTACAAAAAGACCAATTGACTATTCTATAGTAACGCAGAACATTCGCAGCATCTATTCCAACTCGGATGATTTAAGTGTAGTACTTTCCACTATAAATAAAAACATTGATGTTTTAATACTGACTGAGTGTAGATTAAATCCAAATAAGCCTATTCCACAATTAAATTACTATTTATCTTATTCAACTACTAAGCATATTAATCAAAATGACGGCGTGGTCGTTTATATAAGGAAAAAATTAGAACCAACTATACGAGAAATTTACCTGTCAGATGCCTCATGTATCCAGATTGATTTGCATGACCTTACCTTGCTGGGTATAATATCGCTCGCCTTCTAATAGAAAAACAGACAACTTTATTAACTCACTCAGCTCACACCTAGAATCTCTCAATAACAATAAAAATATAATTTTAATGGGCGATATAAACATAAATCTTATACCTAATACTACTGTATCTGACTCTGCTTCCTTGAATAGATCTACATATTTAAATATGCTCTCCAACTATGGCATTCTTCCCGGACACACGCTACCCACTAGGTGTGACAGCTGCCTGGATCACGTGATGTTGCGCATCGACTTAACTAAGTCTTCTGCTCTCATTGCAGTACTTGACACGTCTATCACAGTTCATAACATGGTTTACTTAGGATTGACTTCTTCTAGTAATAAAGCCTCTGTTTGTAACAAAATAAAGACTACTATTGATTACCCTAATGCTATTGAAACTCTTAAGAAGAAAAATATACAATTGTTATTCAATATTGAAGATCCAAATTTGATTGCGGAGCAATTAATTATTAAAGTAACTGAATCCTTAAGTGAAAACACTAAAAATGTTGTAATTCCGAGAACTAAAAGAACACTAAAGCCATGGATTACCCCTGGTTTAATCAGGTGCATAAAACACCGCAATAGACTGCAAATGAAGTGTAGACTTGATAAAGATAATGTACTGCTAAAAATAACGTTCCGTAGATACCGTAATTTTGTTAACAATCTTCTAAAAAAAACTAAAACGTAATTACGAAAGAAATCTGCTTCATTCGGCCATGAATAATTCTAAAACACTCTGGGAAACAATTAAATCTATTAGTCATATAAAAAAATCCAAAACGAATAGTATAGAGCTACTTAATATGTCATCTTCTCCTTCAGACTCTACGGAATTAATAAATAACTGTTTTGTTAATATTGGAAAAAACCTCGCGGAGAATATTCCAGCCAACCCCACAACCCTACAAAATTCAAACTTAAACGCCCAGATGCAATCCTTCGGGCTGATTGACACTGACTGTCAGGAAGTGTTTGAAATACTTATGAACCTAAATTCCTCTAGTGCTCCTGGATGGGATAATATTAGTACTAGATTTGTTAAACTTGCCAGTGGGATAATGGTCCCCTGTCTTTGTTACTTGGCCAACCAATGTTTTAAACATGGCATCTTCCCGCGGGTCCTGAAACGTTCAATTGTTCATCCGGTGTACAAGGGTGGGAGCAGAGACGATATCAACAACTACAGGCCCATTTCAGTGCTTCCTGTAATCTCTAAGGTTGTCGAAAAATTATTGAATATTAGACTGGTAAATTACCTTAACAAATATGACCTATTGTCCCCATCTCAATATGGTTTGAGGGCTGGAAAAAGTACTGAGGACGCAGTAGCTGCCTTTTCCAAACTAGTTGTTTCTCAGATAAAGGCCGGAAATGTCTATCTGTGTTCTTAGATCTGAAAAAGGCCTTTGATACCGTCTCTGTTCCAATTCTTGTACAAAAACTTGAAAACCTGGGTATTCGCGATACTTCACTTGGGCTTTTTGTGGAGTATCTTAGTGAACGTACACAAAGGGTCAAAGTGGGTGATTTCACTAGCTCAGACGCAAACATAACGTACGGTGTTCCGCAGAGAAGTGTGCTTGGCCTCACTCTCTTCTTAATCTATTTGAATGAGCTGTGTAATCTGAAGGTTGAGAGTGGCCAGGTGTTCTCCTATGCCGGTGATACCGCTATTGTTTTTTCCGGACACTCATGGGGAGACGTACACAGGCTAGCTGAGCTCGGCCTTAAAACCGCAGCGGCCTGGTTAAATTCTAACCTCCTGACATTAAATATCTCTAAGACAAATTATATTACATTTTCAATACGAAACTCCTCACAACCGCATGACTTATCAAAATGTTTCTTCCATAAATTCTTGCATTGTTCTTTAATTTCAGGGATGAAATCCATAAAGAAGGGTCTGATATGTGTGGCCTCCCCATCCACCACAGCCCTCCTCGCATGCATGTCAGCTTCCTCATTTCCTTCAATACCTACGTGTGCAGGAACCCAATTATTGTTTTTTTGGGCTTTTAAAATGAAACCTAGAATTTCATAAGCTATCGGTGTTCCTCGAAAAGTCGAGGTACACCGAGCTATGTGTTGCAATGCGCTTTTGGAGTCACCGACAATCAGTACTTTATCTGTGTTTAAATTTTCTGCATAATTTGGAGATCGTTCTATTGCCATTAATTCTAAGTACATAATATTTACACAAGAATCAGTCTTAAATCTCTTAGCTAATTTGAGATCAGCATCATAGAAAGCTACACCTGCGCCATTACTTTTGTCTAAAGATGCATCTGTAAATATTTTATGAAATCTACTATACTTATCTCTTAAAACTGAGACAGAAGCCTCTTTTAGTGTTTCACTGCTATCTAACCTTTTAGCTTTGCTTATCCCCTCAACTTTAGAAAAAATAACTTCTGATAAATTTATGTGATGATGATGATGAAAATTTATGTAACTAACCCAACAATCGAGTGTAAACATTTCTATAATTTCGCTTGAATAAATATTAATATTTTTAAGGCAATTATGTATATCAATCAATAACACCTGTATTCCAGAGGGGTAGGCAGAGACCACGGACTGTCACCTGCCACTATCCTGACAAATCACTTTCGCTTCATCGACATCCATTAGTTCAAATTCAAAATTCAAAAAGGTTTATTCAGTTCAGCAATGTCACAACAGGAGGTGCAGAGACCCACCAAGTAAGTTAGAGAACCTGTGTCTGGTGGATCCCGCTCTTTCATTGGGTCTTAACATACAATACTAGTAAGATCTGTTATTACTGACAAATTGGTAATCTAAGTTTAAATTTAAATTTATTACATGCATTCATGCTAGTGAGTGTGTGAGTGAGTGTGTGAGTGAGTGTGTGAGTGTGTGTGTGTGTGTGTGTGTGTGTGTGTGTGTGTGTGTGTGTGTGTGTGTGTGTGTGTGTGTGTGTGTGTGTGTGTGTGTGTCTGTATCTATATGCCCGAGTACAGTAGTGTCGCTCCCTAACCCTGCGACTGTAAGTCTTGGGATGAGTGAAATCACTTCTAGGGAATGTAAGAGGTGTATTGGGTATAGTGAGATAAACGGATACCTAAATGGTAACACGTACCGAAAATTAAAACAATAATAATTCATGCTTGTGAGTGAGTAAGTGAGTGAGTGAGTGAGTGAGTGAGTGAGTGAGTGTGTGTGTGTGTGTGTGTGTGTGTGTGTGTGTGTGTGTGGTGTGTGTGTGTGGTGTGTGAGGGTGTGTTTGTGTGTGTATGCGCGAGTACAGTAGTGTCGCTCCCTAACCCTGCGACTGTAAGTCTTGGGATGAGTGAAATCACTTCTAGGTAATGTAAGAGGTGTATTGGTATAGTGAGATAAACTGATACCTAATTGGTAACACATACCGAAAATTAAAACAATAATGGTTATATTGATTATGCCGAGACCTTTAGTAATGTTTCAGTTTCATCGTAAGAGAGCTTAACTATCCAGGATAAGACGTCAGATTTGCAGGAATGATACGTTTTACTGTATAGGTCTAGTTTTTTATTAATTTGGTTATATAAAAAGGCCGATTGCCTTTCATTCTGTTTAGAGGCAAAACAGGTTTTAACTTGCATGATTTGTATAATTTTGTGATGCCTTCTTTTAGACAGGACGGATTCATCAAATTTAAATGACGTGTGTGCCCTTAATATAGAGTGCAATATATAGAGCTGTCTAATAGTTAGTATGTCTGTTTCTGAATATAATGACTTGGTGGGATAGCGAAATGGTTTGAAGAACATTAACTTTATTAGGGATCTTTGGGCTCTTTCCAATTCAATTAATTTTGTTTTAGCTGCTCCTCCCCAGACAGGAATACAATAGATAAGAATAGACTGGACAAGGGCTGTGTAAATCTTAGTGAGTAATGGGGGGTTAGCCACATATCTCAGGTTTTTAAAAATACATGATAGTTTTCTAACCCTAGAAGAAACTAGTTCTATATGTTGATACCAGTTAAGATTTTGATCTATTATGACACCCAAATACTTAGTTGATTTTACTTTAGCAACAGGGACACATTGACAAGATTGGTATGGGTTTGAGCAGGTATGGACTATTAATGATGAGTCATGCGGTTGTGAGGAGTTTCGTATTGAAAATGTAATATAATTTGTCTTAGAGATATTTAATGTCAGGAGGTTAGAATTTAACCAGGCCGCTGCGGTTTTAAGGCCGAGCTCAGCTAGCCTGTGTACGTCTCCCCATGAGTGTCCGGAAAAAACAATAGCGGTATCACCGGCATAGGAGAACACCTGGCCACCCTCAACCTTCAGATTACACAGCTCATTCAAATAGATTAAGAAGAGAGTGAGGCCAAGCACACTTCTCTGCGGAACACCGTACGTTATGTTTGCGTCTGAGCTAGTGAAATCACCCACTTTGACCCTTTGTGTACGTTCACTAAGATACTCCACAAAAAGCCCAAGTGAAGTATCGCGAATACCCAGGTTTTCAAGTTTTTGTACAAGAATTGGAACAGAGACGGTATCAAAGGCCTTTTTCAGATCTAAGAACACAGATAGACATTTCCGGCCTTTATCTGAGAAACAACTAGTTTGGAAAAGGCAGCTACTGCGTCCTCAGTACTTCTTCCAGCCCTCAAACCATATTGAGATGGGGACAATAGGTCATATTTGTTAAGGTAATTTACCAGTCTAATATTCAATAATTTTTCGACAACCTTAGAGATTACAGGAAGCACTGAAATGGGCCTGTAGTTGTTGATATCGTCTCTGCTCCCACCCTTGTACACCGGATGAACAATTGAACGTTTCAGGACCCGCGGGAAGATGCCATGTTTAAAACATTGGTTGGCCAAGTAACAAAGACAGAGGACCATTATCCCACTGGCAAGTTTAACAAATCTAGTACTAATATTATCCCATCCAGGAGCACTAGAAGAATTTAGGTTCATAAGTATTTCAAACACTTCCTGACAGTCAGTGTCAATCAGCCCGAAGGATTGCATCTGGGCGTTTAAGTTTGAATTTTGTAGGGTTGTGGGGTTGGCTGGAATATTCTCCGCGAGGTTTTTTCCAATATTAACAAAACAGTTATTTATTAATTCCGTAGAGTCTGAAGGAGAAGATGACATATTAAGTAGCTCTATACTATTCGTTTTGGATTTTTTTATATGACTAATAGATTTAATTGTTTCCCAGAGTGTTTTAGAATTATTCATGGCCGAATGAAGCAGATTTCTTTCGTAATTACGTTTTAGTTTTTTTTAGAAGATTGTTAACAAAATTACGGTATCTACGGAACGTTATTTTTAGCAGTACATTATCTTTATCAAGTCTACACTTCATTTGCAGTCTATTGCGGTGTTTTATGCACCTGATTAAACCAGGGGTAATCCATGGCTTTAGTGTTCTTTTAGTTCTCGGAATTACAACATTTTTAGTGTTTTCACTTAAGGATTCAGTTACTTTAATAATTAATTGCTCCGCAATCAAATTTGGATCTTCAATATTGAATAACAATTGTATATTTTTCTTCTTAAGAGTTTCAATAGCATTAGGGTAATCAATAGTAGTCTTTATTTTGTTACAAACAGAGGCTTTATTACTAGAAGAAGTCAATCCTAAGTAAACCATGTTATGATCTGTGATAGACGTGTCAAGTACTGCAATGAGAGCAGAAGACTTAGTTAAGTCGATGCGCAACATCACGTGATCCAGGCAGCTGTCACACCTAGTGGGTAGCGTGTGTCCGGGAAGAATGCCATAGTTGGAGAGCATATTTAAATATGTAGATCTATTCAAGGAAGCAGAGTCAGATACAGTAGTATTAGGTATAAGATTTATGTTTATATCGCCCATTAAAATTATATTTTTATTGTTATTGAGAGATTCTAGGTGTGAGCTGAGTGAGTTAATAAAGTTGTCTGTTTTTCTATTAGAAGGCGAGCGATATTATACCCAGCAAGGTAAGGTCATGCAAATCAATCTGGATACATGAGGCATCTGACAGGTAAATTTCTCGTATAGTTGGTTCTAATGGTTGGTTGGTTGGTTGGTTGGTTGGTTTGTACAGCAACACCATTCGCTGATAAATTGTGCCCGGATAACGGCGACAGGCTTGCCACTTGTCACGTTTGGGACCTAATAAACTCGGCAAAACGTGGGTCCAGTTCTAGAGACTGGTGCCTCTGCCTACCCCTTCGGGGATAACGGGCGTGAGTTTATTATTTATTTATTATTTTTATTTTATTTTGGTTCTAATTTTTTCCTTATATAAACGACCACGCCGTCATTTTGATTAATATGCTTAGTAGTTGAATAAGATAAATAGTAATTTAATTGTGGAATAGGCTTATTTGGATTTAATCTACACTCAGTCAGTATTAAAACATCAATGTTTTTATTTATAGTGGAAAGTACTACACTTAAATCATCCGAGTTGGAATAGATGCTGCGAATGTTCTGCGTTACTATAGAATAGTCAATTGGTCTTTTTGTAAACAAGTTATTTAATTCATGTGTTGTACAAGCAGAAGAAAAGGCCAGGTATGTTTTGTCTAATTCATTAGATAAATTGAGTGTACTATCCATTACAGAAAATTAGGGCAGAGTGTGGTAGCAAGCTATGAGTAGAAAGGGGTCTAGACATAATTTTACGGTATAATGTGTAACCTGAAGTAAGATATTTATATATTTTAGGGTATGCGACGGATAACATTTGAAAGTGTAATTGTAACTGTATTTTTATTAAGAATTGATATATTTTTATGTATAGTGTGTTTGTGAGGTGTGGTTGGTGTGCGTGAGGGTAATTTCTTACATAGTGAAAAAATACTATAAAGGCGGAAACCGGAACTAGTCACTTAGCAACATTAGACAACGTATGAATCTGGGCTTCACTATTAATTGTACCTAATCGACAAACCAAAGTTAAACGTCGACGGCCGTGGTGTCATAAATACCTACTCATAACACTCTCCATGACAGTAACGTTGACAGGCTTACTGCCCCGGAAAGTGTTAACTTGACTGCCGCTTTCAACAGTCCTCTGAAAGTTGGCGAATTCGGGGCGTCAAAGTGCCATTCTAGTCCCATGTTATACTTTGTTTTTTTTAGCATTAGAAATTTTGTAAACAAAGAAGCAGGGCTTGTCAACCTAAAAATCGGCTGAATAAAAATCATCTGTTATTCTATTTGCATACATCTACAACTACCCAATAGGCGCGTCCACACAAATCGAGCTGCTTCACGCGGCAAATTCCTCGCGAGGCTGCTCGCTCTGTGTGGACGCGCCTAATCACTAAAGCCTCGGTCAGACGGAGCGAATACTCGCGGCACGAATTGAACATATTTATCTATGTGACGTGATTTGGATTGAGCATGTTAAATTTTACTCTTACACACGCAGCGAGTAATCTTATAGCAAATATTTTAGATCCTAAAGCCTGGTTTTCACAGGCCAGTAGCTGGGGCTCAGTGAAGGTCAGTTACTGTCTGGCAGCTACTGTGTCCGTGGAAACAAAGTTGAGAGAGTACTGACCGATCTTTTGCTGAAAAAAGTTGAGCCAGTACCAACCGATCAGTTGCTGTCAGACAGTTGCTGTCTACTGGTTGGTCAGTACCTGGGCCTGTGAAAACCAGGCTTAACTTTGAAATAAGTTTACTAAATTACATCTTCACTGTACCTCATTCTATGCGAATAAATGATTATGTTGTTGTTGTTACACTTTATTGCACAAAAGAAAATACATATTATGATTATGTATTAATAAGAAAATATTACATACAAAGGTATATTGAGGTGAGCGAGGGCAAGCTGAAGCTACTTTGAGATATAGCTAATGGTAATGAAACAAAATGAAATACATTGGAATATTTATTCATCTTCAGAAAAATCTGATGATTCAGATGACTCTCCTACATTTATTACAAACCTTTCAACAGTATTATCTATTAATGTATCTAAACTAAGCATTTTTTCTTCTTCTTTGATAACATGATTGATACACGAAATCCAATTACTTGCTGTAATTTTTGAAAAAGATTCTGGCACTAATTTTTTTATTGTCTCCATTTTGAAATCTTTATTGTGATCAGCAATGTACCCTTTAACTTGAGCCCATATTAATTCGATTGGGTTAAGTTCACAGTGATACGGGGGTAGACGCAACACTGTGAACTCCATCTCTTTGGCCATTTCGTCAATAACATATGACGTATACAAATGTTTGTGTTCTTTGACTTTTGTCAAAAGTTGGGCTCTCACTTCCTTCTCTTCAAAAGGGATGTTCTTCTCCCTTAACCAATTTTGGATATCAGTTTTTCTAGTTTTTGTTGTTGGGATCTGATCTTTTCTCCTTGAGTGATATGGAGCGTTGTCCAATACAATTACAGAGCCTTTTGGTATTTTGTCTGAGAGGCCTGCAAACCATTTTTCAAAATTGTGGCCATCCATCTCAGAATGGTAGTCTCCCTCTTCTTTCTTCGCTTCGAAGACCAAATCTCCTCCAACCAAAAATCCATCTGATGATCCTAAAAGTAAATAAATAAATAAGTTACAAACAAAACTTGTGTGGTAGGGTTAAAGATCAGAGATTTGTTTATCATAGCTGTTTGTGAGACTTGATAATTTGAGAGTAACTCACCGATGTGCAAAATAATTAATCGCTTTCCTTTCCCCGATGGATTTTTTAATCCCGTTGATAAGCCTTCTCGATGAGCTTCTCTATTGGATTTTATTTGGGTATCTTGCCAGACTGAAGACTTGGTGTGGCCTGTAAATGAAATAAAAAAGTATTTAATAAAATAAATCTATAGTACAAGTTTTTATACACCACTCGCATCCTTCAATAGCACCTAAAAGTGCAGGCGTGTCCACAGGGTTATAAAACATAATAAACAATAAACATGTAAACAATACAGTGATAGTAGAGGTACACTTTAGGTATTACTGCCACTCTAACACAGATGACTGACGTCTTATTAGTGGCATTATACTGCATTTTGTTCAGTGAGTATGAGCACCGGGGGCCAATAATAATAATACACACCTTCATTCACCCAAGTTTCATCCAGGTAATAAATGTTCCTCCCCTCATTTCTGTATTTCCTTATTTCACATAAATAGTGTATTCTCCACAAGGTTATTTCATTTTTGTCAATTAACGCACTTTTGCGGTTTCTTTTTGCATATTTGAATTGAAGTATTTTTGTCAGTATTTTATGCAGTGTGCTTCTTGACATGTTATTCAATGAGTCATCACTGTTCACTTCTGCCAGCACTTTATCCAGGGTGGGTATTTCGTTATTAAAAAAGAAATTGTGCACTTTCCTTCGAATTCCAGAAAGAATAATTTCGTCTAAGTTGCCAAACTTATATGGTTCTCTTCGACGAGGAGGCGGAGATTTTACATCGCCGTCTCTCTTCTTTTCCTTCAGTATGTTGTACACAGTAGCTTTGGCTATCCCTGCTGTTACAGCCGTCTTTGTAATGATATCCACTTTACTAGGATAGCTGTCTTTAGGCCACATTTCCGACACCAATTTGTGTATGTTCAAAACAACTTGTTTTTCACTGGCGCTAAGTGGAGTTTGCTTTTGCCTTTTTTTCTTAGGTGATGGCAGCAAGACATTTGGCGGACTTTGACCTTGGCGCTTTATTCCACTCGAACCGGCTTCAGGCTCGTCCATTTTTCAACGAAATACCAATTAAAACAGCAACAAAAATAGCAACAACAAAATATTAACAAAAACAAACGAATTTATGAAATAAAAACAGCTTGAAAACGACAAAATTCAATCTCATATGCACACAGAAGTGACGTTTGGTTTGTCAAACAAAGTTGCATTTACGAAGACCACTTTGTAGTACAGTTTGTCCAAAAAGAGTAGAAACCGGAAGTGAAAGTATACTTATTGTTTTGTTGAGAAGTCAAAACATTTACTATATTTATTGGAGCACAATACCTTATTTTATGTAATAGCTCAAATTTTTAATTTATATAATGCTTGTAAGCGCAACATATTATCAAACACATAAAAAAGTCTGAGCAAAACCGTACTCTTTAATATCTACTCTTTTTGGACAAGCTGTACGTATTTCACGCTAGACACGTTCCGTTAGAACGTTCCGTTTTATGTTTGCAACATCTGCTTCTTTAAGTCTTTTATAGTACAAACTTTTGAAAATTATTAGCTTATTAGTATTTTCAGTTGTATTTGCAGTGTAATTTTATAATATTATATTTTATTACTAAGCCTATATGAATAAAAAACTACACTAATGATTATTTTGGGTGAAATAAAAATATGTATATGATATTATTTCAAATATTATTTGTTGCACAAAACAACGCACGATAAAAAACCCAAATTTCCCTATTTCTAATGCTAAAAAAAACGAAGTATAGTTATGTCCTGATTGCATGATTCACTTATGTTCTGGGGTGCTGACTGTAGTTGCCTGCCACTCCTACGACATTATTGACATTGTCACTGTAGATGTGTCTTGGGCATTCCCTTCTGGTAGCCATGTGATTCAGTGGCATTATAAATGTAGGCGTTGAAAAATCTCTCTCCAGACAATGTAGTAATAAACGTTTTTAAGTTGGATTTTGTTAAAAAAATCCGAAAATAAGCAATAATTAGAAACAAAAAACAATTGTCGGGGCAAATCTCAGTGGCACCATCTGTAATCAATTTTGTGCTATCATCCATAATAATTTTTTGTTTACAAATAATAATTAAAAAACCTGAAAATGAAAAATATTTTTCTTAGTTCCAATTTTATCTGTGAAAATATGAGCTCGCATGCGGCATTTGATACCGGTAAACATAGTAGAGATTTACTGAAACTAGTTATATTTATATATTTTAATGTACCATCGTTGCTAGAAAATTTCTCAACTTCCACCCAAAATTGTTCACAAGAAAGGGGTAAACCAGTACCGGGATACATCTAACGGAGTACGTGCATATAACGACTAATGGACGTCAATGAAGCGACAGTGATCAGTCAAGATCGTGGCAATAGGCTAGTTGCCCTAAAAAATGTAATTAGTCCGTCTTTTAGATTATTCAAAAATAAGGGACACGTATTTTTTTATTTGTAAATTGGACCAAAAATGACAAAGATATAGCCCATTAAAGTTACGTGTGACGTCACGCAGTGCTGCATTTTTTAGCACGGAGTGACGTCACACGTAACTTTAATGGGCTATATCTTTGTTATTTTTTGTTTAATCGAAAAAAGAAAAAATACGTGTCCAATCTTTTTTTATAATCTAAAATACGGACTAAATAGAATTTCATTATTTTGACCCTGGAAACTACCCTATTCAACCAGTTAGGTAGTCGTAAGAGTTCCACCAGCTTTCGTAGAAATAAAACACAAAAAAGATGAAATTATGATTAATATCTTTGAAATCTGACGTCACGAATCTCAGGACCGCTCTCACCCCTTGTCACTTAACGTGTGACGTACTTTGGGGCCGTCCATTAATCACGTGATCATTTTTTAAGCATTTTTTAACCCCCTCTCCTCCTTGGTGATACATGGTGAGGTTTAAGACTTCCCCCACCCCCCACCCAACATCACGTGTATTTTTCGTATCTACAAAAAATCTTAAATTTTTTAGAACTAGAATTGTCTTGCGCGCGTGTTGAACGCGTGCGCGTTTCAAAAAAATAATAAAAAAAAAAAATACACGTGATATCTTACTACACCCCCCCTCCCCCTTGTGACATTTCGTGATTTTTGTCAAACCCCTCCCCCCCCTTTCAAGCCTCACGTGATTAATGGACGGCCCCTTTATGGATGGTCCCTCATGGTGAGATTGCCCACTAACGTTTTGCAAACAAATTCGATTGCACCATCATTCAGGGGTTCTTGTACTGGTCTTTGCTGAACATTGGTGCTGTCATCAGGTCAGGTCAGGTCATCATTAGCTCCAATAGCCCAACTGTCAAATTAGTATGGAATTCGACAGTTACACGATTGAAATTGCTCAGGATTTGTTTCGCATGTTAGGCCACAGATTAGACAAGAACAATTCCGATATTTTGGCATTTAATCTGTATGGGCGTAGTTTTCGCCCGTTTTCGGAGTAATGAAAGCATCATTGCTCTAGCGGTAACATGATAGACTAACAAACATATGCTAGATTTGAACAAAATTCCTGAGTTTGTAGTTTTTTTCAAGTTTTTGATGCCTTTGCCGGGTTATCACAGGTCAGGGTATCCTAGTTTAGGTGCGAGGCAAGTGATTATATTGTGTGAAAATTAACGAATCGTGAATTTACTATTGTTAATCACTGCTTATATTACAATGGACTCTTGAAGTGACCCTGTACCAATTTGATTGAACATTTAACGGACACTATAAGATACACATGAGTACTCTATACCAGCCATACTCTAAGTGTGTTAGAGTATGGCTGGTACAGCCGTAATATATATATTTTTTAGTTCTTCTGAAAACGGCTCATTGAAATCGTGAGAAACTGGACGCCATCGACCCCTTCGAAATATTTTCGACATCAACGAAGAACCTACATTGCTTTTATTTACCTTCTCTTAACGCGCTGTCTCGGCAGCTACCAAATTTGGTAGCGGGTACTCAGAAGCAATTAAACCTTATATTCATTAACCGTCGGTTTAAAGTCCCTTGTGTCAAGGCAACTTATTATTTGCAGAGTTGCGCCAAAAGTTTAATTGTTAAATGTATAGATAGAGTACTCATGTGTATCTTATAGTGTCCGTTAAATGTTCAATCAAATTGGTACAGGGTCACTTCAAGAGTCCATTGATATAAGCAGTGATTAACAATAGTAAATTCACGATTCGTTAATTTTCACACAATATAATCACTTGCCTCGCACCTAAACTAGGATACCCTGTCCTGTGATAACCCGGCAAAGGCATCAAAAACTTGAAAAAAACTACAAACTCAATGCAAATACAAATGCTGTTCAAATCTAGCATATGTTTTGTTAGTGTATCATGTTACCGCTAGAGCAATGATGCTTTCATTACTCCGAAAACGGGCGAAAACTACGCCCATACAGATTAAATGCCAAAATATCGGAATTGTTCTTGTCTAATCTGTGGCCTAACATGCGAAACAAATCCTGAGCAATTTCAATCGTGTAACTGTCGAATTCCATACTAATTTGACAGTTGGGCTATTGGAGCTAATGATGACCTGACCTGACCTGATGACAGCACCAATGTTCAGCAAAGACCAGTACAAGAACCCCTGAATGATGGTGCAATCGAATTTGTTAGCAAAACGTTAGTGGGCAATCTCACCATGAGGGACCATCCATAAAGGGGCCGTCCATTAATCACGTGAGGCTTGAAAGGGGGGGGAGGGGTTTGACAAAAATCACGAAATGTCACAAGGGGGAGGGGGGGTGTAGTAAGATATCACGTGTATTTATTTTTTCATTATTTTTTTGAAACGCGCACGCGTTCAACACGCGCGCAAGACAATTCTAGTTCTAAAAAATTTAAGACTTTTTGTAGATACGAAAAATACACGTGATGTTGGGTGGGGGGTGGGGGGAAGTCTTAACCTTAACCTCACCATGTATCACCAAGGAGGAGAGGGGGTTAAAAAATGCTTAAAAAATTATCACGTGATTAATGGACAGCCCCAAAGTACGTCACACGTTAAGTGACAAGGGGTGAGAGCGGTCCTGAGATTCGTGACGTCAGATTTCAACGATATTAATCATAATTTCATCTTTTTTATGTTTTATTTCTACGAAAACTGGTGGAACTCTTACGACTACCTAACTGGTTGAATTGCCACGATCTTGACTGATCACTGTCGCTTCATTGACGTCCATTAGTCGTTATATGCACGTACTCCGTTAGATGTATCCCGGTACTGGTTTACCCCTTTCTTGTGAACAATTTTGGGTGGAAGTTGAGAAATTTTCTAGCAACGATGGTACATTAAAATATATAAATATAACTAGTATAGTACTAAATATACACAAACACAAACACAAACACAAACACAAACACAAACACAAACATTTACATACAGGCACATACATTGCTTCTGGTCCCACACTAGGATACTCTGTGTCGTGGAAACCAGAAACAGCGACGTCACAAACATGTAAACATCCAAGACCTAGAGAGTATGCTAGCGTCGGGAGTACTAGAGGATGCAGAACTGACACCGAGCTATTTGTCGACGTTCTTTCTGGTTCCGAAACCCGACGGTACACACCGGCCTATCTTCAACCTCAAGCAGCTCAACCGGTTCGTAAAGACCAAGTAATTCCGGCTATTCAGCCATTTCCGAGTACCAAGCTTCCTTCAGCACCTAGATTGGATGGTGAAGGTCGACCTCAGCCAAGCTTATTTTCACCTGCCTATAGCACACGAACATCGCAGTTTTCTGAGACTCGTTTACAATCGCCGGTTACTACAAATGACCTGTTTGCCCTTCGGCCTGTCTTCGGCGCCAAGGACATTTGCCTCTCTCACCAATTGGATAGCAGAGCACCTAAGATCCCGTGGCATCAGGTGTATAGTATACCTGGACGACTTTTTGTTAGCAAGCCAGTCCCAACACGAACTGCGCAACAGCATAGCGTTCACCATCAACCTTCTGCGCGGTCTCGGCTGGACCATAAACTTCGCCAAGTCTGTGCTGGTTCCGACTCGCCGCCTCGAGTTTCTGGGCATAACATGGGACACAAAACGCAACGCAAAGTCCTTGTCGGAACCAAAGTGCCTAACGCTACGCAAAGCACTTCAGCACCAGATACGGAAAGGCAGTTGGTCCCTCAGGCAGTACCAATCGCTAATGGGGAGACTCAACTTCGCCACGTTCGTGACCCGGCGGGGACGGCTTCAATGTCGAACAATGCAATACTACAGTCGACAGCTGCCGAAGCATCACCCATACCGAAAAGTAAGCATCCCACAGCCAGTCCTTTCAGAAATGCAGTGGTGGATCAGCACATTAGGGAGCTCAATGACTATACACACAGGAATAGTCACACATCTTCTGACGACAGACGCGTCCGATTTCGGATGGGGCGCACAGCTCGGCGACGAAAACATCGCAGGAACTTGGCTAAAAAGTCAGAAAACATGGCACGCAAACAGAAAAGAGATGTTTGCAGTTTTTGCAGCGATTCGTCAAGAGAAACATCAACTTCAGGACGCTCAGATACTGCTTCAGACAGACAACCGCACGGTAGTAGCCTACATAAACAAAGAAGGCGGGACCAAGTCGAAAAGATTACTCGAGCAGACACAAGAGCTTCTTACGGTACTCGACGACTGGAATATTTCTCTGACAACTCAGTACTTCCCAGGCCGCTTCAATGCAGAGGCGGACGCGTTGTCTCGCGGCAAGTCGTGTCCGGAATGGCACCTTACTCCGTATGCAACGAGCAAGATATTTCAACTGTGGGGCGAACCGGAAGTGGATCTGTTTGCAACCCGAACAGCCCATGTGGTAGAAAGGTACGTCTCAGTAGACCCGAAGGATCATCAAGCTCTGTCACACAATGCGTTTCGTCACCAGTGGAACTACGAACTGGCATGGCTGTTCCCTCCGGCCAACTTGATACCACGCGTCTTGTCCCACTTGAACCTAGCCAGCGGTCATTACATACTGATAGCCCCCAAGTGGAAGAAAGTCTTTTGGCAGGCAGACCTACAACGGAGAGCGCTGCGACCCCCATATCAGATTCTAGCGTTGGCCCAAGTACTAGTAGACACGAGGACGGGTTGCCATCCACCGGAAATACAAAACCTGTGTCTAGAGGCATGGTTGATTTCGGGTGGCAAGGTTTAGTAGACAGTTGGACTGAGGCAGAACGTAATCTACTAATGTCAAGTTGGCGACCATCTACCATAAACACTTCCAAACCAGCGTGGAGCAGATGGAATACATGGTGTCACAGCCAGTCCATAGACTATAAAAATCCTAAGGCTGAACAAGTGGCTCGTTACTTAGCACATCTACACAATGATGCAGGTTTAGCTTATAGTACTATTTTGGTACACAAATCAGTGATCTCTACTTTCACTAACGTAAATACTGATGTAGATCTATCTTCAAACTTTTTTGTCAAACATATTCTCAAAGCAATAGCTGCAGCAAAACCAAAACCTGCTAGACCACCGATTTGGAACCCAAAAGTACTGCTGCAATATTTATGTAATCATCCGCCTGCGGAAAATAATCTATATCAGGTATCCAGACATGTAGCTACCTTATTACTTCTTGCATCTGGACGCAGAGTGCACGATCTTACTCTTCGAAATATCGAGCCAGGCTTTATGGACGAAGATGAGTCAGTTGTATTCTGGCCCACGTTTGGTTCCAAAACCGACAATGCCACCTATAGACAGTCTGGATGGAGGTTGCGGGAGCACCCGGACAGGAACCTCAATGTCATCTATTGGATCAGGCTGTTATTGTCCTTGTCAGAGTCGCGCAGAGCAAATGATAAAAGAACTTTTTATCACAGCCAGGGGTGACCCAAAACCTGCATCCAGAGCGGTATTGGGTGGCTGGGTAAAATCTTTACTTCGAGAAGCAGGTATTGAGACATCTCCAGGTTCTCTGCGTTCAGCTGTTGCCTCTCTAAATTGGCTTGAAAATTTTCAAATAGATCAAATATTTAATTGTCAACTGGTAATTGGAAACAAGAGCACACATTTAGAAAATTTTATCAAAGAGAATTGATTGAAACTAATACTGTCAGAAATTATTTGATGTCATTATCAATTTTTTTTTGATGCGGCACGATAAATAATTTACAGACTTAATTTTTGTTTTGGAAAGTAATTATTGTTGATTGAAACCATGTTCAAATTATTGATTGGTAATATTCAATTAGATTTATTTTTGATAATGAAACGAGATTTTCCCTTTCATATCTTCTTTATCTTACACATTATAGCGTTTTCTAAACTTTTCTTACACCAGGAGATATCAAACACATCACTCCAAGATGGATTCCGGATATCGATACGAAACAAATAATTGAGAGTTTTACCTAAAAATAAAACATACCTATTGTTTTTTTTTTGAGATTTCCGGAATCCAGGTAAGTTCTACCGGGTGCATCTTGAGCTATATAATGACCAATGAAAAGTGGTCAGTTTGGCGCCATGACAGCTCGCCCAACAAGGTAGGTGGCGCCACCGTCGGGGAGAGGAAGTTGGCTAGACACTCAATCGACAGGACAGCAGAGGCTTCACTCTAAGATGGATTCCGGATGTCTCAAGAAATAAGTTAATAGGTATGTTTTTTTTTTAGGTAAAACTCTCTATTATAGAAGATATCAAACATAACTTTATAAACAAATAAACAAACAAACAAACAAACAAACAAACGAAACACGTCAACTATTTTGCTAAAATCTTAGCTAAAAGTCTTTAAATTTAATGGGTAGGTAACGAATTCATAAAATAATTAGATTTATACCTAACTGTAGATTGTACTTAGTACCTACACACCTATTTCTCTAACCATATTATGCTATTGATTGAACAGACAAAAATTGTACCTAAGTGGATAGGTACTTATAGCGAAACAGATCGTCAATTTCAAACCTGAGAAATTCCTTTAATTCTAATAAACTCGTATTTTTGTTACCTAAGTAATTCGTGATAGAATTTGTTACCTACCATAATTCTATCACGAATGAAAATTTCATAATAACTACTCGCAATCCGTGTTTAAGCAGTTCAACACTGCAAAGTATTTTTTGCCTCTTTTATGTTTCTCCATTTTTAAAGGATCGGTCGGATCGGCTACGAACAAAACTCCCGCGCGCGTCACTGCTGCTCGCTCGTGAGTCCCTACCTATTATTCCATCTGGATGGGCGGCCGCATGTACTTACGTTTTCGATACCTACACGCTTAGTGGAACAGGCCTGCCTAAACTGAAATAACAAAGTTTTGTATATCTACCTGAAAAGGAATAGGTACCGACTGTAAAACAAAACTGACCTCGAAGACATTATATTTTACAATATTTCTTGCAGAATAATCTTCTAATACATCTAATAATACATACTTATTAAATGTACCTTTTACTGACTGATTTATCAATTTAAAGTGTAAAATTCTAAAATTACTTATAAAGTCCCTCAGAAATATCTAAAATCAGTTTAAAACTATACTATATACCCATAACAGTATGTAGGTACCACGTAATCTTACTCACAAAATCTAGTGTATACATTAACTCTCCTCATCTAATTCCAGTTTGAAGGTGAAACAGCTTTACGAGCGTAACACATTTCATAACAAAATTTCTAGGCTGGCTGGAAGAAATTTCTTTAGAAATAAGGCCGCCTTTGCACGTAATTTTTATCACAAACATTATGTAAGTTATATTATGTATTTTTTTATTATTATTGTGGAATAAAGTGTAACACCAACAACAACATAGTCCGGGTCAAGTAAATGAAAATTTGTATCACCAGTATACCTTTTTATTTGTTATCGAGGGGGAAATCTTTCAGACTCCGTGTTTTATTGCAAACTGAGCATTAAACGCGAAGGTACAGATTTTGCCGAAAAAAGCCGCTATATCTCTGGGGTTTTCAAAATCACAAATGTTGTGAAGAAAATAGGACATCCTCCATTATGAATTTATTGTCACTTGCCAACGCCATTCCATTTAAAAAAAGCAATCCGTATTTTTATTGGTATATTTTCCCCGGGCAAGTCAGTATAATAATATCGTGGAGGGAGTCAAACAACGAATAATATTTTTGAAGTGCTTCGTTTTTATCTGATCTGATCTGGTCACACTGCCATAGAGTAACAGAAATTCACAGAATACATACAATACAATTGTCTGTCTCAAAGTCACAATTGTGGAGACGACAAAGACAGTGAAAAATGTTTCATAACAATTCACGGAAAATGCTAAAATTCGGCGTTAATTACTGTGCCCGACGAAACAACTTGTATTCGACGCAAAAACCGAAGGTTACACCTTCATATACTGCTCCAGCCGATGGCATAGGCATCAGCGAGAGTTGTGTTCAGCGTTTGAAACAGTTATGCGAAGATGACAAAGATACCTTCCTTAGGATAGCCGTGGAAAGTGGCGGTTGTTCTGGGTTTCAATATAAGTTCGACTTGGATAACAAAATCGTTGATGACGACAAGTCAGTATGATGTGTTGGAATTTTCCACTTAATGCACTAAATTTTATTGTGTTATTTGATTTCTTATGTTATTTGTGTATTTGTTCTAGAATATTTGAGAGAAATGGTGTGCGGGTTGTCATTGATGAGACATCTCTAGACTTCATCAAAGGTTCGACTATTGACTACCACACTGAACTCATTCGAGCAGCATTCAGGGTGGTGCAAAATCCTAATGCAGAGTTGGGTTGCTCCTGTGGTGCCAGTTTCTCTATCAAAATTGATTAGTGCTATTATTACACTATTATTACTTCCACCCACTCTGGACCCTATTTAGAGGGTGATTATTTAAAATGCATAGTTGGTCAATATAGTTTTAATAGTATGGTACTTATTCAATGTTCCATTGACATTATTGATAGTGTAGTAAGCAATGGCATCCCAATTTTCTAACCGCTGCAACTAAAGCCGTGTATCCATTATGCGCTCCTGGAGCGCGCGCCATGAATGACCGCGCCGAGAGAGCGCTCCGCGGAACGCGTTCCAAACATTTGAAGTATATCAACTAAGCGCGCCTGGCGCGCGTGCCAACCGTTCCAGTTGGCACGCGCACAGTTCGACCGTTCATCATGGAAGCCAGTCGTGTTCGAGAAAAATACAACGACCGTCTCAATTGGCGCGCGCGCCACGATTGATGCGCGCTAAAAAACCGACACCAGTCGGAACGGACTGCTCCGTGTTCGCGTGCTCCAACGAACACATTGGCGCGCGTTCCAAATTGGTATCCATTTCGCGCGGCTGGAAGGCGCGCCAATGTTCGCCCTCTTGGAGCGCGTAATGGATACGCGGCTTTAACTCGGTTTCTCATGTGATTTTATCCTTGTAAGAGAAGCCTACTAGATATTTATTTTCATTTGTGCTGGTTCTACAGGTTAGTATATTGTACTGCTATCAACTAATAGAGGCAGATAACAACTTACATTGTGTTTTTATAATGGTATAGCAGGTATTTGACCAAGGCCTGAACAAAAAGAACTCAACTCTGATAGATATATCTACTTCTCAAGGGTTGTGTGAAAAATCACTAGTACTGAGAATAGATCTATAGATTCCAGTTATTGTGTTGAGTGCTTACATATTATAGGATCGTTAGAATCATCTGGGGACAGTTAAATACTCTGTTGTCTTTATTTTATTAATAGTATTTGCCACACATAATATATTTTTAGCTTGAAGCTTAGCTTAACAATTATTCTATTCAGAAAAACAATTATGGTCATCATAACATTTGGTCTGCAACAGCCTGTGCCATTGTGTTTCAAAACTGACTGACTAACTTATTTAAAATGTATAATTTTGTAAATATTAGTAATATTTATCTAGACTAGTAGACAAATTGCAAATAAAACAATGTTATTGCTATGCCCTTCCTTTTATTAACATTCTACACTTTATAAAACATACATAAAATTGTAATTTTATTTAGTTCAAGTCATTGGCTTGGCTTCCAAGATAAGAAACACCAATTAAAACTTATTTATTTAATTTATTACTTTGATGTTCTGTTTCGTTTAATACAACATAAGGTAGTATTAGCATTTAATTAGGTAGCATTTCTGTCAAGGATTTCCTAATTATTATTCAACATCTATGAAATAATTAGTCTTGAATGTTATTCAAAGTGACAGTATACAGATAAACAAGAAATATAAAACGGGATTTTAGAACCAGCAGCAATCAAGTATTTAGTGTGACTGTGACACATTAATTGCAGCCCACATGTTGTCCAGCTGGGAAGGCAGGTTTAGGACTGGTTCATTCTTAGTAGAGGAGACTGCAGCAGACCTGGAAACAAAGGAAATAATTATACTTCAGACCTGGGTAATAATAAACTGTTAAAGTACTGCACAGTACTTGATCGAAATATGGGATAGTTTAATTTCATGTCTAGGTCGCAGTTAGGTAGGTACATTAGGCTCATAGCCCTAATTTCCAAAGAACATAATTTATACACAGGTAGGGAATGTGTATTTATTAAGTACACACAGTAATGGAACAGATCATTCTGAATTGAGAATATTACTAAGTAAATACTTACTTAAGCACCTGCTAGTAGTACCACTTGATAGGTACCTACTCATACTAATTATTATTATGATATCATCATTAATTTTATTTAACAATTATATTAATAAGGTATCTTATAATAAATTCTGGATCATAATTTTTTGAGATATTTGACGAGATACTGATTTCTCAAATCAGAGACTGGTAATCGGTAGTTTGCCAACTGAGAGTAGTAAGAGAGGTAAAAGATATATTGTGGATTGGTGTACATTTTTATAAATATTTTGCTCTTTGTATTAGGTATAAAGAATGTTTTTATCCTATGCATGTTCTACTGTACTGCAGTGGGATGGGATGACTATAGACGGGTCATACTATTATGATGTAACTGTAACAATATTAAAAGTGATTTAATATGTGCAGGATACTAACTGCTGCGTCTCCCCCAAGAAAGAGCTGTCTTCGCAGACTTTTTTCACATTATGAGGCGAGTACCGGTTGTAGAAGCCCCAGATGCTGTTCATTAGCTTACTATTGTACTTCAGAGGCGATAGCTCCATATCTGAAATCATAAATGGTCTACGTAAGTATTTTAAGAATCCATCATCATCAGATTAGGATTCAATTATCTTTTGCTGCCCTTTAGTGTGACGGAGTCGTCACACTGCTAATTTAGTAACTAAAACAAATCGCTGTTCAGAAAAGAATAAAGGTCAGACTGCGGAAATTAGGGCATCATAATATGGCCATATTTTCGGATTTGAGTTAACTCCTGCCAAATAAAAATAGCAATGCCAAATATACGTTAAGATTTACCTACGAATTATTTTACAGTCGAAGTCAGTGACGTGAGCTATGCGAGACTGCTCGCTGCCCCCGAATTTGACGTCCATTAACAGAAAGTGTTGACGATTGTCACGAAAGGCAAATTGCATTAAAAAAAACACCTGACAACCGTCAACATTCTGTTAACAGCTCGTTAGTAGGTTTATACGAGAAATCGGATGTCAGTGAGTATCACTTTTTGGTGGTAAACCTTGGCGTGTGTAAGATTAATTTCTAGAAGGGCGTGGGGGCTGTCCCAATACATGTTTAGTAACCCAACTTCCTGGAGTGGGCCTAACTAAACCATTCTGGGGTTGGCACAGTTAACCCATTCTACGCCAATGGTGGTAATCACAATAGGTCGGTAAATAATTCGTACACAATAATAGACTTCATTTGCTAGGCAGGGTGCCACCATCTTATCTGTTCAGTTGATACCGGCGCTAGTGGAGAATTTAGTAGTAACATTTTGAGGAATTACCTAGACAAATGAGAATATTTTAACACGTCTTTCAATTTTAATGAAAATATATGTTTAAATCTTAGTAAGTGAATAAATAAAACAGTAAAACATATAAGTTAGTTACAATTTTGCCCACCTGAACAGATAACTTGGTGGCGCTGTACTTACATTTCGTATTGAAGTACTTCTGTGGACGGTCATTGCCTTTGACATTTGACACTTTCATTTCCCGCTGGGTCTCGCGGATGCGGCCGGCGGAGAAGGCGGACGGCGGGATCGAAGCCATGATTTCAGATATGCAAGCTGAAAGACGGCAGAGACTTTTAATATAAGTTGGCCGCTTCGTTTATGGGCTGAATGCGATAAAAACAAGTTGATGCTTGGCTTTGCTACAAAAATGTACCTAGGTAAAGGTTGACCAGCAGTCGAAACTTTAACATTTTTGTTCCAAAATCACTCGTAACTGTGTACCTACTCGCTAGTAAAGGCTAGTGGACGTGCTGTTCCCGCAATAAAGGTTAAAAACCTGTATTACACGTGTACCTAAACTGGATGAAACTCGTGAAACTGAAAATCTACGGGTAAATAAAGTTCGTGAACAGATCGGTCTTATAAAAAAGTGAAGTACCTAATTACCTCTTGTAGAGTATATTTTGAGTAAAGCTCTATTTAACCTTAGAGGGCGTTTTAAACTTGATTTATAAAAAAGTGCGAGCTGGAACGCATTTCGTTCATTCTTAGGTGGTCTGCTGTTGTGTCAGAAACAATTTGTAGTATTTACAACAAGTGCAACACTTGTGCCTGTCCCATAGGTGCTTATTAATACTTGGCTAGAATGTCTATACAGACATCACAAACATGAAATACTTAATACCAATGGTAGTTAAAATATTATTAGCTTAATATCCAGGCCTTCTCTCAGAGAGAGAGTAGGTACAGCCGAGGCCTGTACTCTATAGTGGGTCACTTAAAGGCTGCTTACATAGATAATATCAAGCCTTAAGCCGTTTACAAATAAACGAACATCCAGCAGGAGTCGAACCCACCGCCCACGATAGTAATCAAACGCGCTACCGCTAGACCAACAAGGCATATACAGTATGTAATCAAGCTATGTATGCCACAGATGACTATGCTTTGTTAGTTCCTATTCCTACCTACTTATAAACAGTCATTCTGTGGACTGATAGCTAATGAGCACAATACATTACAGTGAAGTTCTAAGAATAGAAAGTGGGCAGCTACGAATATATTATTACGAAGTATACGTATGTACTTTATTTAAGTCGGTACCCCTATGGTAGATTCTCGAAGCAAAATCACAAAAGCATAGGTACTCCATCTAGGTAGGTACTTGTTACACTTAACGTAACATAATTTTCTTTATGTTAGTAACTTGGACAGAGCACGCTAGCGACAAATGATCAAACCTGACATGGATAGCCAGTTAAGATTACTTCACACCAGTCAAAACGTAACAACATACCTACTCTTATCAAACCAATTTACCTTCACACAGATTGAAGAAAACACTCGCTAGAGTCGCGATTGAGGCGGCCTCTCTTGTTGCTTCCAAAGCTGCCTGGCCTCTGCTAAGGCCCGAAACTCTCTTGTGCGAGTTAAGTAGCACCATGAAATCGTCGATAGAGTTTTGTTGAAGTTGAGTAGAACGACGTAGTCGCTCGGAGAAGCGTAGACGGTGACGACTGAGGGCGAGCGCGACAGAATTGCCACTGGCTCCTCCAGCGGACCACATGAGCTGACCCCGCGCCTTATCGGTGACCAGCGTACTTCATTTTTATAACTTTGCTTGGTTTTAGATAATGGACTGCGTTGTTTGTGTAACTAGGTATGTATTGGTAAGTGAAGTTAGTGTGAATGTTCGCTCGCTGCAACGTTCGTTGGACGGTGTAGGATGAAGTCGAAACAGAAAAAAAACTTTCCCTAGCCTCGTGAGGCCCAATGTCTTCAAGTGATCACAAAATCAATTGTTCTTTTCAAGGTCGGCCCTTACGAGGTTGAGGGAACATGACGTCACGATAAAATTTATTCACAATCAAACATGCTAAATCACAATTACAGTTTGCCAAACTGCTTGGTAACAATCCAATAACAATTTGACGACCTCTGTGGCCCAGCGGTTAGCGCATCTGACTACCATGCGAGAGGTCCCGGGTTCGAATCCCGGCTGGGGACCAAAAAAAACCCAGGTCTTCGATGTTTACAATGTTTGTGACGTCGCTGTTTCTGGTTCCCACGACACAGGGTATCCTAGTGTGGGGCCAGAAGCAATGTATGTGCCTGTATGTAAATGTTATAGGTAGACAACTAAGACTATCGGCAATACTTCATGAGTATAATGCATACGATGAGTTTACAAACCCCGGATATTTTTGAATTGTACTTTTCTGAGACCCTTAATACATAATTCCTCTAGGTGGGTTTTGTTAATGGCAGATAGTAAACATTACATAGCGTAGCTCCATAATAATAATTATATTAGGTATTTCATATTTAACTTTTAATGGTTTTATCACATTACCAGCTAGCGCCATCTTACTTTATTCCACCGCGTAAAGCGAGATGCCTCTACCCGATAGGAGGATAAAACTTTCGACTTGACCTTATGCTGCCCTAGCTGGTGTACTTATAATAAAGAATATTCTATCTATAATACTTTGAAAAGATACAATGAAGACCCTTGATATTTTTTCATCGTCTCGCTCGTATCAGGGCTTCAGACCTACATGCTTATCACTATTCGCCTAAACCGTCGTCGATATAGCGACTATTATTTTAAGTACGACCTATTAACCCCGAGGACGATGTCTTTATTCCACTATCTACCTCCTAATACAAGTGTAGAGATAACTGGTAGTAGACATACAAAATGAAAGAAAATGTGACAAAACACGAGATAAACTCTGTAGTACGTAGGCACCTACATTGTCAAGACACAATTAATATGTTCAAGTACTAAAGAAAGTCACATGACACGCTCTAGGTACCTAAGTGGTAAAAGATAGGATTGATTGTCAAAAAAGATAATACTGCCTACTCCGCAGCCTGTTCAAATGTTCTATATAGTGGTTATTGAACTTAACAATGTGAATATAACAACCTACCGTGAAAGTAGGCATTTGACATGTTATCTTCAAACAGATAATTTTAATTAGAGTGAAATTATGTCTGACTGTTACCAAGTGTCTTGTAAATAGACAGCTTGGTAACTACCACAGTTTCGGGAAATTAAACTGTTATTACCTGAAGTCATGATCATCATCATTCAGCCACAAGAAGTCTACTGCTGGACATAGGCCTCATCCAGGGCTTTCCAAAAGGACCGGTTGGAAGCGGCTTGCATCCAGCGTCTCCCTGCCACCTGGATGAGATCCTCTGTCCATCTTGTGGCTGGTCGTCATACGCTGCGCTTGCCAATATATGGTCTCCATTCGATAACTTGGCCGAAGTGCAAAAGAAAAAGAAGTAGACATACTTTTATGTTTCTTGAGGATGTAGCAGAAAGGTATCTCACTGGCGTAGAATCGTAATGAGGGAGAATTTAAACGTTGTTATCACTTGTAAATCAATAGCACACTAGAGATCTTACTTTTCCACTAACATGATGAACCCACAGTAGATCTCACTGATGCGTACATTTTGTTATACCATTTTAACTCTTATACGGTACGCGGTAGGAAACTCCTTGTAGATCAACTGTACAAACTAACAAATCTAAGCCACGTGTAGAAAACGGAAGAGAAAGCTTGCTTGTGATAAGAAACATATGACAGACGTCACTTAAAATGAGGTCAGCTTTTTATGCGTCTATAACCCACGGTTTCTCAAACGTTAACAGTCTGTTAACAGCTGTCAGTTGTTTTTTTTTGTATATACTAGCTGAAATTTTGCACAGAGGGTCTATATACAAATTATGTAGGCAAGGAATAAAACCGGATTTTTTTAAATTCAACGAAAACGGCGAAAAGGGTTGCTAAATGTTGTCTAATTTTCTTGAAACTTAAAAAAAAAATACTCTTCAACACAATTGATTGAACACGTGTTTCGCCGTTTTTCTAAATTTAACCCTTAAGGGAATGAACGGGGTTGCAAAATTTTGAACCTAAGTCCAGGCGGACGGAGTCGCGGGCGAAAGCTTGTTTCAATATTGTGATTAGAAAATACTATATCACAATTTCTCGTGAACGAAGACGTACGGCTAGTAGCTAAATAGACTTCATTATCCCCTATAACGCGCACTAAGAACGATTCCGATCGTCTAGTCGTCTAACTGTCAATCTAACCAACGGTTTCTCGAACGCTAACAGTCTGTTAAAAAATAAAATAAAAATCAACTCTGCAAATTATAAGTTGCTTTGACACAAGGGACTTTTGAACCACGGTTAATGAATATAAGGTTTAATTTCGCTTCAGAGTACCCGCTACCAAATTTGGTAGCCGCCGAGCCGAAGGGGTTAACAGAATTTAAGAGAAGATAAGAATTTTTGAGTTATATCTAGCCCATGGTCAAGTTGTTCGTGTTGATAAGTAGAAAGCTCCTTGAATCGGGCGTTATTTCACAAATCAACACGTTTTATAAACGTAGGCCTATCGCACCGTTAATTAAACACCTCTGGCTCACACTATATAGACGCAAATTGTGCGATCCACAGGAAAATAGTTGTGCTAGTGACGTTTCGTAGATGCGTAAAAATATAGTGTTGTCCAGCCGGCTTGAAATGGTAGGCGTTTTATGAGTAAGTGTTCATCTCTGGGGCAAGTGCCCCACATATATCACTTCTATCTTATGGATTTCCCTTATGCAAGCGCAGACAAAAGTCGAGTCTGTGCCTGCATGTTACTATAGGTCATATTATATCGGCCTTTTGCTACATAATGACACAAAAGTTAATTAATTGAAACATCTTATCATTTATTAAGTGATTCTTTTATATTACACTTACCACAATACATTGTACCACGACTAACATCTTTATTTTCATACATTGCATAGAAAAAAATCAAAATGTACACATAATATTGTTCCATAAATTACTGTATTGTCTATGGCAAACACCAGGATCAGGCAGAGTCGTCTGCATTTGTGCTGTGCTGAGATTTGCTCAAGAGCTGGAATTTTTTGCAAAATTATAATATTTTTCATAAAATTCATTGTTAGGTAACATTAACATTGAGGTAGACACATTCACTTACAAGTGGACAAGTCCAATTAAGCTTATGTTACATGATAACATTATTATCGTATTTTAAGTAAAATTGAACTATCATAGTTTTTTTCCATTTAAAAAGGTACTCCCAAGCTACTTAATTTAAAATAATTAAATCATATAATAAATATGCAAAAAGTAAGTACCTTGGTGCTGCTTAGTATCACATTTAACATAATAGCGTCATTATAATCGTTTTTAAATGCCGATTCCTCGATAAAACATTAGTATGTAGATAATTTTTAAATGAATCTCTTGCCAATAATACTTCTGAGTTGTGATTACCGCGGGTCGTAATTTGTTTCATATTTCGGAGTGTTATTTTAGCTTAAAACGAGTATACTTAATAGTAAATAAATAACGAATATAAATAAATAATGACGGATGAAATGAATACTAAGACCGTAGCTCCATAGCTCCATCAATGACGCGATCTGAACAATACTGCTAAGCTCAGTCAGCACCCATTCCAAGAGATTACCTGAAATTAAACGCCACCATTGGAAAATACTTTTCAAATTGGTTTGCTTTTCCAGTAATATGAACAAAAACAAAACCGTTCAAGTGCTAATAAGATCCTGAAAATTTATGAATGTAAGTAATGGAAATGCGATAATAGAGCATCGAATTTTTTTGTACACAAAACATAATCCCATTAATTTATAAAGCAACCAACAAAGGTAACTGAAGTATTGAGACACCATAGCGCTTGAAATCGCCAATCCGCACAGGGCATGCGCTATATTAAGCCCATACTCTCTCCCTGAGAGAAGGCCTATGCCCCGAAGAGAAACGTTTGTTTGTTCTCACTCCCTTTACATTATACGCTATGACACTATATTGGCTACCACGGAAGCGGTGGTAGGGAAACTAAAAAAAAACAATGTAGTAGCGATACCACTAGCTTAAAGTGAAGTCAAACATCGTCAGGGAACCGCTTGGAACGTACAACGGCCAATTAATCACGAAAAGAAATCACAGGTCTACTGACCATCACATCTCTACTGTTCCTCTGAGTGAGTCTCACACCCTCTTCTCTGCCCGTACACTTACATAAATCTCACCTATCAAGCGCGGGCGAGGGGACTAATAAGTCCTGATGACTGGAGGTACGGTCTTGCACTCGCCCTGATTCAATGTCTCGTCGATAACCGGCCTGTATGTGAGCTTCGTCTTGCCGGTGGCGGCGTCTGTCGCGGCCATCGTGTGCTTACGCCAGTGTTGCTCGAAGGACTTTTTCGTCTGTACGTGGGAAGGTACGGTGAGTGAAGATTAGCGGCAACTATCACGTGGACAAATCCATGGTCTGGATCCATGCGAAATAAATTAATAAATAAAGATGTACAAAAACCAAAACAAATTTTAAGACAGGCTTGTTCTGACATCAAAATATTGAATTATACTCTTATAGTGGTTATGGCGGGATATACATAATAGTAGCAATATCACTCGCTAACAGTAAAGGAAAACAACGTGAGGAAACCTGCGTCTGTTGTGTTCACATTTCTCAGGGCTTGAAATTGCCAATCCGTGAAGGGCATGGTGATTAAACCGTCCGTTCTATTAGCGAGGGAAGACCTGTGCCCCAGACTAGGGGCTACATTATTATTATCATAGATAGGTAGTTTCTGTAGATCGGATCTTCATGAGATGAGGGCTCCACAGAGTGACACTCATAGAAAAAAATTATATCTTTACAGATCATTTTTGCAAAAATATCGGACCAATGTCACAATAATGTTCATAGCGATTTTCAGGACCCACTATGGAGTAGCATCTGAGCTGAGTAGTTCACTTTCACTAACGTAAAGTGTATCCCCTTATGTAGTACAGTGGGACGTATACCGGCTGTTGATTTGTAAAACAACGCCCGACTTAGGGTACTTTCTACTTATCAACCAAAACAATTTTTATTGTGTGGGGTGAACCTCGAAATCACAAAAAAAAACAACTGTTCCATACTAAAATTCGATATCTACTGAACAACATGTATGGAACAGCTGTTTTTTTAAGGTTATGAGAGTTGGGTAGAAAGCGTCTTGAGTCGGGCGTTACTTTACAAATCAACAGCCTGTATACGTCCCACTTTACTACATAGGGATATACTTACGTTGGTGAAACGGAAATCACTACTCAGCTCAGATGCTGCTCGGCAGTGGGTCCTAAAAGTCTTAAATATCTAAAGAACATTAATAGTGGTATTACTATTATTGAGAGATTGCTCAGACATTCTTGCAAAAACACTTTTTACAAGCTGCACTATAGGGGTTATGATTGTGAGGGGCAACTGACCTGTCCCTGCAGAGGCTTCGCGTAGTCATACTCGTCCTGTCTGGTCTTGAAGTCCTCACGGGCGTGCGCCCCGCGGCTCTCCTTCCTCGCCAGAGCACCCTCGACAATCTGCACCGAGTTGATCATCAGGTTCTGAAGCTCCAACGTCTCCACCAGGTCAGAGTTCCAGATGAGAGAGCGGTCGGAGACCTTCACGTCGGCCATCTGCTTGTAGATGTCGTGGATCTGGCGGTGGCCTACGGAGTGGAGTGGGGCGTTACGGTATATTGTAAATTTTGGTCTTGATGTGTTTACATTTTACGTACTTCAGCGCTTGCTTGAAATTGCCATCAAATATGCAGCTAAACAGCAGCATATTTTGATTGCATTGACTTAGATTTTTTTTTTCACAGCTCCAAGAGATTTTCAATATTTGATATCAATTTTAACCTGATAATTTATTTCAATGCATAGCTGAGAAAAAAGGCCTTGAAACTCAAACAGACGTGTAATTTTTTATCAATTTGAGATTACGGTAGTATGATAATTCAACCAAACCAAAGGTTGACTGGTAGTAAATTCTATTTAGCATTAAGTACGCCTTTGTACCAGACATGTGTTTTGTGCAATAAAGAATTTAACCTCCTAAGTCCTTGACAATAACAATAGTTTTCTATGGTTATTTTCAATATCAGGACTTGGGACGATAATAATTTGAAGTAAAACTAAGTGAATCCGGAATTAAGTTAATAATATAATAATAGTACATAAAATAAAAAAACGCTTATGTTTTCAAGAGAATTTAGAGCAAAAAAACATCGCCTTGAAGATGGAAGTCTAAAGAAAATAACACAAGATATAACGATCATTCGTTTGATGACGCGTTCATGGGCAGATAACATCGACAACATTTCTGGAAATCCAAAATCCTTATGCAATGACAAACAATTTGTGATAGAACTCGTGATGTTTATTGTTAGTATAGTATGTTTTATTCCGTTCGACACTATCGGAGATCTCAAGATGGGTCACTAGGCCACCAGCGAACAACGCAAACAATATAACAAAGCTCCCGAAATAATGCAATCAAGATTACTTGTTCGCGATTCTATGCCTTGGGTCAAAGAGGTCTCTAAAGCCAGACTGGATCCGATAACTAGACAACTGGCTAATAAATAAGCTATCATGTGCAATAATAATACGCATTCAGACCTCGATGTTGGTATTAGATACTATTGTGTGCTAGAATTTAGCTCTATAGCTCTTCTAGTAACATTTAATACTAGATATCGCAGTCGCAAACCTCTACTCTTCCCTTTAGAAACCTACAAAAACAATACTTCTTTTTACAACCCCATTGTTAGGATGCGTCGTACTACAACGATCTGGTGGCAGATAACAAAGATGTGGACATTGATATTTTTCAGAAATTTTTCGTCTTTATAAAGGCTTTCCGTGGCGTTCTCAGAGCGCCCTGAGTAAATATAGTAAATTAATAAAATTAAAAATAAGTTTAGTTAGGATTAATCCGAATTACAAGTAGTCTAATTGCATGCTAGGTTCACGAGTTTAGGGTCATAGGCTAGATCTGATCTACATTGTATCTATGTAAAATTGCGAATATGTGTCTGTAACCAGTTTTGTGTTCTAAATAAAATAATCTGCTATTTAAAGTGAAATCTGAAAGTCGACCCACTGTGGCACATCGGTAGACGTCACAATCCAGAGGTCGTGGCTTCGAATCCCGGAATGTACTAACGACTTTACTTTCTAAGTTAAGTACATACAATATAACTCGGTAACTGTGACGAAAACGGCTTCCACCAGCACGTATTATTGAAATCTTTCTAATTGACTCTGTAGACTTGTTATTTTTTCTTTTTGATTTACAAACGTACATTGCCTGTGGTCTGTGCTGTGGCTGCAGCTGTCAAAACTACTCCAAATATAACCTTCAAGTCAAGCGCATGTGTTTCGATTTCACTCGTCATTTAAGTGCACCAAAAAACCTATTTAATTCCGTTTTTGTTCAGGAACCTATGTCTAAAATCTTTAGATGATGTCTATTTAACAGTTGCGGCCCAGATTTCCGCGACACTACTTGCTTTTCCTTATCACTTGCAATCATTAGGTCCTCCTGAGTGGAGGCGTTAGAGCAGGCAATTATCACAAAGTATAGATAAATATTAGCCCAGTTATATCTTGCCTACCTTCCTCGAGCGTGCTTTGCTGCCTAAAGACGGCAGCATTGGTCTGCATACACTTCTGCATCTTGAGACGGAGATCGGCGGTGGGCAATGAGCCGTTAGCGTGCCGGATGTTATCCAGGTTCGCGATGCTGGCTTCGCCAGTGCCCTAATGGGATTAAGAGAGCTTGAGTTTGATATCTTAAAATTAGTTCTGTTTTTAGGAATCCGTAGTCGACAAGGAACCGTAATAGTTTCCCCATGTCCGTCCATCTATCTGTCTGTCAGCGGGCTCGCTTAGAAACCATTAGTACTAGAAAGCTGATATTTGGCATCGACATTATGATATTAAACCCGCCGACAAAAGTAAAATAGCATATTCTTCATTTGTACACGAGGAAGAAGACACAATTTAAAATATTTACAAAGGTGACAGTAAAATTAGCGGCCTTTTTGCTAATAGCAATAACGTCTTTAAAAAAAATCTAGGGTACCTACCCCTTTACTTACGTTAGGGGGTGATATTTGTTCTTGCCTACACCATAGTGTGGGATATCATTGGAATGGTCGTTTAAAAATTTTGTGGCTGTAGGAAGATCATTGTTAGGGTCCCGTACCGCAGGTTGGAACCGAGACTTTCACAACAGGACACCTCACATTTAAAATTTTCTCGGATACGCAACTTACATCCTTGAGTGGAGCTTGTGCATCGCCCGGCTTGGCAATTTCAGCGACCGTGAGGGCACAGGCGCGGCCGAAGACCACAATGTCGAGGAGCGAGTTGGCGCCGAGGCGGTTGGCACCGTGGACTGACGCGCAGGAGGCTTCTCCCGCCGCAAACAGACCAGGTACCACGTGGTCTTGCCCGTTTTGAAACTGGATTACCTGATGGGGGAGATAGGGATTGCAGGGTTTGTTACATAAGGTTCCGGCCACAGAAAGTACTTGGGACGAGAGCGTGCAAAAGACGCGTCGACTTTCTAACTTACGAACAAAACGTACTAAAGGCATGAAGAAAAGACGTGGCAAGGGCGCGAATTTTATACAACGCGTCGCGTCTTTTCCACTTCCTGTCCCTTTATCCTTTATGTGCGGCCAGGGCCTTGTGACCTTTTAATAAGCAACTTACAAAAGCAGCCACATAAGTCCAATTGCATAGTAAAGTCCTTATTTAAGCAGGACTATAGGGGCTTAGCCACCATGCGTACCCACCGTGGTTTGGTAAAGATAAAGAGATTTATTTGTCAAGCATGTGTACAAAAGGTTGGAATTGACAATATTTAGTTAAGCATGTTTTGCCATAACAGGCGTACATTTTTTTTTCATTATCATAATAAGAGCATTATGTAATATCAAGTTCAGACAATGTCACAAAATACAAAATAAAAACAAAACCAATTCATGCGATAGTAAATTAAAATGTCAAAGTAGAGAGGTCAGGAGGATTTTCTTAATTATATTATAATGTCATTGTTAGGCACAGGTACTTAGTCAATATTATTATCGGTCAGAAATGACCGATGATTTTGAGCGATAAAATTGGTGATTTTAAAGGCTAAGGTAAGTGATCGATCACCTCAGACAGCAAGGTTTTCTTACAATGCTTTTCTTTAGATAGCGAGTGGTATTCCTAAGTCACAAGTTGGCAAATATATGTACGTAATATCGACGTCAGCCAAGGTCACGGCGGTCAAAGATCTAGCCATTAGAGAGTGGAATTCAATGCCATCCGGAAATAAACAGCATAAATACTTATTTCAACTAAACCTTTTATAATTCCGGTATCATTTGCTTGAAACCTGGGGAGAGAGTCTCTAAAATGCATAGTTGTTCAATAGAATCACAGTAGTACAGTAATGGCTGTTTGACACTGTTTGTAGGCTAGTAACCAGCTGCATTCTAAAGGAGCAAGTTAACTCGGCGCTTCCTGCGATTCGTTTTTCGCGATATATGCATATTTACATAATATGTAAATAGGCATGTCATGTCATGGCATGGCATGTCATATTATGACATTGTATTTCTAGTCTTAAAAGCCTCCACCAATCCGGACTTGGCCCCCGTGGTGGAGAATGGCCTATACCTTCCTCAGGGAACAGACCCGTGCCCCTCGGTGGGTCATAATGGGTTGATGATGATTTCTATTGATTTGTAGACCACTGAATAGAGATAAATAACTGCTATTATCGCACTTATGTTGTTCTACCAAAAAACTATGTGTATATTAGTCTGTATGGGCTGGTTACAGCAATTCGGGTCAGCGATTCCTGAGTTAAGTAAAAATATACCAACTCGCCTCCCCGCGGAAGTTGGTAGGCGTGCCGCCCATGTTATAGTGCACGGTTGGCAGCACTGGAATCGGTTTCTTGGTGACGTCGACGCCGGCGTAGATCGTGGCGGTCTCCGAGATCAGCACATAAAATAAAAAAAACTCACCTCCCCGCGGAAGTTGGTAGGCGTGCCGCCCATGTTATAGTGCACGGTTGGCAGCACTGGAATCGGTTCCTTGGTGACGTCGACGCCGGCGAAAATCATGGCGGTCTCCGAGATGCCGGGAAGTCGCTGCTGCAACTGTTCCGGGGGCAAGTGGTGGAGCTGGAGGTGGACGTGGTCCTTTTCGGGGCCGCAGCCGCGACCTGCCGGTCGAAGGGACGGGTAGTTCATCTTTTGTAGTTAAAAATTCCCTTAACCTCTTCAGTCCTGACCTCGAAAATAACAATAGTTTTCTATTGTTATTTTGTCGACACGGGACTGAGGACGTTAAAAAATACCTACTTGATAGAAAAAAGCTACTGAACTCTGCAAGAGTTTTTCAATGAGCACGATAAAGTTGGTATGTGGGACTTGTGATATTATATCTTAATTGAAATATGTCTATTGCTATTATTCCAGTTTCAGAGAGTCAATGAAAATTTATAATAAGTGGAATAAGTAAGCATTATACTAGAAATTTAATTAGGCTAGCTAGTAAGTAAGAATTTAAGTTATAATCTTAAGTTAGCAGCGCCCTAGCAGGGTTCTTGTTTTGTTCCTATAAATAGTAATTTAAGACCTTGTACATATACAACAAGAACGCTAATAAACGTCTATTCTATTCTATCTTGGAGAGGGTTCCCCGTGAGCCTATGCAAATATTACTCGAGAAACTTAGTCCGAACCAAAATTGTTAGATTTCAAACATGTAGTTGTATAAATAAAGATGGACTATGAGGCAAGCCCCGTGACACGTGTGACAACCCTCAGGCGTCCGAGATTCGCTCTCCGCGGCCCTCGGCCTCTCTAGACACTTAAGCGTAGTTGGGAATTGTCGCAAGGGAACACGTACAGTCTAGGCCTCGGTCTGAACGGAGCTCCGCCTTCGGCCTCACTACAGTGACATTCGTCGTCTCTCCATTTTGTCCCTTTGGGTTTAAGCTAGTAGTACTTTTGCGTGGGAATCTATTAACATTCTGTTATCTTTTAGAATATACCTCGGGCTCTGGAGTAGGATTCGATTTTCGCCGAAAGCACACGAGTGTAATACTACTTCCTGCTCTGTATAAGTGAAATTAAGAGTCATATTAGTTAGGATATTTCTATTACATGAATATATCCGATTCTAAAAGCTAACAGACTGTAGTCTCGACCTTCGGCTTCGGCCTGAAACTGAACGAAGCTCGGCCTTCGACCACGCTACGATAATAACTTTCGAACCCGCTTCGCGCTACGTGGCGTCCAGTTCAGCCTCTCAAGTCTGTCCCATCTGGCTATTGAAAGAACGATTTTCTGTTCAAAAATGTCTATACAAAATGTATCATTCTAAATCGACCAACTAATGAGAATCGATGATAGGATCGAGCAGTTAACCCTGTTCAATTAATTAATTTCAAATATAGAAGCCAATTAAAGTATTCTGTTGATGTAACATAAGGTATAAACAGAGAACATTTGTAAATTGGTTAGCGTTTAGAAGTTATAGGATCAGTTAAGGATACTTAATCTTAATATAAACCCTGAATAGACATTTAATTTATGTACATTATCGACTACCCAATTCAATTGATTTGTTCGCGAAGAGTCGGACAGACATATCGTTATTATTTTATAACTCGCCGTTCTGCAACCATTAAGTCATCGGATGTAGGTACAACTATGGAATATTTCTTGATGATGTTTACTTCGTAAGCCTGTTGTTATTGGCCGAAAAAGAAATTACTGCGTCATAACCACTGGAATCACCCTTTAAGATCAGCCTTGTTTAGATACGTTATCTTTTTTCATAACAAATGTTAGTCACTCAGCTGTTTATTTTCCTGGTCCAGGGCGATTTTCTATGCTACGATCACTCAAGTCAGTAACTCAGGCTAGGTGCCAGATGGATGCGTTTGAAAAAATGCTATTAAAATAGAGCGTTTATGCCTCGTGTAGTAAGGCCTTTCGCCTTCCGCTTTACGAAGCGACCATTGAATCGCTCGCAATCTCATTTCTCAATAGCACATACCCTATACGATCTCCATTGGCGCAAAATACCACGCAAAGGGCCTCAGCCCGAGTGTATATCCATGTTTGTGCTGTACTTGTCTGGTTACCAAGGCCCAGCAGCATAGAATGAGGAATAACTTAGTTACAAAGTAACTACTATTGTAACCAGGTTATTTAAAATAAGTGAAAGTTTGAAATTAAGTTGTAAGGTATATCTTTCTTAATTAACAATAATTTAAGTACACAAACTATTGTCTCAGCGTCATCTATTTAATGTTTATATTACATAATTATACTTCTCTGTGTGGAGGTCTAAGGATGCTGTACCTTTTCGACATCTCACTACATCTAATTGTCAAATGTTTGCTATGTACTTGTATCAATTTCTTCACCTTTTTATAATATAAAATGATCTTCATAGTGGCTCATGAGGCAACGCGATCGCTGAACAACACTCGTTGTTTTAGCTGTTAACATGGTTGATAGCTACGACAAAAAAAAAAGATTGTGGGTGTAACCGCCATCATACTTGATTTGTTAATTGACGACCTCTGTGGCGCAGTGGTTAGCGCATCTGCCTACCATGCGCCAGGTCCCGGTTTCAAACCCCGGCTGGTGACAAAAAGAAATCCCCAGGTCTTGTATGTTTATATGTTTGTGATGTCGCTGTTTCCGGTTTCCAGTATATAAATGTTTAATTTCATTCAGCAACATTCCATGGTAAGCTTCTCTTGCTATAAAAAGAAGAATAAGATAGACCGGCTGGAGTAATCTCAGTTATCTCGTCTTTTAGGAAAATAAATAATTTTAATAATAATAATAATAATAATAAAAGTGTTTATTGCCTCATCAAAATAACATTTTAACAACTTACAGCTTTGCTATGTACAATGGCTAACCACGAGGATAAGTGCGGAAATCTCAGGTCTAATTAACCATTTTTTGGGTCCATACGCAAAGGGTAAACCGGACCCTATTACTGAGACTCCACCGTCCGTCCGTCAACAGGCTGTATCTCATGAACCGTGATATAGTTACAGTACAGTTGAAATGTTCACAGATGATGTATTTCTGTTGCCGCTTCTTATTTTAGGGGGCCCTCATACAACAAATGTGATTTTTTTCCTCGATATTGATAGCGGCAACACGTAGATGCTTGAACTATTCACAGAATATTTAGTTATATGCACATTCACTTTAAAAATAAAACAAATATTTAAGGGGGGCTGCTTTTCTTGCCGAATTTATAGATAATGGTACGGAACCCTTATTGTTTTACCCCTTGTTTATTACGCAATTGCTGGACCAAGAAGGTTGACCCTCTACTTTAAAAAAAAGGTTTCAATGAACGAGTCCGCGGCGACGCAACACGCATGCGCAATCTATGTTTGCGCCTTGGCGCCAACATTTTATTTTACATTTAGAAAACTTTTCGATACAAAGTTTGGTTTTAGTTTTTGTGTATAAACTTGTCTGAAAGCGAGGATAGTGGTAATTGTACACCACCAGACATTCTGGAAGCTGCGTCAAACATGACTATGAACCGGCGAAATCTAGGAGCAACTATAATAAAATTAAATGTTCCCACGAGTTCATGGAATGGAAAAAATTATTTGTTGATATTGGGCGTTTTATTTGCGCTATTATTTTATGTATTATAGTATGAGACTAGATAAAGTAGTGTATGACACTGTGTATAACTTGGTCTTATAACACTCGTGTGATACTATAAAACAACTCGCCTACGGCTCGTTTTTTGAAAACAAACTCGTGTTATAAGAACCCTTATTATGCAAAAGTATCATAAACTACTATTTTTTTAAAGCCTTCGTGCGCGAGTCCGACGGTTTTTCCGTTCTTTCTTTTCAAAGTAACACTCACCCTCCATGATTTCGACTGTCATAGCGCGAGAGACGACGTCTCGGCTGGCCAGGTCCTTGGCAACGGGCGCGTACCGCTCCATGAAGCGTTCCCCCTTGGCGTTCACCAGGAAGCCGCCCTCGCCGCGACAGCCCTCCGTGATAAGGCAGCCGGCGCCGTAAATGCCTGTCGGTATAAATGGGAAACTTGTAAACAGGGGGGCCTATGTTTTGCAGTGGACATCAAATTTTAATGACGATCCTACTTAATATTATAAATGTGAAAGTGTTTTGAAGATGTTTGTGGCTCAATCCCGCAATAACGGCTGAACGGAGTTGCATGAAACTAGGCATTCTGATAGACAAAGATCTGAATTGAGACATAGGTTACCTGATATTACGGTAATGTGTGGGATAATATTTATATTAAATTTATCCTTAGGGTTAATGTTACCATACAATTTTCAAATCAAATTTTAAGGTATTTATTTTTTGTGTTGCCATGGTAACAAGAATCGTAAGTATAAAAGCATTCTATATCGGAACGAAGTGTGAGTGTTACACAATATTTTATCTATAAGTTGGCATTTATTATAAGACAAAGGTGGGGCGTCAAAAAAAAATTGGCGCCGAGCCGCTATAAGCAAAAACACTGGCCTGGGAGCGTACTGGTTTGAGGTCCTACGTCCCGGATGAGCGACCACAGGGTATAAAGTAGTAGTGTAAGTTTTGTAACATAAACGTGCTTAAGAGTTTGACTCTTGTCGGTAGTGCGGACACAGGCCAGTGCATTTACAGTCTAGTAAGTCACGACAGTCAGATGAATGAGAAAACAAACGATCATACATTCATCAGAATCATTCGCCTCAAGTCTATAGAGGAGCTGCATGTGCTTATCAGTGGTCTTCAGTCTGGCACTGGCCGCCATAACCGTCCCGTCGCCCGTGCACATATGTCCGACACGGCTGTACCACCTAAGTCTAACTATATATGTAGTGGCGCTAAGTGCTTATCAGTGGGATGGAACTGCCCAAATTCCATGACCTCGTTCTGAAAGCCGGCACGGGCCGCCATAACCGCCCCGTCACCCGTGGTGGTGTGTTAAAGACGCTGTACCACCGATTTCTTAGTGTACGGTAGAGCTACATGGGCTTACCAGTGGGGTGGAACTGCACGAACTCCATGTCCTCGTTCTGAAGGCCGGCACGGGCCGCCATGGCAGTCCCGTCGCCTGTGCACGTGTGCGCTGACGTGCAGCTGAAATAGGAACGGCCCGTGCCGCCCGTCGCCAGGATCGTGTTCTTCGCTTGGAACCTGAGAGGAGGGTATGGAGAGTATTAAAAAATGTACTTTTTGCAAAGAGTAAATTTTTTTATATTTAAAATCAGAATCGGACAGGACGTTTGTGTGCAGCAACTTAGGATATTAAAGATTTCTCCATGTAACAAATAAAACTTGTATGTATTGCGGAAGCGATTTGCATTTAATTATTCATCATAAGTTTTTAATTAAAAAACCGATCAAACTAAACAGAACGAAAGAATATGCACAAAGTAAGAACTTGACTACTTAGTCAAATTCAACGAGTGGTATTGCTACTAAGTTACTACTTAGGTATTTGGATACTTTAGTGCTTGTTACACTAACAAGCTGTTAATCTACTGTTGACAGCCGTCAGATGGCGAAAGTACGTAAAAAACATTAAAGACAGCTGTTAACAGTAGATTAACAGATTGTCAGCATACCAGAAATCAGGGGTAAGTGCGGTAATATCACCTGACCACCTAACTGACCTATGCAGCGTTCCATCCTCGAGGTTCAGTGCGATGCAACCCTTGCAGACGCCATCTTCCATGAGCAGGTCAAGCGCGAAGTATTCGATGAAATACTCGCAGTCGTAGCGCAGAGACTGCCCGTAGAGTGTGTGCAGGAGAGAGTGACCGGTTCTGTGAATAGATTAGTACAACCTTGCATTTAGTCTGAATTTTGTTTAGTCAGTGCTTGGCTGATTATTTGATTCACTGAAACAACACGGTATTGAAGTGTAGTTGAATAGAGTTCTTGATTGCTTAACTGAGCGAATGGGTTTTGTGGCAAAAGGCAACTCTGGTCTATGGCTATTCCTCCAGGTTAAAGGTGTGAATTTATGTACAATATTTAATCTCTTATAAACTTACAAGTAAACTCTTGCATACTTGAATCCACGAGTTCACAAACAAAAATAATTTAAATAAAACAAGCCTTAACAATTAAAAATCAACAGAAAGGGTGCCCAAATAATTTGAACAAATAACTCTGACTTCACATGGACATGTGCCGGGTCTCATTGGTGGGGGACGAGGGATACTTGTTTTTAGACGTCGGGAATACTAGACAATTCAATTTACCTATAAATAATTCCGATTTGATAGAACAACTTAACAACTATACTAACAATTCTTCGCATTTTAATTTAGTAAAATAAAAAAATAAAATAAAAAATTGCCTCCGTGGGGGCAGTATGGACTGACTGAGCGTAAGTACATATGGCGACCACTCATCATCATCACTCAGCCACAAGAAGTCCTCCGCTGGACATAGGCCTCCTCCATGGATTTCCGAAAAGACCGGTCGGAAGCGGCGGCGACCACGCGGAGTGGCAAATACGTAGGAATTCAGGCGCCAGAAGAGGTAAGAGTTACGCGGTAGAAAGAGAGGCAGCATGTAGGTGAATATAACGTAGCTTTTTTAGCGCCGTGCGATCTGAATTGCACCTAATTGTATCGCTGCTAGAGTCCCTTTTTCTTTAATTGATTTTGCGGAGAGAATCTTCTGTACCTGTACTATTATTGTATTCTGTGCCATCGCAAACTCGTTTCGACTGCGGGAATTTTTGTGCAAGGTATCTGTCGGGCATTACATCTCGACTACTCAAGCGACGTGGCGTTGCTTTGTGAGCTTCTTCTTCATAAAATTTTGTTTCTATAGTGAATAACATTTTTGAGTTTGTCGTTTTGGCAAAGATAGACTTACCTATCAGCGACAGCGCAACACCTGTGCGCTTGCCCTCCCTTGCCGAACTGCAGGGACTGCCCGCCAAACGCCCGCTGATAGATTTTGCCCTCAGGCGTGCGTGAGAACGGCATGCCATAGTTGTCCAACTCGATGACAGCATGCGGCGCCTCGCGGGTCATATAATGGATGGCGTCCTGTGAAAGGAGGGAGCTTTTAGACAGTGCCTGTTGCTGATAGCCTAAAGATTTTTGCAAAATGGGAAAATGGTCCTTTCGATCACTTTTCAGACTCGTTGTATACATTCGCGCAGCAAAGAAAAACTTATTTCGTTAGTTTTTTTAACAAAAATTAAAAATAACGAAAGTGCCTCAAAAGCTTCTCAGTAAGATACCAAAAGTATTTTTTAGCATTACATACTTAACATTGGTTAGAATTGTATTGAAAACCCAAGCAAGGCGCTAATGATATAGAAAGGTGCGAAAGTAGGATAAAACTTTTCAAATAATCGACATGTAATGACTGAGGAAGTTGATACTTTCATACATTTATTGACTTTTACGTGATAAACTGTTAGCAATAAGACCGCCTATTGTATGTTTTTAATTGTAAATTTTATTTGTCTCTGGTTTCTTATGTGCAATAAAGAATATTCCTATCTTATCTTATCTTATAAACTAAACCAAGTATAGACACACATGTTTGTATAGCATGGTTAATTTCAGAAATTAATAACGTAAATAAAATAATATAAATTTTTAAGAAAATATATTTACATCTTGCTCACACAATATAGATAGCAATATTGTATGAGTAAAATGGAAATACTTGTCCAGTCCCTTTTTAATTAAAAGTGTACATATTTCTACATAATGTGTAGAAATATTTCTACACAATGTAGTAGATGTAACAATGTAGAAGAGGAAAACTTCTGGTCCACTAGGTACATCATGGAAGTTTTATAGCAAATATTGTACAAGGAAAGATAGAAGGATAGAGGGGTGGTGGAGGCCCGTGGGAAGCTATTCTCAATCAGATTAAGAAAAGGGGGATGTTTGTAACATACCAAATTATATTATTATAATTACAGATTCCCTTACTTACCTGGTCGGACTATTCCAACAAAAAGGCAAGTATGTGAATCCAAAGTCAAGTTGATAAAATAATGTTTAGTTACCTGGTCTCCAAGCCAATCAGACCCCTTCACAGTGTCGTACATGTGCCATAACCAGTTGTCTTCTTCCATATTTCCTATAAACACACATAATAGTTCTAATCCAGGAAACTTAATTACATATTCTCATTTATTACATTTTTAATTTTGACAGGTACAAGCCCACTCACACTCTCTGAGAGAGGGCCTGTGCCCTACAGTAGTCATAAGCTGCTTACTTCTATTACTAGGATTCCTCCTTGATAGGAGCCAATAAGCAACACTATGTATAGCCATAAATTTGTTGTGCTCTTGACTAACCACAGAAGTCTTCTTCAGTCCACAGATATCCAAGGAAATGCCAGTTTTAGTTAATATTAAAAATAAACAAAAAAAAAAATAGCAGTATTTCGTATTTTTAAAATAGTATTACTAATGCTAACACTAAATACTAGTCTTGCTCTACTACAAACCGAAGTCTGGGTTGAGGGAAGTGTTTTAAATCATACAAAAGATATCCTTACCTAAAGCGGCATTGATACCACCCTGTGCAGCCACTGTATGTGATCTGGTCGGGAACAGTTTGGTGACCACAGCTGTTTTAAAGCCTTCTTGAACCAAACCGAAGGCTGCCCGGAGACCAGCCCCACCAGCTCCGATTACCAGGGCATCATGCTTGTGGTCTATAACCTGATAGGCTTTGCTCGTGTTCGAATTGGCACGCGCATCCTGGGCTCCTCCCACAGAAAGGTGGAGGTTTCTGTAGAGATGTGAAGCCTGAAAGCACGTGAAGGGATTTGAACTTGTTTGTTTTACTTTTGTGGTTGTGCAATAATTTAAATTTTTAATGCCCACTCAGTACATTTCTATGGGGTGGTCATGTAATAGTTTAAACTGGTTTAGACATAAATAAAACAGTTTCCTATACATTGTTTTTACATTTCCACCGTAAAACCTTATCGATTACATAACATAATTTGGAGATAGACGTGAGGTTTAAAGACTTACCAAAGAAGCAGGGCTTCGGTTAACGGCAGCTTTCATCAAAGCGCTCATGATGGAACTCTCTGTCCGCACCACAAGCACAAAATTTAGTGTTAAATTCGGATTTTCGGAAAGAGTACAGCTGGCTGTCAACGCGCGCGTTTGTCGCCCGATGATAGGGCTGGGCTGCCTTACTTTATACTATGTGAAATATCGTTATGTTATTACTCAAATATCGAGTCAATATAACGGTATAGTGAGTCGAATAAGTACAAAGTCGATCGATTATACTAATTTTCTGGAAGAGTTTAAATCAAGCAAGTCTTCGAGACTGAGCGTTTAGAATTAAAGAATGAGCGTTTTTCCTTATGTCAAATTTCGTTCTAAAAGAATGCCTAGGTGGCGCTACCATACCGTAACAATAAACGTCGAAGCAAAAAATAATACTATGGTTCTGTGGAATTTGTGATGGTTGATTAAGGAAAAACAAAAATGCTGTTGTCGTTTGGTGATAAGTGCGATTTTGGATATTTTGGAGTCTTTGCTGTGGATTGTGGGTTTGAATTTTTATTTTTATTACGAGAAACCTCGTCCGAATAGCAACCCTGGTTCCTTCTCTTGTTTAGTAATCTGTGGACTGACTTTGACATTGATTGCAACGAATCACAAATTCGTATGAAGAAACGAATGGCGCCATCTAGTGTATCTCAAGGAACTAAGAAAAAAAAAAGAAAGGAAAAACGCTCATTCAGATTATTTCTGGCTTCTATACAATAGTTATTAAATTAATAGCCGATGATGACGACTCGAAGTTTTTCTAACAATTTTTTTGCAAAATACCATTTTTTAGGAGCTGAACGCGGTCGTAATTTGACACTTGAGAGTAGTTGAGAGCTTGACAGGCAGGAGGAGTGACAGTGAGTGACCGACCATTGACCAGCGTCGCCGTTAGCGTACATTTCGTACATTTGACGTACGTTTTAGGCCTCGCATGTACGATGTACGATTGCATCTCTTTACGTACGTTTTGAACTTGACAAAAAGAGAGTAGCTGTATTAAATTATTTCTAGTAAAAACAATCCTCATGTACGTTTTTAACCCAAAGTGTACCTTTTCTTCGCTCGACATGTACTTTTTGGGAACTCAGTTGCGGCAACACTGCCATTGACAGAATATAAGAATCAAATCAACACAAAATAGGAAGTTAATTTGTGCAATGGTGCATTTTTGTCGTTTTCTACCAGAATTATCACTGAATACATGAAATAATACCACGATAATAGAAAGTTGATGTCTCCAGCATCCGATATGGCTGATAACCCTAGCAGCGACGGACTGTCCGAGGCCGAAAAACTAAGAGGTACTTATCAACTATTATGATCCATTGTTATTATAGTTTTGCCTCTTGCATTATACAAAACAGAACCCGTACCTTACCTTTCATGTGCCTACCACTTTGAAATAATTTTAATCAATTATATAATTTAATGAGAAAAGCCAAACTTGCTTCAACATTCATTTGAATACATACCTATTAATTTTGTAGAAGATGAATTGGCGCGAGAATTAGAGCATAGCGACTCCAACGATGACGTTAACATTGATATATCATTGGAAATAGAAGAGAAACTTCTTAAAGATGAACCTGAATGTAAGTTTCATTTTATATCTTAACCTTATACTAATATTATACTGACTCATGAGTGGAATAGATCTATTGAAACACTTTACTACTGAGATTAGATCTATTCCAGACTCAAGTAATACTGGGTCTCGTAAGTAAAACATTAAAAACATCTATTCTTCTAGATACTACATTAGTGAACTATGGGGAAGCAATCTCAACCAATGCAGAAAGTGAGATCATGGAAAACTACTCTGATAGCTCACAGAATGTAGAAACAGTCCACAGAGCCGATGAGCTTGGTAACATCTATACAGAAAATTCAGATGTTATAAGTTCCCAGCCAGACACATTAACTGATGTTACGGATCAATTTGAACCTTACATCAATGACTACACATTTAATAATTCAACACCAAGCAACATAGAACAAAATATCGAGCAGGACGTAGCTACCCCTTCAGATAACTTGATTGCTCAGTCAGAATTAGAAACGTTGGAAGACAAAGATGTAGTTGTATCAGAAAATGTAACAGATTTTCAACATAATGACTACTCCGAGAGTAATTATGATATGGTACAGACAGAAGAGATGTTGATTAATGAGAGAGAAAGAGAAAAGAAGAGTAAGAAAGAGTTGGAGGAAGAAGAAAGGGAGAAAATGCAGTAAGTATTATTTTTTGGATGCAAATTTCAATAAGTACCTAAATAAAATAAATAGATTGCATAACTCATGATATTATGCAATCTATTTATTTTTATCTTTTTTCTTCGGCAGATTAAGCACATAGGTCAAGAATAGAAGTTTGTGAGGCAGTGAACAAAACATGTTATAATATTACTCTATAGAATTTTTATTATTTATTATTGGTTTATACGTGGGTAATTTAAAATTTTCTAATTTTAAATTTTTCCTCAACTTTATTTCGATTTTTTGTTCTTGTGTCGGTTGGGCTTTGGCACGTTGATGGGCACATGTGTGTTTTTTTTCTTTTTGTTGTTCCATTATTAGGGTAGACTGGGTACGATAGAAACAATTTAACTTTACCTGTATGTAGTGCCGTTATCTGTAATATTGACGCACCAAATGGTAGTATAATCTAAAGGGCCTTGATTTGGCTTCTAAATGAATTCAATTCTATTAGTCCAGTCAAATTACGAAATAAATAAACATGAGCGAACACAGTTTGGGGATTTTGAGGATCGATAGGGGGGTGCATCGTGAGCATAAATTCCAATTTGAGGGGCTGTACTGAGGTCAGCTCAAGGTCATTTCGATGGAAACGCGTTTAATTCGATATCTCGAGAAATATCAGTGTTAGCCAAAAAATTGTAGAGACCTTTTCTCTTCTAAATAAAATTTATTAACTTTTTTATTTAAAACTTTTTTTTATAACATCAATATTTTTCAACTTATTACTCCCGCAAGGCAAAAATTTTATTTTTTTTCCTATTTTTCGTCGTTTTCTCCCCAACCATTCAATTTTATTGAATTTTACCGATCATCAACGTGAATATCTTTTAATTATGCACAATTTTGTTCTCAAACTTTTTTCTGTAATGCCAATACCTTCGGAGTTATACATTACTTTACCGAGCGAAATCCGCGCCACTGTCGCAATATAAAAAGAAAATCGATTAAACTATTTAAAAATTGGGTATTTAATTTGGGTAAATTTATGGGTCTGTTTGGGTAAGAAGTAAATTAACAATTAAAACTGTTTCACACATTTATTGATAAAAAAATAGGTTATGAAATTCGGAAAATTAAGCACCCGAGGTCGATGGAAGTGATTCGTGAATATTAAAGACGGTATCGGGGCATAGGTCGTCCTCGTCCATTACGTCAAGATCATCATCGTCGATAATATTGGCGATATTGGAACAATAATTATCTTGGCAATTATTGCAAATCACTGAGCAAAAGAGGCCGGCCTTTCTGCATCCGCACGCTTTGCCGCACTTGGTTTTGCATTTGCACGCAATCGATCTCAGTAAATTATCCGGAGCTGGTTGCGATGACATCGTTATTGGCTCCAATCCACGGGGGGTTCGACGCCAGCCCCACTCCTCGGGTTCCAGATAATTTTCCAGCCAGTATTGTACTTGGTAAAAGCACCTCAGCGAGTGAAAAAATGCCGCATCAGAGGTAGGAGGAAGAGATTCTAATTTAACCCTCCCACTGCCTGCCATTTTTTTATATCCCTTATATCGGAGCTCGTTGAGATTGGTACAATTCGTGTCACCTGCCTTGCGATACAAATTCAAAATGAATTGTTCGCCGTTTGAAGCGATAGTTGTTTTATCTGCTTTGTCCTGCAGAAAAACTTCAGTTAACGGAACCAAATCCGGAGATTTTTTGAATGCGGTCATTGTTTTCATCTTGCCTAGGTTGAATGGTGCCGATGTTGTGTCGCAACCACTAATCGCGTGCAAAAATAATATTTTTTGCGGCATTCGGCCCATATATCGGTTTAAGGCAGTGTGGGTACACGTTGCGACAATGGCGTGGCTTTCGCTCGGTAAAAGAATATATAACTCCGAAGGTATCGGCATTACAGAAAAAAGTTTAAGAACAAAATTGTGCATAATTAAAAGATATACACGTTGATGATCGGTAAAATTCAATAAAATTGAATGGTTGGGGAGAAAACGACGAAAAATAGGGAAAAAAATAAAATTTTTGCCTTGCGGGAGTAATAAGTTGAAAAATATTGATGTTATAAAAAAAAGTTTTAAATAAAAAAGTTAATAAATTTCATTTAGAAGAGAAAAGGTCTCTACAATTTTTTGGCTAACACTGATATTTCTCGAGATATCGAATTAAACGCGTTTCCATCGAAATGACCTTGAGCTGACCTCAGTACAGCCCCTCAAATTGGAATTTATGCTCACGATGCACCCCCCTATCGATCCTCAAAATCCCCAAACTGTGTTCGCTCATGTTTATTTAACCCGTTTTTTTTCGTAATTTGACTGGACTATATAGCTCTTACTCAAACGGTTAAGCTGCAATGAAGTTTTTAAAGTGATTGGGGAATTTGTTTCAACTGACCCCATAGTGGGGTCGATTGAAACGGTACATGGGGCTAATTGAAACACACAAATATCTTTGGGAAAATTGAATTTATGAAATCAGTCTTAATCAGTTTCGTTACTTTCACATAGTCGTATGAGATCGAGAAAACTTGGTAAACATAGTATAAGTATTTTAAAATTCACGAAGCAAAAATATTCATAAGGAAAAAAAGGTCAATATTTTTTACAGTATGAGACCTAAAGAGATTTGGGTTGCACTGTTTTTTAACATTTACCGTAATATATGTAGTTTTAGCGTAATAACAAGCATAAACAGTATAAAAATATAGTAAAATGCAAATTATTATGTTTCATACAAAAGTGCTTGTTTCAATCATAACCTAACACGTTTTTATTATTATTTTTTTATTTTCTACGTGTTTTTTTATTACCACTGTGACATGAGAGGTTTTACTTTATTTAACGTACACTTATGTTTTAGGTGGGTGTTTTTAAGACTAATCTCTAAAAAAAATAATCATAATTAGCAGTACCCAATAATACTTTTAAATTATTTCCCATTAATTGGTAGGTAATTGTGAAACATTTAATAGTATAACAACAGGAAATCGGTCAAGTTTAGACCCTTAGATTACTTATATAACTATGAATTTAAAGATTTTGAAAACTTAACTCTTAAATATCAGTCTCAAAATTTACAGTATAGGAACATAATTTTTTTTTCTGCATAAATTATCTATCATCAGTAATTTATGAGAATATACCTAATGTAAAAAAACTCAAAAACAACTCTAAAACAAAAGGAATAGCGTTATTTAACAGAAGTTACTTATGAAAATATTTCAACTTTTTAATTTTAAAACTAATTAAAAATACGTTGAACTTATTCTATTTTGAACTTTCTTAAAGAATTCTTAAACTCAAGTACAATTACACGTCTGCTATTGGACTTGATAATAGGTGCGCTAATTTTTTTTACCACTTGGTAGTTAGATATTTCAGAAATGTCGTCTTTTATGGGCCACTTAAATTTGTGGTTATCAATTTTTTTGGCAAATCGTACTATATAACCATCTTCCGTAATGGATTGTATCTGCCCAATATAACGGTGTACAAGATTTTTTGTAGATGTTATATTGATTATTGCCCAGTCTTCTATATGAAGTAATGAAACGGTGGTGTCCCCATTTTCTGACTCGCAACTGGATGAATCAAATCGATCTACATCTTCTGATATATCGTACATCGACTCTGGAGACTGTGGAACATCAATGTCATCATCTTCATCGAACTCTTCATCAGCTACTGAGCTTGATGAGCTGTTTATCTTTCTTTTTGGTTCTTTCTTTTTCAGTTCTGTTTTTCCGGTTTTTGTCTTCTTTTTATTATCACTGATATTCTTCATATTAGTTTTCATTTTGCTGGCATTTCTTTTTCTTTCTCGTTCTTCGGTTTGTATTCTGATGTTTTCTTTCTCCGGAGTATCAGTGTAAACTGTTGGTTTCCTCTTTATTGTTTTTCTTGATGTTTTTCTGGGTGGTGCTTTAGGGTATGGTCTTACGAGTTCTGGCAAAAATGCACTAGTTGAAGGTTGGTTATGATAATCGGTAATATCAAGAGGATCCATTCCTACAGCCTGTTGAGTTATTGTGCTTCTCTGCGGAGGTGGAGCGATGGCTTCCAGTCCTGCAGCAGCTTGAGGTTGTGGTGCCATAGGGTTCGTCTGAGTAGAATGCATTTCCGGTTCGGGTACAGCAGAGGAACTTGGCTGTGGATTTACTGAGCCACTCGGAGAAGGCGGAGCGATGGCTTCTAGTTCTGCAGCAGCTGGATGTAGTGGTGCCGTAGACCTCGTCTCAGTCTCTTCCGGTTCAGGTATAGTAGAAGAACTTGGCTGTGGATTTACTGAGTCACTCGGAGAAGGCGGAGCGATGGCTTCTAGTCCTGCAGCAGCTTGAGGTTGTGGTGCCATAGAGCTCGACTGATTGGAGTGCACTTCCGGGTTGTGTATAGCACGAGCATTTGACTCTAATGCTTCTGAATTTTGCAAAGCAGGTCTGTCTGTGACGTATGAGGGTGCAAAATCTAAATCCGTGAATGTTTGTCTATTATATGGAAAAATACCAGTATTTCTAAACCCAGCTTGAACGTTACTTAAGGTCATAGCCAGTGGTAGAGCAATAGAAACTATTCTCGGGATGTCATATATATTCATCGTTTTACCTGGATTTGTTCTCATCCATCCATCACACGCTGTGTTCACAGCTTTTTTTAAAGGTCCGTATACGGACCGGTCCAATGGCTGCAGCTTATGACTGCAATGTGGAGGATAAGATAACATGATGATCCCATTAGCACGACAATAGTCAATGCATTTGATTGACACATGCGAGGAATGGTTGTCTAGCAACAAAAGCACTTTATGATCTGACGAACAATTTGTGTGTCTTTGGAAATGTTGTAGGAACAAGAGGAAATCTTCTTCTTGCATCCAGCCAGATTTATTTGCGGTACCAACACAACCAATAGGACCATCCTTCAAAAAAATCGTTTGGAAACGTACTCTTGGAAACGTAAACATTGGTGGAAGTACATTTCCAAGTGCGTTCGCTGCCACAGTTACTGTTATTAGAGTTCCTCGTTCGGCTGATGTTACGGCACCAACTTGTCGAGTGCCTCTTCTGCAAACAACGCGATTTGGTTTCTGCACTGTCGTGATGCCCGTTTCATCGACGTTATAGATATCTTTTGCTTCAAATTTTTCCCTGTCAAGTACCATCTGCAAGTTATCAAAGAAAGATTCAACATTGTGTTTATTGAAGCTCGTTGCGCGAGCTAGGCTTGTGGCTTGAGCACATCTGATCGATAATTCTGGATGCCGGTCTAAAAAACTCCGGAACCATTCCACACCTGCAGTCTCATTTAAGTCCCATGAAGGTGGTCTAGCGATGTTGTAGCGAATAGTTAGATCGTACGCCAGTTGCCTTAAATCTTTTGTCGAGAGCCCGAAGTAAATATCAGCACACTTAATTGCATAACTGACAATCTCCTTTTCTTGAGCAGAGGTGAACACCTTCTTTGCTGAATTATAGCCCATAGTTACAATATCAGCAGGGGTATCTTCGGGAGCATTCTCTCTCTTTTTTTTATATCGCCCTAAGGAGACGTGGTTTATATTAAACATCTCAGCTGCTTTTCTCAATGATTTTCCCAAAAGAACTTCCTCGTATGCCTGCTGATAAGCAAACATATCTTTGGAAGTTCTGTCTGTGACATGCTTTCTTTTTCTGGGCATCTGAAAAAGAAATGTATACTTACACAACTAAAAATAACTAACTATACCGCTGTGCACTGTGCTTTCAATGTTTTCAGAAGTACTGTAGTTTTTATTAAAGTACGTAACTTTCGATGTATTGGTTATCAGTCTATAAGCAACACTAATAACAAGATTTCTTAATTTGTATATATTTTGACAGTTTAGATTCCCTATGTCACTCAGAACGAAATTCATTGATGATTCTAAAAATAGCTCATAAACATAATTATATTAAAATAAAGAAACACTTAAACCCATTGGTATAGGTAGGTAGGACCACGGTAGCGTTAGAAATCAAATAGTAAAGTTTAAAGTATAGCCCAAGATATGATTATGATTCAAAAAACCCTTAAAAAAAGTTAGACTATAAGAGGTCACAAAAACATGCATACGTTAAGTATTAATATTATTAGCCCGTACTGTCCCACTGCTGGGCAAAGTCCTCCTTAACCTTTTTCCACTTCTCTCATACAGACGGTAAACGATATCGCCTTCTTGGGCAGTCACATAAAAAAAAAATTAGGGACAGTTGAAACACAGGGACGATTGAAACGTTTCAACCGTCCCCAAGCAAATGTTTCAATTGTCCCCATCCGACTTTGTTTTACTTCAAGGTCATTATTAATCATTTAAATTGGCTTTAAAGCTTAGCAACTGTAATTTATACAATCGTAAACGACTAAATAATGCAATCAATATAATAAAAAAGTCAAAAGACGAGAGTGAAAAAGACTATAATAAAAAAATATTAAGAAATTAAGTCTTACTTTTTGGCGCGAAATCCGTCAAGGCGTCCTCAGCACGACTGCGTCACTCGCTCGCTCGAGCGCTACTGGCCATAATTCAAAAATGACCGGCGGCGTCTAACGAGTATTGCATCACTCGCGTAAGTATAACGGTTTTCGAGAATTTTGAGTTGTTTCAATCATGACCTGTTTCAATCGTACCCAGTCTACCCTACAGCTAGCGGGAGTTAACTTGAGACTCGATAGGAATCCTGATTGAATCCATCCGCACCCACCTCCTGACGAGTGACTCCTATTTCAATCAGTACTGCTTGTCTTCCGAGCGAAGTCTTCAGTTGACTCTTGCTCATAGATAGATGGATAACACTTTATTGTACATACCTAAATGTGTTGAAGTATTATTGTAAAACTTTTCACAGTTGTAGAAATTTCCTCTTAGAAATCGATATAGCTATGAGCTTTTCTCTTCTATGTCTTTAATTTAGTCTATAGAAAACGCTGCTGGTTGTGCAATTACATAGTTTAAATGTAATTATTCTAAGTATTTAACCATATTGTACAATTGTTTGTTTTCTTTCAATAATCGTCCAACGGCAAGAAAGGTGTCACAACACAGCTTTTATCAATAGAGTTTTGAATGCAAAAAAAACCGCGATCGCGAAATTTACCGGCTGAAAAATTGACATAATTTTAGTGCATCATCCTACTGTAGACGGCGTAAAGTACCCTTTTTCACCGAGCCATTTTGGGCCGCTTTACGGCGCTAGTAGTGTCACATCTTACTTGATACAAGGAGGATGTGCACGGTCTGTGTTGAAAAGTGTCACAACCTGTTTAATGACCGTACTATGTACGGTAGTTGTTGCTGTAATTTTTTATTAAGGTGAGATCAAAAAGTGCTACAAAACAGTCTTGTCATATAATATGACGGTATTCTTGCATTTTTCGAGCCTTAATATTGGCCTGATAAAAAATATTGTAGCTTAACCCACCAAACTATACTACAAAAAGTAATTTTTAGAAGAAGGCTTTGTTGAAACTGTGTTGACACGGAAAAAGCAGTTAACCCAAATTAATTTAAAACCAGCATACAGATGCAAGCCCGAAATAAAAAAAAATAAGCTCAACGATTTGCTGGGTCTGATTAGAACAAGTCATAATACCACGTTTCTATGAGCCATTTTACGTATCGCTCAACCGCTAATTACAAAGGCTTAGTACTTGACTTTTACATCTGAATTTATATAATTTGAAACTTGTGCTGGTACAAGAACAAAAATACCAACGTTTGACATTTCCTTAAGAAATTATATACAATTATAACAAAGAAATTATTTTTAGACAATTAGTTTCTATAATCACTAGATTTTTATGCGCATTTAAAAGATCTCCTACACCTAAAATTCACAATTTTTGTTATTTTCTTGTATGTTAATTTGAGTCTAATGTTAATAGCGAGTTATAAATGCTAACTTTATCATAAAATTAGCTTGTATAACTCGTTTTTTTTTCAATAACAATAAAAAATATGATTATAAAAAGCTGTATTATTTTATCGCAAGATGAAAAATCACTCTAAAAAAGTGGCACTTTAAAGGAACGTTTAAAAAAAAACATTTTATAAAATTAAATTAGTAGCTTTTAAAAATTTTTTCAATCTGACTTGTAAAATTAATAAATTTTCCAACCAACACAGTATTCAACAAATGTTTTTGTCAATATTACATAAAGTTATTGCCATAGTAATTTAAAAAAATATTTAAAATGTGATTTCCCAAAAGTTGCTTTTTTTGTATTATGACACCTTTTCTTGCCGATGGACGAAATAAAAAAATATTACATTATTGGAGACTGTCATGAAATAATTAATTGAACATACTTGTTTTTTTATAAAAAATAAGTAAACTACTATGTAATACATTTTATTTGTTTATGTTGTGAAGAACAATAATAGGGTATTTGACCCATTTTTGAAAACCATCTTTATATTGGCTGTGTGGGTTTCAGCAAAGTAGATAGTTTGGTGATTGTCTCCTAAGTCTTTTGAATGCACTTGAATGAGCTTGTTTTCATGGTTTATACCAATTCCAGGGTCCTAGTATCAAACTTCACAGAAGAACAACTGAACCGGTATGAGATGTACCGTCGGGCGGCTTTTCCCAAGGCAGCAGTGAAGAGACTAATGCAGACCATCACTGGCTGCTCCGTCGGGCAGAATGTGGTGATCGCCATGTCTGGTATTGCTAAGGTGTTTGTCGGCGAAGTTGTTGAGGAAGGTGAGTAAATAAATTCAATTCCGGAAAATAAGTAAAAAGTCTCATTGGCAGTCTATAGGAGGAAATGTTTTGTAGTTTGTTTTTGCAACATGAGTTGCTGCAAGATTGCACCTAACAATTTTCCTTAAGTAGCAGTAGTTCGGTTGACCAAAGTAATGCAACTTTTCAGTAGCAGTAGTTCGTAATAAAAACTCCCTACTATAAAAATGTCTTGCTGCCTAAAATGTGTACGTAGCGTAATAGTGGTCTTTGCCAAATTTATACTTTGGCCTTATTTTTCTCAATTCAAAACAAAGTGTAGAAAAATATTTTTAAATCTCTGTAATTTTATTATCTGGCAGAGCCTACATTTATCAGAAGTGTATGCGAAAAGCGTGATGTAACATCCTAAACTAAACATACAGTATTTTAATAGATTTAATTTTAATTTAACATACATACATAAGCTCGCCAGGCGACAGGCTTGCCACTTGTCACGTTTGGGACCTAATAAACTCGGCAAAACGTCGGCCCAGTTCCAGTGACTACCCCTTCGGGGATATCGGGCGTGAGATTATTAATTTTTTAATTTTATATAAGCTCGCGCCCGTATCCCAGAGGGGTAGGCAGAGCCCAGGGACTGCCACCTGCCACGATACTGACAAATCACTTTCGTTTATAAACATTCATAAGGCTTCGTCCCCAGTTGGCAAACAGTTTGCCGCCGACTGAGTTAGCGGCGTATCGGTTTAGTATGCCCTTCCATATTATACTTCAAATGGAGTGTTCACAGTTGGCTACTCAATCTACGCAATTTGCAGTGTTACTCGCGCCGACTATCTCAGTGGGCGGCTGACTCACAGAAAAGCCTGTTCCATTCGGCGCGCGGCGGCGAAATATTTTTAGTTTGCTTTGAGTATGCCGCTAAGTCGAATTTCAGTTGGCGGCTCACTCAGTCGGCAGTGAACAGTTTGCGCAGACGCAGCCTTAGTTGTTGCATGCACGCACATTGGTTTAACTTAATTATGAAAATTAGATTTTAAAATTGTTAAATTACTCTTCCTGCAGCTTTGGAGGTTTTAGAGAACTCTGGAGAGCAGGGACCCTTGCAGCCAAAGCACTTGCGAGAGGCGCTGCGGAGGCTGAGAGTACGCGGCACCATACCCTCGCGAAAAGCGCATCGAAGTATGTTTAAGCTGTAGAGAGAATTAGCATATTGGAATGTGAGGACTGAAAAGTTATAATCATAACAGATTAACTTATGCAGTGTGTAACAAAGTTCCGCTATACTCGTACATCTGACAATGGGGGGGTTTACTACTAAACATTTTAGGTGTTAAATCTTGGAAATTGCGAAGGATGTGAAAAGAAAACTGTCCAGAAATACTGGACATTTTTGTGCAGATTTCAAAGACACAAGTGTCACTTCCAATTTTCTCTTGTATTAGGGAACTTTGTTTACCAAATGTTTTGCGTTGACAAATCTGTTGTACCTTGAAATCGTGATTGAAAATTTTAATGTAATAATTAGTATAAGTATTAAATTTGTAGTGTGGAATGTTATTGATTACATTTAATATATTGTGAATTTAAAAATTATTCTTTCCTCATTTTTAATTTGGTAGGTACAGAAAAAGACGACTTTTATATGTTAATTTATTACCATGATAAATTGTTATTTTATTAAAACATATTGTACAACAATAACTAAGGATTACTCGCAGTTCGTAGTTGAAAATAAAATCAGTCTTGTTAAAATGGCCAACTATACACTGTAAACAAGAGTAGGTAGTTATTTGGGAAATCCTTGGGAAAGTTGCATTTATACAAAATAAAACCATTTCGCGTAGCAACCGAAAAACAATTAAAAATTAATATTTTCTTTATAAAGAAATTAATGAAAAAATTGGCACATAATAGTTTTCAACCAATCCAACTAGATAGATCATAAATTAATTTGATTCGAAATGATTCAGTTCACCAGTTCTATCACAGTTCTTCAATCCCGAAGATATTTGGCAGTACACAGTTGACAAGAGACAATGTAACACACAAATAAAAGCCAAGAGCACAAACATAAACGCAGGATAATCAACTTAAAAGTGAAGAGAATCATATTTTTCTAACTATTATAAAGGCACGAATTAGTACAATAGCAATTTGGTAACAATTAAAATACAATTTACTTAAATTTTTCTACATCTTACTAATTAAAACAAGCATTAAGTATTTTATTTTAAAATATTATAAAATGCAATCTGTTACTTAACATGGTCCAATTACTGTCTTTTGCGCGCACAATATCACATCGGTGCATAGTCAAAAGTAAAACAAAATAAAAATTACACAGTATAATGTGCACAAACATTGTTCTAATGTACATTTTGTACAAAACAACCAAATGCATTACTGCAAATGCAATTGTTTACGTTAAATCATAATTTATGTATTTCTGCGAGTTGCAAATACACTACGCGCTCGCGCCCGTATCCCAGAGGGGTAGGCAGAGCCCAGGGACTGCCACCTGCCACGATACTGACAAATCACTTTCGTTTATAAACATTCATAAGGCTTCGTCCCCAGTTGGCAAACAGTTTGCCGCCGACTGAGTTAGCGGCGTATCGGTTTAGTATGCCCTTCCATATTATACTTCAAATGGAGTGTTCACAGTTGGCTACTCAATCTACGCAATTTGCAGTGTTACTCGCGCCGACTATCTCAGTGGGCGGCTGACTCACAGAAAAGCCTGTTCCATTCGGCGCGCGGCGGCGAAATATTTTTAGTTTGCTTTGAGTATGCCGCTAAGTCGAATTTCAGTTGGCGGCTCACTCAGTCGGCAGTGAACAGTTTGCGCAGACGCAGCCTTAGTTGTTGCATGCACGCACATTGGTTTAACTTAATTATGAAAATTAGATTTTAAAATTGTTAAATTACTCTTCCTGCAGCTTTGGAGGTTTTAGAGAACTCTGGAGAGCAGGGACCCTTGCAGCCAAAGCACTTGCGAGAGGCGCTGCGGAGGCTGAGAGTACGCGGCACCATACCCTCGCGAAAAGCGCATCGAAGTATGTTTAAGCTGTAGAGAGAATTAGCATATTGGAATGTGAGGACTGAAAAGTTATAATCATAACAGATTAACTTATGCAGTGTGTAACAAAGTTCCGCTATACTCGTACATCTGACAATGGGGGGGTTTACTACTAAACATTTTAGGTGTTAAATCTTGGAAATTGCGAAGGATGTGAAAAGAAAACTGTCCAGAAATACTGGACATTTTTGTGCAGATTTCAAAGACACAAGTGTCACTTCCAATTTTCTCTTGTATTAGGGAACTTTGTTTACCAAATGTTTTGCGTTGACAAATCTGTTGTACCTTGAAATCGTGATTGAAAATTTTAATGTAATAATTAGTATAAGTATTAAATTTGTAGTGTGGAATGTTATTGATTACATTTAATATATTGTGAATTTAAAAATTATTCTTTCCTCATTTTTAATTTGGTAGGTACAGAAAAAGACGACTTTTATATGTTAATTTATTACCATGATAAATTGTTATTTTATTAAAACATATTGTACAACAATAACTAAGGATTACTCGCAGTTCGTAGTTGAAAATAAAATCAGTCTTGTTAAAATGGCCAACTATACACTGTAAACAAGAGTAGGTAGTTATTTGGGAAATCCTTGGGAAAGTTGCATTTATACAAAATAAAACCATTTCGCGTAGCAACCGAAAAACAATTAAAAATTAATATTTTCTTTATAAAGAAATTAATGAAAAAATTGGCACATAATAGTTTTCAACCAATCCAACTAGATAGATCATAAATTAATTTGATTCGAAATGATTCAGTTCACCAGTTCTATCACAGTTCTTCAATCCCGAAGATATTTGGCAGTACACAGTTGACAAGAGACAATGTAACACACAAATAAAAGCCAAGAGCACAAACATAAACGCAGGATAATCAACTTAAAAGTGAAGAGAATCATATTTTTCTAACTATTATAAAGGCACGAATTAGTACAATAGCAATTTGGTAACAATTAAAATACAATTTACTTAAATTTTTCTACATCTTACTAATTAAAACAAGCATTAAGTATTTTATTTTAAAATATTATAAAATGCAATCTGTTACTTAACATGGTCCAATTACTGTCTTTTGCGCGCACAATATCACATCGGTGCATAGTCAAAAGTAAAACAAAATAAAAATTACACAGTATAATGTGCACAAACATTGTTCTAATGTACATTTTGTACAAAACAACCAAATGCATTACTGCAAATGCAATTGTTTACGTTAAATCATAATTTATGTATTTCTGCGAGTTGCAAATACACTACGCGCGTCTAATAATCTCTTAACAAAGTAGCATGCGCAAATCTTTCCCATCAATTCTACGATAACGACTTTACACTCTTACCACACTTCAACTACAATACGGCATGCCGTAAACACAATCCGTACAGATACCGTCAAAGTCACAAGCGAAGTGACTAATACAGCTTCAAAAAAAAAAACACCATGTAAAACTCGTATAAGTACACAAAAGAAAAAACCGCGCGTGTTCTTTCGACTAGAGAACCGTCAAGTGGGGTCAGAGTGCGTATACTGAGTTTTTTCGTTCACTCTCGATAGTGAGAGCGTTCGCGATTTGCATAGGAGTGACAAAGAGACAACTAGATGGCGCGCTTTGTCACTCCTATGCAAATCGCAAACGCTCTCGCTATCGAAAGTGAATGACAAAACTCAGTATAAGCCCTCAGAGTGCGTATACTGAGTTTTGTCGTTCACTTTCGATAGCGAGAGCGTTTGCGTTTTGCATAGGAGTGACAAAGCGCGCCACCTAGTTATCTCTTTGTCACTCCTTTACAAATCGCAAACGCTCTCGCTATCGAAAGTGAACGACAAAACTCAGTATACGCACTCAGGTGGTTCAGAGTGCGTATACTGAGTTTTTTCATTCACTCACGATAGTGAGAGCGTTCGCGATTTGCATAGGAGTGACAAAAAGACAACTAGTCACTCCTATGCAAATCGCAAACGCTCTCGCTATCGAAAGTGAATGACAAAACTCCAGTATAAGCCCTCAGAGGACGAGTCGTTTGACGCCGCACTCCATGCAGAACTTGGCCGCGTCGACGGGGAATTTGCTGCCGCACTCGTGGCAGTATCGGGTGGGGCGCGGCGCGGGCAGAGAGGACTCGGACCCGCTCGAGCTGAGCTGCGGCGCGCGCCACGTGCCGCTGTGACGCGACGACGCCCGCGAGCTGGTGCGCTTCTCTGTGGGGACAATGGGGAACTTGCACTAATGTTGTAATAGGCTAGGAGAGGACACGTTCAAAGCTGTCCATGTCATTGTCACCACCGGTTTTTGTTTTCATACGTAGCGGACCAAGGAATATTGTCTGATATGCCGCACTGAGCCCAGACGACGAAAGGAAAAATATTAACTACGAAGCCAAAAAAATTGAAACTTTTTTCTCGCGTTAAGGAAGGTTATTACTATCACCAAAATTTTTTTTTGGATCTCAAAACCTTAAAATATTGTTCTTATGTTTTTAAGGTACATAATATGTACTTTATATCCTCTATGGTATAAAAGCAATGCCACTCAAATGTAAGTGACACGCAAGTTCCCCATTAATACTTAATAATATATAGTATTAACCAAAACCAAAACCTCGAATCAAAACTTGCGTAAGCATTATATCGATCGATCGAAAACTAAACGGCTTTACAACTCACCACTCTTATGGTTCTCGACATCCCTTGTGTGCTTATCCAGCGTCTGAATAGGCTCGTCCAATTCGGCTGATCGCTCCATGGCCAGGAACTCGTCGCTAGACACCGACCGGATGCCGTTCTCCACGTTGCTGGAGTCCGATCCCACCACTAGGAGCTGGTCTGAGGACGCAGCCTCTTTTGGCGTGCAAATGGACAGCTTCGACGGCGATATACGGTTTAAGCTGTGGAACGTAAAGAAACAATGAAAAGAAAAACCGGACAAGACCGAGTCGGGCTCGCCTACCGAGACTTCCGTACTCGCAGTTTTTTATTTTCGAAATTTTCTCGAAGTTCAACGACAATTTTTTAAATGATTTAAGTAAAAATTTATAGTTTTCTGATTTTTCCCAGTATTTTTAATATAAGACGATATCGCTTGTCAAATTTCATAGTTCTAAGTCGACGGGTAATACACTACGAATTTTGATTTGCGCCATAAACGGCGTTAACTGTAGACCTGAGTATATGGTATTAATTTTAACTCGATACCTCAACGCGTTCCCGAGATAAAGAGTTTTGACAGACAGACGGACCTTTGGGATACGGAACCATAAAATGGCCAAGAACTTCTTTTGTAAGAATCAATCATGGATATGAAAAAGACAGCACTGGCATATTTCAACACCTATTGCTAAATGTGTAAAATAAGCGGGGGAAATACCCGAAGAGTTTATGCTACCCACGACTAGTCATGATTTCAGGCTCAAGGCCAGCAGTCAATAGTTAACGCATCTTCTACCAAAAATAGTTACCTGACTAACCTGCTATAAGCCGAATCGCTGCTCTTGCCGTTAGCCGTGTAGTTCCCGTTGGGATCGTCGTCTGCGTCTTTCTTGCTCTTCTTTTCAGCCTTAACCCGGGACTCCCGTTTCGCTGCGCCATTGTGGTGGACGCTGACGTTGTAACTCATAATCTCCTGCGGCTGCCCTTCGTTCCCGTAAAACTTGTCGAATTCCTTCAACGACTGCATGATGTCTTGCTCTAGCTGGTCAGCCTTATGACGGCTTTTCCCGTTGTCACACTTGGTCTTTTTTTGAATGCTATCAAGGAGGGAGGTGGACCGCTTGAAGGAGGAAGGGAATATGGTGTCGCCGGAGAGGTTGTTACTGCTAAAAGTGAGAGACATGGACTTGTTAAAGGGTATCGCTCCGTTGCTACCGCTTTTTACTATCTTGGGGGTCGCGCAGTTACTATTCAACTCTGATTTATTGTCTACAAGCTGCGATTGCTTAACTACACGCGTTGTGGAGCTGTAAGTCCGTTTGTTTTCAGTTTTCTGCTTTATCTCATCGTCGAAGGAAGTCATGAACTCTTCAAGATCGAAGTCCTCGCCCAACGATTCGTCGTCTCTGATAGACGTCTTGGAAGCTATGCTTTGTTCTAGTGAAGACATCAGTTTGTCGTATTGAGCACTTAGATCGTCTATAATAGGGGTGTTGTTATTACATATAGTTTTGTTTAAATTACTATGGCTAACATTGTTCGCATCGACTTTGTCTTTCGTATTTTGTGACTCTTTTGCTATTTTATTATTATCTACGTTACTTTTTGCCGCGTTAGCGCTGAATGATTCGAACTTCGCTGGGAGATTTTCTGTAGTCAGCAGAGATTCCATGCTACTGATCATGTCTGGATTATTGAGAATAGTGTTAACGTTTATTGGTAGATTGTCGTTCTCATTTATTAGTCGCGGATCGATGTAGTTAGTACTATCTGTGAGTGAGGAGTTATCGTCAGCCAAAATCAAGTCTAACGTGACGAAATCCGTTTTTGGCTCTTCTTTCTTTATCTTGTCCAATTTTATTGGCTGTTTTATCGTAGTGCGTTGGAAACTATGATAAAGCGAAGTCGATATTTTTGGGATTTTGTCCTTAGGTTTTGGTGTGCTGTACGCGGATGCCGTGTAACTCGAGAATGACCTATTGAGACTACTATTTCGATTGAAAGTGCTTTTTTCTACTGTACTAATGTTCTCTTTGCTCGACTTGGTAAACGTTGTGTTAAGTTTCTGACTAGATTTTTTCGTATCACTCCTATTAAATCTAAACGAGCTACTCCTACCGCCAAAGGTATTAATGTTGTCATTATTGGTATTACCGAAAGATTTCATTCTCTGCAACGTGGGGGTTTTCTGATAAGTTTTATTGATTGTGTCTTTCATCAGTTTGGTGTTATCAGGTCGGAAATAGGAGGATTTTTCCTTCGCGTTTCGAAGGCTAGGAAGAGTTCGGGTGTGGTCTTTGGAGGTGGATTGAATTTTTTTGGGAAGATTCGTTTCGGAGGACATGAGTTCCTTCATTTGGCGGGCGGCCGATAGAAAGGGGTCGTAGCTGTCGTCAACCCTGAAAAGGTAATAGTTAACACAAACTATAGTAATACGTTTTGAAATTACTTACTATGGGGGCACTTTTGGACTCTGCTTAGAAATTTGTGATATGAGAAAGTTGACATTATGTTGCCTAAATCCGTTCTAGAGTCCCAGATACATACAAAATAACAATGCTGCACCTAAATATACAAATAATACAGTAATATACCACTAAATACATAGTAAAAGGATAGGAGAAGGAAAGAGCTATGTAACCTGACCTTGGCCTTTTCTTATCAACACGCGGTAGCTTCAAAGGTGGCGCGTCTGAGCTCGTCGAGGGAGTATCACTGTCTCCCAAATTATCTCTAAATATGAACGTCTTTCCTTTGCTTTGCTCACTCAGCATCTTGAACTTTCGAGCCGGCTTGTAGATCTTTTGCACTCGCTTGTTTGTACAAAGTATTTTAGAATCAGGTTTGTTGTTTTCAGTTATTGACGGCAGTTTTAATCCATCGTCCACTTCGTATTGGTATTTTCCTCTGACAGGTGTTTCGTCAAAGGTCCCTTTCTCAAACAGAATTATGTGTTTCAAATCTTTTCGCTTACGTTTCGCTGTTGCTTCCTCGTTTTCTTTCATCTCAACAGTGTGTTTGGTTTCTGCCACCGACACTCCAGCTCCTTTCAGTAACTCTTTGAAGTTATCTTTCAGTTCAGCTAAAGTGTCAGAGAAGCTGTGTTTTAACGACTCTTTGGTACGTTCAGCGAGGTCTATCTCCGAATCTTTGTTCATGTTTTCTATAGACGTAGCAGTGGGGGTGTGCAAGTCGTGGCATAAATCGATACAGTTGAAACACTCTTGGTTTTGTGCGCTCATCAATTTATCAGTGGCATTGATAAACTCTTCTAAATCAGCAGGGTTTTCTGTGAACTTCGTGTAAGTCTCTGAACTGCCGTGCCTACTTTGGAGTATCTTGTCTAAACTCCCCTCAACATCACAGATTTTATCTTCGGTATAATCTTCGAAGTTCTCGTCACTCAAATCGTGTTCATAATTCTCCTCAAATTTCTCTACTGATAGACTATGTTGTATATCTTCACGTGCGTTGACATCGTGGGTTTCATCGTTGTTAAGAACATAGTCGCTCACGTCACCTGAACCGCTTTCTTTAATGTCGATGTGTAAGTCACTGCGAGATGACTCGGGTTTGTTGACATTGCAGGAGGACTCCATTTCGGACGACATATTTTGAGTCTCTGACGGGGTGGTGTCCATTGCGAAGCCATACCGAGCCTGAATGTCGGAAGAACTGACCATGGTCAAGTTTTTGTAAAGGTATTCAATCTTAGGCAACGAGGAGCTGCTGCTAGAATCAACTCCTATTTGGTCGAGGTTTTTCTTCTTACTCGCTACTTTGTCTAGGTTATTATCATGTATGACGCAGGGCACACAGAGAAGCTCTGTGTTGATGCCAATGGATTGGCAAGTCTTAACGGCTGAGTCTGGCGCTTCCAGACTGTCTACGCTCATCGTTCTCTCTCTTTTTACGTTCTGCATAACTTTTATTTCAATCTTTTCTTTAGCCTTCTTCTCGACGGCTAAAGACTTCAAAGGTTTTGGTTTAGTTTTGCTTGGTAGGGGCCCCGACTGCTCTTTATGTGCATCAATAAAAGACTTCAATGTTTTCGGTTTGGTTTTGCTTGAGCTCTTTTGAGGTTCCGGTTGCTGTTTCTCAGTATCAATTGTATCTATAAAACTAGGCTTCAGATCAATATCGTTACGCTTGTCATCAGGGCTTACTCCCTTGACTTTCTGTCCCTTAATTTTAGGAGGTGTCCTTTTGATCGGCAGTCGACTGTTCTCTTTAATCAAGACCAGAGGGTCTATCTCTTTATGCTCTCGCAGGATCCTCTTCTTATACTTTAGGGTTCTATCGCTGTATTTTTGCGCCAGTTCCTCGAGTTGCTTTATTTGCTTTGTGACCGTGAGCTTGGTCCTAGTTTTTGTTTCTGCTTTTTCTGACTTTGCAATGTTGGTCTCAGTGTTACTTTGTTGGACGATGGTGGAGGCGGAATGTAGGGAAGCTCTAAGGGGAGGAGGAAAGGAAGGATGCTTTAGAGTGGTGATATTACATTAAAGTCGTCAAACAAGGAGACAGGAACGAACGAAGCGACTTGAAAATACAACTTTAAAAACAATTTTTGAGTAAGTAGGTACTCCTTCCTTTCCCCTTATTTGCCACGGCTACATAATAAATACTCGCCTTACCTCTCCGGTTCTCGTAGCTATCTAGTGTTAATACAGCGCTAGTTCCGCACTAAGTTACCTATTAGTAAATTCCTATGAAAACTAGCTCATCAACCCGCTCCGCATCAGGCCAATTTGGAAATTAAAAATTCTGTTTAGTATGCATTGTCCTTTAAGGCTATCCGGTGTCAACAAGCGCAACCAAAAGTCATACAATATCTCAACTGGTTTAACAAAAAAATGGACATCCTAAATCTCGATAGTTATATCTATCTTGACTTGGCTTAGATATATTCAACGGGTCCAATCGCGGGACACTATAACCATTGCGATAGAGCATCGCAAGTCGTTAAAAAATATTGAACCTCGTTCATGGTGATTGCTATTTTAGACCACCTAGACTTTATAGCACAAAAGCGTTTTTAGAGGAAATCGTTCTAAGCTTTAGGTACTACAAACAGCTATCACAGTTATTGAGATTTTAACGTTCACCTGCAAAAACACGTGACTTATTTTCTATTGGCGGAGCTAGTTAGCACCGGATCGTCCTTTAAAAGTCGTCTTCGGGTGTTTTTAGCTATACAGGGTGGCTTACCTCGAGGTACTGAGGTCCCGTGCCAGCCTCGCCTGACGCGCCTTGGTCCCTGCGTCCGCAGGTTGCGCATTGCGCGTCGCGCGTATCACCGGCACGTGTGGTGCGTCCTCTTGGCAGTCGCTCGATTCTGTCGAAATTAATTCGTTTGCCTTTTTTATACGAATCCTTCGCCGGCTGCCAGTATTACTGGCTTTGTATAAAAAAAAATATCATGCCAAGCCAGGTGACTGAGAGAGCTGGTGAAATTAGAGCGCCCGTCTATTTTAAAAGTCAAATTTTTCGGTGGGAATTGTTTTCATGTCTTTTAAATAAATGTCTTTTTTCAAGTTTTAATAGAACTTTTCAAGGTTTAGTAGATCTTAGCTGGTTATTCTACTCATAAATACGAGAAATTAAAGATCATTTTTAACAACACGATACATAAACCAAGTAAATAAAACACAAACATAACAAATGAAAAAAATTACAGAAAGAAAACAGAGATAAACTTTTGCACAAACAATATTGCGACAAAAATAACAGCTGTTTTATACATTCACCTGAGTGGGATTGAACATTTATACCACAAATGTATAATACCTGTTTCATAACAGCTGACATTATTTTTATTTTCAGTAAACTAATAAAAACTAGCTAGTTTAACCCCCGTTTGAACGATTCTTCGACATTGATTTATACAATGTAATGTAAAATTGCGAAAATGTGTCTGTAGGCTGTTTTGTGTTCTAAATAAATTAAAATTAAAATTCACTCTTTTGCACTCATTCATCAGTTTAGACTTGCGATAGCTCAAGGACCAGTCTATTGTTTCGCCCTCATTAAGCCCATTAGACAGACTACATGTGCCCAAAACAAGCAAACGGCAAAAATCCCTCGATAAAGATAAATGGAAAGTCCTTGTGTTAGCCTTAGACGCCACGGAGGAATAAGGGGCCAATAAAGGGATCATAGAAGAAAGAAATATCTAGAGATACGGAGGTTAAACGTAACCGACTCATCTCTTCCTTTAAGGGACTAGTCAGTGTGAGCGTTGGACGCCTATTGTACGCTCGTCAATTATGCTAGGATGAGCACACTTTTCTAATAAGCGAAAGAAGGGCGCGCGTCGTACGCGCGTATGACGCGCGCACCACGGACGCGGACGCTTCATGTAATTCGTTGCATAGAACTTCATACAATTTTAAAGAGCGTCCGAAACGCAGCGTATCGTACGCGCGCCTCGGGCGCTTTCTATGACTAGTCCCTTATGAATACGTGACTCACCGGAAGCTCTACTGCGGCCGCGTCGGAAGTCGCCGGACTCTCGGGGCGGCGGAGGCGACACGCCGCGGGAAGACTCCACGGAGGCCGAGCGGCTGTTTGACGACCGCTCGCGCGTTTGGGAAGACCTGGAACGAACAGTGTACATTAAAACCCATCCATGAAAATAGAAGAACCATTTTTCAATTTTTTAAGGCAGCATTTGGCATAGTTATAAGGTAAGATATATTGTTTATTGTATACCGGAAAAATAATTACGGAAACAGCAAAAAACAAAAAGTAATATTAATTTAAGAACATAACCATAAACTCAGGCCTGTATCCCGGAGGGGTAGGTAGAGGCGTCGGCCACTTGCCATGTTCCTGACAAACCTCTTTCGCTCAATCAACATTATTTAGTCGTTGCATGCACACACGACGGTTTCGGGGACTTTTTATCCGACAAAGACAGTAACCACTGGCTGGTAGCCAGGGAAGCAAGAACGACGCGCTTTTATCTAATACTAGCTTTCGCCCGCGACTCCGTCCGCGTGGAATTTAGTTCAAAATTTTGCAACCCCGTTCACTGCCGTAACTCCCGTTAAGGGTTATATTTAGAAAAACGGTGAAACACGTGTTCAATCAATTGTGTTGAAGAGTATTTATTTTAAGTTTCAGGAAAATCAGACAACATTATTTATTCCTCCCATACAAATTTTGGCAACCCCTTTCGCCCCCTTAGGGGTTGAGTTTAAAAAAATCCGTTCTTATTCCTTGCCTACATTATATATAGATCCTCTGTGCAAAATTTTAGCTTCCTAGGTCAAACGGCTTGATCGATTTTTCATACCCCTATCTGGCAAAACAACATTTGCCTGATCAGCTAGTATAAAATAAAGTTAAAAGTACAATTCAGAGTTTGTCTCAATGACAAATTGAAGTACATAGCCATAATACAATGACATAGCGTAGCTGGGCCTTCCTACTTGTTACCTCCGACTCACCATCGGCCTCTGACTAAGGTTACCTTGTATTGCTGCGTACGAGCGTTAAGGCGCTGCTTCTGCGACGTGGGAGAGCGGATGCACGGGAGCGACCGGAAATATCTTTACCACAGTTTATGGATAAAACTGAGCTTGAATATTGAGCCATATAATATTGACGACCTCTGTGGCGTAGCGGTTAGCGCATCTGCCTACCATGCGAGGTCCCGAGTTTGAAAGGAGGGTTTTTGGCTGGGGACAAAAAAACCAGGTCTTGGATGTTCACATTTTTGTGATGTCACTGTTTCTGGAACCCACAATACCCTGTGGGTATTCTAGTGCGGGGCCAGAAGCAATATATGTATGTGCTTGAATGTAAATGTTTATGTTTATAAGCTATTACATAGGGAATAGAGGTTAAGCGACCTTGAACTAAGTGTGACTCAATTGGGAATTAAAGTCAAGCGTCGGCCTCTGACTAAGGACGAACTGCGTCCGCAGGAAGGATGCGCGGGCGCGACCGGAACGGTGCTTACCACGCTTATACAGGAAACCGAGCTTGACTATTGGGCCACAAGCCATTCCGTTGGGAATTCGGTAATTGACACGACCAACAATAAATTATTTGATATGCTCGATGAAAACAATAATCACAAAATATTTTGGAAAATGTATCTCTTTTAGTCAATTACTGGTTATTACAATTTTTAAATAGATGAAATATAAAAAGAGTGCTCTGAAATATGACGTCATAATCCGGTATTTTCATACAAAGTTCCGTTTTAAAAGTAACTTCTTTGACATTTTGTCAACTACCCAATTGAGGCCAAGCAGCCCTGAAGTAAGCGAGACTCACCGTCGGCCTCTGACTAAGGGCGCCTTGTACTGCGTTCGGGCGTTCAGCCGTTGCTTGGCATCCGCGACGTGGGAGGGCGGATGCGCGGGCGCAACCGGAAGTATCAATGGAATTATCGGAGTATCGGAAATATCAAAGCAATGTATGTACCAGTATGTAAATGCATGTAAATGCATGTAAATGTTGTCTTTACCACGCTAATAGAGAAAACCGAGCTTGGCTACTGGGTACAAGCCATTCCATTGGGGATGGAGGTCAAACGACCCTGAAGTAAGCGAGACTCACCGTCGGCCCCTGACTAAGGGCGCCTGGTACTGCGTTCGGGCGTTGAGCCGTTGCTTGGCAAACGCGACGTGGGGGGGGCGGATGCGCGGGCGCAACCGGAAGTATTTTTACCACGCTAATAAAGAAAACCGAGCTTGGCTACTGGGCCACAAGCCATTCCATTGGGGATGGAGGTCAAACGACCCTGAAGTAAGCGAGACTCACCGTCGGCCTCTGACTAAGGGCGCCTTGTACACTGCGTTCGGGCGTTGAGCCGCTGCTTGGCATCCGCGACGTGGGGGGGCGGATGCGCGGGCGCGACCAGAAGTATCTTTAACACGTCGCTTATACAGAAAACCGAGCTAGACTATTGGGCCACAATCCATTCCACTGGGGATGGAGGTCAAGCGGAGGTCAAACCACGGTTTTCAAAACCGACGAGCCTGGCTCGCGTCTCGTCAGTTTTGTTTTAATTTTTACTTGAACTACAGTCACACGACAGTTTTGCTCGCTTGATCAGCACCATCCAGCCGCAAGAAAAGCCGCCGTTCTAAAACCGGGGTTCTACGGCTCGCCCGTCGATCAGCCACTTAATGCCCGGTCCCAATATCCTATCTACAGATAACTGACAGTTAGCTTTCAACGCGATGTTGAAATGTTCCGTTTTTCTTTTCTAATGAGTGGCCTATCACTCGCGTTGGCAGGTATCTGTAGATAGGTATTGGGACCGAGCATAAGTGAGACTCACCGTCGGCCTCTGACTAAGGGCGCCTTGTACTGCGTTCGGGCGTTGAGCCGTTGCTTGGCATCCGCGACGTGGGGGGGCGGATGCGCGGGCGCGGCCGGAAGGATCTTCGCCTTGTCGCCGCACCACTCCACGTGGCGCTCGAATGCGCGCGGTCCGAACGCGCGGTTGCAGTGCGGACAACGCTGCAGGTCTGATGTAGGCTGGGGAAACGTTTCGGTCGTGAGGTGGATGTGTTTTGACATTATAGTTGACAGATACAGGGAGTCGATTTGTACAGTTAAATCCGACTCAGGGGTGGTTATTTACATGATACTGAAGAAAAAAAAAAAAGAGTGATTTTCACTAAAAAAAAAATTTTTCTTTTTTTGCTTCAGTATCATGTTAATAACCACCCCTGAGTCGGATTTAACTGTACAAATCAACACCCTGTATATAATCAATAAATAAATATATTTTTCAGTTTTTGGGTGTTTTAACTAAAGGTGGATTGCGTTGGATGGAAGCGATTGCACTGAAATAGGCTCGGAGTGTCAGTATGTAACTTCTTCACTAGTCCGATCTGTATTTTTTTTGACACTACGGAATTTTGGAAATGGGTAACCCAATACAGTGGACAATAATAGAAGGGCCAGCGACGAGACGCAGTTGGTTCAACACATGAGGACTCCTACCAGTCAAAATCCGTAGCGATTCTGCTTGAAATAATGTATTGTTACATAATAACAGCATTGTACGATTTTTTTAAATATAAGTGCAATAAAACTATTTCATAAAATAATAGAGATCATTCAAATGAGACAGGTCTGGATAGGTGCTACTAACAACATAAATTTGAATCCACAGTTTTGTGATTTCGCAAGACCAGTCTATAAAGAAGAAAAAGAACTGATTTAACGCAACGTACCGCTCTAGCCAAGTAGAATTGCGCTGTTTGTGCGTAAGTAAACCTATCCATCTCACGGATCCAATCCTCAATACAATCACCCGCAGGTATTTACAAACAAACGGTTGGTTAACATCCCAAGTGGGCCGTGCAGAGCACAATACACGAATTTGCATGAGACGCCAACAGTGATTAGCTCTTTTGACTCTAGAACTGCCTGCGCGTGACCCGATTGTAAAACTGTCTACGACCTCCGCTTTTAGGACAACAGTATGGAGCCAGCGCGACTAGACCGCTAACAGAGTGATGTCATTTTTCACTCTTCTTGTCGCACTTACGAGGTATAAATGACAGTAGCGTGAAAGGTAGAGAAGGGATCAGATCCGGTCATTTGTCTACTTGTTTTGTTCAACTAGTGTACCTACTGAAACCTAGTTTGTCAAGTTTTCCGTAGGTCATTAGTGAAGACTTAAAAGGGAAGTGTTAAATGTTAATGGTCTTAGCTGATTTAACAAAGTCTTTAAGACCGGGAAGTAGCACGAGGAGAGTAGTAAAACAAATTAGGGTTACAAATTAGGAAACAAGTGCTTTAAACTATGTTGTTTACTGCCAAATAATTTAGTCTTCATTAGCAGTTAATATTTCACATAATATTATGTCAATTGTATGAAAGAAATGTCAAATATGTTATATACATACTTATGAATAAGCACCCAATATACGTGCCAGTGCACAACTTTCTTAATAGTTATTTTTTTCTTTTATAATTCCTTCTCCTGCCCCGTTAGCATAATATCTTATCCCACGCGCGAGAATAGACAAAGATGCGCGCCATCTTCTTGCAGCAGGCGCACGATAGGGAGAGTCTTGCTCTACTTCTCGCGCGCGGGATAAAAAATCATGCTAAAGGGGGTGATTGTTCAATAAAGTGTTCTCTATCTATCTATCTATTAATTTAAAAGAGAGAGTTTATTATGGGCTTCATTGTGGGATGAATATTATTGCGGGAGGTTTCCTTCATCACAAAAGTTATTTACAAGATAGGTTTCCTAACGTGTCAGCCTTATTTCTAAAGCTCCGCGATATCGCGGACGGACGCGGACCAGCTCGACGACACAAGCTGGGAAGGGTCTCGGTCCGCGGTAGCACAGGCAGACGAAGGGTCAGTTGGAAGAGCCTCTCGTGGTGCGTGGCTGTCCGTGGTCGTCGGCCGTCCGCGTCCGTCCGCGATATCGCGGGCCGTGGGAAGCCAGCCTAAGAGTGATACCTCCCAACCCTTCCACCTAAAATTGTGAGAGTATAGTGAAGCTCTTACCTTCTGAATAGCCTGTCTGACAGAGGGCTTCAATGGCTTCTGTGGCGACTTGGCGGTGTGGGGCGGGCTCTTCTCCAGAAAAGGGCTATTTTCGGGCAGCCCGAAGTTCTTTGGCAAGAATTGGTCCAGGTCTGTGCCTGCAAGCAAAGTATCTAGAATATATTAAGACTGTTGTTATGTCTGGTATCCGGCTCGCTCGAATCTCATCATTCATTTTGAAAATAAAAAACTTATTTATTTACTTTTTTTTTCGTTGATCGCGGCAAACCTGTGGCTTGGTCGACTTCGCACGTTTTGACTGGTCTTTCTGTGGGCTAGTCCGACTAAGCTGTCGGGATGAAGTAGGTGCTGGGTAAGCCTAATCCATCTAAAGCAGCGTCCGAGTGGTCCCTTCATTCATCTAGTCTGAGTGGACGTCCCACTGGACGCTGTACGAGTATAAATCATGTCGTGCAAAGACCAAAGTTTTAGTTTTTAATTTTGTTTTTTTATTTCGAAGTTTTGAAAGAAATTGTTAATTTTTAGATTAGTTTACATTCGATGTCGAACACGGCAACAAAGTGACTCGCATTTTTAGTATTTAATTTAATTTTATGAAATAAAAACTTGTGATATTTTCGTTGACCGGGCCTAAATGAGAATTTGCAAGAATCATCCATTTTAATCATGTAATTATTAGACGTATCCTGACAGGAATTTTTATTAAAATATTAAGATTCAAGTTATCAGTCAGTGCAGGAGATATTTAAGTTACCAAAGAACCAATATTATCGCAAGAACCATAATTATTAGTTTATTGTTCCCCGTCATAGTCTTTTGTGACAATGTGAAGTGAACATTATGTATGATATTGGGGTAAGAACGGTCTGAAGAAAATAAAAACCATTAAAAGACTCATCACCAGTTGTCATGATGTATACTGTTAACCACATCTAAATCTTGATTAGTTGTTGTACCTATTGATCGCCCACGTACAACTTATTATTCAGTGTTAATTAACCGCGGTAACATTTGCTCTACGGTTGGTATGATAACCTCTCTTTAACTGATTAATTAATATCAAGCAGTTAAGATATTTTACATAATATATGTCGCATAAGTAACTACTTTTTTGACAAGACAACTTACCGTCGACATCATGCATGTTTAATGATCTCAATTAGGCAATCAGACATGGATTTCCATAGGTTCGTTGCTACATAATTTCGTGGGCGACGCTAGTTGCCAAACTCACTATAGACAATAGCATATAACACAAGCATTTTCATGTAAATAACTCATACATAAGTCGTTAGATATGCGTACGTGCGTGTTAATGTCAATTCAGTGTTAAAACGAGTCATTTGTGTGAAAATCTGTTTCTGTAATTCGCAAGCTAATAAATGCCACTCGTTAGTATTTAATTAACACAGAGAGAAAGCATTCAAGTTCATTATGAAGACATACTTAGAAGAGGAATTATTTAATATTCTAAACTTCGATCAACTCTGCACAATGTTAATACAGTAGAGAGCACAGGAACCTTTACAATACGGTATTTGACACTATCAACAATAAACAAAAATTACAAAATGTTTCGGAAAATGTATTTCTTTTAATCATTTACTGGTATTACAATTTTTAAATAGATGAAACATAAAAAGAGTGCTCTGAAATGTGACGTCACAAGCAAATATTTTCATACAAATTCCATTTTAAAAGTAACTCATTTGACATCCTGTCAAATACCGTATTCTTGTTCTATTCTATTAATTTTGATTAATTTTTTCGTTACGTTTCTGGCCTTATCAACAAAAATAGAAAGATCAGATTTGCAAATTATTGCAAATTGCACTTAGACAGCTGGAATTTTATAGAGCTACAGTTACTACAATTTAGTGCACCTTTAATCGAAGTTCTAGACAACAGCGTTTAGTCACATTTAGGTCTTTTCATATATCAAAGAACGCGATATTAAGAAACAGTTGTTTGCAATCACTGTTCCACTTTGATATGTGAAGAGTACCCTATCCAATCCACTCACCCGAATTAATGGCACCGTGTGCAGCTGGAAGCCCTTTGACCAATATAAAAAAATAACATAAACATCAATATGATACATAAACGCAATACAATAAATGAACAACAAATGGGTACAAATAAATAAATGGAATCAAAAGTAACTGTAGAATATATCGGAATATGATTTACAAAAATAAATGAAGCTATGGATTCAAAACTGGGGTTCATGCAATCTACATCATTTCCACCACCACCACATACATTAGATAAGAAACGGTAAACAAAAAGCAGCAGCAAACTCTTTTACAAGGACGTGTAAGCACATACTATGCATCAATTGATTTTATAGAAGGCTCTTTCAGTCTCTACAGTAAGAAAGGACTCATGAAATCAGAAATTTATTTCAACGTAAAGAATTGACATTCTGTTTGTTGAATGTCAATGTACTTATAATGTTACTTGATGCCTTAATGTTACTTGATTGAGTCAGGGTGATAATACATATTACAATCCTTCGGACGCGTCTCAAAAACGAGCTGATCACAGACTATCCTATGATAAATTGATAACTCAGTTTTAGAAGTTCAAGACGTACCTTCGCGTCTCTGCCTGGAGGAGTCAAAGGTCTTCCGTTTCTTCACCAGTGTCTTCTCGCAGATCTTGACATGTTTGCTGAGCGATTCGGGTACGAAGGTTCGGCCGCATACCGGACAAGGGCTGAGCGCCAGCGGCCCTGAAGGCTCGGGCGCCCCGGGCACTGGAAGTGGAGAGATAAGTTTGAGTAAAGCTTCTTGGAATTAACAATTACTTCTGCTTCGCGACCGAAGTGAATGGCGTGGATTGGACGAGACCTACACTAAGAATTACGTGGCGAAGGATTAACAAAAAGATAGTTGGTGAAGTCGCGGAACGCCCGTGTCTTACCCGGGTCTAGAAATTTCCAAACAGAAGTCTATTCTATCACGATAACTACATAACATAATATAACATTACATACATACATGCACATACATTACTTCTGGCCCCACGCTACCCTGTGCCGTGGGAAGCAGAAACAGCGACGTCACAAACATGTAAACACCGGGGTTTCTTTTTTTGTCCCCAGCCGGGATTCGAACGCGGGACCTCTCGCATGGTAGGCAGATGCACTAACCGCTGCGCCACAGAGGTCGTCACTAACACTTTCGGTTAGTACAAAATAAGGAATGACGTCAAATTGAGGGGAGGACGCGCGGGTAGGGACAGAAAATTATGGCTCCGAATCATCGAAGAATGGACTGGAGTTGTCAACGACAGTAATCTATTTCGTTTTCCAAAGAGAAGAGAGGATGCAGAGCTGATGGCCAACCTCCTAGTAAGGCGGCCTCCAGCGGAAATCTAATTCACGTCAAATTCATCTCAGTCTTGGAAGTCAAACGACAACGAGTAGTTTAACAACCAGGCACTCATACGCCTTTGCACCTACGTAACGAGATGATTTCTACAGCCTCCAGTGGCACCTTGTTGTTGTTACACTATTGCACAATAAAAAACCTTCACTCACACTAGATGGGTGCTTACTCGACGCAGTTCCTGACATTGTTTAGATGGAGTACCTTGCCCAGCACCTACGTATGCCATCCTGACTGCTTAGTCGGCCTAGCCACAGGGAAGACAAGACAATACACTAAAGATCATGCTAAAGGGGGCTGGTCAGATGAGATCAGGTACCTTTAGGCTGCGTGGGCACTGGCGGCGAAGGCGGCGGGCCGGGGCGCGCGGGAGGCGTCGGCGTGCGCGCCACCGGGCGAAATGTCTCAGTGGAAGGCGCCTCTTCTGGGGCGGGCGACGGCGTGCGGCTGTGCTGCCGTTTGCCTGGGGAAGACGAAAAAAGCGTGGTCAGTTGGACAGTATGACCATTAATTTCCGTATGCTTAATTTCATTCAACAGAAGAATTTAATATCTTTGTGCATGTGATCTTGTGCAATACTGCCCTCGTAAGGAAGAACGCAGTAATAGCCATTACTGCGTTTTTACTTTGGAAGCAAAATTGGGCTCCCTGGTGGCATATCTATAGGTGAAAAAATAATGGTGGCTGTAGGTCTAAAACCTGAAATTTCAGTAAGAAAATATGCAGTAATGTATGAAATCCTTCTAATCCTAAGAAGTAAATAGCTATTTACTCGAAACTGCGTTTTTACGATTACTGCGTTCTTCCTAACGAGGGCAGAATAGATATCTAAGATCTTCTCGCAGGGCATCATTGATTATTTCTCATTGTATTTTCTTTATGTTATGAATTTATGCCAGATCCTATTTATCCCGTGTGTTCTCGTGGTCACCTAAGTTTTTAGTCAGTAAGGTCAAGTTAGTCAGGAAGGTCAACAACTTAGTCAACAAGGAATCCTTATAGTTTCACCATGTCCGTCCGTCAGCGTGTTTGTCTGTCTGTCCGTCCACAGCCTACCAGCATAGTACTAATTGTCACAGACAATAATTAGTACTATGCTAATTAAACAAATTAATTTTGCCCTGGAATCCGAATTATAACTTATACTAGCAGTATGCTTGTATCGCAGAAAGTACTTACCTTGTCTAAACTAGTTTCTAAGAGTACCTACATTAAATAGGTCATGGTTCTATTGGAATATCCAGACGGAGGACTACGCGATGACAAGTAGTGTGACTTGTTGATAATAATTTCCATAGTAAGCAATACAACTCTTTATCGCCTTATCAGAGGGTCCTGCCTATCTCAGGATTAATTTAGGAGTGTTTACGTTGCGTGGGAGATACAAACCCATTCAACCTGGGATTAAACTGCACTACAGTCCAGTCAGTGCCATATAATCTTCTGTTTCGACAGAATAAGGATTTAGACGTGTTTATTTGCACGTCTAACTCCGGGGCATTAATTGAAATGAGGTTGTCGCTTAAAATGCTAAAGAACTACCTAAACCACGCTATGGCTCCCTTCTAGTAAGCAATTTCACGTGGGAAGATCGTACTTAAAACTAACCACAGACAACGACCTCATTCCGGTAACTTTGTTTACTGTAGTCTACATGAAAAGTCGTGTCTCGCCAACATGCGAAGAGCATGCAAGGGCGCGCTCGTATCTAGTGTAGGTAAACACAAAAATATGACGCAAGCTTAGCGAGCCACTAACACAAAATAAATACCATACAAGTACCTGGTAATATCTGCTAAGCACTGTGTGAAACTGCAAACTCTAAAAGTACGAGTCAGCTCTATTAAATGAATTTCTCATCAACCAAGTGCGCATGTTGTGTCTCGATAATTGTGTAGAGATAAGAAACGCAAAGTGATTATTTTGATGATGATTTTATCAAGTCTCTAACTCTATTTGTCTCTCTCTCTGACTCTTCCATATAAAAAAAAATGATCCAGGCTCTAAAACGTATGGGTGATGCAAAATTCGAGCGTTTACCTACTAGAAAATTTCGGCGAGACATTTATCACTCGCACAGACATGACAATGCCATTTTATTTTCTAACTCTTGTTGACTTCTACATTGATTCTGCTGAGGCCGACTTTCTTCAGTACTTTGTTTTGTGGCCTAACCTTTTGCATCGATTAGGCTCCACCTAGGTCACGCAACTCCGCACATACCTGAGACTGGGGACAAATTGTTTTATGCTTTCATTTTATGATTTTGAAGGGGCATTCTACAATTAAGTAAATTGCCTTTAACCCTTTTCTTTGGCATTGCCTTGGCTACGGCGATAAACATCAACACGAGTACATCAGGAGGATGAATAAAACCGGTAGTGGGTTCGCAAAATAACACGCTATTTTCAAGTTTTATTTCGAAACCAAGAGCTGTCACGTTTGTACCTATATTCATATTCAAGTGTAGACAGTATTCTACTACTTCATAACGTGTGAAGTTTATATTTAGGATCTAAACCGGAATCGCTTTGGCACTAAAACGTTAGATTTCAAGCAAGGATGTTGTGGCATGCCCAAAGCTAACATTGTTGGAGTTAACACAAGTGCTCATTGTTTGTGTTACTCATGTCTCTGTTTAGAGTGCAAGTCTTCCTCGACTGAAGCCAACACAGACGTTACCATCGCATAGACGTCGTCTCTACTGAGTGCTAATTAATTCTAACTGGGCGTTGAGTGACCGCTTCCTTCTCATAATCACATTCGTCCACATCCACGCTATTCCGGCGCCGAAATAGCTAGTAACAGAATCTCCGCTTACGTCTTAAGTACATAACAGACGACCCTCGGGTCGGGTGGGTAGAAATCCTGAAGGACCTACATGTGAAAGACAAAAACAGAAAGAAAAACGCAGCTTATAATCGGGAGCGTCCTAACTACCTGAGTGAATTTGTTTTGCCGTTCTCTGATATTTGTAGATACAGTATAAGATTTGAAGTTACCCCTAATGTGAATATTAATTTTTATCTAAAGCAGCTCAGACCAACAAAACCTGTAATACGACCTTGGTGAAGCCAACATGCGATTATGAGTAAATATGATTAAAATGTAGTTATTCAAAAACAACATTACTAGTAGAAATTGTTGGGTGGAGTTTTATCATAATGTGATGGAGTTTTCGATGATGACAATCTAATAGGGGATGCTTCCTACCAAATCATTGTGAGGAGAGCAAACATTTTCTAATGGGAACTACCTACTTTTAAATTGATTTTTTACTCAGAGGTTACAGATAGCTTTTAAAGGTTATATTCATGAAACAAGTGGTCGAATGCACAGACGCATCTTAATCGAGGGCACTCGAGTGGTGCACGTGACTGGGCCACTAATTGACTCTGGCATGTAATATACGGTTGTTTGGGTGAAAACAAATAGGTTGCTCTGAATGTTCTGGTTAGGTGGCTACGGACAGGCGGCTTTGATTCCTTATAAACATAACTAATGGATGGACGAAGTGCAATTCCGGGTGGTGTGTAAGCACTGTTATTAATTTGTCATGAGAGTTGTTTCATGAGAGGTATTTCATCTGCATCGCTTGCTACATCTTTTTGTTGTTTCGTATTATTATTATGTAGATATCAATCAATCATTTATTGCAAACTAAGTGTAAATAGATGGTATACATTTTATGGTAACTTAAGACTTAGTCACCCTTTACGGGTATTGCACAACGGGTAAGACTTATATCTTATATCATTGTAGGTATCATTAATATTACATTTAGGTACAATTTTTAGCATTTAAGAATTCATCCAGTGAATAAAAGCATTTTTGTATTAAATATGATTTTAGGCTAATTATAAATTTATTGCATTTTTGTTAATTTTTTATTCCTACTACAGGGAGTTTATTGAAAATTTTTACTGACATGTAATATGGGCTGCAGTTTAACATTTTGAGTCTCGAAGGAGGGAGGTAGAGTCTATTTTTATGTCGTGTATTAATATTGTGTGTATCTTTAATTTGTTTAAATATTTGGGGATTTTTGAATACAAAAGTACATTATGTCAAGCATATAAATTGAAGCACACTGGGAGCAGATTGTAAAAAAGTGGACTTAGGGTTTGTTGACCCCATTTTTTTTCTAGTGACTCCTTACGTCAATTCAATAGACATTTACTGATTGCTATTTTGTCATAAAATGACCCATTTAAGAGAAAAAAATATTTTAGTTTTTTTTGTATGGAGGAAAATCTTTTTTTGTGAATAACTTCGTAGTTTTTAAAGATGTTAGAATAATATTCAGTAGGTGTGATGACAAGTATTATTCTTGACATTTCTTACCCAGACACCTACTTCATATCTGTGCGGCTTACGGAACGGTCGCTGTTTGAAATTTCGTTTATTTTACCAGTACATTAGGATTTGTTGAAACCAAAAATGTCACTACTTCTTGAACTTTAAGGGTTTCTCGGGAGAAAATATTGACTCCCAATCCAAAGATCCGTAAGAAGGCCAAATTACGTCACGTTCTAAGCCAGTCCATACTATTCTTGAAGAAGGTTTTTTGGTTTCTACTGGCTTTTAAACATCTTTTGTAGACATTGCTTACATAGTTTCGGGAAAACATCAGAAGAACCTCGAGATATTTCAATGAAACATCCACTGTAACGCAATCCAATAGTGCACGACACAAAAACTCTCTATTTTTAAAATTGCCACTGACTTCAAGAGCCATAAACATATCTGAATTGTTACCGAATAGTAGAGCGATAGGAAGGCTCCAAGAGGTTATGGGCCCAGAAGAAGATGAAGGGGAAACTGAGGAAAATGAAGTTTTTGAAGACCTTATTGAAAATGGAGGTGAAATAAAGGATAATGAAGTTTTTGAAGACAGTATTGAAGATAGAGGTGAAACTAAAGAAAATGATGTTTTTGAAGAGAGTATTGGAAAGATGTATTTGAGGAGGAGTAAGGTTGCGAAAGAGGAATAAAAAGTATAGAAGACACTGTAACAGAGGAGATAGTTTTGACACTAATGAAAGATTAGTAACGGATCTTCAATATTGTCTTCAAAAACTTCATTTTACTCAGTTCCCCGCCATATTTTTCTGGGCCCATAACCTCTTGAAGCCTTCCTGTCGCTCTACTATCTTTCATACTTTTTTATTTGGTACCAATTTAGATATCTTTATGGCTCTTGAAGGCAGTGGCAATATTAATAGTGAGTTTTTGTGTCGTGCACTATTGTATTGCGTTACAGTGGATGTTTCATTGAAATATCTCGAGGTTCTAATGATGTTTTCCCGAAACTATGTAAGCAATGTCTACAAAATATGTTTAAAACCAGTAGAAACAAAAAAACATAATAATAATAATAATAAACTCACGCCCGTTATCCCCGAAGGGGTAGGCAGAGGCACCAGTCTCTAGAACTGGACCCACGTTTTTGCCGAGTTTATTAGGTCCCAAACGTGACAAACAAAAAAACCTTCTTCAATAATAATATGGAGTGGCTAGAACGTGACGTAATTTGGCCTTCTTACGGATCTTTGGATTGGGAGTCAATATTTTCTCCCGAGAAACCCTTAAAGTTCAAGAAGTAGTGACATTTTTGGTTTTAACAAATCCTAATGTACTGGTAAAATAAACGAAATTTCAAACAGCGACCGTTCCGTAAGCCGCACAGATATGAAGTAGGTGTCTTGGTATGAAATGTCAAGAATAATACTCTCCATCACACCTACTAAATATTATTTTAACATCTTTCAAAACTACGAAGTTATTCACAAAAAAAGATTTTCCTCCATACAAAAAAAACTAAAATTTTTTTTTTTCTCGTAAATGGGTCATTTTATGACAAAATAGCAATCAGTAAATGTCTATTGGATTGACGTAAGGAGTTACTAGAAAAAAAAATGGGGTCAAAAAACCCTAAGTCCACTTTTTTCCAGATCCCAGTGTGTGAAGGGAGTGTTAAAATGTTATATTTAATAAAGTATGGTTTGCAGCTTTGTTTATTGTTTATTTGGGCTATAATTCTAATACATTTCTTTTGTAGAATAAACACCTCATTTGCATTTGTGCTATTTCCCCATAACATTACACCATATTTAAGCCAGGAGGATACATAGGCTGCTACTTATGTATGCGGAATCTGGGATTAAAATAATTTTAAACGCAATGTCTGACCTCCATGGTCAAATTCGTTCTTTTTTTAAATACTGGCCGCTAATATTTTTCTCTTATATACGTTAGTTTTTTGTTTTTGTTGGGTTTAAAATGTCATATCGCTGAAAAAATGGAACTCACTCGTGAAAATATTCGTGCTATGATTTATTACGATTTTCGACGTGGTTTAACGCAACAACAGTGCGTAGGTCAATTAACTTCGACTTTTGGTGGTGAAGCTCCATCAAAAACGACTGTGTATCACTGGTTTAGTGAGTTCAATCGGGGGCGCAGTAAGCTCACGGACGAAGTTAAAGAAGGTCGCCCGAAATCGGTGGTTGTGCCACAAAATATTGAAGCTGTGCGAAAACTAATAATGCAAGACCGCCATGTTACGTATCGCGAGATAGAGGCTATTCTGGGCATATGTATGACGAGCATTCATAGGATATTACATGAACATTTGTCTGTAAAAAAAATTTGTTCGCGTTGGATCCCGCACAACTTAACTCAGGATCAAAAAGATGCTCGCGTCGAATGGTGCAAGAAAACCTTAAAAAAATTCAACGGAGGCGAATCAAAATCTGTTTATAATATCTACACAGGTGACGAATCCTGGATCTACGCGTACGATCCCGAAACTAAACAACAATCAACAGTTTGGGTGTTTCAAAATGAGCCGAACCCTACGAAAGTGGCTCGTGCAAAAAGCACTGTAAAGCAAATGGTGGCCTGCTATTTTGGTATTAATGGCCATGTGGCTACAATACCACTGGAGAATCGCAGAACGGTTAATTCGGAGTGGTACACGACCATTTGTTTGCCGGAAGTATTTGAAGAAATACGCCAAAACAACCAGCGACGCAGAATCATACTTCACCATGACAATGCCAGCTGTCATACACATCTCAGGAAACAACTACATTTTTGGATGGTCAAAAACTAGAATTGATGGGTCATCCACCGTACAGCCCTGATTTGGCTCCCAATGATTTCTATTTATTCCCAAATGTAAAGAATAAATTACGTGGTCAACGATTTTCGACCCGTGAAGATGCCGTAGATGCGTTCAAACAGCACGTTTTGGAGATACCTCAATCAGAGTGGAAAAAGTGTTTTATAAATTGGTTTCATCGAATGCAAAAGTGCATCGATCATAGTGGAGAATACTTTGAAAAACAATAAAAGCATATTTAGCCATATACATTTGTTTATTTTTTCTATTCCGCATACATAAGTAGCAGCCCTCGTACTACTAGCGTACGACAAAAGGTGCACTCCTCGTCTTTATATACAAAACAATGATGATCACTATGTAAAAGTAATTATGTACTTAAACACAACAGAATCACTTTTCCTGCAAGGGGCACTAATAGATTCTTGTCTTCTGTATGGACTTGTCTTTTCTGGACACTTTGAAAGCGTCTAAATGGATTACGGAAGAGGAGGGATGATCCCAGACTAAGATCCTTGGAGGTAGTCCAGTTTGCGCACCCCCCTAAATAGCACCTGCACAAATAGCACCTGGCCTAGTCCAGATTGGGCACCTATTTATATTTTTGGCAGAATCAATACATTTGAATTCACTAACAGCACCTGCCAAAAATATAAATAGGTGCCCAATCTGGACTAGGCCAGGTGGTATTTAGGCGGGTGCGCAAACCGGACTACCTCGATCCTTGGGCTGAGGTAACCATGCAGACATTACAAATGGAAATTCAGCCAGACTGAGGCCATTTGTATGCTATAATTATATTATAAGTATGGCATCCTCCAGCGGAAATGGAACCCACGACCTCCCTATTGGTAGTCATACGTGTTACCGACGAGGCAGTCGATCACTGACGGCCGATGTTTAGCAAAGTTTCCACATAATTTCCTTACAAACACGACCATTTTTGTACCTATTTAAAAAAAAAGGAACCGCGAAAATAAAAACCGGATAAAATTGTCGACAAAATAAGAACAAGAAATATCCTTGAAACGAACTTTTGAATTTGAACACGTGTTGAATTGATTCAGGATGTCACGAACTCTAAATGGAAATTACAACCAGCATTCGTGGAAACACTTCATTGGACACCTAAAAGTGAGCTGAGAAGGCAAGTGAATTCCAAAACACTACGTGATTTCTAGGCTCTGAGCAGGATCTCTGTCAGGCACTGCGAGTATAAAATATGAAGTAACCTGTGAGAAAACATTCGGACGAATCGTCTGATGGGTTGCATTACAAAGTAATCTATTTGTTAACTCGGACCACAAGGCGAATAAAAATTACCTTTGTAGTATTAGTAAGTATGTACCTAAACAACAACTTCACAGCGGTCAGCAGTCATCTTGCTCTCCTGGGTAGATTTTATTGTAAAAGTAAACACAAAGTAAAGACTTAATAATTTTTGTTTCTATCCATCCCAAGGTCGTCTGGAAGAGATCGCTTTCAGCAATACGACCGCCAATTGTATACGATAAAGCGTAGATGTTGGGTTTTAATAGTTTCTAATATTGTGTTTAAATATTTCGTTCTGGTGTGTACAATAAAGAGTTTAATCTAATCTTAAGTAACATTATGCCACGCTCTTTTCTGAGAAATTTGATGAGACAGCACTATAGTTAAGTAGTTACTTAGCGAAATTCTCAATTCAGAAACTGGTATTATGCCAGTTAACTATTTAGAAGGACTTATGTAGGTACTGTTCAACATTTTGAGTCAAGCCCATAAACAGTCAACACTCACTCAGCTGTCACTGTTAACAGTTAAACAGATCGTTTATGTAGTTGCCATGAGCAAGTTATAGTTGCCGTTTTCGCGGGTATAATTGTACTCAACTCCCCAAGGGGATAACCACGTAAATCTTACCGAGGAGCTGCTCATTTCTCGCGAAATGTTTTTTAAGGTTCCGTACCCAAAAGGGTAAAAACAGGACCCTATTACTAAGACTCCACTGTCCGCCTGTCTGTCTGTCCCGAGGCTGTATCTGATGAATTGATTGCTACAGTTGAAATTTTCACACATGATGTATTTCTGTTGCCACTATAACAAATTCTAAAAATAGAATAAAATAGATTTAATATTTGTGGGGGCTCCATACAACAAATGTGACTTTTTTGCCACTTTTTGCTCGATATTGATAACGGTATAGGTAGACGCCAGAAATATTTACATAATATTTAGTTGTACATTGACTTCAAAAATAATTAATTAAATTAAAACAAAATAAATTAAGCCGGTACAACGTGAGTTTTTGCCGTTTCTTTCCCGATCTTAATAATAACAACAGGAGAAACTAAAAAAATGAAATTGTACAGATAACGATACGGAACCCATCGTGCGCAAGTCCGACTCGCACTTGGACGGTATTTTTTTAATTGGACCCGCCAGCGGCTGGCCTGGATACCCCTCATTGCGATCGTATCTGAAGAGCACTGAAAGTAGAATTTCGTAAGTGATTCCGCTGATATATAAACCAGTTTCAATAAACATGGTTATTACAGATTGGAGACCTGCAGATATTCATCTGACTAGAGTAAATATTGCCACCGGGTACGGAATCTTGCTTCGAACCAGATTTGAGTGTCTATAAAGATAAAAGGTTGTACAAAGTAATTATATGGAGTGACAAAAGATCCATAGTAACTTGCTACCTAGTTCTATATGTATAGTTTCCGCGATAGAATGTAAACAAATTCAGGGGTCGAGCATATTTAGGGTGACATGGTGCTTGATAGCGCCTGGCACGACTTACAAACTGTTCTTTCACCGGAAATGCTAGGGAAAAGTTGAGTAAGCTCAAGATTCAGCTAGGTTTTGTATTAGATGCAGAAAAGCTACACTAACAGGAAAATCTCATGCATCAATGCAGGTAATGAAACATTTATGAGCACGCTGTTGCCTTACAAGATTATTATATTCGCAGCCATAAGTCGAGGTTAAAAATAACAAATCTGTCTCTGTATAATTTTGTTAGGTGTTTGTCTGCTGCAAAAACATGCAATTATGTCCACACACGATGATGTCAGTCTGAAGATGGAACCGACAGTATAACATTGGTGGATAAGGTTAGACTATTAATATTCTAGTGCCACCACTAAGCCGGATAACAGCCAGCGGAAAGAGGTCGGCTGTAAGCCCAAAGCCAACCGATGTGTTTTCGTTTATGCTTTTTAATAAGGCTTAAAATACTGGCTATTATTTCTATAAACAGCGATAAAAAAAGTAAAACAGAAGTCAGCCTGTGAATAGAAAAAAAATCGGTAGATAGAGACGTTTTGACTGTGGAAGAAAGCGTGTCTATCTAAAATTATGAACTTTAATTATGTACCACAATTTGCGTGAAGAAGGCAATAAAGCACAAAATTACTTCCTTTACCACTAGAGATTATCGTAGATTGGTCCGAGGTATTCAGCTTTTTTTCAACGGAACATATACGTAGAGCTATTAGTGATCTTATTACCAAAGTACTTTGTTACAGACGTATGTCTAACGTTATTAATACAATGTGTTATAGAAATAACTCGAAGCCTGGAAACCGTTTTTTCAGAACCGACTATTAAACCGCTTACAATATTTTCATTGCGATTGATAGCTCAAAAATGACGATCAAGATGGTCCTCGTGACAAGCAACGTTCATAATATCAACACCATCTTGATTATGGGATTGTACAAGACAATGGATAAAATAGTCACCTTGTGAAAACAAATCTTTTGACGGCAGTAAAGGGTTTGAATGAAGAAAGACTGCAACGGCCGATAGACAATACGGCCAACTTTATCGATCAAGACGTCAATTTCATCTTGGAGTCTCCATCACCCAGCCATCAGATGAAAGTCTCCGCTAACACAATAGGACGACACTTTCGCATGTAATGTTAAACAAGGTTAATTTAAAAGCGCCAATCTCGCTTGACTTCTAAAACGTCCGTGGGAACATTTACTATGCAAACAAGTGATATAAAGATGCATGTGAAGTTGACTTGACTCGTTCACGCCTCTTACGTAAATAAAGGTCACAACTGGTAATGGCTAAGTGTTATACTTTGCATGTTCATGCTTTCGTATAATTTCCCATGCTTTACTACGAATCTCTTACGTGACTTCGGACTCAACTGTGATACTCTCGGAGAATAATACGCCACTAACAAACCATAGTTTTTAAATATTCTCCTATAACAGAACATGTTAAAGTTGAAAGGCCGCGTCTTCAAAAGGTTCAAAGACTGCTCACCCAAATAACTCTGTGTGGAGTTTGGATTTATCTAATTTCTTTCCTTCATTTCGTAATGTACATTGTATTGTATATCAAGGTGAAAGTAAAAAGACTCATATTACTAAAGGCCTTGCACCAGTAAACAAATAGAAATCTCCATCACGACGCATTCTAGTCAAGATCGATTCTGTATAGCGAGACGCCTCTATGAAAACTAATATTGGTATCTCGACTCGAATAACTTTGTGGAACCGTTTGATTTAGGAAGTATTCAGAGTTCGTTGACATGAAGCGTTGAAATTAGTTTTCATTTTTTTCCAGAAGTACTCGTAGATCAGGTACTAAAAGACCATGAAATAAAGGCAGGAGCTAGTTGATTTCTTTCATAAAATGTAAATAACCAAAGTCATTGAAAGATAATGTTAATTCTTAGTTCAGGTGTTTACCACGCAAATAGCGCGTAGCACAGGCAGAAAATGGTTTTTAAATCGCGAACAATATTGAACACCATTTAACATGCAAATGAAGTTGTTAAATTTAATCGATTTTTTAGCATTCTACTTACTGCGGATAAGATAAAATGTGAATATAATAATTTTACGAGTAGTTTATTGTCAAATTGCATACAGACACAACCATTGAGACCATTTTTCTAGTAGTCGAAGCCCGAAGTGTAAAAGTGCTATCAACATATTTCGTGAATCAAGGTAAAGTTTTTTTTTATCAAACTAAATGGAAGGAGGAGTCTGCGATAAAGAGAACAATGGCTTTAACATCGACGTTTGACATTTAACCCGTTACTTCAGACCTTCGGATAAGCTGACAAACAATAGCAACCATTATACCGGCGATTAGTGGAAGATATCCTACTGTCAAAGTCACGGGGCAGTATTCTCAGCTATTCTCGGCGTTTCACATTACCCATGCATTTATTTTTTGCTATCACTGAATCAAATATTAAAGAGTTGTCGTGGAACTGGTTATCCAATCCAAGCGCAAATCGTTTACGTTATCGCGAAAATCTTAGACAAGTCTTTAGAGAAAAACACGAATTCGATAAAATCTTGAGGATTGTTTTGTTTGAGGAGTTTCAGATATTCCCAGACATTTTGTCCGAGTTGAAGCTACTGCATTTCTTGACTGTAGGTCCGAACCGGTATCACAATCACAAGTAAAGATTTTCAGTTCCCAGAGAAATGGGTATCATGTTTAAATGACCAAAGATGGGTTAGTTTTAAGAGGGTGATTATAAGTTAGATGATGAAAACTTGTGCATGAAAAGTCGAACAATATAATATTATGTACGTAATTGTCACAACACTGCAATTTAACAACACTGTATTTTAACGATCTGATTATTTTTAATTATTTTAGATTTTTTATTTTACCGCAATTTACTAGGAGCTGAATATGCAACTAAAACTATATCCTAGACTTTGATGTTTCATCAGTGTGTCAATGAGTGCCAAAATTTGCTATTTTAGAACCCCCCATAGGTCTATTTCCCTCTGATTAAGTCCCCTAACATATTCTGGCTTTGAACATAGAGGGCGTGGAACGACGAAAAAAATAATCATAGAAAGGGTCGGCTCACCGACATTACACCTAAATCAGGTGTTTTAAAATACATTTTACTCTCTAATGGTTAGTATTTAAAATCTAAAAGAAATACTTTTCAATCTACGGCCGTCGGTAATTACTTTAAAGAAAACATTAAGGAAATCGCGAACACGAGTCAAAATTATCACTGTAAACACTGTATACTTATAATTTAATTTGAGCTGTACTACGTTTTGGATAACAAGTAGGTAACTATACCAAAATGACTATCACTAATGTGTTAGAGACGTCGGTCACTTGTTGATTGATTTTGTAGTAGATGTGTATTTCCGTAAAATAAAAATAAACTACTTTTGCCCCCAACTCGCTCGCTCAGCGCAATAAGTCCAGTACAAATCCGTGCGCTCGGCCCTAAGCAGCAGAAACTTCAAAATAATCTCTCAAAATCAGCTTTTAAATTTGATGAGAAATTCAATATTTACTTTGCTCTAATACTTACTTAATTTACGTATGTATTATAATAATTTTGAGACATTATACCGTTGAGCGTGCATGCAGCGACTAATGTATGCGAAAGTGGTTTGTCAGTACAGTGGGATGTGGCAAGCCCTGGCTGCCCTCTACTACTCTCTGCCTACCCTTAAGTGATGCAGGTGTTAGTTTAAGAACCTCTATATATATTTATGAGAAAATAAAAATAAGTCACCTTTTTTGCGCCTGCGAAAACTCAATCCACAAAGCATAGCAAATAGAAAAACACGGACTACTTTGGAAACACCGAACACTATAGCAAACACTGAACGACTGAAGCAAACATAAGCATTTTGTTATGCGTGTATTCAGCGTTAACGTGGAGGTTAGGTAAGTTTCAAGTAAGTATTAGCACACGCTTCATCAGTGTTTCAAATTAACTCCAACTTTAATGTAATCAGCGTCAAAAGTACCAAAATTTAACAAAATAGCTATGTGTGGTCCAAGTTACACGGCGACCGCTGCGTTATGTATAGTGACATGTGCCGCGATTTCGACACACATCAAATAGACCAGAACAAGTAAATGAGTATTAAAACCGGTATTGATAGGTATTTGCCTATTCAGAATTAATTGAACATGGAATAATGCGGATGTGACGAGTTTATTTTTATCGCTTGTTTGTGTCGGCTAGGTTAACTCTAAAGTGTAGTATTTAATGGCAAAAAATATGCTTTAAATTAGTGTCATCATCATCAACCTATGTATTATGTCCCCACCGAGGGGCACGGTTCTCTTCCCTGAGGAAGGTATAGGCCATACTCCACCACGGGGGCCAAGCCGGGATTGGTGGAGCCTTTACTTTATATTTGTGTACTTATTACATATTCTATTAATTGTTAACAGTAATTAGTTAATACTTAACGACAAGAATGTTAAGTAACTACTCTTCACAACATTGAAAATATTATACAAGATATAGGTTAATAACTCTACAACGGTAATTAGAAAGAGGATATCGTAACTAATAAGAGTGTATTGCCACACTATACACAAAGACAAGAACGGGACATGGGAAAGGAATCAAGGCAACCGTCAAGAGCAGCTGCTCATCACAAACCATAGGGCTGCTTTCAATATGACATAAAAAAGTAGCAGCTGCAACCTTGCGTGAAGCAATGCAATGTCGCGATACCGTTCGAATTCCTCTTACGAATTAAAAATACAACGCCAGCAAGAATGCATTATGTGGAATGATTTACTGGCGAGTCGCAATTATCGTAAAAAGATAATAAACATCAAAAGAATTTTAGAAGATTCACAGCACGGATCGGATTTCGTTGAAATTGAGATGGGTGTAAATGAAAAACTTTCTAGGCTCGTACCAAGTTATGAGAATAACTCGATGAATTATTTTATGTGTCACCAAGTCCTTTAGCTCTTTAATTAATCAGTCATAAACGACAGTACGTGACGGGAACCATCAACACTTCGCAGCTTACGGAATAAATCACTCCAGACCAAACTTGTTCTCCGGATTTGTAAACAATGAATGTGCAAGCGAACTTGTAACGATAAAATAAAAATACTTGCCTTTAGATTTAGACTTGTGGCCGAAGATCGATTTGAGCTTTGATATTGTCCTCTTCTTCATGTTGCTGGTGCGAATCACACTGATGTAACAATTCCAACCGTATCCCACATCGGTCCACAACTGACAGAAATACACTCGGCACTACGTCCTGAAGTTTTTCAGCTTGTTGGCTTTTTGCTCCTTTTGCCGCTCTTATTTCCGTGCTACGAAAATAGGTCCGACGCTACACTTGCATCCACCGGCGTAGGCGCATCAGTCATATGCAAAACAATCAACACGACCGAACCCCTCACTTAATGAGCTTTAAACAGAATTAGTAGAAAAAGTTAATGGGCATGTCTGTAAAAATAACATCGACACATTAAAAACCCCATTAAACTTTTAGAACACGCGTCTAGTCAAGTAAGACAACACACCCGCGAGTTTAATGCAGATTGACCTGTTACAAATTTCGACACACTATCCAACCAGTCACCTTCTAGCATATCATAAGTAAACACACGTCACTCAGATAACAAGTCGACACAAATTGTTCGCACGAGTTCGCGGCAAAACTCCAAATCAAATACTGAACCGGAAAATAGATATTTGCCGGTCAACAAGGCACGAGTACCGCAACCTGTTCAAAGGACTGTGCGAGCGTCGATTACACAACACATTTCGTTGACCGTTTATGAGCAATAATTAAAGCCCAAATAGGAACGCGGCTATGTTCCAGTCGGGGCTCATCTAAGCGGCTATTCTTGCCCGTGCTGCAAAAACAACTGAGCGCGCACGCACCGCCGCACGCGCAGCATGCGGGAATAATAGAGAGCTAACCGGCTTCGGCACAAAAAATCCCACGAAATTAAACTATCCCCTTCCTCTACCGAAATCCTGTTTCCGCTTAAACCCAATCAAGCGGTGAAACAATATCAAAGATGCTTATTTTAAAGTATTCCAGTGGCGCGGTGCTGACAACACCGGAGACGCAGTATCCGTCCGCTGGCACTTTTAAAAATGGAATGAAATCTAATGATTACCACTTTCGGGAAGCGTCTCGATTGGGTGAACGGAGCCGGCTCGCATACATCACAGGGGGTGCGAGAATAATAAGAATACAAACGGACGAAAGCTCTCAATGCTCAGAAAGGATCGAAGGGAAGCAAAAAACATGAAGGAGCTTTGACGCAACAATCGAATACATTTCTGCATCTAGAGTTGCCAATACGATTTAAGAAACAGTCTCGTAAGAATTTAGATCATAGTTTGATGGCAGGAATATCGAAACGATATCCGTCTCTACTATGTCCACTTAACAAATTTAGGAAAAGTGTTTAGTGCGGAAATACATAACGTATAGTATTATTTATCATGGCAGTGACACAGATCACAGTGTTACAAACAAAAACAATTAGAAATAAACTGGGAAATATAAATGGAATGAAATACAATAAAATGGAAAATGTTTCGTCCTTTAGGAATTTCTAATGAAGGCGTGATCGACGGGGAAACATGTCTCGCTGGAAACATCGACGGCGCAGACACCTTGGCGCAAAACAAACAAATCAATCTTGGAATTCATGGCCACATAGTAATGGCGCAAAGAAAGACTAACAGAGTCGGGGATTTGCACATGTCTCGTTGTGACATAGTAGCAAGAGCTGTTTGTATTTAAATTTACTTCATTGACATGCTGGGAATCTTTTAACTTTCGCAATAATCAGCATACGGCACTATAATGCCATTTATAGACGATTCATCGCAAACTTTAAGGTCGCCAAATTGTTAATTGTTACTCGTAATAAGCCATTTCAGAGGCGTCGACCAAGAACATAACATAACATTTACATACAGGCACATACATTGCTTCTGGCCCCACACTAGGGTACCCTGTGTCGTGGGAACCAGAAACAGCGACGTCACAAACATGTAAACATCCAAGACCTGGAGTTTTTTTTTCTCCCCAGCCGGGGATCGAACCCGGGACCTCTCGCATGGTAAGCAGAAGCGCTAACCATTACGCCACAGAGGTCGCCCGCATAACTTTTGTGTTGTTAGGAAATTTTCATTAAATTTGCAAGGGGTTTCTCGTTAAAAGCAGACAGTTTTATTAGCACTGCACAGTGCACATCAGAGCGATGGCGCGTGGCGTACCGGTGTCTCTCACACACTTGGATGCACAAAGCAAATCCCGGTAGTTTTCAACACCGAGGAAGGCTAGTAGATGCCAAGTTGGTGAATGGACTAATTTTTTAACTGTCTCTGTATCAGATAACGATCTAGTTTCCGTCGATATTCGTGGCTTCCAAACAGGCAAGCAACTTTCTCGCAACACAATCTGGTCCTGTCAATGTGGTGTCAATTTCTGCTTTGTTCCAGTCTCTTGGACCGTGTTATGCGCTGTAGAGTAACTTAATCTGGTGGTTTCGGTTCGGTATGTTTTTCTTTTAAAGATACCAGGCAAACTAATTACATATAATAAGTTCTAACGAAGCCAATAAATTGCGTTTGGTTTTGTTCACGTCTTTTTCACAGATGTAAAAAAGCGAAGAAAGGCTTTTATTTATTATAGCATAATAAAAGTTCAGGTAGAGATATTAATCGGTAAGTAAGTGAAACCAGAATTAAGTTAATAACGAGTTCATTACTTAATCATTAAATAATATTGATAATTTACACGTAACACACCCAAAATATTACAACTTAACTCAGTAGACACAAAAAACTCCAGACATAAGAGACAATGGATTCTGGTTTCATTATAGCGTTAACTTGGGAATTATGCAAGAGACGTCATGATGGGCGAGACTTCAAAGCGATCGATCTTCGGAGAACTTATGACGACTATTGTGCAACGAAAAAACATTAAACACGATGAAAGTACGTTGAAATTGGTATTACATGTAAAAAAAGCAACTTTTACTTTATGTACCTACGAATCTTAGAGAGTTTTGGGTAAGGAAGTAGAAAATAGAATTAACGCAATTGAAATAAATTTATTGAGAAGTATCTGTAATGTTTTTTTGAATGACGGGTTACGCAAAGGTCGAGGATTGTGTGAGGGATGTTGTGGCGACCAGAATTGAGAAAGGAATGTTTCCGGAAGGAGACGACAAATGAAGAAAAAGTGCCGAAAGTAATATATAATTTGTATTTTATTAGACAATTTGAACGAAGTTGCGTAATACAGCCAAAAAAAAAACAATGAGACAAACCAAACCAGACTTTCACAGTGTTTCAGTGAAGTATTTTACATCTTCATCAAAACACTATTAATTCCGTGTAAGCAAAATACTTGGCAAATTTCTACATCATCATCAACCCATCATGTCCCCACCGAGGAGCACGGGTCTCTTCCCTGAGGAAGGTATTATAGGCCATACTCCACCACGGGGGCCAAGTCCGGATTGGTGGAGGCTTGTAAGACTAGTGGCTGGTCTTACGTCAGAAGTTTTCAAGCCGCCCTAAGGCCTTTGACTTGGCTTAACGACTGCCATCTATCGACGGCAGCCGGCACCAACTGCTTAACGTGCCTTGCGAAGCACGGAACCGCTCGGAAAAACGCCACTAGCGTTAGTCATTGACGGTGACCCATCCATGGACTGAACGCGCCGTATGTTGCTTAACCTTAGTGATCGTTTAAGATCACACAGGCAGCCCAGGCTACGAGCGATTCATACCCAAATTTCTACATACCTATATGGATTTTTTCCAAACGAAAAAGTGACCCGTTTTGATGCTTGTGCGTTTAGACGGTACAATAATATTACCACGCGAAGTTGAGGGCAATAGCTAGTGAGATATTAACGTAGGTGGGCGTATGTAAACTTGTCAAGTTTATTTAATATGCCGCACCATGTCAAAAGAACAACAGGTGTCCAAAATAAACAGTGGGCGATATTCCTCACCTTCATTGTGGGGCCATAATCATGTCACATGCTGACTGAGACATTATTTTCAACAATAATCTTTTGTTTGAAATCCAGTTACGAAATAGTTACAAAACACGGACGCATCCGATTGCCGACAAAATGCGTCATGAGGATTATGTTTATTTCTAAGATTTGTCTCTGGTAAATCGCATCCGATATTTTCCTAACGTTTACTAGCAGAAAGTGGGGTAGAGTAAACCAGAAGTTGGCAAACGACCGCATAAATGAACAATAGCACGACAACGATCGATGGGAACTGTAATATCTTCTGTAAGCAAATCATCAGACAAGATAATGGACAAGACGTGACTCCAGGCACTTGCAGCTAAGTGAGAAACATGGGTTACGCTAAAGTTTAGATTTAATGATAATATTGCAGGGTTATGTTGTTCACCTTTTGCGGATATAATAGTAGGTATACATATTTTACTATGTTTATCATCAGTAACTCTAATTAGACGTCATGTGTGAAGATGTTTTCAAAACGCTATGAACATACATTCACTCAAGCCGCTATTCCAGAGGGGTAGGCAGAGAAGAAGGTTTGCCACTTGCCACCACCTAACACACCTCGACCAATCCTTGTACATACGCAAGTTGCACTGTCTGCTATTCGGTATAAGTCTACATTATTTGCTCTACATACGCAAATAAACTTCAGCTGTACTGAGAGCCACGATCAATAGGAAATTGGCGCCATCAATCATGGGCCGTCGCTTCTTTATGACCTAAATGTTGTATTAATAACTTGATGTATTAAATCATTACGCCAGTTCAGTTAGTCAAAGCAATAACATAGTAACTTGTGCAACTTGTATCAAAATATCTCTTTACATTTTTATTACAATTATCAATGAACGTTAAAGGAATAAATCTACTGCGATATGCGTTATTGGAATGCATATAATTGGAATCTCGGCTGGGGACAAAGAAAAAGAAACCCAGGTCTTGGATGTTTACATGTTTGTGACGTCGCTGATTCTGGTTCCCACGACACGGGGTATCCTAGTGTGGGGCCAGAAGCAATGTATGTGCCTGTAAGTAAATGTTATGTTATAGTAGGTATTCATAATATTACCTGCAGTCATGGCATTCATATATTTTACCACTCCCTACAAATAAGGCAAAATTTCCTTTTTCCTTTTTAAGGCTTGCCACCATTTGTAGAGTGAACGGCAAGTTAGTTATTCTATCGTGATGATATAAGCTGGACATGCGGTTTAAGGAATAACTGTAGGTTGGCTCGGGTTACGTTTGCTTGTTGTGTGCACGTAACAACATTGTATACTGTTATCCTTGCGACAAAAGGCATTAAGAAAGGAGTCAACGCACTGTCTATTACAAAACGAGGTCATTCTACGAGAGATGTGTTTGGAACTAATGATGCGCTCTAACTGCCGTGTTTCAATTGCAAATGTCTAATAAAGCTCAATAGTCGTTTATCAACAAATTGTAGTTGTCGTGCTTAATTATTGCCTATTAGAGTTGTAAGTTTGACTCTCTTTATGCAGTTATTAATTAGGGTAAGTAACTTTTTTGAGATAACATACATAACATAATATAACATTTACATACAGGCACATACATAGCTTCTGGCCCCACACTAGGATACCCTGTGTCGTGGGAACCAGAAACAGCGACGTCACAAACATGTAAACATCCAAGACCTGGGGTTTTTTTTTTGTCCCCAGCCGGGATTCGAACCCGGGACCTCTCGCATGGTAGTCAGATGCGCTAACCGCTGCGCCACCGAGGTCGTCAAATTATCAGATTATCAAATGAAACGATTTGCTCTATAATTTTACGGATTGTAAACAAGTATAGTGTTTATAACTGTCACTTGTCTTTTATCATTAACATAAACATAAACATTTACATACAGGCACATACATTGCTTCTGGCTCTAGGATACCCTGTGTCGTAGGAACCGGAAATAGCGACATCACAACTTTAAAATTAATAGTTGGGAGATAGAACCAGAACTGATTCCTTCCTAACAGGATCTTGATGCAATGCCACTGAGCTGTCAAGAAATCAAGAATCGCGATTAGACAGTGACGTTTTTCTGTTATTTATTTAATGTGGTGTAAAATATTTAGCTGAAGACTATATTATATTATTATTTTGTGGATGTATTTTCATCATAGGTCTGATACTATATATAGTGAATCTTTTGTCAGTATTTTTTTTTAATTTTTAGTAATTTTTTTAACCATTCGAAATGTTGTCTAAGCGCTTTACATTGCAATGGCAAGTAGAATATAGACGCAACTATTTTTTGTTGTTGATCCTTTTGCAAAGTATCAAGTATAGGATTAGGTATACTTTTTGGTTAGTATTCACGTTTTATGGAGTGCTAATTCCACAGGAAGGAAGTGTGTGAGACGACCTGTGGAGTAAAACCTGCAATACAATGCTATGTACTTATTTTATGTTTACAGTTAAAAAATAACTTAGTTGAGGCAAAGATGCGTTCATCGGCCTTCGGTAATGTTTACAAATGGCCATCCGACGGTCGTTAGGTTCGATTTGTGAGCGAGTGGGCAAATCCTGCCTACGCTATAAACCAATGTGATATGACAGGGATATTATATATTGTGATTCTACTGTGGCGTCGATTATTTTGATTTACATACCATTTTAAGCGTTTTTTTTGGGACGTCGCGGATATTCCGAGATACTTGTGGATAAGCTAATGTAAAATTATAATTTTATGGTTTTATTTATAAAAACTCCTAATAGGTATTTTAATAATCTCTAGCGAAGGGACAAACGTAACCACAGATTATTTAAACTGCCTATGAGGAGTGTTTTAGAGTTATCATGATTTTATGGTAAATAACGCTGATGTGTGTAAAATAAATTGGTGTTCGACAATAAAAACCGATTTGGTCATTACTAAACAGCATGTGGGTCCAGTTCTAGAGACTGGTGCCTCTGCCTACCCCTTCGGGGATAACGGGCGTGAGTTTATTATTATTTTATTATTATTATTAAACAGCATAAAAAATAAAATAAACTCACGCCCGTTATCCCCGAGGGGGTAGGCGGAGGCACCTCACTAGAACTGGGCTCACGTTTTGCCAAACAGTATAATTAATGGGAAATCATTCATTATACTTTTTTCACAGTGAAATGAACATTCCCTCGAAATACAGTGAACGAATACCATTTCACTTGTAGATTTAGCTTTAGTGTTACTTCCGTCGCGGCTAGTAATGGTGGCAGATACGATTCCAACTTTTGTAATGCGTACAGTCAACCGAATGAATGTGGACGAAGGCATAAGTGGCATCCAAGATAGATACCGGACAAACAACAGCACATCAACTTTTACACACAGGCACTCTGCTCGGTTACGTAATGGGCGATTTTGCAGCGAAAATTTAAAGTCGGGCTGCTGTGGACATACAAACCCGAGTGAATAAATTGGGATAAAATTATCTTTAATATTCGAAGGTGACTGAAGGCACTATGTACGTTTTCTTTTGCCGCCGTATATTATGCGTACCAAACAAATCCTCTACGATCACAAATAGTCTGTCAAATTCCACACTAATTGCTATCGCAAACGTATGAAAAAAATTTAGTGCAGTCGTTTATCTTCCAATGTGAAACCGTCCATTACGTGAACAGCGAGATGCTATCTCAAAGTATTCAGTGCAAAAGTTAAATAGGTAGTAAGCTCGTGATGTTGCTTGACAGCATTTCGTAGATTCCGTGCGATCCGAGATTAGATTAATTTGTAAGTTACTACATTGTAGTTATCTAAGCTATTATGTTTCTATTAACTCTACAACACTTTAGATCACGAATTAAAGCTTTATGGTCTCCTCTTATAAGTGTGCTTAGGAAATAACGTGACTTGCAAACACAGATTGTATATTGTGAGCAGTTATGAGTTTGGGGTTCCGTAAACAAAGTGTTGAGGGCCCTATTAATATGCCTACATGGTCTGCCTGCCTAGCCTTTTTTTTTTGTTAATGGGGTGAAAGGCTTTGTGCACCATAACCGCCACCCTTGGAGGAGGGCGACGGCCGTGTGTCGGACTCTCCTCTCCTAATAATAGGAGAGGCATACCTCCTAAAACACTCCGGGGGCCGTCCTGTCGCTCGTGCAACGGGCCGCCGCCGGATCTCGATTGTGATAAACCACAGTGTGAATGCTACAGCGACGCCCCGGCGACCTCGACCCGACTCGCAAGGAGTCGGGCCCACCCTCACTGGAGAAGAGGCATGGGCCCCACCCCCTTCTCCCGTCACGATGTCGGACGGCAGGTCCCCCAACCTGCCGTCTGTGACCCTCCCTCAACCTCCTCTATGCCCTCTGCTGAACAGAGGGACATAGAGGAGGGCCCACCGTGTGATTTTTATAGAGGTTGTCTCCTCGCGGCCCGAAGGCCCCCGGCCCCACTCAGTGTGGGGTTACGGGTGCGGGGCCCATAGTGGACCCCGCGGGACATCCGGCAGCCCAAGCCACTGGACATCCCCCTCCCTCTGGTTTTGGTCCGCGCCGGCCGAAGCCGGTACCCCCCATATCTGGAGGGCGTTCCCCTATCCGCCACCCGGGGGACGCGTCCGATGGAAGACCAGAAACTCCACACGGAAAATATAACAAACTACAAGTTCATAAACAGTAGTGTGTTCAATGATTTGATCCCCGGACCTATTGGCGATACAGTCAAGAGTCAAGAGGCTAACATAAAGACATAAATACGCATACATAAAGACCTTCCTCAAAGCCTCCCTCGACTCCACTCTTCCTCGACTGAGGAGAGCGTTATTATAAAACGTCATAGATTTCCTCCACTTAAGTAAATTTCTCACTCGAGTCGAGAAATCTAAGAAGCTGTCAAAGCTAAGGTACCTTAGTACCTACCTTGAAACGAAGTAATTATTTTATTAGTGATTTCTAATCCTTTTAAACAGCCTCTAAATGGGTCTTTATTAAGATCACATCGCCTGCCAAAATAAAAAAATCTTAATTCTCACTCGAGGTCGCTGACCTTAAGGATATTCCCCCTTTCTCCTCGACTAGAACGTACGGGTGTTACACCCGGTTTCTCGTACACAAACAAGCTGTTGATCTACTGTTAAGAGCTGTCACTCGGCCAAAGTGCATACGAAAAAAACGTTTGAAAGCTGTTAACTTTAGATTGACATCTTGCTGGCGTACGAGAAACTGGGGGTTAGTCTCCTAAGACGAGATTATTATACGGATTACCCATGGAATAAAATAAGCGTTAAAAAGCGCCCTTGGCCTGTTTCTTATCTCTTCATCGTGAAAACTGTAATACAGTAATAAACTCGGTGCCTATAGCATACCAATGAATATTAAAAAGCTTAATATTTTAATATTAAATTTTTTATATTAAAACATTAAAAATTCGGCTTATCTATTAAATAAAAATTAAATAAAAACAGATCTAGTCTCTCCTGCTAAGGGAGGGTCCCTTAATGAAAGGAAACACATTTTGATAACGTATTATGTATAATTTTATTATTAGTACGGAACCTTCGGTGCGCCAGTTCGACTTGCCACGTGGTTGAACACGCACTTGGCTGGTTTTTTAATCAATAAATATTCGAATAGTCACAGAAACTTTGACATCTTAAAACTCACAAATGAACCCATTCAGTACATCTTTGGGAAACTATTCAATTTTTTAATCAATCCAAAAATATTACCTGATCACAAGGCAGTAAGTTATTAAGAATTTAGTGCGATATTTAGAAGCTACCAATATCCGTATTTTAAACTGGGTTAGTACATAATCACTTGGTATCATTTTCTATTTTATAAGGACTAATATAGGGATAGTACAATGCATAGCTTTGCCTCAGGCTCTGCTTAGGTTAGGCAAGAATATTAGCATTTAGCATCAGCAAATTGCTTGGAAAATCCGTCGCAATTACCTCAAGTCGAGGCACGATTGGAGCGATAGCATCGTCAACAACATTACAGCGTCAAAATTTACATAAAAAATAGGTAAGAGACCAAACACATAGGTGTTGATTACAAGGCTTCAATTGGTTTAATTGTAACATAGCCAGTACCAACTATAAATTACGGGCCTTGGGACTGACTTACAAGCGGCATAGAGAATGTACAACATATAAGATCTGATCTTTATCTGGTGCTCATCACCAACTGTAGGTAAATTCGTACCTATACCGTTTAGAAATTTGGATTGATATGCCACCATCTGTTATTCGGTCAGAGCTTTAAGTAAAGTAAAAGTAAAAAATGTTTATTTGCCAGAACATGGGTACATTTAAGTTCTTAAAATATAGTTAAGATCCTTCATGATCTACCGATTGTGTGCAAATATATTAATTACATTTAATTTAAAAATACAATTCCCTATTTGACGTCAACATAATAAAATTAATTGAATAATTAGAATAAAACAATAAAAATTAAAAATTAAATTAAACTTAAAAATTTAAATTAACCTACTACACCAAACACTGGTTGTGCCGACAAAGGTTGGCTTTTGAGCTTTCTATGCATTAGAGTGGTCAGCGTCGAATACCAATATAATTAGGCAAAGAGAAGATTATGTAGAGTCGACGATGAAGAGAAACTTTAAGAAGAATACTTAGGAGGTCTTAAAGTCCAGTACCTCAGAAGCAATAGACATACGAGACTATCGAACGGATAGGCGTGAAAGTATAGAGTTCCAGTATTTCAGTAGCTAAAGCTCAGTTATAAAAGAAAAAAAAGGATTTAATCTAGGTTCCCTGATAACAAGAAACATCGACATTAGTTCCTTGTATCGTTTAGGAAATAGGGCTCGCAAAACTGATTTCCATTGTGTTCGAATTCGCGTATTCTTCAAGGTTATCCAATTTGTCCCGATATTAATCGCTTCCTTCTGGAATGGAATCTGTGAATACTAAGTATGTGCCAATGTAAAATCTAGCTCGTCTACTTCCGTACCTCCATTTATATCTTCACAATGCACATATCATCGTCTCAATGACTTGGAAGATTCGGGGCTTGTTAATTTGTCGGTTTACGTTTGTTCCGACGAATACAATGCGATACAATTGCGATAATAAAAGACGATAGGATCTTCAGAATGCAACAGAGAAAACATCTCTCCCCTAATTACCTTCCCATGTCGATAGACGGTCCAGTAAAAATAAAGTAAAATGTGGTGACTTTACAGGTCTTCAGAAATGGTTTCACGACTAGGCCGCCAGTTGAGGTGGTATTAAAAGATAATAATAAAGAGAAGTCTTATGTACGCACCACCGAAATTCAATACAATTGAGGCTAATTGACAAGTAGGAAACGGAGAGGAAGGTGAAAAATATCTCATGTTCGTTCATCATCGTTCAATAGCATCTGAATATTAGAGCCTGTTTGTTTGATAAACTATGCCTCTTTAGACCAAACATTTAGCGTCTAATGAAATTAATGAAAGCTCCCAAATATTTGTTTATGAAACAAAAAAAGATCTATCTGTAGTTAATTATTTCTATAGTTTAGCATGTCTTAGCTACCTACGCTATTTTGCGTGGATATGTAGCCTCATACTCTTACTTTATCGACGGTACCGTGTAGTGAACTTATTGTATAAACTCATAAAAAGTAACGACTTTGTCCAATGTACAGTAACCAGCAGAAATAATGGAAACTATGCAGACAGGAGGTCTATTTTGTTAGCGAGTTTTCAAAACTAGCTCTTGTAACGCGGTAGATAGAAACTAGTGGTGCCAAGGCAGTTGCTAATCGTGAAAGTGTGTTCTGCAGCAGGCAAGACGCCAATCTGACTGCCTACGTAGTATTTTATATAGCATTGTTCTCTGGTTCCAATTCATTATCAACCTAAGCTTGGAACATAAGCATAAATAATGCAGACAAACCGAGAAACACACCCGCGCGCCCAGACAATCTACTACCTACCATGACGTAATTTTACCTTAGTTATCGCGCATAGCATGTTTAGCTCTGGACTCTATAGAAACCATGCTGAAATAGGTATTGACAACATTACGGTATTAGATCTTGGTGCCAACTAGGCTGTGTTAGGAAACTGGGCTTTAGGAATGCTATTGCATGTCACGGCTAAATACCACAGATTCTTATTGTAGTGCAAGAATGTAGCTTGGCTTTAAACAAGGACATACAAGGTGATATTGTATTGAAGCTACTACTGAAAAATATAATCTTTTAGATCGGGTGATTAGAGCTTGAAATCGCCAATCCGTGGCGGGCACTCATGCTGATTAACCCCATACTCTCTCTCAGAGACAAGGCCTATAGGTACCCTACAGTGGGACAAGCATACTAGGACTGGTGATTCTAAGCAAGTTCTTGTTACTGGACAATGTTTATCTAATTTAGACTGTTGTTAAAATTACGTAGTTTCTTAGGTAGGTACGTAATAGTTATTACTTTATGTTACTTGTGCATAAAATTGTTTTTGCTTGGTAAGTTGATAATTTTTTTATAACCATACTTCCATAAAACACAGTCACATGTACTAGTTACAAACTAGGATACCCTGGGGTTTGGCAACCAGGCAAGGACTTCACAGACATCAAAATAAACCTACAATGAGGCCAATTCTACAGACAACTCTCAGTTTTTTATACCTACTTTAGAATATCGTAAGTATGTTATGTTATTAGCTTAAGAAATATACTGTTCTTAAATAAAATAAAAACTAATAATTATATATTTTTTCAATTAACCTGTAGGATTTTCGGTGGGCTGATTCTGATTGGCTCACCAAAATAATAGTCTTTAATTGTTCTTTTCATAATAAAAATAACAAGAATAATAAGAAAAAAACAATTAAAAACCATTCTTTTGGTGAGCCAATCAGACCACCAAAAATTCTACAGCTTAATATGTTAAGTATACCATAACAAGATAAAGGATAAAAAAAAGTTTTTTTTTACCTTTAATACACTAAAGTTCAAAATGTGAGTGAGTTTGAAGAAACCAAATAAATACATAGCCAAGAGCAAAGTCATCAGATTTTGGGCCTCTCCGTTCCCAGCACTGACTTATAAACTAAAAACTGGGTACCAGGTACAAATTAATCTACCTACAAAATAATTATTTTTGAGGTGGGTGGCTTTTCCGATAGTAAATTATTTTATTGATCAAACTACGGCCTAACTATTTCTCTTGTCAGTCCAGTTACATCGACAAAGTAAATACGGTGATGAATAAAAACATTACATTCCAGTCATTCTGTCAGTCAGGATCTTCAAAAAAAAGGACCTTCAAAGAAACCTGCTCCTGTTTTTGTATTGTTTTCCGTCACCGCGGTGTCAAGTCGCGTAGTAAAGTAGAAGATTATTATAAGTAAAGTGAAATAATTATTCAGAAAACTCACCTTCGATTAACTCCATGTCGATTCCAGCCTAAAAAATGAAAATTATTTCGTAAAATAAAGCGTTTCTATGACGACGCATGACAGCAACTCCAGCTGGAATCCTATTGGTTGTTGTTTGATCGACTTGTCAAACAACACACTGATTTCTCTATGGTCAAAAGACGATTTTTCTATTCGATTTTAGTTGAATCGATAACGTCGATTGTAAAAGTACCGGTATTAATCGTTATTTTCACTAAGTTGTTTTTCATACCCCATGTACCCCATCCCTACGTGCCAATAGAAAACGTCGACGTATGTTGATTGCAACTTTATTTCATTGGTTTTTTCTGTTTTACTTAGCAAATACTAGGGCATTGCATTGCATTTACTTACTCCAAACAAGAAACATCGTTTTTAACAATGGGTTTGACGATATCAAGTGTTTTTACAAGACTTTTCGGCAAAAAACAGATGCGCATCCTTATGGGTAAGTGACAAATGACAGCTCATCGGGTGGAACAATTTGCGTGGAATTGTTTCTTTTACGCCTGAATACCTCATTCAAATGCGCCTTACGATCCTTTGTTCATGTTCCGATAACACAGCGACGTTATTTGTTTTCAGTTGGCCTCGATGCCGCCGGCAAAACTACTATACTTTACAAGCTAAAATTAGGTGAAATTGTTACTACGATACCGACGATCGGATTCAACGTGGAGACTGTGGAGTACAAAAACATCAGCTTCACGGTGTGGGACGTCGGCGGCCAGGATAAGATTCGCCCGCTGTGGCGCCATTACTACCAGAATACACAGGGCCTGATATTTGTGGTTGACTCCAGCGACACAAAGAGAATAGCTGAGGCTGAGCAAGAGCTTGCTAATATGGTAACTGTTTGTTTACTTGGTCCCTGAATCATATTTAACTTTTTTACTGACACTGGCAAAGATCTATCCTTAAGTTCTGTATTAAAATTATAGCTGCCTCATGAGTGGAATAAATTACTTAGGTACTTCAAATATTGATTCTGTAGAAAAATCACTTTAGTAGTGACAATAGATCTTTTTCAGACCCAATTGGAATGGTTACATTAAAAAAATCCACTGCATCTATGAGCAAGCTGCATGAATATTCATAATTATGAAGTTAGTAACTCCTATATTGCTCTTTGTAATTAGTAAACTAAGATAGCACATAAGTTGTTGTGTTATCAATGAAAAGCATTAGGTATTATAGCTGGCATTAGCTAGCAGGGCAAGGGTTTTGTTTGATTGGTATTACCTGTTACCTGTTTACAATTTCATAATTATTGCATGTAAAATATGAGTCATCATGTATCTCATTGAGAATTACAATGACCTACATACTCCATAGTATTATGCAAGATTCTACTAATATGGCTAAAAGCTGGTGAAGTAATACATTATTTAAAGCCTAACCTGTATGGACTAAGCACAGTACATGGTTGCATGTACCAACATTATATTGTCCAGTAAATTGTAACCCCTCCCAGTCAACATAAGAGATAATCTATGTCTTCTTCATCCAGCACCGACAAATGTACAAACATCTGCTGTGCGACAAAGTGAGGGCTGCCCATGGTCTTCTCTGCTCATACAGTTATGAATAAAATAAGGTTCAGAAGTATTAATTTTGTTTTAAAAATTCCAGCTGAAGGAGGATGAGCTCCGAGATGCAGTTATATTGGTCTTTGCAAACAAACAGGATATGCCAAATGCTATGACAGCAGCGGAACTCACAAATGCGCTCAATTTGAACAACCTTAGGAACCGACGTGTAAGTTTGTAGCTTTATTAATTTTGTTGTGGAATTGATCAGAAAAAAGTAACGAGTAGTGCTAGTAACATAAGCAATAGTCTCAACCCTCATCTAGAAGCTAGACCAAATTGGAAGAAGAAAACTTATTTTATACATACATTTTGTCATCAAGTTTTTTTCTTCTTTCAATTCTTCATCACTGAACAAACTAAGTTTCCGTTTGATTGCTAAGCAATGATGACTTTGGCAGTCAACTTTTAAAGAAGTTGCCACAAATACTACAAGATAACATAAAAAATAGATAAGATTATCTAAATCATCACTACATCATATCACAGCAACTATTACTTCTGCAACTGTCCACTCTTGAGTTACACAGCTTAAAATTTCTGAGTTGTCAAAATATGCAATTAATAAATAAATTCATGAGGAAACACTCTACACTCTGTACAGAAAATTACATCTGATCCAGTGGATACATACATAATAGAGGAGTTACCTTCCTCAGAGAGACCCGTGCAGGGGCACGGGGCACCGAGGGTGGTGGGGAGATAATAGGTTGATGATGATGAGTTGGCCCTTCTTCATGGAAACATCCTTGCAGAAGTTAACTGTGTTTACCATATTATATCACTTCTATATACATTTCATGCACCATGTGACAGTGCCTTCTTCGGCCGCTTTCGGCGACTTTTCGCGTCGGCGACATTATGGCGGAGGAGTTAGTTTCAATTGAGTTCCACACTAATTTGACCCTTTACACCTCCAGTGGTACATACAGGCGACCTGTGCCACCCAAGGTCAGGGCCTCTACGAGGGCCTCGACTGGCTCTCAAACGAGTTGGCTAAGAAGTGAAGAAGGAGCAGCGGCAGGGAACACAAGCAACAAACATTCCCAGATCGGCTGATCACCACTATTGTCCAAAATGTGAAAGTGGATCCAAAAGACTTTAAATTTCTATGTAAAACTATATAATAATATAAATATAAACTTAGTATTCCTGTCATTTTACATACTGTTAAGGCTAATTATTTTGCACTGTAACGGGTCATCCATTTTCTTTGTTCTTATTATTATTTTCAAGTGTGTTAACCTTCTAAAACAATTGGGTACGTAATTGTCCAAGATAAATGTGCATTTACAGATTTATCTTCAACTTTCAAATGGTAACTGAGATTTGCATTTTCGTATTTATTAACATAATAATGATTATGGTTTATATGTTAAGGTTTGCTTTTTGTAGGTGTATACCATGTCAAGTATACATACATTTCTTCGGCTGTTACTTCATTAGGATGTATTTTCATAGATCTAGACAGAGATGATGCAAAGATTCTTTTATAAGAAGGGATATATTTATCAGCTGAATTGCATAGTAGGTATTTATCAAGTGAGTGTATGTATAACTAAAGCATAACAGCTATCTTTGTTAGTGCAGTTGGGAGAAAACATGACGTCTTGTTTTGTATCTAGCCCCTTACTGATAGAGAACGCTAAAATGTGCTTTAAAGATTGAAGGTTTTTATTAACATAACAAATAAAACCTAGGTGTACATAAACATGTGTTTATTATTTAGCAAAAAACCTTTAAATGATCTACTTAATTTTTACAATAAAGTCAGCTTTCATTTCAGTCAAATTTAAAGTATTAAAGTACTCAATAAATAAAATAGCATTCATTCGTGCCTCCAGTCAGCCTTCCTTTTCTCAACAAAGCTTCTAATGCCTTCCTGTCCATCTTCCAAGTTAATATTCTCAACCATTAAATCTCCTCCCAGTTTATACGCCTCGCTCAAACCGAGCTCTATCTGCTTGTAGTAGAACTCTTTGCCTAGAGAGATCACCTTCCGGCTCTTCAGTTTGATCTTGTCGACTATTTTGTTCACTTCTTTGTCGAGTTGCTCTGGCGCGACCACTTTTGTTACCAGTCCGCTCTCGTAGGCTTCTTGGGCGTTTAGAGGCTCCCCTGAAAGTAACAATACCATTCGTCTGTATAAAAAGTGATTTATAATTTTATATACACATACCTAATATGGGTTGGAAACATACAAATTTATTTTTAACTAGCTTCTGGCCGCCACTTCGACTGCCTGGAGTGCAGAAATGTATCCAGATATTGGTATCGCTACTATAAATGTAACTTAGAAAACCAAGTTAATGTCGGGATTCAAATCCAAAATCTCTAACAAGTATCCTTTATGTTAATCCGTTATACCTCACTATTTGTGTGCGAAATTGTATTCAAATTTGTTCAGCTGTTTTTCCGTGATTGAGCAACAACCATAGAAACTCACATAATATTATTAAGTATAATTGTTTTTACATTCATGGATACCCTAAAAAGTGTATTGACCATATTTTTTCGTAACGACCTAGTAACATCAAAAACTGCTAAGTAATAATTAAGTACATACTTTAATTTGGCGATAAGATATCTGCCTATGTTTGAACGCTATTAGCGCTTACACAAGACGCGATAAGAGCAATCTATGTTCGCCTTAATCCTTGGATCGCATTCAGCGGTTACAAGAGATGACATGAATCAGACTCCCATGTAAGTATAAGTAACACCTATGTATCATACCTGTAAATAGCATATACGTGGCCCGCGACTTCGGTATCGATCTCGCGACGGCTATTCCTGGAGTCGAGCAGAATATGCCGAAATTAGCTCTGGAATCAAACGGGACTGCGGTTAGCGGAGGTTTGATTGACTGTAGAACGAGGGGAGACGTGGTATGATTCTACTGGAGGCCTACTTAACTGGTGAATCAGACATGATCACATATGTTTCGAAACTTACACACGCGAGCGCCAATTATTTTTTTATAGATGATTAGTCAGCATAAAGCTAGAGAGCCGACTCTTTATGAATGTAAAAATATCGCTGTTGTTGTGTGTACGTCGACCGCACATCCAGCTTTGCACGCATGCACTACGTTAGAGTACCTACGGGCGACTTTAGAAGTTTACAAGTAAAACCAACATTTTATTATCGTCGCTGCGCTTGGAAAATCCAACAAAGAATATTTTTTAGCAAAATAGTTTTTCGTTTGTATTTTCTTAGCCCGACGCGCCTGTAAAACCCATTATGTGCTAGCTAGCTTGAAACTTAAAATGTAAGTATCAGCTATGTATTTACTGAAAGAAAAGTTTTTTCTTTCTCCTGAATAGTTAGCATTGTACGTTTGTCGGTTTTTCCAGGCGCAACGACGATATAAAGGTTGATCTGTTATAGACTGTAAATATTTTATCCTAAAAATAACTTCAACAATCACTTGGCTTGGTCCCAAACTAGGATATCGTGAGCTAGGATAAACAGACAAGGACATCACAAACATAGAAACACACCTAGACTGAGGTCCCTTTGTACAAATTTACGGCGACCCGCAGTGGGTATCGAACCCAAGACCACTTGTGCTGGTACCTAGTTAAGCGCTTTGGCAGCTAGACCAACGATATAGCTTAGGTAAACCACGATGATGCACGATCTTATGTTATTAAAAAATATTCCATAGAATGTGGTAAGCGTATGGTTATGTACAAAACCCGTATATAACAGTAGTAGTTGTAAGGAAGCTATAGAATTTACCAGTGTGGTTGGATGATATATTTACCCAGGTGTTGAGAATTTGCTATTGTTAGTGCAAACAATCATGTCACACTGCGCGACAAGCTGGCAGCCGGCGGCGGCCACAATGCCATTTACCTGCAGAAAAGAAAATAAAACTATTTTCTTTGGAACCACGCAGGTCAGCAGCATTCACTATGGGCCTCATAAGAAAGCTCAAGGTCACGCAACGAGCTATGGAAAGGGCTATGCTCGGAATTTATCTACGAGACCGAATCAGAAATGATGCGGTCCGTAGACAAACGAAAGTCGTCGACATAGCCCACCGGATGAGGAAGTTGAAGTGGCAGTGGGCGGGGCACATAGCACAGAGAACTGACGGCCGATGGGGCCGAAAAGTTCTGGAATGGAGACCACACATCGGCAAGCGCAGCGTAGGACGACCAGCCACAAGATGGACAGACGATCTCATCCAAGTGGTAGGAAGACACTGGATGCAAGCCGCTTCTAACCGGACTTTTTGGAAATCCACGGAGGAGGCCTATGTCCAGTAGTGGACTTCTTGTGGCTGAATGATGATGATGATGATGAGCTCCTGGATGGTGGCACCGGTATGTAACCTATGAATAACTGTTTGGAATTGGAACACGTAAAACCTTTGACAGTATTATAGATGTTACCAAGAAGATTGCACAAGTTTTATGGTGTTAGCGACTGATAATATAATAAAAGTTGTAACTTATTGTAGCAGTTGCCATCCGATAATTAATATAACATTACCTTAGCAATTACTGGCACAGGACTCTTTACTATGGCCATCATCAGTTCTGTAGCTTTACTGAACACAGCTTTATGTTGGTCCACTCCAGTACTTGCTTGCTGAAAATTAAATGAGAATTTTAAACATTATAATATGGAATACATTCTTTATAGTATTTTTTTCTGAAGTACTTACAAGTTCCTTCAAGTTATGTCCAGCTGAAAAGACGTTACCTTTAGCTGACAGAACTATGGCTCTCAGAGCAATATCATGTTTATTATTACTGATAGCTTCTATTAGGTAGTTCATCATATCAAGGGATAGCGAGTTTCTGAAATAAATATAGTCAACATTACCTACCTCATTATAAAGATTGTGATGCAAATCAAAGTTCAACTTCAATATTAGTGCCTAGGTACCTTGTTTTTACATGGTTCAAAGTTATTTCTCTAGTGCCGTTGTTTTCAGTTGATAAAAGATAATCAGTATGCTTGTTTCGGTAAAGTAGAATCAGTGGCCTTGAACATTTCTGCTGTAAGAAAAATACATCATGATTTTTTTGTATTACAAAGAAGCGGTTCTTGCAGGGGTTAATACATACCTTAACAGAGCAGAACATGATTGACGTTTAATAAAAGTAGTTGAATTAACAATTGAACTATATCAGATCTGTTTTATTTACGATAGCTGATATAAATAACAAAACGTTAAATTATACTGACTTATCATTAGTAAACAAATCATCTGCTTAACTAAAATTGAACTTAAGACAATGACAGGAAGGTTTCAGGATCAAAGCCAGTATCTGTCTCTTGAACCTATATTTGACAGCTGACATAATGTTGCAAGCGTAGAAAAATAAACTACAAATGAATTTTTTACAAAAATTAAATATTTAATTCCTCATTCTCCAGTTTCTTTGATTGCCTTTGGATTCGTATTCGAAATCAGAGTCCGATACACATTCCTCCATTGACTCCACCTGTTCATCCTCCGCTGTAATAAGTTCAATCACAGCACTGAAACAAATATAATACCCCAATAAATCTAAATGCGGTGGTGGTGTAGTGGGGTTCACCCTTGCTTCTCGATCATGAGGGTCTGGGTTCGAATCCCGCATGTACCAATGACTTAGTTACGTACATTTGTTTGTTTGTACAGCAACACCATTCGCTGATAAATTGTGCCCGGATAACGGCGACAGGCTTACCACTTGTCACGTTGGAACCTAATAAACTCGGCAAAATGTGACCCCAGTACTAGTCATTGGTGCCTCTGCCTACCCCCTCGGGGATAACGGGCGTGAGTTTATTATTATTATAAATCTAAATTCATTATCCACCTGGGCCAGAAATATACTAATACAATTTTTAATAAAGTAGTGGTTGACCAAAAAGGGTCCTGGAGGATTGGAAACTTTATTTTTTTATTTGATTTTTTAATCTCTGGTATTTTAGCTTTGTTTTGGTCTAACCAGAATATTGTTAGGTGCCGTAGTAATTTTTTTATGATTTTTTTTGTAAGCCGAGCAGAGTTAAAACCTGTCTATACACGAAACTTCAAACGCCATTTTCTCGAAATCAATTGTTTTCCCTTGAGGTTTTTTGGTCAAACACTCACAAATATCAACTGCCATGCGTTTTGAATATTTTATACGTGTATTTTCTGTTCACCTCAATACTGGGGTAGTTAAGGAAATCAGAAGATTTTTTAACTTATAGATTTTTTTTTCATTCCAATTTGTAATGTTTTATACAATTTCGTCTATTTAAGTTATATTTATTTATACAACGTGTTATAAAGTCCGGTTTAAGTGGCATAACTAATAGCAGCCCTGGTCTCTGCCTACGCCTCCGGCATACTTGCCTGAGTATGTGTTATGTTGTATTATTGAAATAACGAAACCCCTGAAACTATTTTGTGTTGATGACCGAGAACCTGATAGGTATGGAACATTATCAAGTCGAAACGAAAGTTTCATACAACCTCATATCGTTCGTGGGTTTAATTCCCGCTGGAGGCCGACGTACTTGATTTGTATAAATAACCTTAGTCTGGGTGTTCATCTGTCTTTGAATTTCGTAATGTAATGCCAACCATGCCATGCGTGGGTTATCCTAGTGTGGGTCCGAAACTTTCTTCCCACGGTCCGCGATATCGCGGACGGACGCGGACGGCCGACGACCACGGACAGCCACGCACCACGAGAGGCTCTTCCAACTGACCTGTCGTCTGTCTGTGCTACCGCGAATCGAGACCCTTCCCACGGTGTGTCGTCCGAGCTGGTCCGCGTCCGTCCGCGATATCGCGGACAGTGGGAAGCCAACTTTAGACAAGTTATTATTTTTAAGTCAGCTATCTCGAGGTGAACTAGTTGCCAAGCTGGCCTAAGATGGCTAACCATTTCTGATGAAGTATATCAGCGCCCAGTTTCATAAAACTACAATTCGTTATTCATTATGACAATTCGTATTACATCGCGTAGCAGAGTCGTTATGTTAAATCAACTTAGCTATTATACATATTATTGCTCGTGACTGTACATCGAATTGTAGTAAACCATGATTTGCTCTAGATAATCCAAAAAAAATACTCACTTCAGCACCTGGTCGTCGAACTCGCTATGGCTGACAGCGTGGGCACTGCTAACGCCCACCTTTGACGCCAGCACGTGGTCGAGCAACGACCGCAATTCGAACAGCAGATCCGCCGTGGCCATGTCGCAACGCACTCCGTGCGTCGATATCCAGAGGAAGCAGTCGTCGGGGCAGGTCTCGTCTGGAAACAGAGGCTTTCTTAAAGTCAAGTCACAATGGCGATTTGAAAGCGAGGCGATTGCGCAGCGAGCTCGCCACGTGTATACGCCGCGACAATGCTGGGCCGTCACGGCGAGATCGCGGCGTGCGGACCTGCCATTTGGACACTCTGTAGTAAAATGGATTGATGTGAAGAATGATGTGGAGTTTCTTTGTTAGTTTCTTCTCCACGTAAACAACATTGACGTTCTTAAAGTAAACATTTTGTTTGAATTTTGAATAAAAACATTTGAAAAAAAACTTGAATTTGAGGAAACATTAGTGCTGGCTTTGATACATCAAAAAAGTGAAAAACAAGTCAACGACGAATCTAGGAGGATCTATTATCAAGTAATTGATTGAGACAGAGGAACTACTATGTACCGTTGTCATATCATGACGAGGCGATTTTGAATTTTAGTTAACGACGCATGTGAACCTCTAAGCCGCTAATGACTGAAGTGGGGCGAGACACCAAGGGCAGTGTGTAGACCACCGTCACTTCTACAAAAATGAGGGCTGCAGACTTGATCCAGTAGACCAGCCAGCCAGCCCCTCGTTTCGCCCGCTAGTGCTTGTTGGGTGTAACAATTAATAACATCAGATTGATAGATTAAATTACCATAAGTGACCTCGAGCTCTCCAAAGAACATCAGCGGCAGCGTGTAGACCAGCGTCACTTCTATTAGAAACAGCGCTGTAGACTTCTGCTTGAGCCAGTAGACCAGCCAGCCGGCGCCAGGTTTATCTCGCTGTTGCCAGCGCTTTAGCGGCACCGGCTGATAGTTGTAGCGTGACGTCCGATGTTGATTATGTCGCGGTGCACAGACACTTGAGGGATGCAACGACACGCGGCCATCCTCGGTAGTACAGGCGGTTATGGTCAGCGGTTTATGCTGATTGCGAGCGCGTAGCGCGTTCCATCTGGGGAGAGGGCGGTGTGGTTAGGGCTATTGATGTTGCATTAAAATAATATACACTCACGCCATATACCAGAGGGGTGGGCAGCACTAACATAAGAAAACATAATAAAATGTACATATTTTGTAAAAGGACAAGCTTGCTTCTGTGAGAGAATTTTTCCAGCGAACCTTAGGGACGTGGAATGGAGTCCCAGAGTGGAGATGTGAAACGGGACTATGCTCGTGCAGAACATACACTACAAATGCACATACCCATTCATTCATAGCAACAGGTTGCTCACATTGGCATTAAATAAAAATAAATAGCATTATTATTAAATAGACCTCCACCAATTCGGACTCTCCACCAATCCTGACTTGGCCCCCGTGGTGGAGTATGGCCTATACCTTCCTCAGGGAAGAGACCTGTGCCCCTCGGCGGGGATATAATGGGTTATTAAATAGATATTCAAAGGACAAAATAGGGGACCATGTGATGGGTTGTACCACAGAAAAAAAAAAAGAGTAGAAATCGTAAGTGGGCGGTGCCCGCGTGCCTCACGTTAGCAATGTATTGCATAAGCGTAGTCTATGACAGTTTTTCTTACCTCAGTTGCCGTGCGCTTCTAGTAAAGAAAACAATTGTGAAAACTCTACTAAAATGCCTTATTGTGCTGTGTTAGAGTGCAAAAATAAAAGTTGGGGACCAAAATGTACTGATCATGCCGTAACATTCCATCGGTAAGTAGTATTTCCATTGTATTTAATTTAATAGAAATTAAATTTGTAATGACATGAACAAGGAAAACAATCCGAAAGTGAGAAAGTACAACCACCTTTATTTACTGGTATATAATGTTCAATTTTCGTCGAAGTTTGTGTAATTTTTCTAGAAACTTCTGTCAACATTTGAATGCTACTCAAATGCTACTCAATTGCCAGCTGGGACACAACATCTATCGATAACTCAACAAAAATCTATCGATAATATTTTGTCTATGACTTAGCAGTAATAAATAATTATCGGTACTTTAAGTGGAGTACCTGCGTCTAATTAGGTACTTTGGGAAAATAATTGTCGTTATTTTATTCCTACTTCCGAAGACATGCACTTCTAGATTCGCGATACAGTTCCTCCTCACTAGCTTGTCAGGGATTGAAAAATAAGACTATCAATGTAATTATTTTACTCTTTCATTTTTAAATTCTATATTCTAACAGAGTTTCAACCAACACAAGGAGATCCAAATCGACAAGTATTGTTTTTTACGTCTGTTCGGAAGATTAGATAAATTACTATTCGTTAGCTGTTGACGTGCATTAGATTTTTGGTCCGTTTTAATGTATTTTTTTATTATCTTATTTATTTTGGAGTTTTGGTCACTTAGCCGAACATGTTAGCTCCATCAAGACTATTCACTTATGTAGCTAATACTAAAACTATAACTAAAATGAATAAAGTTTGAATCTTGAATCTGCTTAAGGCTTAACCCTAGTAAGGTAGCTGGAAATTCAATTTTTTTGTACTGAATTTTCAATATCGTAACTGATCTGAGCTGTACATTAATACACACAACCTTTTTTTCTTGCTGTGTACTGCAATCAAACGTTAAACAAAACTCAGATAACCTACAAACTTGAAAAAATTCAAAAAAAATTGAACTTCCCGCCACATCGCTGATGTTTACCCTTAACCACTCAATTCCTCAACTCTGACGACAGCCAACCGGGGCAGCAGTGGAACAGCTCTCTCGGATTTCTCGGATTTTAAAATAACCAAGACAAGTAATGAGCATTTTGATCGTACTATTTTTTAAGTTCGTCTCTTCACTATTAGGGCTCGAATCCCGGCTGGGGACAAAAACAAATCCCAGGTCTTGTATGTTTACATGTTTGTGACGTCGTTGTTTCTGGTGCCCACGACACAGGGTATCCCAGGGTGGGGCCAGAGGCAATGTATGTGCCTGTATGTAAGTGTTTATTATCATCTTTTATTATTATTATTTAACACATTTTTAGTTGCAATTATTTTTGATACTGCGCAAAATTTATTGTTCATGTTCCTTGACGCTGTTTAGTTCCTTTGCGAGAATGTGGTCCTGACTGCAGTATCATGTCATTTTTGTAAACTTTTAATCCGGATCAACTTGCCCATCCCAGTTTGAGACGAGCAACCGAACGACGCAAGCTCCGTCTCTGCTCACCACCCACTCACTGCTCTGCGTGTCGGAGCGAAACCTAGTCGGACTCGTCCGATAAAACAACACCCGTAAGTAGATCCGGACTAAATGTTTACAATGTGTTGTGCTTAACGAAAGTTTTAGTTCAAAAAACATGTCATTTTTATTAGTATAGATTGGCGTATTGTCATCAAAACTAAACCAGCATGCATAATTTCAAAGTTAGATGATTTTATGTGCTCGTGTCGTAAAATCATCTGGGGGGTCTAGATAATTTAATCAACGCTTACTCCTTATATGTATGGGGAAGTCTCGTGACTTTCGTTGGCAAATGTCATCTCCATAATATAAGTGAAGCACAAGCGTTGATGGATAACGACATTTTAAATAAATAAATAAAAAATTAAACAAACTATACGTACGATAAGTTTGCTGGGCCTCGTTTCAAAAGCGACTATGGTTAGTTTCATAATGAGAATTCCATATACGTTGCGTAGCCGATCATCCAGAAGGTAGGTTAGTATACTAACCGGCTGCGTAATTTACATCGAATTGTAATTGAATTAATTATCAACTGTCGCTTTACGAAACAATTCTATAATTTGTCGTTAGGTTCTTACTAAAACTCGCAATATGTCCCATCCCTATAGCTGAGAAGGACCATTGCAGATACTTGTTTTTTAATTTTCGACTTTATGGTCTATCACATAAAACTTCTCGACGGTCAGACGCGGCGGGAGTTCCATCTAGTGTAGAGTAGCGGTACTACGAAACAAAGATCTAATGTCAAACTTAATTTCATCATTATCATTTGATTTTGATCGTTGTTTATATCACCAAAAGGTTCATACGTTTCGTGGAACTTTTATGATGTAGACCTTTTCGGCATTGCCTTTATTTACCAATGGCAGCTTGGCATTCATAGTGTGGGTTTTGGCTTATGTGTGAGTTTGGTCACACTGGTTTTCCTGCTAATAGGTCATGTCACTCCTTCTACTCTTTTTTTCTGTTCTGTGGGTTGTACAATAAATAATTTCGTATATTTGGCCCAGGCAGCCTATATAGGTCCCACAAGGCCTTCTCTAAAAGGAGGATGGCTGTAATACCACGCGAGATCAACACTAATTGATGAACTCAAGCGCTCAGATGAGGGAACAATTTAGACACAGGTTTTTTTTCACGATTTTTTTTCTTTATAGTACATATTTTAAAAAACATTTACATACAGGCACATACATTGCTTCTGGCCCCACATCAGTATGTGATGTCGCTGTTTCTGCGGAAACCAGAAACAGCGACATCACAAAGGCTTAGTCGCAAAATGTCTTTTTCGCAAAATATCTACCAGGCGCAAAATGTCGCTTTCTCATAATGTCTCTTTCGCAGAACGTACACTTCGCAAAATGCCTCTTTCGCAAAAGATCTCTTTCGCACAATGTCTCTTTCGCAGAATGTCTCTTTAGCAAAATGTCGCGATTGGGACTTATTGTTAGAATAATTTCAAGCTCTATAGACAAAAAATATTCATTAATAAGATACTTACCTAATAATTTCTAGTGTATGTAGGTACCTATAGGCAATCAGAAAAAATAAGTTTAAAAATACAAAATACCTGCTATTTCGTGATGTTAATTTAATTACATATAGTACCTATCTTAATAAAGGAAATAAAGACATAGCACTTCGGAAAAACTAGGGGAAAGCTGGATATTTGAATGGACCTTCCTTTTGTGGTTCTAATGAATATCTCAGAGGTCTCCATCGATACATGTGCCGTTATAATTTTGCGAAGTGTACGTTCTGCGAAAGAGACATTATGAGAAAGCGACATTTTGCGCCTGGTAGACATTTTGCGAAAAAGACATTTTGCGACTAAGCCATCACAAACATGTAAACATCCGAGACCTGGAGGGTTTTTTTTTATATCAAGATGGCATCCGCTGGTCGAATTTTGAGCACAAATATTTATATTGTGCAATAAAAAAAAGAACCATTTAACGACCTCTTATTGCTTTCATTAACAAGACCAGTTCACAAGACTGTAATAAGTGTAAAACAACATTTGAATTCACTTACTTTATTCTCGCCACATTGGGATATAGCGCGGCCGCCACAATCGCCTTAAATAGACTCAAATTGTTGGCATTGCGGTTCTCCCACTGCGCCTTTATATCGCCCGTGGGCAGGAAGCCCATCTGTTTCAGATTATTTCCGAACTGTTTTTTCATTTCGGTTAGAAGTGCCAGCGTATTGTTCGACAAAAAGTTGTCGTAGCAGAATGACCGTCGGTCGCGTGTAGAGGTGCGCTCCCAAGCGATTATTGCCTCGGACAACGCGACGTGATCACTAGGTTCGTCCAGGGCGAAAGCCGCTTTAGTTTCGTCTGTTTGTGACTCCCTGCCTGAAATAAAAGACTGTGCATAACATAGGAATAAAGTCGCCATTGTTTTCCTTTCCACGCGAATAGTAAGTGTAAATACGAAATAACAAAAACACCAAACCCTACGAATTGGTTTTTCACTTGATTGGACCAATCAAGCTGAGGAATCTAAAGCGCCATAATTTTATTACGAGTTTTTTCTATCATATAAATTTTAGAACACTTCAAATCATGTTCATGTTCAAATAGCCTCAGTCTGGGCGTTTTTCATGTTTGTAATGTCCTTGCCTGGTTACTACAGCACAGGGTATCCTAGTTTGGAACCAGTTAAAGTGATTGTGTGGTGTGAAAGTTATTACTATTATTAATAATATTTAATATGATATGATATTCGGATCAAAACTGACTTACCACAAGACATAATTTCTCCTTGGTTTTACCTACTGAATAATGTAGGAGGGCAGGGCAGATTTGAACCCCAGGATTTTAAGTTTAGACTTCACAGGTTTGGTGTTTTAACTACAAAAATAAGGATATTATAGTCATCCTAGAATTTGGCCAAAATTTACCGGCACAGCAGCAGCCCACACAGCGGCTCAGTTTAGATGTGTCAAGAGAGCCCTAAGCAAAATCATCTAGCCCGACGGTCTTGAAACAGAGTAAGGGCTAACCCTAAGACCTAAGACCCTAGGTCCTAAGACCGGCTCCAGAACTTACCAATGACCATCAGAAACGGGTCCTTGAACCCCCACACGGCGGCTACGGACGCGGCTCTGTCCAAGCAGCCAAAGAGCGCGGCGAGCAACATCAGTTTGCCCGCGGCCGGGTGCACGGGCAGGCGAGCCAAGTGCCAGCCCAGCGGCGTCAGGGTTTCCTCCTCGTCGAGGCAGCCGATCCTGAGGCAATGGGGAGGTGTGTAACGTCAGTGACTTTTAAAGTAGTTTTCAAGAAAAAAAAAAAACATTTTTTTTTTAAAACAGCACACACGCCACACTAAGACAAAGCAATATATGTGCCGAATGTAAATGTTTATGTTTATAACTGTGTTTTATATTTATTGTACCAGGAAAAACACATAAAAAACATTTACAAAGATACAGTACAATTGGCGGCCTTATTGCTGAAAGAAAACGCACAATAACAAAAGAAACAAAAAAAGTGTAATTATCTCTACATAACATTTAATTTAAAAAGAATAACTGGTACATAAACGAAAGGTCAAGGCGTCTATGACTTAGCAGTAGCTGAGAGGCAAGCCTTCAACGCTGTTTTCAGTCAGTCCTAGGGGGCTACGGTACAACAGTGAGCAATAAAAACCTACTAATAATATAAATTAACTTATTTATTTAAATGTGAAAGAGTGAGGATGTTTGCGACTCAATCACGCAATAACGGCTGAACGGGTTTACATTCAACCTGGCGAATAGATAGACAATGATCAGAATAGAGACATTTTAGAGTCACAGCCCCTTATTTTAAAAAAAAGATTCTTCTAGAATTCTGATTTGTTAATCTGTGGCTACATGTTTTCCTTGCAAAACCTCCACCATAATCGTCCTTGCAATTCTACTAAGCTTTACTGTCGATATTGAGGCAACTTACGTGAAAATCGGAACCATGATGTCACAGAGGCAAAAAATATAGGGATGGTTGCGATGATTGGACCACTGAACTTTCTGACGACACTATTTTTAGTGATTTTGGTGTGTTTTAAGGAATCGAGTTTTTATAAATAAGACTGAAATGCTTTAGGCTAATCTTAATTCGTAAGCTGTAACAAACTAAAGTACCAAAGTTCCACTTACTGTTGCAAATGCTTCACCGCCCACTTAACAGTCTTCACATCGGGCGGGTCAAGGACCCTTTGGAACGCTTCCTCTGCCCTGCCGAGCCTCAATCGCTTAGTCATCAGTACCGCCTCTAGAAGGTTGCTCCTTTGGAGCTCCGGGAGAAGCCTTTCGTCCAGCTGGCTGGCCCGGTGTGACGTCACGAGGTGGTAGCAGATGCCCGGCTGGCAGCGCCCGGCGCGACCACGTCTGGAGTTTGAATTCAGAATCAGGATACTGGCAATACTAATCACTCAGGCGGCCGGGGCTACGAGCGATGTCAACTTACAAGTTTCATTTTTTCGCAGTTTCAAGGGACCTTACCGGCCCGACCCGTCCGGCCGCTGGGAGAATAGGATCCTGACAGGTCATGTTGGAACGGCCGACGTAACCTTGAAGTGGCGTTAAATTTTCGATTAAAATATTTTTAAGCCCTATTTATCCGACTAGCAAATAATTGTCATTGAAACTATATCATTGCGTAAACTTACAATCGATGTTATATTTTGCACAGTGACTTAAATGTTAAATACGAAGAAATCAATATTGTCCGTGCGTAAAATCCTTACTAAGCTGTCACAAGGTTATGTCAACCGTATTTTTTTGTAGTGACGTACCAAAAATAACAAAAATAATAACGGTCCCTTTAACGATACGAAGTTGATGAACAGGCTTTAGAAAAAGATCATCGCGTTCTCAGAATCTCTCCGTACCACTGCCGTACAAAGCGATTGAGCTGATCTGGGCTCAAATAAAAGGTCGCACAGCTCGCCACAACATTTCAACGCCATTCGGCACAAAAAAGACGATGACCTTTCTAAACAAGCCTGCGAAAATGTCACAAGAGATGACTGGGTAAAGATCGTCTAACAAACAAAACTACTTAATCGTGAGTCGGTAGCAAAATAGTTAAGAATAGTAAGGAATGATAACGTTGATTATCTCCCATCACTAGTCATATGAAACAGACATGTGTCAGGATCGTATTCTCCCAGCGGCCGAACGGTAGTATATCATATTAGACCATAGACCTGAGTATATTATTACAATTCACTACCTCCACGCGTTCCCGGGGCAAAGGGTCTTAACAGATAGACGTACGGATGGACGGACGAACGAACAACAAAGTGCTCCAATAAGGGTTCAGTTTTTTGTTTTGGGGTACGGAACCTTAAAAAGTTTTGAGATAATGGCATCCATATAATTCTACTCGATGAAATAATGCTTGAGCCGGGGACGACGACCGTGTGGTGTGACCAACGAATGCTTGGCGAAAACGTACCTTTGGTGCAAATTCGCCTTCGACGCCCACTCAGTCTGCAGTGTCTCTATATTGTCCTCCACATTCAGTCCACTTAACTTCACTTTCCCGCAGTCAATCACATACACCACATCATCTATCGTAATAGACGTCTCTGCTATATTCGTCGCGATTATGATCTTCCTTATGTGGTCTGGCGGCCTTTCAAATATCTTTCTCTGCTCTAGAGACGGTAGTTTCGAATGTAGAGGGTATATTTCGAAATTCGAGTTCGGAAACGCATTCGATAACTCCATGGATCGCAGAAGCTTTGATATCTCGCCGATGCCTGGGAGAAAGACTAGTACGGCTCCTGGTGGGCTTTTTATCAGGTAAATGAGCAGTTTTAGAATGACGTCCAGGTTCAGTACTTCACTCCGGGAGTCCAGTAGAACTTTGTAGAGATCACGGTCGATTTCTGTTTTTATAGATTCGATCCATGGTGCTGTAATTGAATGGAATCGGAATATTTTTATTGGACCAATTTTTTGTTGTTAAATAATTAAAATACAAAGACACAGAGTATCCTAGTATGGGGCCAGAAGTAATGTGTGTGCCTGTATGGAAATGTTATGTTAAAGGCGAGCTTATTAATACTACATAGTACCTACTTATTTTTAAAACTCAAAAATATAAAACAGAAATTTGGATAAGGTAGTTTCTCGCTCAGCTTTCGTGTGGGGCAACTATTTTTTTATATCCAAGGGATCCAGTAACTAGCGGCTAACTAGCGCCACAAATAAAACAAAAATCATATCTGCTTTTACAGATAGTTATTGCAAAAAATATCTCTCAATCATGTTATCGGTAATTTTTAGGACCCACGACCAAGGCCTTGCCCACGACAAAGAACATAGAATCACGAACCTGGGATAAGATAGCATTTTTGGCAAAAACTGCCGTTTTCGGCTTGAATGCTGTCTAGTTCTAGGTATTTTGCCTTAGGCTCTAATTATATGCGTCCGCGCGACCGAGCGGCCCGGCCGCTACACCACGATTTAAATAGCGGCGCGGTCGCGACTTCGAGCGGCGTGGTCGCGCGGCCCGGCCGCTCGGACAAGTTTCAACGTGTTCACTTGTATCGGTGCATTTGAAGCGGACGGGACGCTCTTTCGTTGTTTGTGAGAACGTGTGTAGAGCGGAGACGCTCGGGCCGCTTTATATAAATCAAAAAGCGACTTGCCCGCGGCCGCTGGAATCTGCGGCCAAACCGCTCGGTCGCGCGGACGCATTATAATTAGAGCCTAATTGTAATGGTGACGAAATATCGGAAGTTCTAACTCCTAGAACCATTAAAGTGTTTCCTTCCTTTAATACAGTTAGCCCATAATTGTATCTTAGGTTCTTTTTTCAGCGAAATAAATAAATCAAAAAGCGACTTGGCTGCGGCCGCTGGAATCTGCGGCCAAACCGCTCGGTCGCGCGGACGCATAGTTAGAGCCAGGTTCACGACCATGGCTACTAAAAATCACATTTAACATTGTGAGACTGTACAAACGCTTTTTGCAAATTCATTCTGTAAGAAATATATGATTTTTTTCCTGGGTGGCGCTATTGCTACCCCCGGGACCCCGGGGGAAAGATTAATTAGATTGATTGAATGTAATCGCTTGTATTTATATTATAACCCTTCGCTTGGCAAACGCCCGCAGCGGGAGGGCGGCTATTGTTTAACTATTGTTATGCTAATTACCGCCATTAGAAGGACTATGGGCACTTACCAACTCTGGCCCTGTGCTGGATATCCCTTTCCATGAGTCGACTCTGCGAGTCATTTCGACCGTGGCGGTTCCCGGTCTTAGGTTGATTGGACGGGGGCAGATCCTCAAACGTGTAGTTTATCAACCTGTAAGTAAAGCCACAGAATACATAATAGTACAGGTACAGATGATTCACTCCGCAAAATCAATTAAAGAAAAAGGGACTCTAGCAGCGATACAATTAGGTGCAATTCAGATCGCACGGCGCTAAAAAAGCTACGTTATATTCACCTACATGTTGCCTCTCTTTCTACCGCGTAACTCTTACCTCTTCTGCGCCTGAATTCCTACCTATTTGCCACTCCGGAGTGGTCGCCGCATGTACTTACGCGTTCGATACCGACACGCGTAGTGAAACAGGCCTGGTAAAGCGAGTAAAATTAATTTGGTGTCCATGACTGAGGCCTAGAACATTTTTTCTTCGCAGCTTAGTTAGTCATCCAGAGTAATATTTTTTTATCACAGTTTTCAAAGAATAAACCTTCATACAACTTTACAGTAGCCTTCAAAATTCGATCCAAAGTGCCGTTGCCAGACCGACCCGCCGCCGGCGGGTCTACGGGGCCTGACAGAATGCGCCGCAGTTTGCATCGGATCCCCCGGTGGGTGCTCGGGGCTTGAGGAGTTAATACTCTTAAGAATAGATGACAAAGATTGAAAACCAGTCCGTTGCACAACTTCCTAGGTTTTTCAGAAGGTTTCTAACACAGTCTAAGATTAAAGTACACAGTTTAGTATGTGGTTTTAATTTCAACTTGATACCTCCACGCGTTTCCGAGATGGGTCTTAAAAAGATAATTTTTTTTTATTACATATTTGTAAAAAAAACACAAGATACAATTTAATAATTATGTCTATTCTGCAGCCTTTGTATCGAAAACGGCCGGGATTGGCCGATTCCGCGATGACGTCACATGTCAGTAAAAATGGGGTCTGTCATTCATTCGTTCTTACGTTCATTGGTTGGTTTACTGGCAAGTGACGTCATAATTCCTGTGCGACGCCATATTGCCCAAGATAGCGTTTTGGCGGCTCATTTCAAAAGTAGATTTTCGTTTGCCTTTTTTAGAAGAAATACACGAAAGAATTTAAAATAACCACCAACTCTTAGGACTCCATGAACCCCAACAAAACAATGCGATGGTTTTCAGAAATCGGTCAAATATGTTTCATCATCATCATCATCAACCCATTATGCCCCCACCAAGGGGCTTATATAGTTTCACCACTTATATAGTTTCATACTAACTTGTAAATCTCCTCGAGATAGATATCCTGGACGGGATAGGCTAAGCCTTCGATATGCATCACCGGGCAGTTGTCAAAGTATCCGGACAGCGCTTCAGCGTTGAGGGTCGCACTCATCAGGATCACCTTCAGGTCCTTCCGCTTTTTAAGGATCTGTAAAATATTATAATTTATAGCTCTATACCCTGTATGAACATTGACGCCCGACTGATGTAAGGCATATTGCTGAGCATGGGTCCATTTCCAAAGCATTTAAGATAAAATTCGAATGTTCTTTATGGTATGTACACCAAGAAACTACACCTTTATGTTATTTTTTTTTTTTACATACAGACACATACATTGCTTCTGGCCCCACACTAGGATACCCTGCTTCGTGGGAACCAGAAACTGCGACGTCACAAACATGTAAACATCCAAGACCTGGGCTTCTTTTTTGTCCCTAGCCGGGATTCGAACCCGGGACCTCTCGCATGGTAGTCAGATGCGCTAACCGCTGCGCCATAGAGGTCGTCAATTATGTAATCTAATGTTTGTAAAATGTACGTAAAATTTGTGTTTTGGCAATAGATGTATGTAGTTCACAATTTCACTTTCTTTCACTGCAAAGCTAAGCTTTGTGGGTGCCTGTCGGGCCACGCGCAGTGTCGGGTTCCGCAGAAATTGGGGGTTTTATCTGCTTTACGGAACTAACCACTCAGGCGTGAAATTTAAAAATGAGTTAAGTGCCTAATGACAATTATTTTCAAAGGAAATAAAAATGGATTATAAAAACATAGTTTCTGAATCACCATTTATTAGGATATTTTGTCACAAGCTTACAAGCTTAGTAATTTCAAAACTTATTTTTTAGGAACTTTGCACTTTTGAAATGAAATGGCTACCGTACTCGAAAGCACCATTGAAAGACAAATAGGATGTTTTTGGCACTTAGCCCATTTGTAAATTCCACGCCTTTCATCAAAGTAATTTTTAATGCACGGAGTTTTCCTTTTCTTAGTTGGTCGCCGATACTCGTTAACTTGAATAGCCTACTTTGCCGTGAAAGTTTTCTTTTTAAGTTCAAGATAATAATATGTGGTACTACGTTGAATATTTTCACGTTTCAACAATCAACCGTATAGCCAGGGGAGGCGGGGGACGAAAATTTCAGCTTTCTGGTACTAATCGTCTCTGAGCTAGACCGCGGACAGACAGACAGACGGACGGACAGGGCGAAATACGAAACGAAAACGAAACTAAAAGGGTTCCTTGTTCACTAGGGACCCCTAAAAATGTCCGCACATAGACGCGTACCTTTCAGCGTTTTTACAGTACGGAGCGTAAGAATAAACCTGCTCTACCATTGTGTGAGTACCCGATATTTCGAAAATCCTTTGCGCGTTGAAACAAAATAAAATTTCGATAAGGTTCGTTGGAAGACATGTTCGGAATACGATACTAGAATACGATACATTCCTGTGCAAAAAAGTGTTACTTTAAATCTCAACATCTCCTAAGCCATTGATTTTTGAGACATTTCGACATTGAATATGATTGGGTTGATAGATCATTTGGAAAAAAATATTCGTAATGGTGCAAAAAATACGCAGATTTCAGGAAAAGCCTTAACAAATGAACAGTCAGAAGTATTCAGCGGACCGAACCCTCGGTATTTGCGATTTCAATGAAGGCTACAACACAATAAATCAGCAGAGCAAGTCGCTCTAGCATTCAGCCCATAAATAGTACGCAATATCTCACTTCTCAGTATTCGAATGGTCCCAAACGGGACCCAATTCTACGACCTTGCTCTGTCTGTCTAGCATCTGTAATGTCCGCATTACAAAAGATAACCAATTAACGATGTTTTAATGATTATATTCTCTATTGACCAGGCCAATAAACACGGTATTACAATACTCGCCTCCTTGAGAACCATCATGGACAAATCCACGTGTGTGTCCCTTTCGTGAACCTCGTCCAGAATGATGTGGCTGAAGTTGGTCAGACCCTGGTTCACCTCCAACTCGGTCAAGAGAATGCCCGTCGTCACGTACATTATGCTGCCGCGCGGCCGCGAATCTTGCCTGGACATTGTGGATAGAAAATATTATTATACTAGCTGACCCAGCAAAGTAAAATAACCATATTAATTAGCCTAAGACTGACCCACTAAATAAATATACACAAAAAAATAACAAAAAAACTGACTTCAAACAAAAAAGTTGAAAATAATTGCGTATTCTTACTTGCTTACGTTACAATGTTTTCGGTCGAAATCGGTTTTTTTGCTAATTTTTTTATTTTTAGTGAAATTGAAGTACCTACGCTAACTAATTGGACGCCAACAAATTATTCAATAGACCACACGACGATTAGCGCACATACGTGGCTTGTTTCTAAGAAGAAAAAAAGCAGGCGCCGAACAGGCAAATTTAAGACTTATATTATGGTTATGGCTTATGGTTTGGATATGATTTGGCGCTATGGCGCTCATTAGGGGAGGGCTAAGTCCATCAGTGGACTAGTATAGCCTGATGATGATGGTTTTCTCATGGATGCTATGCAGAGCTAGAGCAAATTGAAAATGGACCACACTGGAAGCACCAGCTTTCAAATAAAAAACGAATCATCAAAATCGGTCCACCTGGTCAAAAGTTCTGAGGTAACAAATATAAAAAAAATATAGTCGAATTGAGAAACTCGTCCTTTTTTGAAATCGTTTAAAAAAGTTGCATAAACATCAGTGAAGCCTTTTCGTAGGAATTCAACAAGAAAATCAGTGACACGAGAGTTAATAAGTATGTATATCTCCTTATTCTTTCAGCTCCTCGAGAAAGCGGTGGTAAAGTCTGTTCGCTATCATAGTGTCACTTTGATATTTACCGCCTCTGCCAATGGCGGCTTTTGACAAAAGAAATTAAAGGAAGCCGACGCGGCGCAAACACGCCAGTGAATTTGGCTCGCAACTCGTCTCATTCTACTATTATGTAGATCACGCAATTAAAGAAGTAAATCAATCAGTATTTTAGAATGGATTTATAACGAAACGATCCTGCATCACTTAGGTAGGTACCTATTCTTAATACCGGTGGAGATGAATATTCTGAGGACACTTCGAGTGATGAAGAGTAGTGTTTTATTTTGTGCTTCATTAGGTATATTGTGTACCATGTTTTTTTTCTATTTAAAGTGTTTTGACCGTCTTAGTTGTATTATTGAAATAAATGTTTATTTACTAAAACCAAGATTGCCTTTGTGTGTACCGACACTATCTAAGCGAACGGACTTTAGCATAGCGGTAGAACGCCGATTTCTTATTCGGGAGATAGTAGGTTCGAGCCCCGGCCCACGTACCATGTGGCAATGAGTTTGTTTTCTAAGTTACATACATTTGTGAAGTAAAAGTAGCAATACCACTCGCTAACTGTGAAGGAATAAACCGTGTGGAAACCCGAGTGCCTGACGGGGGGACCGCTTGAAGTTGCCACTCCGCGGTAGCTACGCGTAGTGATTAAGCCCAAAGGCTGGTTTTAGAGTCACGCTAACTACGCGCTACACTATTTGTTTTTTTGTACCAACGGGGTAGTAACAAAAAATGTTGGTATTTGTATTTTGGATTTATTGTACCGGTGAAAATGTCACCCTGTATACAGTATACTGCATAAAGTTCATTTACGGTGAGACTTTACTAATCGCTCGTAGCCTGGGCTGCCTGAGTGATCTTAAACGATCACTACGGTTAAGCAACATACGGCGCGTTCAGTCCATGGATGCGTCACCGTCTATGACTAACGCTAGTGGCATTTTTCCGAGCGGTTCCGTGCTTCGCAAGGCACGTTAAGCAGTTGGTGCCGGCTGCCGTCGATAGATGCAGTCGTTAAGCCAAGTCAGAGGCCTTAGGGCGGCTTGAAAACTTCTGACAGTAAGACCAGCCACTAGTCTTACAAGTCTCCACCAATCCGGACTTGGCCCCCGTGGTGGAGTATGGCCTATACCTTCCTCAGGGAACAGACCCGTGCCCCTCGGTGGGGACATAATGGGTTGATGATGGTGAGACTTTATTTTCATCTTTTTAGGGTTGAAAAGAAACCCTTTTAGGATCATTTTCTTATCCGTCCGTCCGTCTGTCAGTCAAGGCCTATTTATCTCGGGACCGCGTGGAGGTAACAAGTTAAAATTAAAACCATATAGTCAAGTCTACAGTCCCTTGAAGCTGTGAAAGAACCAAACTTCTAAGTTAACGTAAAAAAAGGATACGGCTGTTTATGCCGCAAAAAAGAACGTACCTATATTTTGACACTCCAGGGAATCAAAATCCATAGGTTACCTCCCGTTGACCTAGAACTATGAAATTCGGCAAGTCGTCTTATATTACAAATACACGGAAAATGTGAAAACTGTACATTTGTAATTAAATATCTACTACAGATTCTGCTAATGCACTGTAGTACAATGACAACTGCGTGAACATGGCTATTCAGTTTCACTGCTGCTTCAAATCAACGCGAGCACGTGTATCAATAATTCTAGGCGTCAATGATAAAAAAACACGTCACGTGATCCGACCGTGTATCTGTCATCGTACTACAATGCACTAACGGAATCGAGGCACAGATCTGCATATTAATCTCTTCGTGTTATATTTAACGGGTCTAAATGCGACTGGATGCGAATAATTAAAATTTAATACAGTTATTTGTGTAGAACCTAACACCTACAGTCTGTTAGCTTTTAGAATATACCTCGGGCTTTAGAGAAGGCTTCGGTTTTCGCCGAAAGCACACGACACGAGTGTAATACTACTTTCTGCTCAGTATAAAACTTTTCTTCGCTATTTTGAAAAGTTATGTAAAGTATTGTATTGTATTAGTTCCGATATTTCTATTATACGAATATAATCAGATTCTATCCGATAGTAGCCGAGGTATATTCTGAAAGCTAACAGACTGTACTTCGACAAGGCATTATGATGGACAAGATTGAAAGGAAAAGGAATGTAGATTGAAGGCGATTGTTGATTGTTTGTCTACCAGGCAGCTTTGTTGCAAAACTGGACCGGGACGTAACGGAAATATAGTTTTGTTGAGCTACAACTGACACCACTGCCATTACTGAACAAAGCACAAAAGGATGGATAAGATACCTCGTGTTCTTCTTAAAACGCATCGGTTTCTTAATACAACGAAACAGTACAGTAAAAATACAGTAGAATTAGAAAACATTCATCATAGTTCGCTCCCTGTTTTGTACGATATTTGTACTTTTACCTGAGGATGTCATAATGTGCAAAATCTATTGGAGAGGAGGTAGTCAACAGGCAGTCTATTAAAGGCAATAGGAATCTCTCAATAAAGCTGTAAGGGCGATAATCCTGTAAAACTAATAATAGCAGATGGTGGTTTCCTAAATATGAATGCTTTGCTATTACAGTAGAGAACACACTAAAATAGACAATAAGGATAACAGATGTTGCAGCAAGGCATTTACAAAGAGCAATAAAGTAATTTCTTTAACTAAAGAATTTTTACTACAAAGAGTCTGACTTTTTAAGGACGACAGAAAATAAAACCCCTCGCCTGTTGGACAAATAGTAGAGAGATAAATAGTCCCCGAAATGAAGATTTGATTAAGGGTTAGATAAAAAAAAAAACAATACAATTGAATTGAATACCTCCTCCCTTTTAGAGTTGGTTAAAAATTAGACCATTCTATCAACCTTGAAGGGCAAAAAGTACATATTAAATAAATAAATATTAAACGGGCCTAATCGCGACATTACAAGGTAATTTATTTTCACCTAATAAGTAATTCGATTATTTGATCTGTTTTTTTCTTATTGTGATTCGTCAGGATCGTGGTAGGTGGGAGTCCCTGGTATCTGCCTACTCCTCTGGGATACAGGCGTGAGCTTATGATGAGAGACCATAGCGATTCATTAACAAACCAGTATGTAACCACAGAATTTCATAATCACATTAATCACATCAGACTTCAAGAGTTCATACATCTCCAGACTTGTAAAAGCAAGCCTGTAGAAATTGGTGAAGTTAAGCCAGAGAATGTGTGTGTGTGTGTGTGTGTGTGTGTGTGTGTGTGTGTGTGTGTGTGTGTGTGTGTGCTTGTGTGTGTGTGTGTGTGTGTGTGTGTGTGTGTGAGAGAGAGAGAGAGAGAGAGAGAGAGACTACTGCAGCCTGCCTCTTTTCAGAAAGCCAGCAGCATGTGAATACAGTGACATACCTCTCCAATCTTACAGCATATCCTACGGAACTGCCCATTGACTCAGCCCTCTCAGTAGCCACTCTCTCAGCCAATGAAGATGCAGCTATCCTTCTGGGCTGTGTGACCAGGATCTTTATATTAGCACCTCTTTTGTTAAGTATGGCTTCATCGAGGATCAGTTGGGGTACCTGCAAAAAAGGTTTCAGATGTCACTGAATGATATAAAAAAAAACAAGACTGATTTTTTTGCAGTTTGAAGATCGCGCGTTTATGCGTTTAAAAGTTTGGTTCAATGGTTTTACATTAAAACTAGGCACAAAAAGACCCAAAATCTCTCTCAATCAGTCGCTAAGTGTGAAGGAAAAAATCGTGAGGAAACCTGAGCGTCTGATGTACAATGGGATGTATAGGCTGCATTATAATGCGAAACCAAGTGTCAGGAGAAGTAAACAGAATTCAAACAAACAACCTATAAATAAAATTTACCTGCGTGGACTTCCCACATCCCGTCTCACCACTAATAACAATTACAGAGTTATTATTGATAACTTGTAATAACTCTCTGGCCTTGTAGTAGGTAGGAAGTTTTTCTCGAAACTTCAACATCTCCTTATACTTGCGTTCCTGAATCATATCTTGGTATTCAGTGTAATATTTTTCACTTAGATACTGTATTTCTTCACTGTGACGATTGATGGTAATTCCCTTAGCAAGATCTTCATCAAGCTTTTCATTAAAAGTGCCTGTGATGATATCATGGTAGCTGTATTTAAAGTCATGCTTTTCTCTGAGTGACAAGATTCTTTCAGGTCCATCAGAGCTGGAAATTTCTTGTTTTACCAAAGTATGGCTTTCTTGTTTGACAGGAATAAAGTTTGGCATATTGTGTACACCTGATATTCCTGGCTGCACAGAGAATGGTATGAACTCAATTTCCTTATGTTGAGTCACTGGTTGTTCTTTTATTTGCTCTGGTTGGCTAGGATTTGAGAATGAAATAAAATCTTCAGAACCCTTAAAATGTGGCTTGGCTTGCTGATTAACTCTTGCAGCCACATCATCTCTGAGAGCATTGTAGTCTGTTACAGGAGCCAGACAATGGTTCCAAGACGATTTGTGTGCTTGCTGCCTCCTTACAAGGTCCTGTTTCTTTTTGGCTAAGTATTCAGCAGTAGGTGATATGTCTGGTTGTAAATTGGATTCATCCTGTTTGTTAAGCTCAATTTGTTTTCTCAAAAGCTCTTGTTTCTTGTTATTTAAAAATATTTCAGCTGGGGATTTAAATGGTTGTTGAAAAGATGTTTTTTGTTCAGACATATGAACATCTTTTTCCTGTTTTGTAATAGCAGTGTTAAATATTGGTGGTATGTCACTGGTTGATGCTTTATTTGCCAGGTCCATCAGCATTGCTTCTTCAGCATGAGAAGATTTGCTTGTACATGGATAATCTTCTTGGGCTGCCGCAGTGTTTGTCATAGTTTCTACCTTAATATTGGCAGACAATGGTTCTGCTTTTAAATCTTTTTCATCAGATTCAATAACTAACACTTCTGGTGTCACTTCATTGATTAAAACATCATCGTCACCATCAGTATCATTTAATTCCATAACACTCTCTTGCTCCATTTTTATTCTACTCAGTAGTTCAAACTTTTTTTGTCGTGAGACATAATTTACTTTGATATTTTTTCTGTTTGCAGTTTCTTTTATGTTTTTAATGAGATCCCCAACTTGTTTAAAAACAACTGGTGGTATGGCAAGAGATGCCTAGAAAATAAAATTAATATGTTAAGGTTTTTGAATGGATTTAGCCATGTTTCACAAAAAAAATTTACAGGGTTATTTGTAAAACACAATATGATTGATTGTCAATTTGTGATTGACAAGAATTATGTCAATCACAATCATGAAAAATTTACGTTTTGGTAAATGGGGTTTCAGATTGAAATAAAAAATAATAAATCAGTATGTTGAATGCAGAAGTTGGATGCTCTTAAATGTTCACAATCCCAAAATCCAGCTAAATATATTAACATTAAATTAATGGCCTTGTGGCTAGGAGCTCTCCCTGCTATCTGCCTACCTCTCTGGCATACAGGCGTGAGTTTAAGTATGTATATAAATGGCCTTGGGTGCAGGAAAACCAGTTCCTTTTAGGAGTGGTCATAATGTACTCTGTGGGAGTGTCTCAAGAAATTGTATTTTATAATTAACATCAGGTAAGGTAAAGTTGGCCGTTGGGACAGCTATCAATATGAAGCAGATATGGATGCGAACCAAACAAATCGGTGCCATAAATATTTGATTATCATGATAAATTGATTCCAGGCCATATCATACCCGATTCTACATATCGCACCTTCGGTAGTACAAGGGCACAACTGCACTTTTTGTAATTTTACAGGAGAGCCATTTAAAAGTTTTTTTTTGCATTCACTGTCATATTACATAATATGGGTTGTATTTCATACAAAAAACAACCACTTTGAAGCAATACAAAGCCGAGTAATATGACATCCTGTAAAATTACAAAAAGTGCAGTTGTGCCCTTGTACTACCGAAGGTGCGATATAATGGCCCAACTAAGACGCTAAGTGCGGAAATCTTAGGTGTAACTAACTAACTATTATCCCTGATTAATTCAATTGTGCTTTATGGATTCAATGCATAGATAGTCCAATGAATTATATTGTAATTGTTATAATTATGTAAAATTTTTTTATGAATTTAATTTTTATAAATAATAGAACGACAGACAAAGAAACCTGAGTTTTGTAAAAAAAAATAAACAAACCGCTTTGCAATTATAATCTTTATTCACTTTCTGTAGATTGCTCGAAAAGAGCCAAAATTATAATTTGAACTAAGATCATCACCTGTATAAATAATGAAATCATTTTCGATAATGTTATCAGGAGACTTTTTTCTTCTTAACTTAGGAATTCTTCCTCGTTACATTTTTCTGTGATTACTGTTGTTTTTGGACTATAGTTTCTTTAAATAATGTGTTCATATTCTCTGTAGAAAATGGTGGCTTAGGTGGGAAATCGCTTAAGAATTAAAGCACTTGATACGTTTACTCACATATTATTTACAGCACAAACAAAAAAGGGATGTTTTGGACCCAAAAGGTTACTTAAATTATTTTTTATTAGTAGCTGTTTTTATATCATTTGCATTCTATTGTCGTAGCTCGCTGTCAAAACGGGCCTCTTAAATTTTTGTGGGTGAAATAAAATTTTAACATGGCAAAACTGTTTTAGTGTACTTTACATTATTTCTTTTGCAATTATTAAAAGTTTTAAATGTGTGAGAAACAGGGATGCCAGAAGGGAGTTGCAGGCTTAAACTGACAAAAACGGTGGCAGCAAATGGCGTAACTATTTGCTAGGGAGTGCTTTCCTGTTATGACTGCAAAGTTATGGCCTGCCACAGTATCCCAATACTTGTATGCAGTCACCAAACCAAGTCCTACGGTGGGTACTAGACCATTAGGCCCACCCAGCTTCCGCCCTGTCAACGCCAATAAAGTACTTAGCAGCAGTTTCCCCTTTCCTAACCAACCTAACAAACAAGGTACTTAGTACTTACCTCGAGTCTGGCTCTGGCCGCTTTGGCTTGGGCTGTTTTCGACAAATTCTTATAAAACATGCCGATCTCCTTGCCCTTGAGGCCGGGTGGCCGTTGAATACTCTCGTCTTCGTCCGGTACCGGCTGAGCCCAGTACCTGCCTCGACCAAAACCGCCGCCACTGCCTCCACCGTGCCGACGGCCACCGCGGCCGCCACGGCCTCGTCCCCGTGGCATTTATACTCACAAAAAATTTGTAGAGACGATCTTGCACTACAACCTTCCACTCCGATCAATAATCAATAATGCACCGGGGAATTATTGAAATGTTTTTATTTTGATTTGCTCTCTGGGTGGTGCTGTGCTCACAGAGTACATTATGGCTGTCACAGATATGGCTGTGCTGTTGTAATCTGTGCTGTGCTATCTCTGTCTTGTCTGTGCTGTCTCAGACTCGATCTGCTCGATTATTTGCGTAACTCGGACTACTCGAGCTACGGTTGTTGATTACTCGAGTAGTAAGCCGAGCGGTTTTTGTTCACCCACTCACACTCACGACGACTCAACGCTCGCTGTCCAACGATTACTCGAGCAACTCGGTATGTTGTAGGTAAGTACTGAATTTCTTGGAAGTTGACAGTTTGTTCGTTTCATAGGAGCTTAGTTTGATGTGCAAACTGTGAAGTTAAGTTTAGACTGAGGCGTGCGAGTGTATAGGTACTAATAAAAGTGTGTGTAAAATTTTAAACGGTAGGTAAAAAAATATGGCACGATAAAGTGTGAATGTAGTTAGTTTACCTAAAACAATATGTTTTAATTTTCTTAGTTTTATCTTTTTGTGATTATATCTATGCTGAAGTAATAAAATCACTTTTATTTTAATATGTAAAAAAGTTTCAAAAAGTATCAAACTGTACGCAGCTGCTCTCATCCAACCACTCGAGCAAATCACTCGATTATTGAAACCACTCGAGAGGTGAGTACTCGATTATTAAATACGCTCGATTATTGCCATCGCTAGTGCTGTCCATAGATTTAAGTTTTTTTTTAAAAATGATTTTGGCCTGGATACTAGTCCCTTGGGCCATAGATTTAAGTAAGAATGTACAGTGCCACCATTTTATCTGTTCAGTTGATAGCGGCGCTAGTAGAGAATTGTCTATCTAAATATTTTAACCCGTCGTTTGATTGTAATGAAAATATAATGTATAAATCTTAGTAAGTGAATAAATAAAACAAAAAATGGGGAACAGGATTTACAATTAATCAGTTAGTTATAATTATGCCCACCTTAACAGATAACTTGGTGGCGCTGTAGGTAGTGCTGTAGCATTTTGTTAGTGAATGTCAGATACAGATTTAATGATGAACCAGTTTATAAATAAACTAAGGTCAGATTTTTAATTCGAGAGACTAAATTGACAACTGTTTGACGGATAAAGGGTTACCAGGGTTAGAGAAAATTAAATAGTGACGTAGCCAATATCGATAATGAATATCGACTCGACCAATGAGCCGTTTTCAGAAGCACTAAAATGATGATGTATCACACATGGCTATTGGGCTGAGGTCCAAAATTGCATTTCTTTGACAGCCGAAATATATTTTTTTTAGTGCTTCTGAAAACGGCTCATTGGTTAGCTAAGTCGTAATAATTAGCGAATATTATAATTTGCAATAAGTCCTTTTCAGGTAAGCTTTTTTGACAGTTGTCAGTTGGGTTCACCAAAATTTATCAAATGGCCTGTACGCAACCCCGCCTGGTAACAGTAAGAAGCAAGGAGCAACACAGCGTATCCACCACGAAATAGTTTGAATAACTTCGGCTGGCGTTTCTTCATTCAGATAGGGGTTGCGTCAGCGCCATCTATCGATCAAAGGAGTACCATTTTTTTTAAGTCTGAAAGCCGCCATCCTCTTAATAGATCCTTAGGTACTAGGTTAGAAAGAAGAAAGCAGTTTGAGTAAGCGGAGACACAACGATGTTTTATTGAGTACCATTTATTCAGAATTCGTTTCGAGGATCGTTTAATTTTTCTCAATTAGCCAAAAAATTGTATATGGCAGCCGTGGGGTTCTTGAGGACTTCAAAAATAAAAATTATCGCATTCCATTGTCACGGTATCAAATTAAAGGTATTTAATAGACCTTTTCAAAAATGTATAACAAATGCAGGATCAATATAACAAGGAAAAATAAAAAGTGTTTGTTTTGTCGTTCTTGGTAGAAGCTTTTCGAATCGTCCAAAATTACTTTGATAGTAAAAAAACTTAACAGAAATTAAATTTTACGTTATATAAATTTATTGCGGAGAATATTTGCAACTCATACGAGTCGCGTGGTGATTAAGCCCCATACTCTATCTCTGAGGGAAGGCCTGTGTCTTACGATGGGACATTATACGCTAGTTATTTAATGATACATAAATATATTATCTTATTTTTTATTTATTTAAACCACTTTACACAATGTTACTTATAATATGAGAAGGTTAAAAATTAGGGTTGGTATCAAAACGACTGGATTCTCAAAACGACCAGAACCACATACAGACTTGATCGCAAAACGACCACATCTGCAAAAAGCCTTTATCCCATGTAAACTTTAAATTAATTTCATTAAGTCATCATAACAAATGGATAAATACCAATGGTTAGCAAAGCCGATATCGATACCAAAGCCGATTAAAATATCGACAAGAACAGCACTAGCCTGATTATTGCAACACTTGTGCGAAATGAACTGTCAATTTGGTATCTCGAATTATGGATTATACCATGGGGCCTAATCTTAGAACAATGAACAGGGAAATACATTTTGTGTAAGGATACAAAATCGTGAAGTATTGTTAAATGACACGTTGTTGGTGTAATATGTATATTTTTAATTTAGTAGCATAAAATAGTAGTACCAAAACCAACGTTCAGGGGGCGCTAATCGAACTTGAATTCGGTACCACGGCTAATTAGTTTCATTGGCTCTCTATAGATGGCACTGTTGCAGCCCCATTCGTTTATTTCCAGGGTTGCTACTCTCAAACTAGATTCCCATACATGTCCCAAAATATAGCGTGCCTGAATAACAAGACAACTGTCTATTAGTGTCTTTACTTCAATATAGTACTTTGTGTTGTTATATAAAAAAGCTGTTAGTAGTCCAAAATAAATAAATATTCCGATATTTTGGGGCAACTGCACAAATAAAGTATCAGTATCTAAACAACATAAATGTTGCATCAGAGCCATGTTTGGCCTTCAACAACAAGATACAATGTAAGGCTATCTTTATTAAAAATTATATTCTCACTTCGCCTGCGATGTACATATTTATTAGAAACATGCCTTTTTGTAAAAACAAATAAGGATCTATTTATAGCTTTAAGAAGCTAGAGATAATAATAAGCGAGCCCGAAGAGATCCCACTAGAATAGTCAAAACCAAGTCAAATACGACACTAATGACAAAAAGCGTTTGTCACATGGCTCTTAGAGTGCCGCCATATTATCTGTTCAGTTGATAGCGGCGCTAATGGAGAATTTAGTAGTAACATTTAAGAAAGTTACCTAGAAAAATAAGAATATTTTAACGCGTCTTTTGATTGTAATAAAAATATATCTATAAATCTTAGTAAGTGAATAAATAAAACAAAAAATGGGAAGCAAGATTTACAATTAGTTACTTAGTTACAATTTTGCCCACCTGAACAGATAACTTGGTGGCGCTGTACTTTATATTATTTATAATAAACTGCCTTCAGCATGGAGGGAACTTCCCATAGACAAATTTAAATCTAAGTTGAAGAATGTACTTTTAACCAAATCGTTTTATAGCGTCCTCGAATATTTAAATGACAAATTTTGACATTGTGTACTTATTTAATTCAATTATATTTTTTTGTTATTATGTAATCAATTAACATTATTGATAGGTTTTCTTTATATATGTGAATTCTTGTGGAATTGTTGTGTGTTTGCCGTGAAAATAAACGAAATATTACGATAAAATACCTAGTGTTTTATTTATGGAGAAAATCAACAAACAATACTTGACAAGAGTTTTTACAAGAAAGACGTTTGTCAAGAAAAAAAAAAACATAGACGTATCTAGGCAACGCAATAGACATTGACTCACTGACAATTAGTCTATGACAATGAGGCTGCATAACCAAAGAGTATATTATAGGAGTGGTATGCATACTCGTTACATCCTCCTGACTTTTAAGAATTGTTACGAAGAAAAGAAGAAGAGGAACAATTCTTCTCCAGACCAATTCTCTTGGACAGCTGCAGGAGTCTTGGGCCGAACAAAGGCTTGGTGAACATGTCGGCGAGCTGAATTTCTGTTGGGACTTGTTTCACTATGAGTTCTTGATTAACTACACACTCACGGATGAAAAAGTGTTTCAACTTTATGTGTTTGGTTCTCCGGTGGTACTCATAGGGAGGATTCTCAGCGAGTTTTATTGCAGATTCATTGTCGACATATATCACCGGTACATTTTGTAATTTGGTGATCTCTTCAAGCAATGCTTTTAACCAAATTAATTCCTTCGCTGTTTCAGTCAGGGCAATCAATTCGGCTTCAGTGGAAGAAACTGCGACAGAGTTTTGTTTTTGACTCTTCCACATTACGGGGCCAGAGAAGAGGAAAATCATTCCGGTTGTGGAATGGCCAGTGGAAGTATCACCACCATGGTCGGAATCACTGTATGCTAGGAGTGTTTTGTCATCTCCTGTCTTTTTAAATATAAGTCCCATATCTGTTGTCCCCTTCAAGTATCTGAATATTCTCTTCAAGTTCAAAACATCAATCTTTCTTGGATTATCCAGATGCCGAGATACGACACTTACAGCATAACTGATATCTGGCCGTGTAGCTACCATTAAGTAAGCTAAAGCACCCACAGCTTGTCGGTATGGGAAATTACTTTCATCGGGTGCATCATTTTTATCGTGTTCTGCTTGGGAAACTTTTATGGCAGGAGTTGGAACAGGTTTGCAGTTTGACATTCCGAATCTGTCCAATATCTTTTTGGTATAGCCTTTCTGGTCAACAGTAATAATGCCATCTATGGCTTTGTGTATTTCCGTGCCAAGAAAGTAGGAAGCAGGCTTAGTGGTTATCTTGAAACGGGTTTTCAGTTGATTGATAAAATCTCTACCAGCCTTTTCATTGACAGATGCAATCAACCCGTCATCCACATAGAGTGCGATTAGCACTTGATCTTTGATATACAGGCAGGGGTCTTGCGTACTTTGCTTGAAACCAGATTCGATAAGGTATTCTGAAAAACAAGCGTTCCAGCACAAGGGCGCCTGCTTGAGACCGTAAAGACTTCTTTTCAATCGACATACTTTCTTTGTGCCATCTCTGTAGCCTTCTGGTTGAGCCATATATAACTCTTCTTTTACAGAGCCGTTAAGGAAGGCAGTTGACACGTCGAATTGCTGGAGAACCATATTCTGTTGAGCAGCTAAGCCTAGTACTGCTCGCATAGTGCTCAAGCGGACCACTGGGCTGAATGTCTTATCATAGTCCAAGCCGGGTTTTTGTGAAAAACCTTTGACAACCAGCCTAGCTTTGTACCGGTCGACTGTGCCGTCGGGATTCAATTTTATCTTGTAGACCCATTTGCAGGGCAGGGGATTTCTGCCTTTCGGTAAGTCTACCAGTTCCCAAGTTTGGTTTTCGGCAAGCGAGGTCAGTTCACTGTGCATGGCATTCAGCCATTCAGCTTTGCTGTTACTGGTCATGTCTTCTTTGTAAGTACGTGGTTCCACAGGTCGTTCAGATTCAATAGCAGCCATGATGAAGTCATCGAACTTTTTGGGAGGTACTATACGTGTTCTGTCTCTTAGACGGGGAAGATCTGGGACGGGGTCGGGTTCAGACTCTTCTTCGTCGTGGTCAGATTCAGGATTTTGTATAGGTTGGGGATCAGGCTCATCATCCTCGTCATTGACTTCAGGCTGTGGTATATGCTGTGGCGGTGGCAACGTTGACTCACGATCATGTGTACCATCTGCGTTTTCTTCTGCGTCTTCAGGGGCAGACTCGTAATCACTTTCAGCAGCGTTTTCATTACTGTCTGAGTTTAGTTGTGGTTGATCAGTGTTCAGCGTGTTTGGCCGCGGTGGTGCATTATTTTGTTGTTTAGGGGGATCGTATATTTCAATCCAGTTTTCACTTGCATCATCAGTATTGTCATTCAGGATTTCAGTGTTCTGTTCATTATGCTCGTAGAACATCTTCTTTAAAACTCTGACATCTTTCGAAACGAATACCTTGCGTTTGGTAGGTACGTATATTCTGAATGCTTTCGAGGTTTCCGAATATCCCGCAAACATACCAGGGATTGCTTTTGATGCAAATTTGTGCCTATTAGAATCTTTTATTAGTATGAAAGTCTTGGCACCAAAGACATAAAGGTGATTGACACAGGGTTTTCTGCCCACCCAATTTTCAAATGGTGTTATGCCTTCTATGCTTTGATTGACTGCTCTGTTGGACAAGTAGTTGGCAGTAAGAATGGCTTCTCCCCATAAATGTAACGGAGCTTTTGCCTCGAGTAGCAGCGCCCGCGCTTTTTCAGTTAGTGTGCGATTTTTGCGTTCTGCGAGACCATTTTGGTGGCTCGTGTACGGTGCTGACAGTCGGCGTTGTATCCCGTTTTGCTTGAGGTAGTTGGAGAAGTCGGTATTTACATATTCTGTGCCATTGTCCGATTGTAAGTATCTAATCTTATTCCCAGTGAAGGTTTCAGATAATTCCTTAAACTCTTTGAACTTGTTGAGTACTTCGCTCTTATTTTTCATTAGGTAGACTCGGCAGTATCTGCTAAAATCGTCGATAAAGGACACAAAGTACCGGCTCTGGCCTAGTGTGGGCGTTTTAATGGGACCGCACACGTCGCTGTGAATAATTTGTAGGCGCTCTATTGTTCTAGGAGTTGTTCTTTGTGGTGGGGCTGGTACTCGATGCATTTTAGCTTGAATGCAAACTTCACACTCGGGTAATGTTTCATTAGCATCAAAGTCCAATCCGATCAAGTGGCCATTCTTAAGGGCGCACTTCATATCTTTGGCGTTCATATGGCCAAGCTTCTTGTGCCATTCTTCCATGGAGGTACTTGAATTTGTATTCACCTTCGTTTCTGGAACTTCATCGTTGGCTAAGTTATTTCTTTCTTTCGATTTCTCAGGCCTTACGTAGTATAAGCCATCTGATTCCTTTTTAGCTACTATGACTGTACCGTGTTGTGGACTGTCAATGACTGCTTTGTCTTTAGTGAAGACAACTGAACAACCGGCGTTTGTAATTTTACCGACTGACAGTAGATTCGTACAGAGACTTGGTACATACAGCGTATCCATGAGGTTTGTAGCTGTTGTAGATGATCCGCATTTTGTAGTGATAGGTACAACTCCAGTACCTTTAATTTCAGCCTTTATTTCATCTGTGGCAAAGCTTAATCTCCTTGATATACTCTTCATGGTCTTAAAGAGGTGTCTCTGGTAAGTCATGTGGGAGGTACATCCACTATCAAGGACCCAAACGTTGTTTGCAGCATGCTTGGATAGGAGACATAGCTGGGTGAAATTATTTTTGTCACATACGTTGGAGTTTTTGTTAGTTTTGGGCCTTTCCTTATTGGATGCATTATTTTTCCAACAATTTGTGCAGATCTTGTGAGATTTACGCTTGAAAATGTTACCTTTTCGCTTGCAGATCTTGCAACATGCGTAAAATGCTTCATCATTGGAGGTGCTGGCTTCACTGAAGTCTGTGTTGCGTCTACGGGCATCACTCTCTTCAATAATCTTTATTTTTAGCTTCTCCGGACTAAGCAACTGGTCTTGGGTTTCGATGGCTATACGAAAGTTCTCGTATTCATCTGAGAGACTGTACAACATGATTATGGACAAAAGATTGCTGTTAATTTCAACGCCTAGATCTTTTAATTTGTCTACATAGTCCATAAATGAGTTTAAATGCTCTCTTACGTCACCATTAGGTCCTAGTTTCGTCAGGATAATTTGTTTCAGCAATGTTGCTTTGCGAGCTGGTCCAGCACTGGCGTAGATTGATCGCAATGTATCCCAAACATCCTTTGCAGTTTTGCAGTTTTTAACTTGTTTTAATTCGGATGCCGAGATGAGTAGTAACAGCTCTGATTTTGCGATTTCATCTTCCTCGATTCCATCTTGAGTGCTGGTTTCATCCTGTGATTTTGACGCTGTCGGTGCCTTGATGATGTATTTCCATAGTTTGTTCTTTACTAGGTATGCTTTGGCATGTATTACCCACGTATCGTAATTTTCTTTTGACAAGGGTTGTATTTTAACGACTGACATTTTTCTTCCAGTTTTACCTGGCGAGCCGTTAAAATATCTTCATCGCTCTGATACCATGTGAATTCTTGTGGAATTGTTGTGTGTTTGCCGTGAAAATAAACGAAATATTACGATAAAATACCTAGTGTTTTATTTATGGAGAAAATCAACAAACAATACTTGACAAGAGTTTTTACAAGAAAGACGTTTGTCAAGAAAAAAAAAATAACATAGACGTATCTAGGCAACGCAATAGACATTGACTCACTGACAATTAGTCTATGACAATGAGGCTGCATAACCAAAGAGTATATTATAGGAGTGGTATGCATACTCGTTACAATATACCCGTAAATGTCACTATTATTTTAAGTTTAAAACATTTGTACGCCTTATTGGCTAATCATGTATGTATGTATGCCCATATGTATGGGCATACATGTATTGTAATACATGTATGCCCGGCTCAGAGTGATTAAGCTGCAAACAAAAAAATGGGTATTAGATAATATTATTACGATATAAAATCGCGAATCACTCCCAATTCCTTGAGTGTTGTCATAAGGCGTGTATTTTTAATTAAGTAGCATAACAATCAGCTATTTCTGAAACTTAGATGGCGATGGCGCCTCACGACAATTTTGGTTAAAGTAGTTTTTTAGTTTCGAGAGATGGCGTTATAAGTTTAGTTCATACATCCTGGAAGAAATCTCTTACAGAGATAAGCTTGCCTTTGTACATATTGTTTTTAATGTAATGTTATGTTTAATGTCTCGTGTGCAATAAAGTAATAATAACTAATAACTGGAAATAGATGGCGCTTTTCAAACTCTTTTTATACATTTAACTAAAATTTTACTTTCTTAAAATGATAATTATCTTACAAAAACGAAATAGGTATTTTATTTTATTATAAAGGAAATAATACCGCTATAGGGAAGTAGTTATTTTTTTGTGAACGCCATAACAGTTTTCACTGAGAGAAGTAGAATACTATAAAAAAATACGTAGAGTTCCACAGTACATTTGCAACTGAAACTCGTTCACACATTTACAAAATACGTTTGACACACTGACTGAATGTGAAATTTTAATGTCCAATTTTTCAGAAATGAAAATCACCGATGTTTCGTCGAATAATGTCATATTATGACATGTAATGGAAGTGCATAGGTACGGTACGACATAGACAAAGCTGAGACTGAAATACTGAAAGACATTCTTAAATTGGTAGGTACCTATATTATAGCTGCTACACACTATGCCGGCGGCACGGCCGGGCCGCTTTGCCGCCGGCATGTTTAGACCGCCGGCACTTGCCGCTGGTGCCACAGAGCATCATTGGCATCATTTTCTAGCACAACTCTTTCAAACGAATGCCAGGAGCGAACTGCCGCCGGCTTGCCGCGTAACCCGGCACGACCCGCTGGCCTGCCGAGGCTCGGCTTGTGCGGCATTGCCGGCATCTTTTTACGCTCCGGCAGTGCCGGCGGCATAGTGTGTACTGAGCCATTAGACAAACATCATTGATTGTATGTTTTTTCTTTTTCAACATCGCCAGTCTTTCGATCAACAAATTATTAAGATTTTTTTGAATGGAACCAGGAACTTATTTTACTTTTTGTGTAATAAACTGCCATAATAAAGTATTGTATCGGTTTCTACCATAAAAAAAAGGTTATGTTACTTTTCTCGAGAAAATGTAACTTTTTGATCTGCCTCGCTTGTTATATTTGACTCTGCCACTGGCAACACTGCGTCATGGTGGCATCTGCGCTCGTAAAAGTAAAGTAGGTAACTACCTAATTCTTTTCTTTGTGTCTGCGCTTCGTAGTTTTGGCTCCCGTTTTATTTAGTTTTTGGAGTGTTGTATTCCGTTGAGTTGAGCTAATGTACCTCCGGCTATATATCCAGAAATTGCGTTGAGAAAAAGGACTCTGTGTTGTGGATTTGTTGTTGTGAAAATTAAATATTTGGGCTGGGAGGAGAAAAAAAGGAAGAAAGAAATAAAAAATTGATCTAACTTGGAGTTTTCTTCTTTTAAAAACTAGAAAATAAATCCACATCTCTTTTCGAACCTATACATACGGGTACCTATAGGTATAGCGTACCTATTTGCCTATGGCTATTTATGTTTATATTATATGGCAATGTAGTACTGAAACTTGATATCAGGTGGCGCTTTAAGCATTACCGATTTTAGAGCCGGAGTTTGTTCTCTATTTAGTAATGTACTCTGTGGATTATACCTTAGCTGTGCCCCGCGGTGTTTCTCGCGGTTTATTAGGGAAAATAAACTGTGTATGTGTTAACAGGAAAAGTAATAACTGTCCCCATACATTATTCGTGAATTCCTTTTCATCGATTTTCCTATGGGAATAAGATATTTTCCCGCAGAAAAACGTAGCCTATGTGTTAATCCAGGGTGTCACCTAACTTCATACCATATTTTATTTAAATCGGTCCAGCCGTTTAGACGTGACGAAGTAACAAATATACACACTCACTCACAAACTTTCGCCTTTAAAATATTAGTGTGATAATTATGTAAACAACAGTTTATAAAAAAGGGATAAAGTTTATTTTAAAAACAAAACGAATTAAAACGATTACCGAATGTAGCGTAATTTGTAAAGTGCGTGCGGCTAGAGAAATTAAAGAAATTAGAGAAATTTCGCATTAATTATTGAGATGAAACTCTTATTTTCAAACACTAATAGTAGGCTCTAAAGAAAAGCCATTCGTTAATATTGCGATACCTAATTACGCAAACCAGCCAACTCCATTATTGTGAATAAAAGTATTATGATGCCGTTTATTTCTTACGTGTATAGTAGGAAAAAGACGGCATCATAATATTTTTTGCGTATTAAGGTATTTATTTGGAAAATGTACCGCTGATAATAGATATGTACAGATGAAAGCAGCCTGTTTGATGATGTACTGAACCTGTTTTTGCATTAAAATTGTGATTTAAATATTTATACATAGCTGACATTTTCTTTTAGTTTCCTTTGTACATAAAAGCTTACATTGTAATACTTTATTTGAAAGAAAAAAAATCTAAAACTTGTAAACCGTAAACACAACTAGTCAGATTTTTCGTAACTGGAAACATCAACGGGGCGCACGCTGGCCCTTCATTTCCAATATAAGGTTCATAAAATAATCCAGAATATGGATAAAAACTAATATTTACTGAGTATTTTGTAACGCTCAGCCCAGTACAGTGCCATGTCAAGCCAGCCATAGCCAAGCCAGCCATAGCCAAGCCAGCCATAGCCAAGCCAGCCATAGCCAAGCCAGCCATAGCCAAGCCAGCCATAGCCAAGCCAGCCATAGCCAAGCCAGCCATAGCCAAGCCAGCCATAGCCAAGCCAGCCATAGCCAAGCCAGAGTAGCCGTGACGTCAGCATAGGTCACCGCCGCGCGCCGCGCGCCGCGCCTCGCGCCAGTAGGCCGAAAATCACGTTTCATAGACATTCAAACTGACATGTCATAAGTGACACTTTTTTTGGTTGGATGTGATTGAGAATACTTGCTATATGCCTTACATAATGAACTTTCAGGTTTATAATCGTAAACAACGCGCTCAGAATTTTTTTCGAAAAAATTTGTATGGACTCGGCATAAAAAATTATGATATCTCCGTAATCGCACAATTGCGCCTAATATCCTCTGAGGTTATTAATATATACATTATTTAAGATTTTTTGGCATACTTCATGTTGCGGTCAACAATGCGTTTTTTTTTTTCTTCGATTTTTAAAAAAAATTCAAAATATTTTGTTTATTTTTTCATTTTTACCTAATAATTAGCTTAACATAGGCGTATATAGACTAGGCATTAATGCAAAATAATTATGGACAATAGTAGAAAGCGAAAATCGCTTTAAAATACTAATTAGCTGATATCTGACAATTATCTAATGATCCTCTAAATCTAAATATATAAAAGAAGAAACTGACTGACTGACTTAGAATCAACGCAGAGCCCAAACTACTGAACCTAGGGGGTTGAAATTTGGCATGGGAGTTCCTTAGGGAGCCTAGGGGAGCAAAAGGATTTTTTGAAACTCACCCTCTAAAGGGGTAAACGGCGGTGTTAAAGTTTGTATGGAGGTATAAAAAAATGTTGTCAGATTTTCTTGAAACTTGAAATAAATACTCTTCAACACAATTGATTGAACACGTGTTTCACGGTTTTTCTAAATTTAACCCTTAACGGGAGTGACCGGGGTTGCAACATTTTGAACTAAAGTCCACGCGGACGGAGTCGCGGGCGAAAGCTAGTCTTCAATAAAATTAGGGAAATTATAGTTTGTAAATGATGTTTTAAATAACTGCCGACTTGTTGAATACCTTTATCTATAAAATAATTAGTTTCTCATAAGTTAGTACATTAGAGGGTAGTTAATAAATTACTTGTTCGGAAACAAAATAAGGTGATTAGTAAATTACTTGTTCGGGCACAGACACTAAAATCGATCGCAATAAATAGGAATACACTTAAAGAAAATAATTTAGTATTCTTCAATCATTGAAAGTACAAACATTATGGCAAGCATAGTAACTAATTTGGATTTGTTCGTTATTTTGAAAAACGCAGACAAACTCAGCGACTATAATTTTTTGTTCAAAACAGTGCTGTCTGAAGAAGATTGTGTTACTTTAAAAGAATTTTGCCGGAGATTCACTAGAGCTGCACAGAAACGATATGAATCAACACATCGGAAACATGAGATATTCCGAACTCACTACGAAAGTTGGCTTGAAACTGATGTTAATTGGCCGAGTTGCTTGAAAGAAAGTATACATTCGATTATTCAGCATGAAGGAAGTCCTATAGTGCCCCTTTTGGAGTCATCGTCAAACGCTACTGGTTCATCTACTGAGCCATCTACATCATCAATTGGAACAATGACGAAAAGAAAAATCGCAAATCGTAAACCTTTTGAAGACTTGGGAACGAAACAGAAAAAGAGGCGAAGTGGAGACCTGACTGACAAAGATTCCAGTGAGCTCGTATTTGCTACGATTTCAAAGCTAAAAGATGAAGGCCAGAACACCATGGCTTCTGTGATTGAATACATGGTAAAACATCCAGAATCAATCAAAAATCTACATGATTTAACTGCCAAACCAACCACTAAAGAAACGTTTTCTCCTCAAAAAGCACTTGGTTTACTAATATCTCTGAAATTGTCAAAGTGGCTGTTGGCGATTATATCTATTTTGTACCTCTTTTGTAAATACTTTTTACTTGTGATTATATTTTGATTAAAAATATTGTCAGTTGTCTCTAAACCGTCTTTTATTAACATTGGTGTCAGAAGAAAAAAATTCAATAATTTCCTTAAAAAAAAGGGTTTTAGTATAAAAACCATGCCCCTTACACGGCTGCAAGCGAAGGAGAAAGTACAGAATAAGGATTATGTTCCCCAAATATCGGAAAGCGCTCATCAAGAGGGCGGTGTTGCTATCCACGGCGCCTCCGCGCTTGCCCCGCCCTGCGCCACTCCGAGGGACTTCGTACCCGCAAGTATGGTTTCTATAAGTACTACACCTAAAAGCGCTCGTTCAGGCACGTCCACCGATACCGTGAAAGCACGAATTCTCGCCGCTAAAGCAGAACACGCGCGTAAGCTTGCTCAGGCGGACACAGAGCGTGAACGTGTCTAGGCCGAGCGCGAGGCCGAGCGCGAACGTATTGTCGCTGAGCTAGAGTTACAGGCCGAGCTAGCAGCTATTGAAGCTGGCACCTCGCATCACTCGCGTGACATGTCACGCCAGTCACGAGGTTCATCACGCCTCGTGCGTGACCCATTGCAAGGGCCAGGCCAAGCTGGCCAGGCCAAATCAGCCGTGGAGGACTGGTTAGAGCATCCTGATAATGTAGCTATGTACCCTAATCTTAGTACTAAAGCTTATTCGTTGGTTGACAGGGAGAAGGATAAACCGTGGTTTCCCAGAACTATACAGTGGGAACTACCGCGTTCAGCGCCCGCCACGGTTCTTGGAGGTGCTTCAGCGCCACCCCAGATCCCTGCCCATAAGCTTCACGTCCCGCCTCCGCCAGCTCAGTCTGAATATACAACTCATACACTAGGTGTAGGCACACTTCCTAAAGATCACGCTAATTGTTGCTACCAAAATAAAAACGATAGCGAAAGTGTAGGTACACCATTTATTCAGCTGGCAAAGGCGATCACAGACTTGGCGGAAAAGAAAACCACAAAAGTATGTGATCTAATTAAATTTGATGGTCGCGCAGCAGATTGGCTGCCTTTCAAAAAATCGTATGACCTTTCCAAAGCGCATTTTTCATACAGTGATAACGTCGCTAGGCTTGGTGCAGCATTATACGGCGCCGCTAGAGAAGCGGTCTCGATTCGGCTGGTGGCAGCTGACGACCCGGACCAGATCGTGCAGGCACTGGAGACACGTTTCGCGCAACCAGAGGTCCTACTTCTTCATCAGCTCTCTCTGGTAAGGGGCCTTCCTAGACTCTGTTCACACGAAACTTCACGCGAATTGAACGTTTTTGCCTGTCGCATTCGAAACTGCGTCGAAGTCATTCGGTTATTGGATCAGCCAGAGTACCTAGCTTCACCTGAGCTATTTAACTCTATCATAAGCAAGTTGACTCCACTCCTTAGATCTAGGTGGGTGGACTTTGCATTGACGAGAGTTGGCTCTGGTAAATTTAAATTGGAAATTTTGGCAGATTTTTTGGAAAACGAGGCTTATTTACAAACAAAGTTTGGTGTTGTCATACCAGAGCCGACAATGGTCAAAAGTCACTCACTACCTGCCAAAAGTCAAAGTCAGTCTGTCACACAGAATAAAGACAAGATTTTTCCTTATGCGATCTCTTCGGACCGTCCTGCTAAACCAAAGAGTACCGATAATTGTAAATATTGTAGTTCCTCTATACACGAGATAGGAGACTGCGAAAAATTTCGATCTCTTTCCTTGGACGATCGTTGGAAATGGGCATTAGGTAATAAAGTGTGTCGTAGATGTTTGAAAAAAGGTTCACATCTCTATAAGAATTGTAAGAAGCGTTGTAAGGTGGAGGGCTGCTTGTCCAACTGGCGCCACCATACACTTTTGCACAAGCAACAACCAGAAATGACTGGACAAAATATAGGATCTGTCGCCGCACTGCAACCTGAGCCGTCGTCATCTTGCGAGTTTTCTGCCGCTGTAACGCACAATACCGGATCTGCTGACTTCAAAAAACCGCTTTTGAAAGTTATTCCAGTCACTTTGACTGGCAAGAAAGGTTCTTTTAGCACTTACGCACTTTTGGATGACGGCAGCTCTGCTACTCTCGTAGACAAATCAGTGGCTGATATGATCGTTAATGAGGAAGTAACGGTTCCTCTACAAATTAACTGTGTTGGTGGGCTGAGTAAACTGACCGATGTCAGTTTTATCGATATATCGATAAAGGGCCGTCATTGTTCTACGACCTATGATATAAGAGCGCGCTCTATTCCCAACCTAGGTCTTAAAGCCCAGTCAGCACGCATCCAAGACGTCAAGCATTATAAACATCTTTCTGATCTCGCTGATATGTTAGCCTATGATGAAGCGAAGCCAACTTGCATTATCGGTACCGATAATTGGCACCTACTATTGCCCCAAACCTTGCGACGCGGCCTCAATAATGAACCAGCCGCTGTTCTCACTCCTTTGGGTTGGGCTCTTTTCGGGTTTATTAACAGCACAGCCATTTCAGTACATTTCAATGTAAATCATATCGAGTTTGATAATGGCACGGATAGGCTGGAGTCCCTTATCAAAAGCTATTACAAGCTGGACTCTATTGGCATACAGAAAGAACTCTATCGTAGTCCCAGTGATAAACGTGCCTTAGATATTTTAGAAGAAACAAGTGTTCGTTTGCCATCTGGGCGATTCGAGACTGGATTGCTTTGGCGGAACGATCTAAAGACTATTCCCGACAGTAAACCACTTGCTTTGTCCAGGTTTTGCAGTCTCGAAAGAAAGATGGCAAAAGACAAAGACTACGCAGCAGCATACAAACAAAACATACATGCTACAATTGATAAAGGATATGCTGAACTTTGCACTAGTCCTCCATCAGGTGAAGTAACTTGGTATCTGCCCCATTTCGGCGTGATCCATCCCCATAAAAGGAAGCTGCGGGTGGTCCATGACGCCGCTGCCAGGTGCAATGGAGTTAGTCTAAATTCAATGCTTTTGTCTGGCCCGGATCTTTTACAACCGTTATTAGCCATCGTAATGCGATTTCGGGAGGGCTCCATTGCACTCACAGCCGACATCAGGGAAATGTTTCCCCAGATCAAAATCAGGGTTGAGGATCGCGATGCTCAGCGTTTCTTCTGGAGGGACAGTCCACAGGATCCACTACAGGAGTACAGAATGTCTTCCATGATATTTGGTGCGACTTCTAGCCCATGCACGGCAATTTTCTTAAAAAATAAAAATGCGTCTGACTTTCAGCATCTTTTTCCAAAGGCCGCGCAAAGTATCATTGAAGACCATTATATGGATGACGTTTTATGTAGTGTCGATGTCGTCAAAGACGCAGCAAGCCTTGCTCTAGAAATTGTGAATGTTCACAAGGCAGGCGGCTTTGAAATGCGCTCGTGGGTTTCGAATCATTCAGATGCGTTGTCCCTTATTCCTTCCGACCTCCGCGCTACTGAAACTGTCGAAGTAGGCTTAGGACCGTCTTCCCCCTCTGAAACTCGTGTTCTAGGTTTATCGTGGATAGTCTCAAAAGATTCATTATGCTTTCTGAAATTAGTTCCGAAACTACCTGAGAGCTACACTAAACGATCAACATTATCTTTATTAATGTCAGTTTATGATCCTCTCGGCTTTATGACCCCCTTAGTGATTAAGGGTCGTATTTTATTCCAAAAGACTTGGAAATTAGGACTTGATTGGGACCACAATCTTCCTGAGAGCCTAATACAAAAATGGAAGTCATGGTTTCATGAGCTCGAGTCTCTTTCGGGAAGTTCCATCCCTAGATGTTATTCGGGACAAAATTCGGTTAAGGAAATTCAGCTCCACGTTTTTGCCGATGCCAGTGAGTCGGCTTACGCCTGTGTTGCGTACTGTCGTTTCACCTTTGTCGACGATTCGGTGAAGCTTGTGTTAATTGGAGGAAAAGCCAGACTCGCGCCATTGAAACCAACGACCATCCTTAGATTGGAACTGCAGGCTGCTCTTATTGCTGCTCGTTTCGCAGTCTACATTTCCAATGCTCATAGGAGGAAGCCCTCAAAAATGTTTCTGTGGTCCGATTCCATAACGGTATTGAAATGGTTGCGTAGTGACGCCTGCACGTCTTGTTCCAAGCCTTTTGTTTCATTTCGTGTCGGGGAGATTTCGGATATTACTGACATTCAAGCCTGGAGATACGTTCCCACAGCATTAAACGTTGCCGACGACGCTACACGCGATAGTGGACCATTTTCTATTAAGTCTCGTTGGTCGACTGGACCATCCTTTCTCCTTTCTTCGGAGGATTCTTGGCCCAGCGAACCAATTTCTTCTCTACCCGCTGTCACAGTGGAAGACAAAGTCACTTCCGAAACAGTTGGTTTTTTGATCGGAGAGAAATCTAAGGAACCCCCTGCTTTTTCGCCAATAGTTGTTGACTATCGGCGACTAAGTAGGTGGTTACGACTTCTCAGAGCTACAGCTCGTGCTCATCAGGCTGCACAAATATTTCGGTCTTTTTTACCTCAAAATTCTAAATTATTTCAGGATTCTATTCGTTGTTCAAATAATTTGTTAATTTTAACTAACGAACAATTGCATTCGGCGGAGCGCCACTTATTTTCAGTAGTTCAATTTAATTGCTTTGCTCACGAACTCACATGTGTGAACGCGGCACGCCCCGTTTCTAACCAAAGCAAACTTAGGAACGTGTCCTTGCTCTTGGGTGAAGATGGTCTGCTACGTTTATCCTGTCGCACTACCGCCTCTAACGCTATAGAGGCTAACCCCATTATTCTCGATGGGAAACATGGAATAACGAAGCGACTGATCAGCTTTTACCACGCCCGATTCGCACACGCAAACAATGAGCTCGTTGTTAATGAACTCCATCAACGATTTTACATCACCGGTCTTAGAACATCCGTTAAGCAAGTGGCCTCTAGATGTCAGGCCTGTCGAATACGAAAAGCGAAACCTATTACACCACCCACAGGAGATCTACCGGGCGTCCGAATGGCCCATCATGAACGCCCATTTACTTATGTCGGTCTGGATTATTTTGGGCCGGTGAGTGTAACAATTGGACGACGTACTGCCAAACGATGGATCGCTTTGTTCACCTGTCTTACTATAAGGGCGGTGCACTTAGAAATTGTCGAATCTTTGTCATCGGACTCAGCTATAATGGCACTTCGGCGTTTCGTGGCTCGTCGTGGAGTTCCAGCCTGTATTTATTCTGACAATGGTACTGCATTTGTTGGCGCTGCTAAGATTCTTCCCGACGTATACGAGTTTGCAGCTGCCAAAGAGATTCGTTGGAGATTCATCCCACCCTCAGCCCCATTCATGGGAGGGTGCTGGGAACGCTTAGTGAGGAACGTCAAAAATGCCCTGAATGTGGCTCTTCTGGAAAAGTCTCCGAGGGAGGAGGTGCTGGCGACGCTGCTAGCAGAAGCCGAGGCTATTGTTAATTCCAGGCCATTGACTCATGTGTCTGTTGATCAAGACTCTGAGACAGCGTTGACACCCTTCACGTTCTTAATTGGCTCTTCATCCAACGACGCCCAAACACGACAGTTTGATGACACCGACCTTTCCAGCCGAGCCCAATGGAGAAAATCTCAGCGGTTAGCCGACCATTTTTGGCAAAGATTCGTCACCGAATACCTACCTACATTAGTGCCACGAAGAAGTTCTTCGGATATACAGAATTTGAAAATCGGAGATCTTGTTTGTATCGCAGACGGAACTCTGCCCCGCAGATATTGGCCTAGAGGCCGGGTAGTAGCGACCTTTCCAGGCAAAGATGGTGTTGTTAGGGTGGTTGACGTGATGACAAAAGGGGGTGTCCTGCGTCGCCATGTGAGGAAAATCGCTTTGTTAATCACCGCCTAAAATATGGTGACTACACCGTCGGGGGCCATGTTGGCGATTATATCTATTTTGTACCTCTTTTGTAAATACTTTTTACTTGTGATTATATTTTGATTAAAAATATTGTCAGTTGTCTCTAAACCGTCTTTTATTAACAGTGGCAATACATAACTTTGCGAGAATCAGCAATTCGAGAAGGCCTTAAACACTTGTACCCTTCGTATTATTGCGTGCAAAAAGAGAAGAGTGTGTGTTTTCCACCTGAACCAAAAAATGCAATTACGGTGACAGATTCCTCAGCGAAAATTTCACTGCAAGCTTTGCTAGATCTGACAGCAACAAGAATAATTCCATCGTTGCCAGAAAGTATGCAAAAGAAAGAACCCGTTTTAACATCAAAATACGGTTTTGACGGAGCATCCCGCCAAAGCGGATAAAAACAGAAAATGGATTCTACAGAAAATGACTCAAGTATCTTCATGACTTCGTTGTCACCACTGAAGATGACTTGTGAAGACGTCACAGTTTGGGAGAACCCAAAGCCATGCTCCGCAGCGTACTGTCGTCCAGTGCAATTCATCTTTGTTAAAGAAAGTGAAACAGTGGTGAAGAAAGAAAATGAAAGAGTCAAAGCTGAGGTATCAGCTCTCCAACCATCCGATTGTGATAGCAATATGGTGAGTCATAAGCTAATGCTCACCATGGTTGATGCCAAAATAAGAACTTACCTCTCTCCTAACGTAAGATCGAATGCAGCTTGCTATATTTGTTTGGCGAAACCTTCGGAGATGAACAACTTAGAGGAAGTTAGAAAGAAATCTACAGAAGATGACTTGATGGAGCTCGGACTTTCATCACTACATGCGCGGATTAACATTATGGAATGTCTTTTGCGTATCGCATATAAATTAGATATTAAGAAGTGGTCTGCTAGAACAGAAAGTGAGAAAGCTGCAGTGGATGCAAGAAAAAAATCAATCCAAGCCAAGTTCAAAACGGAACTCAACCTATTAATTGATGTCGTAAAACAAGGTTATGGCACAACTAATGACGGCAACACTGCACGACGATTCTTTGAATTTCCTGAAAAGACTGCAAGTATCACTGGACTAGATGAAGATCTGATCCGAAGATTTGCTGCGATTTTGCAAGCTATAACTTCAGGTCAATCCATCAATGTTTCAAAATTTAAAGAATATGCCTACACAACTGCTGAAAAGTATGTAGAATTATACAACTGGTACTACATGTCATCAACAGTGCACACGATACTGCTTCATGGAGCTGAAATTATTGCTGCTAACGCAATAGTACCGATTGGCAGTTTATCTGAAGAAGCTTCAGAAGCGCGAAATAAGGACTTAAGAAAATTCAGGGAACATCACTCACGTAAGAAGAGCATACTGAGTTCAAACGAAGATATATTTAATTTTCTTCTTATCTCTTCCGATCCGTTTATTTCAGCAATAAGACCAACGATGGATGCAAAAAAAAGAAAACTTTGTTTGCGGAAAGATTGGATCTGCTGAACATTCAAACGCCTGAATTCGAGTTTAAGGATATTGCTGATATAAACTCTGACTCGGAGTATGACTCTGAAGATAGTGATTCAGATTAGGCAATATTTTAAAGTAATATATTTATTGTTTTATTTATATTTATCATATAATTTTATTGTAATAATTTTTAAATCAATTTTTTTAGCATTTTTAGAGAGTCGAAAAACAATTATTTTGTTAGTAAATCATCAGTACACTTAGTTGTTAAACTTAGTTTGATATGCGTAAATGTTCCTATGATGTAAATATAAATTATGTTGAAATAACTAAGATATTAAGCTTTTTTTAATGTATTTTACTTTCTAACATAGCACACAATTAATTTTCATGAATGCCCAGTCTATATGCATTCATGTAAAACTTAATATTTGTAAAAATGGAAAAAAAAACTTTAGTAAAATTTTAAAAATCGAAGACCAAGAAGCATGGTTGACCGCAACATGAAGTATGCCAAAAAATCCTAAATAATGTATATATTAATAACCTCAGAGGATATTAGGCGCAATTGTGCGATTACGGAGATATCATAATTTTTGATGCCGAGTCCATACAAATTTTTTCAAAAAAAAATCTGAGCGCGGTGTTTACGATTATAAACCTGAAAGTTTATTATGTAAGGCATATAGCAAGTATTCTCAATCACATCCAACCAAAAAAAGTGTCACATATGACATGTCAGTTTGAATGTCTATGAAACGTGATTTTCGGCCTACGCCACGCCGCGCCGCGCGCCACCCGTTTGCCCCACCTCGCTCGCACCGACCGGTTGCGAGGGTGGGAGAAACAACGCCTGCCTATTTAAGCCGTTGCAAATGTTGGATCGGCCTGCCCTCCTCGGCCTCGAGGGGGGTCGCTCACGGTGTAGGTTTAGGGGTCCTTAGGACCAAACCAGCACCAAGGTGGTGTTTAGTGGGTAGGCGCACTCTGCGAGTCCCACATTGGCAGCACGGCCGGGCCCGTGCTGTTATGCATGAGCATTCACCACCTCCCTCCCCCGTGTCCTCCGGAGGGTGCCCTTTATAGGGCTAAAAAAGAAAAAAAAAATGGATCGGCCCTCTTTTCCTGTTGTAATTATTTAATAGGGCGAAGCTCTGCCCAAATAAATTTCTATTTGATTAACTTTGTCGTTTGAGTTCCTGCCCTTCTTTACATTCAGAAGTAATCCGTGAGTAATCCCATACTCACGAAGAGTGCTCGTGCTAAAAACAGAAGAAAAAGGCCTCGGTCTCCTGAAATCGAGCAATCTACATCTTCGTGTCCGCCACGTGGATCCAAGTCTCGCTCACCGAAATCGAAGAAGATCCTTCACCGCCTGCTAGAAAACTACTGAAAAATCTTCTGGTTCAAGAACTTCTAAAGAATGTTTGCCGCCCGGAACATCTATTACAAAAGTCGAAATACTAGAAAACAAGGACAATAACGACGTGATCACACCTGTGCGCCATCACGAGATGCAAGAGTTGGCCTACTCGCTGCCTGCAACCATCCTACGAGGCAATCGAGGCTGCATGAAGGTGATCAACATCGGGACCACGGACATCGTGTCGGAGCCGGCCGGGCGAGCTGCTAGTACGCGCCGAGACCTGCGAGAACACGCCGCTTCATACGCAGGTTAGCCCAATTGCCATTACTAGCCATTCCGATTGCTCGTGTACTAGCCAAAGGTGTACTAACAACTTGCCTTGATAAAAACTCTACCAGAGGGGGGGGGGGTAGATATAGAAAATATTTCTGTAGGACTCTTAAATGAAATTGAGAAAAAAAAATCTTGATTGAAATTTTGTTTGAGTTTTGGAACTGTTTTGCCAGCGATACTAATGAAGTAATGAGTTAGGATGCACAGATTTACTACAGATGAAAATAAATGTCACTAGCAATGAGCCTGTATATCATCGCACCCATAGATTATCGCGTAGCAAACAGGCTACAGTGAAATCAAAGTCCAAGATTTACTAGCTGCGGGTATAATAAAAATAATTTGAGTCCAGCTGCTCTATGATTCCCCAGTCATTCTAGTTAAAAATAAAAACGGTGATAGTCGGTTATGCATCGATTACAGTGCGAGATAGGTACCCATTAACAAACATTGATGACAGTGTCTAAATTGGCAGGTAAAAAGCGTTTTACTAGTCTAGATATGGCGCAGGATTACCACCAAGCAAAAATCTGTCCTACTGATACACACAAGACCACATTAATTACTCCACAAGGTCATTATGATTTTTTTACGCGTACCATTCGGTCTAGCAAATGCACCGGCGGTTTTCATGAGATTGATAAATACAATTGTTGGCAGCTTACACAACCCTGAAATACTTGCATTTCTAGACGATATACTCCTTCCCTCGTACGATGTACAGGGTGGCTTACCTACTATTGTTAGCAAAGGTTCTACAAAAATTTAACACAGAAAACTTAAGACTGAACATGTTCGTTTCTGCAAGAAAACATTTCGTATTTAGGTCATGAAATATCAGCGGAGGGCATACAGCCGGGTGAATCTAAGTTAGCAGCAGTTTCTAAATTCCCAGTTCCACAAAATGTACCTACATGAAGTACGCCAGTTTATCGGACTATGCAGTTATTTCAGAAAGTTTATCTTTAATTTTGCAGTAATAGCTCGCCCACTCACAGATTTGACAAAAAATGCTACTTGGGTATGGAGCAATGAGCAGTTGCTGAGTTTTGAGGAATTAAAAAAAAAAGCAATTGTGTAGTAAACCCGTGTTAGCATTGTACGATCGATCGTTGCCCACCAAGATTCACACGGATGCGTGCAAGTTAGGTATAGCCGGAATTTTATTGCAAAAACAACCTGACGGTACATTGAGACCCGTAATGTACTTTAGCCGGGTTACCAGTAGAGAGGAAAGTGTCTATCATAGCTACGAGTTAGAAACACCTGCCGTTGTAGAGTCGCTGTGCAGGTTCCGTGTTTGCATTGTAGGTCTAAATGTGAAGGTAGTTACAGATTGCACCGCGGTACGTGCGACTTTGACTAAAAGCGACTTACGCTCGGTTTCTAGAACAGTGATCAAATGTTAATCTCATGTTAATCTCACGTCAAGCTAAGTGCAGCCGATCACGTGCCGGTATTTTGAATTAATCTTAGATTAATCTCTTGTTATACATTTGAACACTCTTTCAGAACCTGAGGCTTAGTACCACGTATAGCAAGATGGTGGATGCTAATTCAAGATTATGACATATAAGTATAGAATACAGACCCGGTGAGCGCATGAAGCATGTGGATGCTTTAAGTAGAAATACAATAGACGCTGTAAACGTAAATCGACTAGAAATTTCAGATTGGTTTTATACGATTCAGAGTCAGGACGAGAACAATTCAATAAACACTTTCTTTCTTTCTTTCAAACGTAATTTCGACAAACGGCGTAAAGACAGTACAGTATATAAGAGGGATTATGTACTGTGGAGACAAGCCCCTACTAGTAGCGCAGGTAAAGTGAACACAAAGTTGGACGATATTTACTCAGGACCTTACGTAATAACTATGGTACTACCTAATGACAGGTATCAGATTTGTAGCATTAAAGGTATGCGTGGTTATAAATGAGCTTTCAGGGATTAGTTTCATCTGATGCAATTAGACAGTACAGATGTATTGCCCCAATGACAGACAGTGCCAGTAGTTCAGACGAACAGTTACAAACTGAAGACTTAATAGACTTCTAGAGAGCTAATACAAGTATTTTTCTCTGTTCCCATTGCGGGAGCAATAGGGAATGGATGAAAATATCAGAAGTGCTTGATATTTTTTTTGGTGATAGGAATAACCTTCCTTAACGCGGGAAAAAAGTTTAAATTTTTTTGGCCCCGTGGTTAATTTTTAAATATAATTAATATTTTTCCATTCGTCGTTCTGGGCTTAGTACGGCATATCAGACATATTCCTTAGTCCGCTACGTATGAAAAAAAAATCCACCTTGAAAAGCTGTCAATGTCACCACCGATTTTTTTAATACGTAGCGGACCAAGGAATATGTCTGTTAAGCCGTATGAGCCCATTATTTAAAAATTAACTACGAAGCCAAAAAAATTAAAACTTTTTTCTCGCGTTAAGGAAGGTTATTCCTATCACCGAAAAAAATATCAAGCACTTCTGATATTTTCATCCATTCCCTATTGTTACAGGATGGCCGACTGTAACGCTCAGCCCAGTCCAGTGCCATGTCAAGCCAGCCATAGCCAAGCCAGCCATAGCCAAGCCAGCCATAGCCAATCCAGCCATAGCCAAGCCAGCCATAGCCAAGCCAGAGTAGCCGTGACGTCAGCATACGTCACCGCCGCGCGCCGCGCCTCGCGCCACGCCGCGCCTTGCACCGCGCCGCGCGCCGCCCGTTTGCCCCACCTCGCTCGCACCGGCCGGTTGCGAGGGTGGGAGAAACAACGCCTGCCTATTTAAGCCGTTGCAAATGTTGGATCGGCCCTCTTTTCCTGTTGTAATTATTTAATAGGGCGACGCTCTGCCCAAATAAATTTCTATTTGATTAACTTTCCTGCCCTTCTTTACATTTTACTTTATAAGAAAGCCGGTTTCTGAATTGAGAATTTCACGTAAGTAAATACTTAAGTAACGTTCTGTCACGGTCTTTTCTGAGAAACATGAGACAAACATGTTCCTTAGCGAAATTCTCAATACAGAAATCGGCCGCGTGAGTATTTATCATTTGAGTATTTATCCTCTTGCCCATCTCTAAATTCGCAACGGTATGGTGTGTGTTTTTTTTAAACGTTTTTTGGGTATTTGATACCGGTATTGTGTGATTGACGGACCAGAGAGTATAGAAAGTGTTTTCTGTGAACAATGTGTCACTATCCCTTGTCAAAAAATGATATGTCTAGTATCTCCTTTTAGTCTGTGTTTCCGTCTGAAATACGAAAATATTGAAGCAATTTGTAATGAATTTTAAAGTTTTATGTATAAAAGAGTTCAGAGTAAACTAGTAACTGATTTTCTAAGTCCACAATGACTATGACAAATGTATGTATCCCATATTAGTTATTAATTTCTTGTTCTATTTCACACCTATCTGTTCTTATCGGTAATAATAATAAAAAAAACATACTTTCCTATAGGTACCTCCTTAGTTTTACTGGAATAATAGTCCCAGTGTTCGTTCAACCTAAAGTATGTTCGGTCCAAGTGTTAGTGAACTTTGATAAACTTTGCTTTACATGTCCTAGTTTTTGTACTTTCTCTCCTAATAACTGTATTTTTTTTATTCACAGGAATTCTGGTCTCTACTCTGTAGGGGTCGGAAAAAGAAAATCACAGCCCTTATCATACTTTTAGTAGTGTTAATTAATGCTATGTTCTATGTAAGCTTAGAACTCTACAATACAATAAGGGGAAAAACCAAAGATCCATGGCTTAAAAGGTAAGTCTCGCCTGACTATAGAATATAGAAATCTGGTCGGACTCTTTCGACAAAAAAGTCAAGTAAGTGTATCTGGAATAAGGTTAATAAAACCTATAGGCAAAGTCCATCCTGAATGTTCATTCTAAATACTTAAAATATAATATATGAAATTGGGTTAGTAGTTTCAGAGATACAGAGAGATTACCTCTTCATTTAAAAATTTTAAAGATATTACAAACTTTTACTCTTTAAGTAAGAAATACAATGATGCAAGAACCTAACAGATGCATTCATAATTTATAACAGTTGGTTTTCTATGATATTCAATTATTGCTATTCACCTGATTCTCTTTCTCTACTAGGGGGATATACAATTTGATATTTGTGTAACATGGATGCTTTAAAACCATTTCTCCATTATAATCATGTGCACTAATTTATTTTTATATTGAATTTAATATAAGAAAGTATTTATTAACATTGCCACATAAGCACAGTTAAAGAAATACATATATAATATATTTACACAATGACAACAAAAAAATAACAATAGAGGACAAACATACAAATGCGACATTGTGCCTCCATGGCAAGTAAAAGGGTCAAAACTCAGCACCAAATAAGCCTTTAATAATTTGTTATAAATAATAATTAATTACATGCATCAAATAACAATTGAAATTGAATAAATTGACAAATAGATTACTTAACCTCCTGAGAACCGACCTTGAAAACAACAATGGTTTTTGTATTTCTCTTACAACATTGGTTCTCACGAGGTTAAATAAATGAATAAATTGTGTAATTGTAAACAATTTTTTTTCTCATTCAGCATTTCATGCATTTTCTATTTTTATTTTGAATTTACTATTCATCTAATATTATATTGATACACTTTTTGATTACACAGTACAAATCATGCGACCATTCATGTCATTTTGACAAAAAAATCCCAGTACCGGATAATAGAGATAAACAACTAACCATATTATCTGGTTTATAATAAAGAATAGTCTTATCGTATCTTGTCTAATATCATGTTTTGATTTTCAGCTTAAGATTCGACAAAGAATCTTATGTAGACAATAGTGGTATGAGAGTTGTAGTGGGTCATTATGTGGGAGGAGGCAGTGGAGGTATTCTGTCAGATGGTGAGATTTTTTTTTGTAATTATATTTATCTTTTGAATTAATTAAGTTTTGTAATAACCATTCATGATTAGACCCATCAAATAATAATAATAACTTCCACACAACACAGTCACTTGACCTAGGTTGCAATTACATAAGCACTCCACTGTATAGAGTTGCCTCAAATAGCCCCTTTGTTCCCAGTATGTCACACCACCCTATGTTACACTGTTACATTCTGGTACTCTTTTTTCCAGTATGTATGTCATACTCCTACTCCGTATTCTTTCAAGTTGTCTAAATGCTTAACCCGATAGAGTGGAAAGTTACATAATAAGAGGGTTGGGCCCAAACTAGGATACCCGGTGCTATGGTAACCAGGGAAAAACATTACAAACGTGGAAATCACCCAGACTTAGGCCATTCGTACAAATGTTTATCGAACCCGCAGCCAAAATGTATAATTAAGAATATTTAATAACCATCTGTGAATAGGCTGATCAAATGTATCAATAATAATATTTTTTGTTCCATTTTTCTTTTAATTTTTATTTATTTTCATTTATTGATTTGTGAGACACAAGTACATCAGGTGTAATGGTCGAAAAATATAGCTTCTCTTGTGCTCTACCTAAATAGGCATACAATGTATCTTAAGACTAGAAACAAAGGACATTGCTTTAGAAGTGTTGTTTTAACTATGTTTTCTCTTTTAAATAACACCTGATAAAGTCAACAATATTGACTTGCTTTATGCAAGTTTGATATTTGATGTTTTTAAAATAATTCCGAGTGTTAACAAACCACACCCCATCTCCAGGGTAATATTTAATTTATTTATCGATACTTTTTTCTGATATTGTCTTCTTCATTTTTATACAAAATTTGGATACCTACTGTTCTAATGAATGTATGAAATATCAGATAAGCCTTTGGCTTTTTCAGTTAATCAAAATATAAATTATTTGTATAAATGACTTCAATGAGCCCTTAGGTTCTACCATTGAATTTTAATTAAGGATTTACTTAAAATTCAATATTTCCAATGTAACCTTTCGGCAAGACACGTATACATTCATAATATTTTTTTGCATTTGTGCAGTTTAATCTAAAATTATTTAAAAATATGCTATTTTTCGAATTTCAGAGATAAGAAACCGCAATGGCTACAACCCCGTACCGGGCGCGGGGGAAGGGGGCCGTCCTGTGCAATTGTCCCCGCGTGAGGTCATCACGGCACGAGACCTATACGCCTTACATTCCTACAACATACTAGTTAGTGATAAGATAGCCATTAACAGGACTCTTCCAGACATGCGGAGTGAGAGGTGAGGTTAGGGCCTAATTAAAAGGATTTTATTTTAATATTAACTAATACAAATTGTCAGGCTAATTTAAGAATCTAATCTAATCTTAAGACACGTCTTAATTGATTTCACGAAAGGAGCGGTTTTACCTGTAAAAGTCTTAGAAGCTTTGATTCCAAGTGGTTCCATTTAATTTCATATTTAACTTTTGGAAATTTTTGAGTAGTTCATGTTTTGAAGCACATGAGTTTTATGCCTAAAATATTCGTGATTCCCGGTTTGTGTTTTAGTTTCGTGTACGGCAATCCTTATTAAAAAATGTCCCTTATTCAGTTGCAGGAATGTCCAGTTTGATACAGATAATCTTCCTACCGCTTCGGTCATCATCGTCTTCCACAACGAAGCCTGGTCTACTCTGATGCGTAACGTCATATCCGTCCTTCTGAGGTCACCGGAGAATTTGCTTAAAGAGGTATGAGTTTTTATTATTATACTTCATTGTACATAAAAAAATAAACTTTACTTTTGTCCTGACGTATTTTACAATTGTTAAAAGTGGGCGTTATTTGCTACTTAGAAATTTTATTTCTTCATATTTTACGTTACAAATAATTTCCCATGGAATCTTAGACCTTTCCATAGGGTGTCATTGGGCGTAGAGCTCCGTGACTGCATAACGTGCTTCACATAGTAATTACATTTTTGCAAATTTAACAGAAGGACATTTCTACGACTGTTTTATTCAATGCAGAAACTAAACTGAATCAGTATTATAATGATGACTAAAATTAACATTAATTTTATTGTTTCGATGTTCTCTCGTGCTTAACTTCTCTGCAGGGCTATTATAACACAATACATAGTATCCAATTTTTTGAAGTGTGATTCCATAGTATTTTTCCGGATGAGTGTATGATAACATCATATAAAAATACTGTCTGACTCGGCAAAAGTTGTTTTGTAAATAATTAGCCTTCGACCTATTCTCAGAACTAACAAATAAACAGAAAAAAACTGCAAGTGCGAGTCGGACTCGCCTGCCGAGGATTCCGTACAAATTTGTAGGTATTTACATAATATATTATAAATAGAATCGAGTCTCGCGGTATTTTCGGAACTTTTCCAAAACTGCAAAGACATTTTTCTATCGATTATTTAATTACAAATGTATAGTTTTCAGATGTTTTCCTGTACTTGTAATATAAGACGTAATATCTTACGGTATGGTATCGTATCGTTTGGCTAGTCCTATTTCATAGTTAGGTCCACGGTAAGCACCATATACATTGTGATTTTCTAGAGTGACGTTTTTTGCCGCATAAGCGGCTGTTTCTTTTATTCACGTTAACTTAGAAAAATATATTTTTTTCTGAGCTTCAAGGGACTGTAATTTCAACACGAGTCCTCCATGCGATCCCGACATAAAGGATCTTGACACACAGACGGACGGACGGACAGTCGGAGTCCAAAATTATCCTATACGGGTTAAGGGCAGATGTTCTATCGTTGCCTAAAAATAAATTCAAATCATTCATGAAAATCTCTATGTAAAACAGTCTATTATAGAATAGACAACTGTATTAACAACTAGCTTTCGCCCGCGACTCCGTCCGCGTGGATATTATTTTAAAATTTTGCAACCCCGTTCACTCTCTTAAGGGTTAAATTTAGAAAAACGGCGAAACACGTGTTCAAACAATTGTGTTGAAGAGTATTTATTTCAAGTTTCAAGAAAATCAGACAACATTTTTTATGCGTCCCATAAAAAATTTTGGCAACCCTTTTCGCCCCCTTAGGGGTTGAATTTCAAAAAATCCGTTCTTATTCCTTGCCTACATTATATATAGACCCTCTGTGCAAAATTTCAGCTTCCTAGGTCAAACGGCTTGGGCTGGGCGTTGATGAGTGAGTCAGTCAGTCAGTCAGGACTTTGAATTTTATATATATATATAGATAGATAGATAGATAGATGTAAGTCCTTGGCAGTAGATTAATTCCACTGCGAGTGTTGTTATTTCCACAATCTCATAAGTAAATTATTTCATAATTAGTGTACAAACGGCGTGATTGTATTTTAATAACTATCATATTTACATTTTATAACTGACAAGAGCTCAATCTGCAGGTTTTCTTAAGGTCATTCGAATGGTGGTGTGGTTGAAACTGGTGATGGCTGACCCCTGCGTTATGCTCGTAAACGGGTGCGTTCGTGTGTCTGGCCGCAGCATTGATGTCATATTTTCTATTTTTCTGAGAAAATTAACATTTGTACTAGCAATTAAAGTTTTTGATGACAATCATGGAATCTGATGTATTAAGTTTAACCCTTCGGGTCGGCGGCTACCAAATGGTAGCGGGTACTCCGAAAGCGAATTTAAACCTTATATTCATTAACGTCGTTCTAAAGTCCCTTGTCCTTTGCTGCGCCTGACGGGTAACAGTTGAGAAAAAGGTGACCTGAGAAAAGACGTCAGAGTGCAGTGGTTTTACTGCTGCGTTTCTCTCTACTACAAATAGTACTTACACTGACATTCAGCAAACAGAATGTAAACGTAAAGACGTTGAAATAAAAAAAAAAGATTTTGTTGATTCCTTTTGAGAAGGAGAATTACATACAACTCGGTGACCCCAGTTCGGAGGACTGGGGATTGGTAACATACATTTTGAGACGAGATTTCTATATTAGATTCTTGTACCCCAGAAAATAAATACATAAAAATAAATAGAAATTACAAAAGAAAAGGCATAGAGTATGGCATATTTGCATATATGGCCTGTACCTTCCTCAGGGAAGAGACCCGTACCCCTCGGTGGGGACATAATGGGTTGATGGTGGATGGCATATTTTTCATTCGATAACTTTCACACTTAAGATCTAAAAAAATTTTACCTTACTTTACGGTTTTACATTTTTAGATAATTCTGGTGGACGACGCGAGCGAGCGGAAGTACCTCCAGCAGGATTTAGACGACATTGTCGCCAAGTTGGACAAGGTGCAGCTATTGCGTGGCAAAGAACGCTCCGGATTGGTTGGCGCGCGGTTGATTGGTGCGAGAGAGGCCACAGGGGACGTCCTGGTATTTTTGGATGCTCACTGTGAGGTCAGTATGAAGACACAAGGAGGTGTTTGCCCTTCATTATCCATCAATCCATTATGGCCCCATCGAAGGGCATGGGTCTTTTCTCTGAGGAAGGTATAGGCCATACTCCACCATGGGGGCCAAGTCCGGATTCGTGGAAGATTGTAAAACTAGTGGCTGGTCTTAATGTCAGAAGTTTTCAAGCCGCCCTAAGGCCTCTGACTGGCTTAACGACTGCCATCTATTGACGGCAGCCGGCACCAACTGCAGCCTTAGTTGCCCCAATGTGCCCTTAACCTAAGTTTATTGAGTGTTCTTTCACTACGTCATAGAACAGTTACTATAATATCTGGATACATCAAGCACTTCAAATTTAACCGTATCTCAGGATACGCCTGCTCCCCACTTGCGAAAAGCTCACAGTGCAAAGACCTGCCTCGGTGCAGCTAGTGAAAGCTGTATCAGTGCAGTTTATAAAACCTGATGTGTGTGAAATTGTAGAGTGAAGCAGCGTAGAATCTTCTTTGATGTCTGGACATAGTCTAATGTTTAGAAAGTTAACTTATCTAGCCTAATAGTTTGTTCCTTTCCGCAGGTAACAACAGGCTGGCTGGAGCCCCTTCTAGATCGGGCGGGCAGCGATGACGTCTTCATCTGTCCACACATCGACCTCCTCTCGGACGATACGCTAGCTTACACGAAGAGCATCGACGCCCACTGGGGCGCTTTCAGCTGGCACTTGCATTTCCGTTGGCTCTTTCCCAGCAAAGAAGTGATGCTGAAAAAGCACGATGACCCTTCTAAGCCCTACCCGACTCCGACCATGGCTGGAGGACTATTTGCTGTCAGAAAAAGTTTGTTCTGGAGACTTGGTGGCTACGACGAAGGTATGAAAATATGGGGAGGCGAAAACTTGGAGTTGTCGTGGAGAGCCTGGCAGTGCGGCGCCAGAGTGGAGATCACGTCATGTTCGCGAGTCGGGCATATTTTTAGGAAGCACAGTCCGTACAAATACCCCGGTGGTGTAAGTAAGGTCTTGCACACGAACATTGCCCGCGCTGCCACGGTTTGGATGGACGAATGGGCGGACTTCTATTTCAAGTTCCACCCGTCCAGCGAGGCGTTGAGGGACCAGCAGAACGTGTTCGACCGCGTGCAATTGCGGAAAAACCTCAATTGTAAGAGTTTCCAGTGGTATTTGGACAACGTGTGGCCGCAGCACAATTTACCGACTAAAGATCGGTGGTTTGGCAGGATAAAGAACGGTAGGGGGGCTTGCTTGGCTCGAACGCCTGGCTCGTCAGGCTTGGGAGGGCTGGCGGTAGGCGTGGAATGCGGTGACGGCAGCAATTTGGAAAAGTTAGTTGTATATACGCCTGACGGTCGCATTATGGTTGACGAAGGCTTATGCTTGGAGGTAGGTAGCGGTAGGGTGCAATGGAAAGCATGCAACGATTCCAAAAAGCAGGTCTGGAACCAAATAGTTATGTCGCTGAGGGATAGCAACGGTTTGTGCCTGAGGTTGTCTCTAAAAGGCAATGATGAAGCAGGAGTGGGGGACCCGGTAGTCGTGACCAAGTGTCGCAAAGGCAAGGATCAGAGTTGGTACTTTGAGCGCGTTCCTTGGCAGTGAATATAGAGAGGTCAGTTAAAAGAAAACTCTGGAGAACCATTTTCTTCTCCTACGTTGTGTGAGAGGGAGAGAGACAAATAGATTTTCAATTACTTCCTTTAAGTAATCGTTGTATAACCAGTTACACATCAATTAACGCAGTTTAACGCCGATTAACGTGGGATACTTTAGTCGTGATCTGAATGTACGAAATTGTAATCAGGGCTCAGCTTTTTTTTGCAAAGCACAGTGGTGCTTTTTGAGTAGGACTTATGAAAGCGCTAAAATGAAAAGTTGTAATGTTAAAAGTTAAGTAAGGACGTAGTTTGTACGAAACAACATGTGATAATTTTAGATCTAAAAAGTATCGACAAAATAAATACACGGTACATACCTTGATAGGATAATCGATGCAATAAAAGTACATTCGTAGCAGTTCAAAAAAATTATCGACAAGTCAATATTGACCAATTAATAAGTAATAGGTACGTTACTCGTAAGTTCAAAGAGTTAAGAATCTCATTTTATCTTGTAGAAAGCAATAAGGAGACTGCCTTGTATGTATAAGGTCTAACAAAAATAGATAATATGCATATATTTTCGGGGGTCAAATACAATGTATTGAAGATTCAATGAATGAAGATTCTCAATGTATAAATTATCATGAAAAATGGTTTTTGAATTATTTTAAGCATCTCGATTGGTTTGTTATGCTATTGTAACTTTTCTTTCTTTTCTTAAGGTCGATAACACTATTACGCCCGTGCTGTTTTTCATTCACTCTAGTAAGAAAAGTACCGTTAGCATAAAAATATAATAGAAATATTTAAACACAAAAAGAAATTGCAGATTTCTATAACGATTATTACGATATTAACTAGGATATATTAAGAATTAGATACTTATTATATACAATAGGCTAGTTGCCCTAAAAAAATTAATTAGTCCGTCTTTTAGATTATTCAAAAATAAGGGACACGTATTTTTTTATTTGTAAATTAGATCAAAAATGACAAAGATATAGCCCATTAAAGTTACGTGTGACGTCACGCCGTGCTGCATTTTTTAGCACGGAGTGACGTCACACGTAACTTTAATGGGCTATATTTTTGTTTAATCGAAAAAAGAAAAAGTAAGTGTCCAATATTTTTTTATAATCTAAAATACGGACTAAATAGAATTTAATTATTTTGACCCTGGGAACTACCCTATTATAGGTACGGTCAACATCACAGTAACCTTTACACCCGTGCACTCTGCTCGCTTACGTGGCGGGCGATTGTGAACCTAATACGGTTGGTATGCTCTCTATGTGGGTGTTTTTTTCGATGTGATGGCCTTGCCTGGTTACCATAGCACAAGGTATCCTAGTTTGGGACCAGGTCAAGTAATTATGTTGTGTGGGAGATTATTATTTATATTATGGCACTATTTGACCTCAGAATATATCGTTATTTATTTTTGTTAGGCCCGGTAGAAACAATTTTATACCAAGTACCTATAAATAGACATCATTTACCATATCATTGCTCATAGGCCTTTTAAGGCTTATCCCATAGTATTATTTCTGTGTGTTCTTTTGTAAATATTACGATTGTATGTTATTATTTTACCGCGTGAATATTTCTCTATTATGTACAAATTTGCAATATTTAAAAATACTCTCTGTACATTGTGCAGTAATTGTTTTGCTATTCGGCAGCTTTTTACAAATTTTGATAAAAAAATATTAGTTTACTGTTTCTAGTCTTTTTATTTAGTTTATATCGCAATATTTTTAATGCAATATATTTTAAGAGACCAATCTCTTTGTGTACATTCCATAATATATAGCAACAAAAGAATGTAATTACGAATATTTGGGTATTTATTATACAGGGTGTAACGTAATTTTAACATGGTGTTCTACTCTTCAATATGTACAGTCGACAGCACATCATCCTATACACACATGTACTCTACTCCGTTGCATTACGGGCGGCTTTGTTACTAAAATGTGAAAGTTGACATGCTGTCTTCTGTACCCTTGTACTATGGGGATATTTTTGTGTCTATAGTGTTTCACAAGTCTGGAACGCTAAATTTACTTTCGCATTTTTGAAATTATGTCCATTATGTTGACGACCTCTGTGGCGTAGCGGTTAGCGCATCTGCTTGCCGTGCGAGAGGTCTCCCGGCTGGAGAGAAAAAAAAAACTCCATGTCTTGGATGTTTACATGTTTGTGACGTCGCTGTTTCTGGTTCCCACGACACAGGGTATCCTAGTGTGGGGCCTGAAGCAATGTATGTCATCATCATCACCAACCCATTATATCCCCACCGAGGGGCACGGGTCTCTTCCCTGAGGAAGGTATAGGCCATACTCCACCACGGGGGCCAAGTCCGGATTGGTGGAGGCTTGTAAGACTAGTGGCTGGTCTTACTGTCAGAAGTTTTCAAGCCGCCCCTAAAGGCCTCTGACTTGGCTTAACGACTGCCATCTATCGACGGCAGCCGGCACCAACTGCTTAACGTACCTTGCGAAGCACGGAATCGCTCGGAAAAAATGCCACTAGCGTTAGTCATAGACGGTGACCCATCCATGGACTGAACGCGCCGTATGTTGCTTAACCTTAGTGATCGTTCAAGATCACTCAGGCAGCCCCGGCTACGAGCGATTCAGTAGCAATGTGTATGCCTGTGTGTAAATGTTTATGTTTTATAGTGAATGGGACCGTCTAGTTGGTATCAACGTAGAATACGAGGGCTGCTACTTATGTATGCGGAATAGAAAAAATAAACAAATGTATATGGCTAAATATGCTTTTATTGTTTTTCAAAGTATTCTCCACTATGATTGATGCACTTTTGCATTCGATGAAACCAATTTGTAAAACACTTTTTCCACTCTGATTGAGGTATCTCCAAAACGTGCTGTTTGAACGCATCTACGGCATCTTCACGGGTCGAAAATCGTTGACTACGTAATTTATTCTTTACATTTGGGAATAAATAGAAATCATTGGGAGCCAAATCAGGGCTGTACGGTGGATGACCCATCAATTCTATTTTTTGACCATCCAAAAATGTAGTTGTTTCCTTAGATGTATGACAGCTGGCATTGTCATGGTGAAGTATGATTCTGCGTCGCTGGTTGTTTTGGCGTATTTCTTCAAATACTTCCGGCAAACAAATGGTCGTGTACCACTCCGAATTAACCGTTCTGCGATTCTCCAGTGGTATTGTAGCCACATGGCTACCAAACTGTTGATTGTTGTTTAGTTTCGGGATCGTACGCGTAGATCCAGGATTCGTCACCTGTGTAGATATTATAAACAGTTTTGAGTCGCATCCGTTGAATTTTTTTAAGGTTTTCTTGCACCATTCGACGCGAGCATCTTTTTGATCCTGAGTTAAGTTGTGCGGGATCCAACGCGAACAAATTTTTTTTACAGACAAATGTTCATGTAATATTCTATGAATGCTAGTCATACATATGTCCAGAATAGCCTCCATCTCGCGATACGTAACATGGTGGTCTTGCATTATTAGTTTTCGCACAGCTTCAATATTTTGTGGCACAACCACCGATTTCGGGCGACCTTCTTTAACTTCGTCCGTGAGCTTACTGCGCCCGCGATTAAACTCACTAAACCGGTGATACACAGTCGTTTTTGATGGAGCTTCACTTCCAAAAGTCGAAGTTAATTGATTTACGCACTGTTGTTGCGTTAAACCACGTCGAAAATCGTAATAAATCATAGCACGAATATTTTCACGAGTAAGTTCCATTTTTTCAGCGAAATGACATTTTAAACCCAATAAAAACAAAACACTAACGTATATAAAAGAAAAATAATAGCAGCCAGTATTTAAAAAAAGAACGATTTTGACCATGGAGGTCAGACATTGCGTTTAAAATTATTGGAATCCCAGATTCCGCATACATAAGTAGCAGCCTATGTACGCTATTTTAGCGTATTCTATTCGCGCGACCATTACCTGTATTACATCCTGTATATGTATAACGTAGTAAAACAAACCGTAGGTATTTTCGTAGTCTATTCCTTAAATACCCGTGAAACTAGTTGATGAGCGTAAGTAAGATGCCAACTTGTCATTGATTTACAAAGTTTTAAATTCCTTCTTCCCCGACATCACAAACATGTATGCAAACAGGATTACATACATGTTTATGATGTCGCTGGTTCTGGTTCCCACGACATAGGGTATCCTAGTGTGGGGCCAGAAGCAATGGATGATTTAATCCGCGCGCAACCAGAATGAGATGAAATGTTGTCGAATTGAATTGAAAAAGGGGTTCATAATGCGCATCCAAATAAAACATAGTCCGTAGTGTGGGCTTTGCTGTCTATTTATTGAATGTATTATGGACTGCCAATAATAATATTTTTTATCCCTTGTTCGGATCTGGGCTGTAGGTACACTACTAGCTGAGATTTATTTGGATGTGAATTATTTGGTTGGATCGACCGAAATTAGAATATTGTAGGTTCATGGCTCCATCTCATTCTTTACCTACTCACGCTCTGATCCAGTTAACGGTATAAAAACGGGTAAACAAGGAAGATACCATTCTGTAACAGGGTTGTGTAAAACTACTGAAACTTGTATAAAATTTTATCTGTCACAATGTAACCTAAATATAACATAGTTCGACCCCGGTGCGCCCAGAAAAATGCAAGCGATTCTATTTTTACACTTTTGGATCGTTGAAATAAGGTCCATTCTAAAATACAATAAAATACAGTAGAACCTTTTTCTCGAAATTTACATGCCTTGGTTTATTTGATGCAGATTTTGGATGACACTTCTCAAGCATTTTGAAGGCTTGTGCCGGTGTCATGTAACTACAATTTATTGGTTACTATGACAATTGCATCGCCATTTGATCAACAAATTAACTAGTAGGAAGACGTACGCAATGTGTATCGAAGTGTTGTAATAAAATATGAATTGAAGTTTCTTGAAAATAGTATCGTACCTCCAAAAGAAACAGAAACGCTTGCACTTTGTCTAGAGGCACAGATGTGTCATATTTCGATGTAACTATTCTACTAAAACGAGCTAAAACAACTGACAGCTAACTGCCTTGGAATTGTTGACGAATGTTATTGAAAATAACGTATTAAAATCTTGTTTAAACAAACTCTGTTTCGTTTCTTCACCTCAGGACGTAGTACGAAGCGATCAGTATACTCGACACTAGTGTCAAGGGTTTCGCTTTTATAGACCATGCTGTATTACAGTTATCCCCTCGACAGACGAAGCAACGAGCGTCGCTGTGGCCCCTAGCTCTTTCTACGGCGACTAGGCCCAAACAAACAGAGTCTACTTGAGCTCTTGGGACGCAACCTCTTAGGACGTCCACTGTGTTGCCAACTGGAAAGGAACAAGAGACGGGAATTAGTTTACACCAAAAAAACAAATCGCCAAGAGCGAGTCGAACTCGCACACCTATGATACATACATCCATATTTGTGATATTTAGCAAACGTGTTTTCACTTTGATACTCGTAGCGGGAATTCAACTGGGACTTTTTTTCCACCTGGGGTGCAATTACGTAAGACTCCACTGTGTGTAGTAGTAGGTAGTCTGTTTTAGGCCTTTTGTTCCCGATGCCATACCACCTCATGTCACACTGTTACGTTCTGGGACTTTTTTTCCCAGTAGGTATCTCATACTCCTACTCATGCTATCTGCCCCCGGGTTCGGGATTCTAGATTCTTTGTTGAGAGCCCTAAAAATTACTGTCTACAGGATTGAAATATATTATACAGACATATACAGTCATTATACAATTTATTTTCCTCGTTCGCGCTAGCTACCCCTTTGACTCCTTTAATTGGGTTCCATTTGGTACCCGCCGGGCATGGAAATATAAGAAAAAAAACAGGGTTAATAAGAATGTTTCTGTACATACTTCTCAAATAGCGGCCCGGTTCTCTAATAGCTGCCAACTAAAAAGATTCAGCTCATTATTGCGTACATACTTACATGATTTGTTATCAGGTGTAGCGACCATTTTCAAACAACGGTACTCGATTGGCACCCTAGAGGCGGTGCCAGGAGCGTGTCCCAAATTGTGCACCCATTCAGCCGAGACCCAGTTTGAAGGATGGCATTCTGCCGTGGATCCTGGATATGCAGCGTCCTCTTGCCGGCACCCTAGACAACGTTGAACGTAGCAGTTTTCACTGGCCGCTGAAAAAATAAAATACTATCACGATTTTTACTCATGAAGAGCATAAAAAAAGAAAAAAACGTACTGGATGCTACTGTCTAAAAAGGTTATATTTCAAGAAAACTTAATTGCGACTGGCTGGTAGCCATTTGTCTTAACTACCTACACCACGCAATCTTAAGTAATTTTTCCCGCGTTTCGCGCCATTTTCCTCGACCATGTTGATTCGCATCGAAGGCAAACACGTAATTATAATGAAAACAGCGGGAATCCACTCTCTGCGCCGGTCTGCGATCCCTTGACCGTATGTTGCGTGCAAATGGTAAATACTAGGCAATTTAAGTAACTTTCTTTCAAGAGACTGCACTGAATAAATAAGTTGTTTAACAAGATGATATACGTGAGTTTGCGTGCACTTTCAATTTGTAAACTACACGCATGTGTCGTCAGTTATGGATCTATTTAAGCCTTTAAGGTCCAAGATTAGCATCGTCATCTCATTAGAATAAACACATGTCTCCTCTCTATTCCCTCCTTCTCCAGCCCCATAAGAAAGTGTCATCAAGGCTTGTCATCGAATACCGTAACCACAGCAATTGCCACTGTACTGTATTCAATTGCAATAAGGTTTACTTTGCTCTCCGTAGAGTGTTGGCTCAGATGTAGTAGAAAACATGTCCATAATGAGGCGTGTCATATACTTTGCTAGACCGCGCGGTCTGCGGACCAGTGATGCGTAAAGCGATAGCCTCGACGGACGCCGGCGCCGATAGTCGATTCCTAATGAAACACAGCCTTTTGGTCACTACAATTATTATTAATGATCTAGACTTGTACAACTATATCGTTATCCACTATCCAATAGCTAAGTGTACCGGTGAGTGCGTCTTTTTTAAAAAACGATTCCCACTAAAACGGCACTTAGTGAGGCTTATGTCGGTCTTAAAACAGATCAGACAGATCTTAACTAAATTATGATTTATATTAATTTATATTTATTAATATAGATTTATATAAATTATGATCGACGGCCTCTGTGGCGCAGCGCTAGTTAGCGCATCTGGCTACCATGCGAAAGGTCCCGGGTTCGAATCCCGGCTAGGGGACAAAAAAAACCCCAGGTCTTGGATGTTTACATGTTGGTGATGTCGTTGTTTCTGATTCCCACGACAGGGTATCCTAGTGTGGGGCCAGACGCAATGTACGTGTCTGTATGTAAATGTTTTATGTTTATAAAGTCAAAGGTCCACGTTAGAGCCCTCCGCAACTTAGACTCGTTAAATGTCCCTTCAACTTACTTCTTTAAGTGTCTTTAATCTTTGGTGAACATTGTACACGCGAGTGAATCAATGTCAAATACTAAAGCATGTCTCGAAGTTAAAGACATCATCTTTAAAATATATTGTGCCTAAATCAAGAAAATGCTAATTAATTTTCGGCAAACAATTGGTTCTGTTTTACTTTCAGTTTCTACATTTTATGCCAACTTCTGTTATTTTCCAAGTATCGCGTGCTTCCCTCGCGAGCGTTTGTGGTTTCATCAGTAATCATTTGAGAAGAAACCTCGTCGATAGAAAGCGGCCTATGATAGGCGTCTGACATAATTGCTCACGCCTTGTTGCGTGCATCTCGTCCAGTTATTGAAATCGTATCTCCGGCTATTTTGCGTACGGTTGCGATGATAGTTGCGACACCGAAACTAATCTGTGCAATGCAATAGGAACATTTGCACGTTACCCTTTTTTATTCGCGGTTTTGTTGAAACTAATTATGTTTTGATTGCATTGGCAGCCAGCGTACCGCATCCATATTCTTGCTATATATTATTGAAATTGCCCACCTACTATTCTAAATTAGCTTCTACTAAGTTTGGCTTACTCAATCGAATTAAACCACAGAACAATGCACAGGGCGGAATTTAATCCCACTGTAAGGTGCTGTGTCGGAATCACTAAGATCCTAACCACTTCTCCGTCAGTTTAAATTTTGTCTTACTGAGCCTAAAAGGGCCTCCAATTAAACCGCAGCTGTTTCCATGTTATCAAATAATAAGAGATAAGATAGAGCTAATGCAGTGCCGCCGGTAAAGAATTGACCCATTTCCTCGAGCGTCGCATTAATATTAAAAGAGGTGCCCAGAGTGCCCACGCGTATGGCTTGGTACAACGTTTCGTCATCCGAGGTGCGCTTGACAATGTAAATACGATTGTCAACACAGTAACAAATAAATATTTATACAGAAGTCGTTGCATGATGAGTCGGTATACAATTGTGGCTAGGACGCGAGGGCGTCATTCATGGCGTTAGATTTTTTGTTACATCAATAGGTAAGCAGTGTACGTTTTATGTTTGAGAAGTTTTATTTTGTCACTGTGCGTTTTATAGACATAACCGGATTAGGTTGGTAGGATGGAATTTATTAAACAAGCTTAAATAATCAACTTACCATAGTCCGGGAGCGCGAGCACAAAGAGTAAAATGTACATTTCCATCGTACAAACGCGTCTGTACTATCAGTGCACTCTTATCAAACTAATGTACCTTTGTTCCAACTATCTTTGTAAAACGAAACTGTTATCAAAAGGACAATAAATTTTACTGGCCGCGTGGACGAATGGTGACAAAACTCTGCCTAAAATATCGAAACTACGTCAGTCTAACTAGAACGTATCACACTGGCTTATGAGATTCATCGACCAAAATAAATTTGCTGTTGAGACGCTTTATTGGCTTTAGTTAGTAAAGGTACGCATGTGGCTGGTTTGCATGTTTTTGTTAAAACATATTAGAGGTTTGGTAATTTGGTAGCGTGATAGATAGGTACATTTTAATATCCTTACGCAACTAATACACGCAGGAGATATAAGTCATTGTCCTTGGTGTCTCATTTATTATTATGCGTACGTATTTAATATAATAATATATGGAATAAAGTAGGTTAAATTCAAAATTCAATAAACAAGTAGCTGTTGACATTTAATGACTGATGAATCGGTCGTATCACCTTTCTAAAGTCACTCATAACATACGAGTATTGACAGTGATTTGAAGGATTTTTTTTTGAGGTTTAGGTACTAACGACATCAATGGAAATCACGTTAATAGTGATTTTTAGGACCTAGGTACGATCGGAGAACCTGGCATTGTGTACCTGGGAATTGATGGCATTTATGTCGAAAACGGCCGTTCTTTTTGGTATTGGTAAACGTAACACTGACACTTTTTGGAAAAACAATCACTAGAAGAAGATTATTTGGTGGCGCTAAGAAAAGATTATTCCCCTTGACATCCCCTTAATAACCATGATTGCTCTCTACGTTGTAGAGTGTGTATGGATATTGGACGGATAATGTAGAGACAGGCGTCATTTAATTTTAATTTTAGTCCGCCAATTGTACTATGCATCTTTGTAAAAAAAAATGTGTTTTGTGTTTTTACTTGTGAACAATATAGAATATTCTTATCTTAATTGTACGTTTATGGCAAATAGACCATATTTTTCTTCTCCCAATTCGAACCTAAAAGGGATAATAGAAGCTAATTAAAATATTAAAACTAATAAGCTCGGCAAAACGTGGGCCCAGTTCTAGTGATTGGTGCCTCTGCCTACCCCCTCAGGGATAACGGGCGTGTGTTTATTTATTTTTTTATTTTTAAATATTAAACTTCGTCTTTAAAATATCTTATTCCATTGGTGGAAAAAACCTGGGTGCTTTCCGTATTAAGACTGTTAAATAAATTATCTCGTGCAGTTTTTAATTTATTACTAATATTTTAGTCACAAACTGAACCCTCAGATGATCGCTAAATAAGGTACAAACACTACTACAAGTCGCTCTAATGTACTCTACTCTCTCTCTCTGTCACTAACTCAGCCTTAGTCCAAGTTACTGATGTTCTTGTGTGGTTCCCACTATACATGGAATCCTAGATTATGACCAGACAGGAGAAGTGTTTTTGTTGTATGGATGTATGGTCAAGTCAGAAGGCTTAGGGCGGCTTGAAAATTTCTGACAGTAAGACCGGCCACTAGTCTTATTAGCCTCCACCAATACGGACTTGGCCCCCGTGGTGGAGTATGGCCTTTACCTTCCTCAGGGAAGAGACTCGTCCCCCTCGATGGGGACATAATGGGTTGACGATGATGATGGATGTTTGGTATGTTTTTACAGTAGGTAAGTACAATTAATTATTATTCTTAGTGTGTATTGTGGTGTCTTCATGAACCATTTTTTAGTGAGCATCAGTGTTCACTATTTAGAGGACTAGCTAAACCCGAGCTAAAGATAAAATGAAACAAACGGCGGCGGCGCAGGCGCACGACGTGCGCGGGAGTATCTCACGCCATCGTCTCCGCGCGCACGCGCCGCGCGATTCTATCGCATGGGTCACTGTGTCGCGCAGTCACGCTGCTGCGTTTATACTGACGGAAAAAACTTTCTGTGGACGCCTCTGAACTAAGTCAAGTCTTTTAATACTACTTTTGGTCTAGTCCAAATATAACTTCGCAATAGATAAGAAGCTGGAGTAGATCTATTTTAAGTAAACCTCGATTAGATTAATGACTGATACCAGCTAACGAAGCTAAGCTCTTGTTATCTTTACAAAAATACAGTCGAATATTTCCCAAGATACGCTAAGGTACGATACCTAAGGTAAAATAAAAGACTTGCTTTGGTTCGCCAGGTCTAAATACAGCTTTAGACTATTTTAGCGTGCTCTACTGTACTCTACGGGGTGGATAGTGATACGCCTGTTAAGGCGCAGTAACTGTTGTTATGTAACGATTTGTTACATGTTACGTCTAGTTTTCATGCTTTTGTGTGAATATAAATGGCTTATTTCTGGGCTTGATAGAAAGCTGACGTTTGGCTTATACTACTTCAGTAGACCTGCGAAACTATTATGTCCATAATATTCTCTGCATTAGTTAGCACCTACAGGAGTCAGTAAATCTATTTTATAATATGCACAAATGCTGACAATGCACAGATGCACAAAACCAAAGTAATTCACTAATGCATAAAAAATACACGGTTGAAAGAAAAATCGATGTTCGAAAGAGGTCTACCGTTAAGGTGTTTGTTTAATAAAAAATAAAAACCAACTTCATAACACTACCTGACTAGAAATGTTGACAAAGTTGATCTTTAAATTTGAAATACGTATACCTAGGCATTGCAGAAGTAGTACATTTTGCATTCGGTGCCTAAAATGTACCTATGTGCTGGTCTGAAACTTGACACCGACCCAAAAATATACTTCTTATTCTGCAATTCTTACACAGTGTTATGAAGTCGGTTTTTATTGAAAAGAATATTTCACGTTTTTTTAACAATCGCCAAATTACCCAGGGCCTCCTTACGATATATTTTGTGAAAGATATACGAGTACGTTTAAATATTGCTAAAGTATTGCCCCCTTATTTCAGATCTATATCAGATCTTTACCAAATATTTTTTTTAAATAAAATATTTCTACACTGAATTTAAAGGCCGTATTTTTTTAAATTGTGTCTTTGTTTTTAGTGCTGTAGAGTTTTAAAGTCGGTTTTTACATTTTATTTAAAAAAAATAGTTCACAATATTTTCTGAATGTCAATCACTATTGCTCCAATTTGTGTTTTTCGAAAGCAATTGTAAGTCACTATAAAAACACAAAATCGCTTCAAGTGTGCCTTTGAAATTTGAAGAGTTCCCTCGATTTCTCAGGGGTCAGATTCTGACTTGGTGACCACTGTCGGTCTACCTTTTAAAACAAAAAAAAGGAATTTTTAAAACGGGCCTCGGGTCTTCGAGTAATCCGGGAACATACATAAAAAATAATAAAGAAATAAGATCCCGTCGAACCGAGAATCTCGTCCTTTTTTTGAAGTCGGTTGAAAATGGGTCCAATGAGACGCTGTACCAAAGCCAACAAAAATGAATTGTCGAAATCGGTTAAGATTTCACGCCGTCATGAGATAACATAGCCAAAAAAAAGTCTTTAGTAAAAGCCTTCTTTGAAGTCGGTTAAAACTGGTCGGCATTATTCTCTGTAAGTAGGAAATCCATCTTGCTGTTTAATATATCCCGGTGTAGAGAAATGAAAGAGAGTCCCAATCAGTTTATTCGATTATCCTTGCCAAACCGAATAACATCTTCATTGATATCGGTCATATTTCATCAAGCACTTTAATTGCTGCACCGATGTTGGTACACTTGCCATCGCCCTCTTTAGGTCCACAGTAACGAGACATAATCGTCTTTCGATCTTTGCCCTGAGTGTTTTTAAGCGTTATAATTTAAAAAAAGATCCACAAAACTGAACAAATCAGAAGGTTCAAGAGAACCTTGACAGTAAGACCAGCCATTAGTCTTACAAGCTTCCACCAATCCGTATCTTTAAGGACCCGGCGTCCATAAAGGGTTGATGATGATGAAGGGAATCTTAGAACCTAAAGGATGAAGCTATAACTGTCAAATGTCGATTATTTTTATTATTTGTAGTTTATAGGTATCGCTGCTGTAAATATAAACATTTACATTTACATACAGGCACATACATTGCTTCTGGCCCCGCAATAGGATACCCAGTGTCTTGGGAACCAGAAACAGCGACATCACAAACATGTAAGTTTCCAAGACCTAAGGGTTTTTTTTTGTTCCCAGCTGGGATTCGAAACCGGGACCTCTGGTATGGTAGGCAGATGCGTTAACCACTGCGCCACAGAAGTCGTCTATAAGGCCTGTTGAATGTGTTTTTTTCTGTTCATGACTTTTTTCGTGAACTAAAGGTTCTTCTCGGTTTGGTGTTCTGTCTAAAGCTGTTCGAAGCGAGCTGCTTTCACTCAAGGGGTCCAATTAATTCTCGGCCAAAACATTAAGTGTTCGATAAATTCTCTCCGAAAAATGCGGCGGCACAGAGGACCGATAAGAGAAACGACCTCGGGACCTCTCCCGTTAAATCAACGTGGAATAGAAGCTCTACCCTGACTCGAACTGATTTTTTTAATTATTGACAACCGCGCATTTTGTGGTAGCCTGGATTTTGGCTGCAATTTAATTCGTAGGTTCATCGGTGGATAAGGTTCTTTTTATGTAGAAACTTTATCGTCGGCCGGGCTGGTAGGTGAAGTCCCAAGCGCACATACTTCCATCAAACAGGGGATCCTTTAGCAAAGGGCAATATGAAAAGCAACGATGAAGCGAAAGAGATCTGTCAAGATCGTAGCAAGTGGCACATCCTGGTCTTTGCTAACCCTTTCGGAATATAGTTTAGCACCCCTTTTTCATCACCTTCAAATATTGAACTTCGAAACATTCCTTCTTAGAGCACCGCGACTCTTAGTGGATATTATAAAAAAGGAAGGAGGAAAAACAACATTTATTTTAAAAACAGTACACACGCCACAATAACAAAACAATAATAAATATTGATATAGAAATCATACAAAAAAACAAAGAAAACTTCGCGGTCACGTCAAAGGTCACGGTGCTTTTGCTATTATAAATGGTAGCTGAAACAGCAGTATGCTGATGGGCCAGCCCTCAACGCTGATTTTCGCTTTGTGTCGCCTGTCACTAAGTTCCGGTTTTGCTATTGATGAAAATGGACTGCTATTTCAGTTTAGATTTAGCTAAATAATATCTACCAAATATCTACAGTAGAGAACGAAGGGTGCAAACAGCTGAGCTCTATTAGGTAACCGTCGTATATCAATGCAATAGATTGGTAGGTCGGAAAATTTATCTGATGATTTTTCATGTGACGTCTGAAGATCATACTTCTGCTAGTCACTGATTAATTAACTATTCACGTACCTACGATAGAAGCAGACGTATCGTTTGACTGTTTTGAGTATGACCCTGAGCAGTGCTTCTCTCGTTTCCCTTGAGTTTCATCGCGGCAAAAGAGGCTTTTTATTTATCATGGACAATTTGTTATTGCCACTCGTCTTGCTTTCCGGTAGCTGTGTAATTGAATCTTCTGGTTTTAGCCGATGATTAACGATGCCCGTTTGATTCGGCTATCGTCTTCTTGATTAGTTAGATGTTTGGCTGCTTAGCTTGGTTAATTTGTCTACTTTTCTAGGGACATTTGTCAGCCATTCGTTTCGGTACAAGATGCTCCAGTTGAAGACAAGTGGATTTTTAATCTGATTGGCTTCCTCATTTTGTGGACCCCTACTGGGAGAATAAGTTTGTTGTAATTCGCTTTGGTTTAAACGTTTGATGTATCGTTTAATTTTATTAATTCAAAATTGGTAAATTTTATGCGAAAACTTATTTTTAGGTTTTATTCAGCATTAATGCTGAGGCTCGGACCGAAAGAGAGAGCGCTATAACGTGATGCAGTGTCTCTTTTGCTCATTTTTCCAGCGTTTTCGGAGTAAATAAAATCGCGTTAAAAGAAAAAAATATCTATGAATAAAAAGTGGTTTTCTTCGAAATATCACGTTGTTCTTGCAAGGGTGCGATATATAACTTTTTTGTTGAGATACCACTGGCTACGCTCTTATTTTAGGTACTTACCAAACATGATTCAAAAATCACTTGTAGTTATAGACCAATTACTTGAGAAGCCAAAGTTCCGAGACTTTCCTAGGTCTAGGTAAGTGTAGCAACACTTTATAGGGCTTTCTACTTTAACTAATTGAGAGCAAACATGATTCACTTATCTAATAAGAACATCGCGTATCCATTAGCGCTGTACGTCAAGCGATGTGCATGTTACTGATCCGCGGATGTGTCTTAAATGTTTCCTTATCTATCAAAGGCATCCCGTATAGTCTAATCTTGTAACTACAGACTAAAATAAACTTTAGACTGTACACGTACAGCTTAAAGTGATGAATTCTAGTGTAGAGGACAACAGAGTATATAACTGCATGCCGACACGTTGAACTGAAACCATGACAACTTTGATCTGGCACATAATTTTGCACATCTCACAGATGGATAAATTAATAGAGCTACAATAATACTTATTCTCAAAGTGCTAAAGTCTAAATTCCCCCCGGGCACTGGCGTGAGCAATTGGATGTAAGCACTGGTATACAGAGAAGAAACAGAGGGTTGTCGTAGTCATTACTTATAATACCTTATGTTATTTAGGTACTGAGTGCACTTCGCAATGTGGCCCACCACAAGCGAGATCCGGCGGCGCCCCATTGCACGAGCGACAGGACGGCTCCCGGGGTGTTTTTAGGTATGCCTCTCCTATTATTAGGAGAGGAGAGTCCGACACACGGCCGTCGCCCTCCCCCAAGGGTGGCGGTGTCATGGTGCGTAAAGCATTTCACTCCGTCAAAAAAAAAGAGGTACTAAGTGCAAAGTTTTAAGAACAGGACCTAGATTCTGTAAACGCATTGTAGTACAATGACAACTGCATGAACATGGCTATTTGGTTTCATTGCCGCTTCAAGTCTACGCGCACACACATATTAAACAATCTGGGCGTCAATGGTATTAAAAACCACGTCTCGTGACCCGACCGTGTATCTGTCATCGTACTATAATGGTCTAACAGAATCGAGGCCCAGGTATTTCCTATGCTGTCAAGGGGCTGTTTTATAAAACTACAATTCGCAGTTAACTACGACAGTTCGGTGTAAATTGCAAATACGATTAACCCACAGATTTACAAAACGACCTCGACTGTTACGCGATCCTCGAATTGTCTTATTGTAACTAATTTTACAAAACCCGGCCCAGATGGCCCTTTCTAAGGGTATCGTGCATTGAGCAAAGTCAATCCGGCGTGTCGGTTTTATGTTGAAGACATTGAGTTCAATTCAGATTACAAGTTTAAGGTCAACGTGCGGTCAAATGCGTAAATTGCACGTAAGGTGTGATTTTAACAGTTTTTTTTTAAACATTTTTTTAACATTTACATACAGGCACATACATTGTTGTTACATACAGTTTGGTATTAGTGGGTAGTCTGAATGTGTTAGTTTCAAGACATCGCATTGGGGTCTCAGAAAGCCATATCTGAGCTGCCTTTCCAACAGCCCTTCTATGTTTTCTTACATCTTAAAGCCGCCAGACGTATTTGGTAAAAGATTGTCCAAGTTAGGAAATGACATGACACCTCGGATCGATAGAACGTGCTAATATTTCTCGTAGTGTGCCTCGGTTGAATAGTTACGGAGATAGCGGTTTTGTTTATGCTTTTTGCTTGTAGCTTGTAGGCAAAACAACGCAATATTTGTGCGGGCGTACTAAGCTTGAGAGTACTTAAAGAAAAGTTCAAGTAAATTGATGTTCATTGTATTGTTCTGCTTAGAAAAAAGGTGGGTTTTACTTAGTTATCTAAAATGAGTAAATAATATACCTATGACTCATTTGTGCAATTGGGTAGTTGACAACATGTCAAATAAGTTACTTTTAAAACGGAATTTTGTATGAAAATACCGGTTTATGACGTCATATTTCAGAGCACTCTTTTTATGTTTCATGTATTTAAAAATTGTAATTACTAGTAATTGACTAAAAGAGATACATTTTCCGAAATATATTTGTAATTTTTGTTTTAATCCAGCATATCAAATAATTTATTGTTGGTCGTGTCAACTACCGTATTGGAAGTCTAATACTTTTTCCATCTCGTGGCGCGTTAGCGTATACAGAAACAACCATACATCACACACACCATCACTCACACATACACAAACCCACAACGTACACCAACCAATGCGTATACACAGACTTCAATACATTGTCTTCAATAAAAATAACAATATTAGAATCTTTCAGACTCAGAATAATATTCTGAGCTTTCAGATTAAGTCGATTATGTCATACTTATTAGTTAGGGGAACTATGTGATGAACGCCAAGATATTAATATCCGTAAATAGTAGATTAGTAGCCAAGGGCTGTAAGGCATCAATTGCAGCCCGAGATATTTAGGCGCACGAGCGCAGCGAGGGCGCCTATAGTTCGAGGGTGCAATTGATGCTTACACCCGAGCTAACTACTCTGCTTTACATCTCGATTGTGAGGTAAGTAGAAAAAAACCGGCATTACAAGAATAAAACATTTACCTACTCGTTTTTCTTTTCGCCACTTCATGAACTCGTCGTAAGTTTTCAAATATCTCTCTTTAGAACTTTCAGGCAAAATATTGTTTTTATAATTGCTGCTTCAGCTCCCATTTTCATAGAATCAGGAGTGCAGCTTATATCTTCATCACTTGCAGAACTCATGTTTTTTCATAATTAGCACGTAATTATAAAAAAAATCCCAAAAACAAACAATATAAAGTAACATTTTTCTATTCCCGCCTTTTATCATCTTTTTTTTTATATTTTTTTTAAGAACGAAATTGAGCTTCGCCGTTCGATATTTAAAATTGATGACTAATATACTCATACGAAGACAAGGCTGAATAGCGAAGCGACCTCCTTTGTCATTGGGCTGAATGCATGATGTCTTTGCCAGTATGATGGTTACGCGAACTTTCATGCAGCATTCAATGTTTATGACCCTATTATTGTTAAGACAATAGCACAGGGACCTCTATATATTACAAATTGTAAGTTGGGTGACACTTGCCAGCCTCTGTACTCAGAGGTTGTTAAAAGAACTAGTGCTAGGTTAAATTTGACCGCTGATTTAAACTGCCAGCGCAGACCAAAGAAAAGCCCCCCTTAAAAAACTTAATTTTAGTTAACCAGAACATACAGGGTGGTTTTTCTGGAAAGTTATTAGAATTAGAGTTGTTTTTAGGACAATATAGAGTAGATGTACTTTGCGTCACAGAGCACTGGCTACTAGAGACTCAAATGGTTTTTTCTGTAAATAACTATCAAATAGCCAGTTGCTTCAATAGAAAGTCTGCAAGGCACGGGGGATCCCTGATACTTACAAAAAATCATTTGAAATTTAAAGAACGGAAAGATATTTGCAGACTTTCTGTTGAAAAAGTAATTGAAATATCATGTGTTGAACTGTCTAGACACATTGTAGTAGCCATATACAGACCCCCTACCAGCGATTATAGTTTGTTTGAAACAGTATTGGAGGATGTTTTGAAGGTAGCCTCTAGCAGCAATAAAAAAGTCATAGTCTGTGGTGACTTCAACATCGACTTGATGGCAGACTCCGCTTTAAATACAAAATTGACAATTATCTTCAAATCGTTTAATCTAGTAAGTATTTTTTTCGGAGCCTTCTAGGATAACTGAAACTACTGCCACCTGCCTAGATAATGTTTACTGCGACTGCGATTTTTCAGATTTTTCCACAGTAAATTGTTTAAAGTCAGACCACAGCGGTCAAGTTGTTAATTTTGAAATAGATACGAAAAATGCAGAACCGGTTATCCTATGCCGGCCCGTAACAAGTAAAAAATTAATTTCGTTTAAATCAGACCTAGAGAGTAGCATAAAGACTCAAGAAAGTTATCAAAATGCTAATGCTCATTATATTGAGTTATTCGAAGTAGTCTCAGGTAGTTTTAAAAAAAACTTTAAATTGCGACAGCTAAAAAGCAACGACAATAAAGTAGGATTTAGTGAATGGGCAACGTCAGATATCCGAAAGAGCAGAGACACACTCTATGGACTATATGACAAAAAGACGTATACCTCCGACACCAACTTCATACAATACGTCAAAAAATATTTCAAATTATTTAAGGCCGTCTGCCATAAAGCTAAATGTGATCAAATAAAAAATAAAATCCTACAATGACCGAATAAAATTAAAACAATTTGGACCATAATAAATAGAGAAACAGGTAAAGCAAAATTAGGAGAACGAGATATTTCGCTTAAGATTGATGACAAAATAATAACAACAAATGAAGATATCGCTGCAGCTTTCGAACAGTTCTTCACTAATATACCAATTGCAACCACAGCTCTGTTGAACTCGTCACCTGATCGTGCAGCAACGTTATTACAAGATCATGTCCCCGCGTGCGAACACGATTTCACATTTAATTACATTAAGCCTCATAACATAGTTAAAATTTTTAAATTATTGAATCTCAAAAAAACTGAGGACTTATGGGGTATGTCAGTAAAAATTGTTAGTTCAGTGATACATATTCTAGCATCGCCGTTATCAGAGATATTCAATAAATGCGTAGATGAAGGAGTATTTCCAGACCTCATGAAATACAGTAGGATAGTACCTTTATTTAAAAGCGGTGATAAACAAGATCCAACAAATTTTAGACCCGTCTCAGTCTTACCAGTACTAAGTAAAATATTTGAGAGAATTATCTTGGATCAATTACTTTTGCATTTCAATAATTACAAACTCCTTCATAGTCAGCAGTTCGGTTTTACTAAAGGGCGGAATACAACAGACGCTGGAGTCATGTTACTTAAACATATTTTCAGTGCGTGGGAGGATCATAGGGATGCTGTAGGAATATTTTAAAGGCATTCGATTGTGTAGACCACAAAACACTACTCTCAAAGTTAAAACATTACGGAATAAAAAATGCAGGATTAGATCTTTTAAAATCGTATTTAGAAGGAAGGGTTCAAAAAGCAGACATAAATCGTATTAAATCGTCGGGTTCACTTGTAAAAAATGGGAGTCCCACAGAGTTCCTTTTCCTGGTCTATGTAAATGATTTACCGTTTATGGTACAAAAAATGTGCGAGATAGTGCTATTTGCTGATGACACGTCACTTATTTTTAAAATAAGGAGACAGGAAAATAAGCTTGACGAAGCAAATAATGCTCTCTCGCACGTTCTACATTGGTTTACTGCAAATAATCTATTGTTAAATTAAAAAAAGACAAAATGTATAAAGTTTACCCTACCTAACGTAAAATTAGTTGAAAATAACATTGCGATTGGAAATGAAAAACTAGAATTTGTTGAAGATACTGTATTTTTGGGCATCACAATCGATGCCAAACTACAATGGGGTCCACATATTGTAAAATTAGCACATAGACTTAGCTCCGCAACATATGCTGTAAAAACAATTCGAGAACTTACTGACGTTGCAACTGCTAGGCTTGTTTATTTTAGTTACTTCCATAGTATTATGTCCTATGGTATACTACTGTGGGGCCGGGCAGCAGACATTGAGACTATCTTCATCTTGCAGAAGAGAGCGATCCGATTTATTTACAAGTTAGGTAGTAGGGACTCGCTAAGAGACTTTTTCAAAGAAACTAACATCCTAATAGTTGCAAGCCAATATATATATGAAAATATTATGTACGTTAGGAAAAATATTACAGACTTCGAAACACTTGGTAGCCATTATAACGTTAATACTAGGAATAAACATAAATTGTCATTTCCACGATTTAGACTTGCAAAAGTTAATACTTCCTTTATGGGGCACTGTATAAGGTTCTACAACAAGATACCCCAAGATATATTAGAGTTACCTCCAACGCAATTTAAGAATTGTATTAAGCACACTCTTTGCAAAAAAGCTTATTATAAAATCAACGATTATTTAGAAGACAAGGACGTATGGCATTAAATAGTAGTTTAATGTTAAATTAAATCAGAGTATAAATGTGTCTAGTGTTCAACACATCCAAGATATTATTTTGTAGGTTTGATTTGTATTAGCTTTAAGGTGATTTGAGAAAAGATGGTCAGAGTGGAGTTTTTTTTCGCTGCCTTTTTCTCCACTACAGACGGCCCCAAGACAGCGGCTAACATTATACATAACTATAATTATGTATATTGACATTCAACAAGCAGAATGTAAATTCTTTACGTTGAAATAAAATTTTGAATTTGAATTTGAATTTTTGAAGGAGTGAAGAGTTTTTTTTAAATTACTTACCGCCCTAGGGATTTTCTAGCTACATTATTACCCTAGAGCGCTAATTGGTCACCTACAAACCCCATTTGGGGGTAATAAGGACCTACTTGCCGAATATGAGAGATGTAAAAACAATTTAATTATGGGTATCATTTAAGCTATCACCAATTTAATTAGTTTTGTGTTTCTTAAATAATAGGGTTTGTCCTCAAAATAGTAGATCAGTCACCAAAATGTAGTCACCAAACAATGCAAAATCAGTTCCACAATAAATCACCTAAAATCCTGAGATATAAGGTCTAGTACCAAATAAATGTTTTTGTATGTATTATAATAGGTGTGTCCTAATAAGTATTTAAGCAAACTAATTTAAAGAGATCACCAATAAATCATATTATTTTAATGAGGCAACAAGAGGCAAGGTAAGAACGCATCAAAGTCGAGTCTGTTTTCGATCTTACATAGAGAACCTAACGCTCCTATACTCGCTACGCGCGTCGTCGCACCTATATTTCTGTTGTCACGTATTCTTTACACGATTTATTTGGTGACAGATCTACCATTCTGAGCACAGAGCTATTATTTAAGTAACAAAACTGTTATTATAAGAACGAAGTTTATATTCATGTAATGCAATATAATTTTATTGGTTATCGATCTCTTATTTTACACATATATTAACATTAATTTGATAATTCATACCTGGGAACAATTTTTGTTTATCTGAGAACGAAAATATTTCGTGGCGATAGATCTATTTATTAGGTGATACAACTTGATGACAAATATAAATTTTGGTGATAGAAAATATAGATGCCTTTAATTATTACGTTTACCCAAATTGGAGTCTTTTTAGTTTACTTCATTTAAAAAAATAGAAGCTCGTAGAAGGATCTCAGTTGATGACGTTTTTCCATGCATGACCTACTTCTGGTAACGTAAACTTAGATATTTTTTTTTCGCTCTCTGAAACCAAATATCTGGCCCAGGCTCTCAAAATTACCTATTTCCCAAAAAAAAAAAGTACTTGATAGAAAGAATATTCTTTGTGTGTACGATAAGAATGTGTACGTACAATAAACATAAATTACATTTTCTAGACCTTTTTTATGACAACGAAAATTGAACTGTGTTGTACTTTTGTAAATACTATGTTTAAATAAATATTTTGTGACTGTTTTTTTCGGTGTACAAATCTTTAAGCATTTAGATATGTAGTATCAGTATCACTCATTATCCCTCTCCAACCAAACCGTCTAGTACTGCAGTGTTAATTGCCACTGAACTTACGGCTTCGAATAAAACGTTACTGGCTCTATATTCAGCACTGAATCGAGACGTTATTTGGCAGAGTGATGGCTTCGCGTGTTTGCATACAGCTTGCTGTGTTTTAATCAGAGACACTTGGTCGCTGGTCAGTCGCTGATGGTCCTGCTCACGCCATCATTATTGGGGCATGCTCTCGTATGCATAGTGCCGATACTTAACTGAAAGTTCACACATATTTTTGGTATGTCTTGACCGTTATTTAAATCGATAGGAAATATCTAGTACTTAAAAGACTTCATAGTAAATAACACTAGCGCCACTAAGGGTAAAATCATATATTTTTTGACAGATCCTAAAAATAATTATTAACATGATTGTATTTATTGTAAATTTGTATTTTGCTAATAGTTACCTACAATACTCGTATGTAAATAAAAATATGATATAATAATGATATGATATGATATGATATGATATGATATGATATGATATGATATGATATGATATGATATGATATGATATGATATGATATGATATGATATGATATGATATGATATGATATGATATGATATGATATGATATGATATGATATGATATGATATGATATGATATGATATGATATGATATGATATGATATGATATGATATGATATGATATGATAAGATAAGATATGATATTGTTCATAGTTGCATTGGCTAGTTTTACGCCATGGCTCCATAGAGTAAAACTAGCCGCTCGCTTCACTTTTACCGAAGTTTTTTTTAAGGTCATAACGCAAATGATTAAAAGATTTTTCAGAATAGTCCGGTGAAACTTGAAAAGGTTATTCTATTCATCCATACGAATATTTTTTTCTTCTCTTTACAATTTATCTGACATCATCATACGCAACAAGTGTAACTATCTATCGTGGGTATACTAGTGTAGGGCCAGAAGCAATGTATGTGCCTGTATGTAAATGTTTATTACATGTTCATGTTCATCTTTCTGTAAATGAAATTTTATCAGTGACACCTTATCGCTCACTTGTGTATTATACCTTTACAAAGGTGCATCAGGCTTATTTTGTTCACATTATTTTAATTGTAAATAATGTGGCAGGATAAATTGAATCAAGCGGCATATCCCGCCATTGAGTGCCTTATTGGCATCTCCAACAATTTATAACTACAATTACCCGATTGTAGCCGACCGATTACACAGCACTGTTTGTGTAATTTTTTGCTAAATTATCACCTACCCGACTATGGACAGCTCGTTATTTACATAATAACACTTCATAAAATATGGCATATAAAAAGCGATGGGTGCTAAAACTGTTAAATTGAATTCGGGGAGCCGCGCAAATAAGAAATGGTCGCGCGAAAATTGGCTCGGTCGCCGTTTAAAGTATCGTTAAGGCTTGTCTCGGCCGAGGAAATATTGTAATCGAACGCCGTGCGCGATCGGCGAAGTTTATGGGCTGCGGAAAGCGGCCGCCCATTACTGCGCGCGAGCCTTTGTTCGTTATTCCGTACGCGGAATTCTTTGGGGTGGTTTCTGTTCTGACGCGACCGAATTGATGCCTGTCCAAATTGTGCTCGCTGATTATGCCTGTCGTGGTTCTCGCCCCATTATTTTATTTTTAAACGTGATGACTGATACGCTGGAATTTCGAAACGAAGCGCAGGTTGGTGTCAGTCCTTCCGAGTGTAGCAGAGTGTGGGCACGATTACATCTGTTCTTTGCTCAGTCGAAATCAATCGCGGGCGGACCACTACAAAGGCTCACCCTTGTAGGTACATACGTACGAAACTTTGTTTTTAATAATTAATGTTGCATCTGTACCTCCATGCAAGTTTGCTTAGAGAGCAGTATGCCTAATACAATACTCAGTAGAGTTTCATATAATATAGGGGTTCACAGAAATAGTATAATAAGTGCCTGAAACTGGCGTGCGTGCAAGCAACAGTTAGTTAATGTTGTTGAAGCGTAAGAGATCTAACAGGATATCCATTGGGAATACAGGCGTGAGTTTACGTTATGTTATGCTTAATAATAGTCTAATTTTGGCTAAAAACCGATGTTAAGGCATTAATTGAGGTCAATGACAAGTAAATAAATCGATCGATATAATATCCATTCACGTTTCAGCGGATATCAACAGTAAGAGCTGATGTTTTGGTGTATAAATGACAACTTATTAGTAGCGTTTACGAAATATTCCAGCTGCCGAGTAAGAAGCAATTACTAGGGGAGCTATCACGAGTTGTCAATTTTCAAGTATCAAAATAAAATAAAAGTAAATAAATAAACACAAACGAATCGTTTTAGGGTTCTGTGTCATCGGGACCCTACTCTAATCAGATGAAACTAAAAAAAATATTTCAACGTAAAAATTTATATTCTGTTTGCTGAATGTCAATGTAAAAGGTAAGCTACTGCCTTTGGGCTGTAGTTGTAGTGGAGAAAAGTAGACGTAAGTAGAAAACCACCATCAACTTAATATGTTAAATTCCAACCTTGAAAAGAACAATTTTAAAGTATTAATACAATGATTGATACTTGAGGCCGAAGGCCGATACGTTTCATGTTCCTGCGACAAGTAACAATGCAAAGCCAGATGGGACAAACTTGCCAGTCCGAAGGCCAAGGTCTGTTTTGGCCAAAGCCGAAAACCGAGACGATAAATGTTCCCACGCGTTAAATCTTAACCTAGGTACCTAGCGAGGCCTTAGGCCTAGATTCTGCTAATGCATTGTAGTACAATGACAACTGCATGATCGTGGCGGTTTAGTTTCATTGTCGCTTCAAGTCTACGATCGCACGCGTATTCCTAATTCTAGGAGTCAACGAAATAAAAAAAAAAAATTGTCACGCGACCCGACCATGTAACTGCTATTGAACTCTAATGCACTAACAGAATCAAGGCCCTTGTTGACTTTGTATTGATTTCTCACAGGCGTATTTTGTATCGAGGGACGCGGGATGTGACTTAAAATTCTTTATACTTTAGCTTAGTCAAATACACAATTGATTTAAAAAATAGTGCACTTAAATATTCATCGTAAAACTTATCCCAACTGCAGAGATTTGTGTTCAAGTTATCTGCCGGGCATTATAATGCCCGGAATTATAATTATATACAAAGAAAGAAATATTTACATTTTTTTAAAATTATTTATTCAAGTCACAAAAATACACATTAGGTAAATACAAAGAACCGTCACTGAAACTTATATAGGTTTATCTGTGAGGTGAGTTGCTCTTTGTTACAACTACATTTACTCAACTAAAGAAGTGTTGTTTTAGGGCACACTTATTTGGTTCACACAAGATTTAATAAAAATGTATGAAATAAATCTTTCGTATTTTAATGTGGGTTTCACCAGGCCTTTCTCCAACTGGGTGTACGTTAATGAAATTATGATAAAAAGCATATAATTCCCAATTCAGATGTGGAAACTCGTGAAAACACTTTCTTGCTCTATTAATAAGCATCAGCATAACGGTCAAGCCTATAAAATATAGAGCACCAACTTCTGGAGCGCAGGCGCAGCTAGTTATGTTATCTAGACCAGATAGGGAGGTGCTATACAGCCTATTCGGCTTTACTTTATTGCGTCATTTTGAGATATCCAGCCAGCATAGGACTGACTAAACCCCGTTCCAATAAAATATTTTGTAGGTGTAAACTAGGAGGAACTAATGTTTGCGCAATTTAAGAGTACTATTTAGTATATTCCCAACCTCGAGTGTTCTATCCAAATGGATAGTTGTATCCGTTTTCAATTTAGAAGAAACTTTTCGGGGAATTTTCCTGGTGAAATTTTTTAACTAATTTAACTACAGTCTGTAGTCATCACAGAAATGTAAATATGTTTTTCTGCATTTTCTTACTAGTTTTTTTTTATAACACAGTATTGGGTTGAACATTAGCTCTAATTTTAGCTACGTTTGGGTGATACATTAAATTTGTTTTGGTGTATATCATTCCGATTCGATAAAATTCCGTATAAGCAGCTGCATAGCTTATCTTAAGCATAGCCTAATTTGTTTTATGGCTGAATAAATAAAGCCTGTCTGTTTTGCTCCAACCATTTCAAAGGGAACAACTGATTAACATTCAATTTACGCGGATTTTCAAACCATTATTTATTATTTTATTCTTTTGGTGTTGTGGAGTAAACTAAGTAAACTAATTGATGCAATGAGTTATTAAATTAACCTACCTAACAATTTATTTTCAAAAAGTTTAATAAAATTAGTGTTTCGTACCTAAAACGAAAAAAAAAACAGAATCTGTAAGGAATCACTTTGTTGTCCTTTATCTCAGGAGCACGTGGTGTGGAGGTTTAATACCTAAATTAAAACGTAAGTTGACGAAAAAAAAGATACCCGAAAAAATGTATGTATACATATAAAAACATGGGCAGTGGTGTTGTGTGTTTATAAAAATTAAATAAATAATTCATATTGGTCATTAAAATTATACGAGCATTTTGTTGGAATTTTGTTGGAATGTTGTTTGTACATGTTTGTTTTGTATTTTTGTTTTTGTAGTTGAAGTTCTGATTCGGAGTTTTTCTCCTAATGATTTATTTGAAATTATGAGAAACTAGAGGTCTATTTTAACATAAGATATTATATGATTGTTATTAGGACTTATATGACTTCTATGATTGTTATGTTTGTTTCTAAATAAAGTTAAAATAAATAAAATAAAATAAACATAACTTTCATTAGACCGGGTCCCAAACTAGGTTACCCTATGCTGTGGTAACCAGGCAAGGACATTACAAACATGTAAAATACACCCAGATAATATTTGCATTTAAAAAATGTCTTTGAAGGTCGGAAAAAAACTGCGAGTACGGAACGCTCGTTGGGCGAGACAGACTCGCTCTTGTCCGATTTAAAGTTATTTTATCGTATAATTTTGAAACGTTATCGGATAATTTCAAATAAAACAAAATTAGCATAATGCAGTGGGTAGGCAACACTTGACGTGACCACTCATGGTTTTGTGGCTTTTATATGTTTTTTTGTATTTCTCTCAAAACGGGACCAGAGGGAATTTGCCAAGAAGCATATAAAAGGCGTTTGCATGCTCTGACTTTTGACTTATTGATTTTTTTTCAAAATTGGATAACTTTTCGACGTATTTTTTTTATAAACTATACAAACTTTGGGAACCGTGCCGAACTAATAATCCTACTAAACACAAAGTTCGTGCTAATTAGGCTGCTTCTAAGGTTCAATCGGTTCAGCCTCTATAGGCAGGGTCATGTCTGCTATTTGTCATTGAAGGATAATTTGAAAAATATGGTAAACTGAACCAACTGAATGACATACTTATGTGTTTTTATTTAATCGTTTAATATGTAACTATGTATGAGCATCGCGCGTCATAAAAAATACAACTATAGTCAGATTTTTAATTCCGTAGAATTCTGACAGTTATCATTTTTTGACATGTCAGAGATTAGAAACCTTTTTTGGCCGCGCACATTTTTCAATTTAAATACGAGTGTGAATATCTGAGTCTTCACATTTAATTTGTTAATGAATGTATCCATTTTATAAAGTGTGGAGCTCCAAACTAAAAGAAAATTTAAGGCGAGTGACAATTCTGTCCCTTTTCATGACACAAACAGTAAAAAAGAACAAGTAAAGAAGACATATTTTTATTAAAATATCAAATTTTCATTAATACTAATATCACTATTTTCATCATAATCATCATCGCTGACATGAATTATTAAGTGAGCTAACAGCGGAATACTTCACTTTTCGAAAAAGGTTTACATAACCTTGAATTAGAATAAAATAATGCCAGCTAAAGAATAAAATAAAGTAATTAAAGTTAATTCGACATTTTGTTCGTGATATTGATATATTTGTTATTTTTGTATTATGTCACTTGAGTAAGTAAATATTTGGATTAACCTTTTTGTAGGTAAAACATAAAAAATACCTAGTTAGTGTTTTATTTTTTATTGCCCTCAAATGGGTCAAATTTGTCCCTTTTTCGGTGGAGAACTTTTTCAGTAGCAACACTTATGAATTGTCAGAATTCTACGGAATAAAAAATCAGACTGTAAATGAAGTGACACGCGCCTTTTAATAGAATATAGATCGATGCAGCCTTGAGATCCATCATTGATCTAATTTCATTCATTATAATTTACAGTGGCGGAAAAAACAAGTAACACTATTGCAGATTAATTTAAAGTAAACATTTACATACAGGCACATACATTGCACCTGACCCCACACTTAAAACATGTAAAAATCAAAGACCTGAGGTTTTTTTTTGTCCGTTAACCGCTGCGCCACAGAGGTCGTCAATGATAATTTATTTCACAGAAAATAATTTGATTACTTGAATAGACTATAACAGCTTGCGGCTTGTAGTACGTTAGCGGTAACTAGCGGTTATCGTTGTTGCCAATTCGTTGGTTGGCATAAAATATAGTTAGGTACTTAACAAATTTGTAACATGCAAGAAACCTAATTTAATTTAGCCTCAGCACGTATATACTATTTAGGGACACGAGCTGCTTAGATACAATAGCAAATAATCCCACAGCTCCGCAGCTCCAACGTGGTGTAAGGGCGTGTTTTACTTATTCAGGTGTTAGTGCGGATACAACAACATAATAACAACTTTCATACAACACACTCACTCGACAAGGGTCTCGATTCTGTTAGTGGATTATAGTTCAATTACAGTTACAGCCTGTTAGCTTTTGGAATATACCTCGGGTACTATCGGATAGGATCGGATATATTCGTGAAATAGAAATATCGGAACTAATATGACATTTAATTTACATAACTTTTCAAAATCGTGAAGAAAAGTTTTATACAGAGCAAGAAGTAGTATTAAAACGAAGCCTACTCTAGAGCCCGAGGTATATTCTAAAAGCTAATAGACTGTACAGGGCGGTCACGTGACATGTATTTTAATTCCATTGACGCCTAGAATTACAAACACGCGTGGGCGCGTTTTTTTGAAGCGGCAATGAAATGAAATCGACACCGTAATACAACCGTCATTATTCTACAATGCAATAGCAGAATCTAGGCCCTGGTCCCAAACTAGGATACCCTGTGCTATGCTGACCAGGCAAGGACATTACAAACATAGAAAAACACCCAGGCTGAAGCCAGAGCGAACGTAAATATGCAACATTAATCTCGTCCAGTAGATGACCATTGGGCAGGTGTGGGTCGCGCTTTCCCTGTCGACAGCCGTGTTATCTGCACACGATAATTAATTTTTATATAATTGGCCTCAATTTATCAAAGCTAATTAATGGGCTTGCCCAACTTTTGGTCGATTGCACGCAACGTTTTGTCTCAAAGAATAGGGTCGCCGTGATAAAGCTGCCGACTAAATTGTTTGACCACGCAATGTGATCAATTATTCTAAGCATGCTTTAATTATTTTAAAATGGAGTCAGTTTAAGGCTGGATGCAAATTGAACATAGTAATAAAATTGCAATGGCAGGTATAGGTATGGTAGTCGTCAAATGCATCATATAATGTTATATTTAACTAGTGCTGTGGGTTTTGTAAACAAATAAAATTGAAAAATAAAATAAAATATATTTGATACGTACAGTATTTGATTTGGTTAAAGGGTTCGTAGTAAATACATTAGTAAAATGAAATAAATAATAAGCTTACGACCTATACCCAGGCCTACCAAGCACACACAAAAAAAATCATAAAAATCGGTGAAGGCTTTTCTTCACCGACTTCGAGTTCGATAACAAACACTGGACACGAGATTTAACTACTTTAAAACGCAAAATCGGAAAACTACTTCAACAATAATAATCATCATCAACCTACTATGTCCCCACCGAGAGGCATGGGTCTCTTCCCTGAGTAAGGTATAGGCCATACATCCCCACGAGGGCCAAGTCCGGATTGGTGAAGGCTTGTAGTAAGACTAGTGGCTGATCTTCCTGTTAGAAGTTTTCTAGCCATCCTAAGGTATCTGACTTGGCTTAACGACTTCCATCTATCGAGAATGACTTCCATCGCGATGTCCAATATACATACACTGTTGGAATCGCTCGGAGCCTGGGCTGCCTGAGTGATCTTAAACGATCACTAAGGTTAAGTAACATACGGCGCCTTCAGTCCATGGATGGGTTTCTGTCTATGACTAACGCTAGTGGCATTTTTCCGAGCGGTTCCGTGCTTCGCAAGGCACGTTAAGCAGTTGGTGCCGGCTGCCGTCGATAGATGGCAGTCGTTAATCCAAGTCAGAGGCCTTAGGGCGGCTTGAAAACTTCTGACAGTAAGACCAGCCACTAGTCTTACAAGCCTCCACCAATCCGGACTTGGCCCCCGTGGTGGAGTATGGCCTCCTATACCTTCCACAAAGAAGAGACCTGTGCCCCTCGGTGGGGACATAATGGGTTGATGAGGATACACTGTTGTGATAAATAAAGAAATAGGGAAAGCACGTATTTTAACTAGACTCCTCTCGCGCCACACCTATGGCAACACTGCCAGGACCATAAAAGAAAGGTTCTTTGTAAAGGACCATATTCTGTAATTCAGGAAAATGAACCAAGTGGAATAATTGTAAAAGGTAATAAGCCAGAAACCATATATAAAAATAAAACAAAACCATTTGTTTCAAGTGATCAGAAATGTTAAAATCTAATATATAAAATTCTCGTGTCTCAATGTTAGTGCGCATACTCCTCCGAAGCGGCTTGACCGATCTTAATGAAATTTTGTATGTATATTCGGTAGGCTTGAGAATCAGTTGTTATCTATTTTTTATAAACCTAAGTGAAAAAAAATTATATGGCGAAACAACGTCCGCCGGGACAGCTAGTAAGATATAATTTTTCACTTTATTATATAAATTAAAGCAAGAATTAAGGTAATAAATAAATAAGGATGTGTGTTTAGTAAAGGTTAAAAAATACACTTTTTTTTTGCAACCCCCGTGGTGTGCTAAGTAAGCAATTTTTTACGATTCATATATTCCCTGTTTTTAATTCTTTAGTCAGCAAACACGCATTGTGATGAAAACACATCTTTTACTTTTACTCCTTTCGCGCTACACCTCAGATGATTTCCGGAGTGTTTAGGTAAGAGCTCGATTGTTACAATAGGTAATCTCCTTTATTACCTGTAACAACAAGATTATTTTACACCTTTTACGGTCTAATAGTAGTAGTTCATCTTGGAGAAATGCTGTTAATTTTATTTCTGTAGTATTTATTTCATAATGATATTACAGCGCTGTAATTTTATAGACACCATCTAGACATTACGTCCCCTTCCCTCTAAGTGGAACCTCATTGAATCATATCTAAAGAGTACTTTGCCTACTGCGTCACAAATTAAATTCGGCGTTCCTCTCATAGTGACACAAGTGACACAACAGTACTTTGTGTCAACATGTAATACCTTACGTACAGTCGGGGTCTAAAAATGTTTACCAGTTTTCAAACAAGATTCTTCGACACAATGATGTGCAGTATAGTCTATAATGCTTTAACAATATACTTATTACCTTTCAAAGTCCGAAGCCTCGATTTGAACAAGTATCTAAACTCATTTCTTATTTTAAAATTATTGCATTTGTTAAAATGACACATATCGAAACTCTGTATCGACCTTGTGTCGTATAATTTGTCTGTACAATTATGAACCTTAAGGTGGTAAACATTTTCAGACCCCGACTGTACATAGTTATACATTCAACCAGTCTAATTGCTAGTCATTAAAAACACACCACGTGTAGCTAACCCACAACCCCTAAGGTATGGAAGCAACAGCGTCGCTCTAGAACTCTGCCACGAACTTGTTTACAATTTGTAAGTAGGACATCTTAATAGGCCAAGCCAAGAACCCCTAAAACTAATCAACCCATGTCAGGGTTCTGGCGAATGCAATTATGAGATTGAATCTACAATTCATTATTATTGTAAAGGTCATGGCTAGTGGACCAGCGGGAGTCAGAGGCACGTATACCTGTCAATAGTCTTACGGAAGACTGAAAGCATTGGTGACCTTTTATTACATAGTGCTACACAACCGGCTCGGCGACCAAAAGTGTGGATATAAGCAGATCTGTAAAATGCTGTACCACCGCGTTTGTATCTTGTGGTAGGTATCGGGTAACAAAGACCTATAGAAGCAGGCTGCCGAAATTGTTATCTAGTCATTTGGCTAAGTATAGGGTGACTATGCTTTGGAACTTTTGAGGTAACGTCGCTTTAGTATTGAAACTCTGCTATGTGTTTAAGTACTGTAGTTTCGATGGCATACTTAACAGTACATTAATGTCTTAAGAATTTATTTTTGTGATCAATATAGGTAGCTAATATGAAAGAAATGAAACTTTTTAATATATCATGGTCATCTTATTTGGACGTGCCGTACACTGAATTAGATTGGGGTGGAGGCAAGGACTTAGAAATAGGTAATAAACTAGTTTGATTACCTAACCAGAAAATCATCAAAGCTAACGCTGAACTCGAGGAGAGGTACGATGGATAGCGATTTGCTACAAAAATGTAATGGTTGACCTGTCGTTGACTGTGCAGAATATATCATCATCAACCCATCATGTCCCCACCGAGGGGCACGGGTCTCTTCCCTGAGGAAGGTATAGGCCATACTCCACCACGGGGGCCAAGTCCGGATTGGTGGAGGTTGTAAGACTGGTGGGCTGGTCTTACTGTCAGAAGTTTTTCAAGCCGCCCTAAGGCCTCTGACTTGGCTTAACGACTGCCATCTATCGACGGCAGCCGGCACCAACTGCTTAACATGCCTTGCGAAGCACGGAACCGCTCGGAAAAATGCCACTAGCGTTAGTCATAGACAGTGACCCATCCATGGACTGAACGCTCCGTATATTGCTTAACTTTAGTGATGGTTTAAGATCACTCAGGCAGCCCAGGCTACGAGCGATTCAGAGCAGAATATATCTTGGGGCATAAATATTAAATGGTTGAGCAATAAAGTGTTATCAATCGATCTAACAATCTATCAAAATAAGATAGGTACCATACATTCAAAACAAAGAGAAGGTGGTGTGCCCATTCGTGTTTTAATTTTCATCTAATCCTCTTGTGGTAAAAGCCAACATCCTTGTTTTCTGTGAGGATATCTTCAGAAAGAAACCACACTGGTATTATTAATATCTAATATCGATTACTACATATCATTATTATCAATGAATGTTTATTCTCTATAGATGAATCGGTAGGTTATTTAAAAGTCGCTATACCACTGTAGTTTTTATTGCGTGTGACTTAAGTTCGAGTACCGTGCCAAAGTAGATAACGACTGTACCTACATGTAGAGATCTTGTTGTACTTGTAATTGTTACATAATTATCACTCTGATAAAGATCAGATTTTCCCAAGATCCAAATTGAGTTCCGATGACAGAGCAAGTTTGATGACTCTCACATAAATGAAAACAAACGGGACAGGACAGAACGGCCGCCCAGTAGCAGCTCGGAAACATGGTACACACCCACACCTTCTATTAACACAGTTCAGAGGCCTTGTGATGCGCACCAAATTCTGTTGGGATTCTGACGTTTGCTATAGCATTTGTATATTATGTGACAGGTAGACGATTGTTTTTGTTTTAGACTTAGTGCGCGTAATACAGGAGCTTATCATGCAAGATCGGTCTGCGGCTTATTTATGCGCAAATCTGTAGAAATCCTGATTTGCGATAGTAATTTGTATAGAATTTAACAGTTTAAAGACGATAGGGATCGTACGGAATTCGGTGTGCTGTAGGGGCTGATAAATTTTATTACGATAACTAGCTGACCCGGCAAACGCTGTTTTGCCAGATAGGGGTATAAAAAATAGATAACAACTTATTCTCGGACCTACTGATTGTATATATGAAATTTCATCAAAATCGGCCAAGCCGTTTCGGAGGAGTATGCGCAATTGCGCACTAACACTGTCACCGTGTTAGTGCGCATACTCCTTTCGAGATTTTATTTATTAGAGAAAGGGCCTCCTCACACTCTCCCTTCATGGGGGGTTCACAGTTACCGAGCTATTTGATACCACACATTCAAGATTAATGAAACTTCTAAATTAAAAAGTAATAAGTAAACCTTTTGTATTCTTCTTTTATGTAGTTGTGTTTTTAGACGATGGAATTCATTTTCTGAGGTGTTTAATTAAGAATTGATATCGAATGAGATGAAAGTGAAATTATGCGGAATGATGTGGAACTTTTGTCTTCATTAGCGTTATCGTTTTGCAAATCGAAAATCAATTACACTTTGCGTAACAGAGCAGAGAACATTTAAAAACATTTTTTTGTCGAAATAATTATTTTATTTTCTTCTTAATTATCGTTCTACAAAAATGTTATTTATGTAAGTTTGTTTATAGCCAAAATAACTATCATATCGACTCATTTAATTGAACACGAGAGACGGCGGAAAGGAGCTTGACGGTGATAAACGCTGTAAAGAGGCTCCAATTAAACAAAATGATGAACGATCGTATGAAAAACGACACAAAAGGCGCCGCCACTGTAGCATTGATTTATGACGAGTAAGGACATTTTGATTCCATTAGCACTGAAGTGGCGGCCGGCCTTTAAGTTGATATAGAGATGAGGCGTATTTAATAGAACTGTTATTTATTCTCATACTCTGTACGAAATAATAACATATCCTATCAGGTATCAGTAGGCAGAATTCTTGTTACCAGATTACTCGTCCTAATAAGTAGGTATGACAAAGGATAAGTAGGTATCTATTTTGATATCGTCTTTCTCGTTCTGACCCCTGTAACAGTTATTCTAGTCCATATTGATTTGTGTCAGAGTTAAATACCAAAAAGATATTGATTGTATGATTGGTTTTCTTTGTAACTTATTTGGACCGAAATGTTCCAAAATTAATTTATGCGCGCGTATGTAAAATGGTCAAATATAGTTTTCGATACTAGTAACGTCTCTTTGAATTTTTGTTAGAATCGTCATACTACTCATAATTCGACGTTGTTCAGATGAGAAGTTCAAGGAAAAGCGTTACGATGATAAGAGCCGGTTTTTTTAAGGGTATCATTTAAGCTATCACCAATTTAATTAGTTTTGTGTTTCTTAAATAATAGGGTTTGTCCTCAAAATAGTAGATCTGTCACCAAAATGTAGTCACCAAACAATGCAAAATCAGTTCCACAATAAATCACCTAAAATCCTGAGATATAAGGTCTAGTACCAAATAAATGTTTTTGTATGTATTATAATAGGTGTGTCCTAATAAGTATTTAAGCAAACTAATGTAAAGAGATCACCAATAAATCATATTATGTTAAAGAGGCAACAAGAGGCAAGGTAAGAACGCATCAAAGTCGAGTCTGTTTTCGATCTTACATAGAGAACCTAACGCTCCGACGCGCTCCGCTTCGCTACGCGCGTCGTCGCAACTATATTTCTGTTGTCACGTATTCTTTACACGATTTATTTGGTGACAGATCTACCATTCTGAGCACAGAGCTATTATTTAAGTAACAAAACTGTTATTATAAGAACGAAGTTTATATTCATGTAATGCAATTTAATTTTATTGGTTATCGATCTCTTATTTTACACATATATTAACATTAATTTGATAATTCATACCTGGGAACAATTTTTGTTTATCTGAGAACGAAAATATTTCGTGGCGATAGATCTATTTATTAGGTGATACAACTTGATGACAAATATAAATTTTGGTGATAGAAAATATAGATGCCTTTTTTTAACAGGTATTAGGAACGATTATTTTTTTATTATGAGAACGGTTTTATTTAGTATCACTGTTATCCACTCCCAATATACCCACCTCTACCTTGATACTAACATGTTTAGTAAGATAGCATTTATTTAATGACTCCATAGGTAGTGCTTGTACAAAAAAAGCTCAACATAGGAACTGTAAACGGTAGGAACTGTTAGTTGAAGTTTCTGCTTTTCGGTACCTCTAATAACATGGCAAAACGACGTTTGCCGAGTCAGCTAGTAATATTATATTATTGAGGATCTCAATTGTACATTTTTAAGATAAAGGATCTGTAACGTGGGTCCAGTTCTAGAGACTGGTGCCTCTGCCTACCCCTTCGGGGATAACGGGCGTGAGTTTATTATTTTTTATTTATTTTATTAGGATCTGTAAGTATGAACCTACCAGAACCGCTAATCATTTTGTCTCGGCAAATTAATTATGTACCAAAAACTTCGGGCTCCCCGTGTTACGGACGCAGTGGGGAGTCTCAGGCAGTACGCTAATGAGATTTTAAGCAGCGATATTGTAATATTTTCCCCAACAAGCTGGAGGACGTGATTAAAATGTAAAGCTGTGCGCTTTCACAATTCAGGGCCACTTACACCAGACCCTATACTCACTAACTTTAAGCTGAGGCGAAAACAACCGTGTGTGGAATAGCAGTGGCTTGACTTGAATTGAAGCAGCAGAAGTTACAGATAGCCATCTTAGAAACATTGATCATTTAGGAAAAAAGTCCACAAGTTGGGGTCGTCATGGATAACAATCAAGGGTAGAATGATCGCTTGTTTCAGGAAATTTATATAGCTGCAGCTAAAGTAAAATACTAAAAGTTCTTGCTTCGAAGCCAATAAAAACCTTTACGATGTATTTACTATTTCTTTAGTAAAAAAACCGTTTGATTATATTGCAATGGTTTAATTCTTACTTTCAGTTTAGATTGTAAAAAACTTTAAGCCCAGGTTGGTGAATGTGGGTCCCAGACGTATTTTAGGCACAATCATTTAGTTTGTCAAATTACTTGCGTTTATCGGTGCCATCTTCGGTTGCTTTTAGCGGCGATTAATCAATGGTAAGAGTCCATCCAATATTGCCTAAAGGTATAACGTAATTGTCAACATCGATCATTAATTTACTGGATAAAGAATTAACGCACGATAAGGAAAGCACATATCATACATATACATACCAAGGAAAAGACCATGCTCAACCAAGTAAAGAGATTTTTTTAAATTGCACTTCCATACCATTTGCCTTATCAAATTATCTGGAGTATGTTAAAAGCAATATGTTTAGCATTTAAATCTATATTACATAATGTACTAGGCGGGCAAACTAAGGGCCAGGCAGTTCGAAAGGGCACTACGAAAATGGCAGTTCTATATACCGAAGCGAATAGAATGAAACAGGTTCCTACTATGAGACGATGATTCTATACTTTTTGAAGTGAATATTTTTCACTTTTTCTGAGTTGGTAGTCATCATCATCATCATGAGGCTTTGACACTTTTCTAAGGCTTCGACACTTTTTCGAGTGACTAAAAAGTCCGTTTCAGGAGCGGCAGCCCCTACCGCACGTAGGACATATAAAGGAAAGGTCCGGAGTCGGGTCAGTACGGATTTGGTGCCTCCTGGCTCTTTTGTCCGTCAGTGCCGAGCACCAGCATACTTCGTCGCAGGTCTTGCGGCCCTCCCGGACCTTCACTCTACAGGCTTCTCTGTCCACAGCGAGTTCATCCCAGCTATCGTGAAGCCGCCATGTCACGCTTGAGTAGTCAACGAAACTGGGCCACAATTCTGTTAGTGCATGATAGTTCAATTACAGTTGCATGGTCGGGTCACGTGACGTGTTTTTTTGTTTCAATGACGCCTAGAACTATTGATGCGCGTGCGCGCGTTGCCTTGAAGCGGCCATGAAAAGAAAACGGCGCGTTCATGTAAGTGTCATGGTACTACAATTCATTAGTAGAATCTAGGCCCTGAATTTTCATTTTAAGCACACACACTCTTTTATAATTACAGGTTTTCCTTCAGTTAGCGAGTGGTATTGCTACTATAACTTGACAAAAGTACATAACTTAGGACAAAAATTAATAGGTTCATTCATTCAAGCCCGCACTGGGATTCGAACCTGGGTCGAACGCTTCCGGGCCCATTGTTCTACCCACTGGGATACCATCGCTCCTCAGTGTTATAATTATCTAACTCGGTGTCTCTCATGGTAGGGCACCTCCTGATATCGCTGGAATTCGACTGGCGTCGCTGGCTGACTCACCGCTGGCCGCACCTGATGCACCGTCGAATATCCACGGGCCTTAGCGTCTGGACGTTGAATGCAACGAAATTCCGAAAATAATAAGAGCTAAGAACGGTTATTTAGTCGTGGTTTCAGTTGCTATCGAGTACCTATGTTAATCTGTGGCACCTGGGTAACGTGTATGTATTGCATACGTTTAAGTCTATATTTTTGCGTAGTTTGATTTACTGATAGATTCTCTATGTAGCAAAAAGAGATTCTGTTGGAAACAATTTGACTAGTTGGCAAAATGTACGCTATGTACTAAGTCAAGACGCTTGTATTTCTCTTTGGAATGACACAAATATAAAAAACCAAAAATTAGCCACATGCATCGGTTCAGCCGCTCTGGAATTTTAGTAAGACTAACAAACAGCAATCCTTGATATAATATTATAATATAATATAAGCCTTTATTTTCCAAACACATAAAATTTTGGAAAATTTAAATAATTCAATCAGTACAAAAATCATGCATTAAATCAAGTAATTCATTCATATTATTACATTTTACCTATGCCTATTAATAAAACAATAAAATTATGAACTAAAATTAATTTACATGTTAATAAAATTACATTTTTTTAAATAATTATTTAAAGGTTGATTCAATAATTTGATTAAATTGTCAAATTAAATAACATTGTAGATTATGACTTTAACGTTTTACAAAATTAATAGTTCGAAAACGATAAAATAGTTTTAATTCATGCAACAAGTTTCATTTTATAAAATATTTTTTGATATTAATATTTATTTATGTAAAATTTCTATTTATTTCTATTTCATTCACACTATTCCTATATATTCCTTAGGTACTAGAAAAATCATATTATCGTGTTTCAATTCTTCAAAACAGAAGTAATTCTGTTTGGATACCCATTTACGGGTGAAGGCCTCCTCCATCTCGTGCCATGCTACTCGGTCCTGTGCGGGCCTGGTCCAGATGCAGCCGGCTAAGGCTACGATGTCGTCACACCAGCGACGCCTTGGTCTTCCTACGGGGCGCGTGCGGTCGCGAGGATACCAATGGAGAACTCTCTCGCTCCACCGTCCGTCCATTGCTCTAGCGACGTGGCCTGCCCATCTCCACTTCAGCTTACATGCCAACTCAGCGGCATCGATAACGTTAGTAGCTTTTCTAATATCTGTATTACGTTTCCTATCTCTGGGTTTCAGTCCCAGCATATTGCGTTCATCTAATATATAAGTATAAAATTCTCATATCGCAATGGTAGTGCGCATACTCCTCCGAAACGGCTGGACCGGTTTTTATAAAATTTTATTTGTGTGTATATTTTGTAGGTCTGACAATTTTCCGTGTGGAGTTTCTGGTGTTCCATCGGACGCGTCCCCCGGGTGGCGGATAGGGGAACGCCCTCCAGATATGGGGGGTACCGGCTTCGGCCGGCGCGGACCAAAACCAGAGGGAGGGGGACGTCCAATGGCTTGCGCTGCTGGATGTCCCGCGGGGTCCACTACGGGCCCCGCACCCGTAACCCCACACTGAGTGGGGCCGGGGGCCTTCGGGCCGCGAGGAGACAACCTCTATAAAAAACACACGGTGGAGGCCCTCCTCTATGTCCCTCTGTTCAGCAGAGGGCAAAGAGGAGGTTGAGGGAGGGTCACAGACGGCAGGTTGGCGGACCTGCCGTCCGACATCGTGACGGGAGAAGGGGGTGGGGGGCCCATGCCCCTTCTCCAGTGAGGGTGGGCCCGGCTCCTTTGCGAGTCGGGTCGACGTCGCCGGGGCGCCGCTGTAGCATTCGCACTGTGGTCTACCACTTGCAAGATCCGGCGGCGCTCCATTGCACGAGCGACAGGACGGCCCCCGGGGTGTTTTAGGAGGTATGCCTCTCCTATTATTAGGAGAGGAGAGTCCGACACACGGCCGTCGCCCTCCCCCAAGGGTGGCGGTTATGGTGCACAAAGCATTTCACCCCGTTAACAAAAAAATAAGGTCTGACAATTTAGAATTTATCTATATTTCATACCCCTAAGTGATAAGGATAACCAATTTTGCAAAAAAACGTTTGCCGGGTCAGCTGGTTTTTCTATAGGTAGAGTAAAGGGTTGAAGTTGTAAGCACCAAACTGTTAGTCGTTTAAAATTTGAGCATACTTTTTTTTTTGAAAAGACCTAACATACACACTCTGTTTCGGGGAATCATCTCGGATGAGCGCGGGTGATCCTCGCGAAAGATAATTATAACGCAAGCAAATGAAATGATGTGGTGAATATTGCTCTGATAATATCAATTCAGAATCATGAAGTGATTCAAGGAATCCGGGACTGTTTGAAATTAATTAAACTTATTAAATTGAATGTTCTCATGTCGCTTTGCAATAAAAATGTAATTGTTGATCAGCTATCGACTATATAAACTATAAATGAGGAAAAATGATAACTAAATAAATGAATCCTGCGCTTTCAAGGGCTTTTCGTTCTCTTGTTAGGCGCAAGGCGTGCACTATTATTAGGGGACTCGGCCGATATTCAACATTGTGATGTAGATTGGTCCCGCCACTTAGTAGTTGATGCTTAGCAATCGAAGATTCTCTGTTAGGTACTATACGATTTATTTTTCTGTCTTTTTTGAGTGAGATATTATTTGCAAAAAATAGAGAAGAAATTGCATTCGGCCGAACCTTTTTAACACTGCCGCAGATGGGTAAAAATATATATATATCTAGAGCAAGCACAGGCAAAATGCCAACCCTGTTAGGCCAAGCAATAGGTGACTTATGAGAAAATTCTCCCCGGATTTACGGAAACTTAGGCCGGTTTTAGAGTCACGCTGACACTCGGTGCTGACAGGCCAATATGTACTACGTCTTATGGAGCGTTTTAGAAAAACGCCGACCGTTCAGCTCTGACCAGCCATACATTTTGTCTATCAGCGGTGACGGTCAGCGCGCGGTCAGCGTGACCCTAAAACCAGCCTTAAGCTGAGAATAATCTCAGAACTGAGAATATTTTCAGTAATTAAACCCCACCATGGAGCATATTCCCTGGCATTGTCCGTCTCTAGTTAGGCCTATTGATACCACAGGCAGGCCTACTAAATGATTTTGCTTAACTGTAGGTACAGTAGTCTGCATAAGTTAATTCTAACTAACAGTCCAAGACAAGAGGTGCTAATTAAACTTAGATATAAAGATAAAATTAATGAAGTTGTTAAATGCTTTACGATGCTCCTTTAAGTCGTAAATTAAGTATTTTATCAACTCCCTGCGAAGTAATGTTTATTGGAAACGGTCCGAAGCACATTTGGTGTCAGTTAATATGAGATACTGATCAATCGATCATGAATGATTATATTATAGTGTAATATATTATATTACATCGAAGGAAACCCTTATGTTGTACCAACCGAGTTCAGCCGAAAATATGTTATGAATGAGGCTCATAACTGTAGCGATTTTAGCTGCGTCAAAGTACACGGTCGTACATATTATGTTACATTAATCTGTAGATGTTCTTCATGCTTATTTGGGTCTTCCAAGAAATCTTCACGGCCAAGGTGTTTTGATTAATAACTTGGCAAGAACTGTTGATTTTGATGAGTACATGTCAAAAGAAAAGTGATTTGTTATTAATTTGACTCAATCTGGAACCTGATTATAGACAGTGTACTAGATGGTCTGACGACCTGGGCGTAGATTCTGCAAATGCATTGTAGTACAATGACAACTGCATGATCATGGCGATTTAGTTTCATTGCCGCTTCAAGTCAACGCGCGCACGCCCACGCGTATTCGTAATTCTAGGCGGTAAAAACATGTCACGTGACCCGACCATGTATCTGTAATTGAACTATAATGCACTAATAGAATCGAAGCCCTGGATCGTAGCTGATGGCACAAGACGGGGAATCTTGGGAAACCATGAGGGAGCCCTATACAGGGTGTCCCGTAAATCGACGTCAAGCCGGAACCAGGTGAAAAGGCAAGTCATAGTGGTTATCAGAAATAAACAAAAAATAATAAAAATTTCATGAAAAAAAGTTATAGGCATTTAAAAAAACATTTCTAAATCCCGTTGATACAAATCTTTACTTTTTCCAATTTTTTTTTTGTTTTGTAACTCTGAATAATGGTTCTTCAAACCGTTAACAAAATTTCGAAACCAGCTGCTGCAGCTTGGAAGAAAAGGAGACGTTTAAATAAATAAATATGTTAAAAAATTGCCCATTTTTAATTTTAATTTTAGTTTTCGTTATGTTTGTGAAATGTCTTGAATAAATAATAATAAAAAAAATCTTAGTATAAAAAAATATATTTTTGTTTATATTTTTCTGATAACCAGTATGACTTGCCTTTTCACCTGGTTCCGGCTTGACGTCGATTTACGGGACACCCTGTTTATCCTGCAGTGGGTTCAAATTGCTGACGATGATGATGATGATGATGACTGGATGGATTGTATTACGAAAATAATGAGACACCTGAAAACCATTTCTTCTACATTGAAGTATTAAACACTTAAAAATAACTTAGAATTAAGTACGTAACGTTAGCCTAACAAAACCAAAATGGCCAAGTATGTGATGGGCCACATGCAGGGTTTTTTAAGTGTTTTACAGAACCAACAATTGCATCGAAGCCGTTTTAAGTGTAATCGGTATGAAGTTTTCCCTTGTAAGTTCGCTGTAATTATGCGCCAATTATGTGACATACAGAGAGATGGACAGATAGAGTTGACTACAGAACCCTAAAACGGAAATAATTCGATTTTCGTAATACTTCATAAATGCGATCGTTATCACATTCTGATTGGCCCCCGAAAATACCGTTACTTACTTTTCTTACACTCAGTTTATCTCGCAAACTTACGAAGTAAAAAGATGTTGATTGGATTTTATGCAAATCTTATTTTATCGGTCAGTGCAGGTAAGCAAAGCATGGATCGGAGTTCAGTTCAAAACTCTATTTCACCAACGAGCTTCAACAACCGATTAACAAATCGTATTTCATCGCAATATTTTCGACGTCTCCTGTCATGTAACGTTGCTGGATCGTTTGCAATAGTCCGTATTGTTTGGCTGGGCACGCTATCCATGTACCGCTTTACGCAAGCTCGGCTGTCGTCAATAGGCTAATTGACCGATTTCTGAAAGCCATCTCATATTGTTTGTTTGTGTTCATGGAGTCCTCAGAAACTCGTCGTTTTAAATTCTATCATGTATTTCTTCTAAAAAAGGCAAACGAAAATTTACTTTTCAAATAAGCCGCCAAAACGCTATCTTAGGCAATATGGCGTCGCACAGGCTTATGACGTCACTTCCCGGTAAACCGACCAATGAACGTAAGAAAGAATGAATGACAGACGCCATTTTTACTAGCAATCCGCCAATCCAGGCCGTTTTCGATACAATGGCGGCAGATACAAATTATCAAATTTTATTTTGTGTTTTTTACAAACTGTTGGGGATGAGCTTCATAATTGTTTTTAGTTTAGTTAAAATGCCTTAAAGCGGTTTTAAGACACATCATTTATACGAATACGTATAAATAATACTGTTTTTTTCACATTGTCAAATAGCCTATTGTGAGTTGGCCCTGTACGGACTCTACTCGGCGTCGAAGCTTTTGAACGGGCTACCGACTGCCGCTGACGATTTTATCGAGCCTCTATGCTTGCAACAATTGGCCATGGTTTTTGATATAAGTTTTTATATTTTATTTTGAAAGTATTGACCATTTTAAGAAACTTAATTCGGATGTTTGATATTTAAGAAACTATTTTTTTTTTAATACTTATAAAATTTATGTATTTTTGAGTTTTAGTCTGTTTATAATATTTTTCTAAAACAGTCTTTGTCTACATAAAAAAAAAGTCATTTTTGTTTTTTTTTTAGTAAAGCAAAGGATTCATACTCATACTGGGTGTGCTGTTGTCATAGAAAAGTCATTTAAGGTTAGGGCTTTTTATTGAATATCTTAAAAATTATAACATTTACATTTTTTACTTTTATGTTATGTTTATGTTTTTACTGGTTTATACTGTATTTGATCTATACTGATTTATTTTGGCTGATTTATACTGTAATACCGTTCGTCATATTAAATAAACATATCGAGAGTAGCGCCCACTCCTCGCTTTCAGCGGTCTAGAGCGGTGACGAATGCACTTTGAAACAGATCTTTGATTAAGCCATGGTACCGTAGATATGATATTCCTACCAAATTATCATACCCTGGCAGACTCTTTAAAACAGCAATTATGCTGAGCCTTTGTCCTACAAACGTCTATTGTAAGTAAATGTACTTATGCACCTATCTATATAAAAACTTTTATTTGAACTTCGTGTAGTGATGAATAAAGTCCAATTTTTTTTATTTTATATTTTAGAATACAATAGAATAGAATAATTTATTTGTCTCCAAAAATCATACAGGACGTTTCTTAAATTAGAATTATGCTAGGTTACATTTATCAAAACTAAATAGTAGCATCTGTTGCTAAACTAGGTGTGAACCTGTATTTCAGCAAACAGCGCCCCCATCCGGAAAAATATACAGATATAACTAGCTACAGAGTAGTTTAGATTAAAATTGTTTTATTCTTTCAATAATTCAATACAATATGTATGTAGTGGAATCTTTTCTTGTATACTCTAGCTATTAAGTAAATCTTAAAAATATAAAATAGGAAAAAAGTTTGTGTGTAGTGTAGAGTCCTCTCGGTGTGTAGCTGTGTACGTGTGTGTATGTATGTAAGAGAGGGTGTGTGTTAGGCGTAAATAGATGTAGGAAACTTCTATTTGTTTTCATTAGTACCTATTTATTCTTTTACTTTGAGCAAAACTTCATTTTGTAGGCAAACAGAGTTTTTTTTTTCTGTATTATTTCTTTTGTGCAATAAAGCGTAACAAAGAAAACAAAGAAACTCCATAATTCGAACAGCCTAAAGCCAGCATCTAGATTTAGAGCTGTAATGTACTAAAACAAGTTCAGTTACATTCACATAGTAGTTATTTTGCGATGTACACAGATAAACATGTACCTACACAGATACAAAGTAAACAGAACATTGCTTCATACCCGTAAGGTCCCGAGTTCGAATCCAAATGTGCCAATGTAATTTTAACTATTATCCATTTTCTGGTAAATGTACACTGGATAGTAAAGAAAATAAGTAATTAAATACTGAAAAAATAATTTATTGAAATATTAAAGAATTTGTGACTCCCTAAAGCAACATTCTTAATATTTAGAAAAGATAAGATAAAAGAGTATTTTTTAAATATCTATTAACTTGTAGTTGTTGGAATTGGTGCGTAGTTGGTTTTGTATGATTTCTAAACGCCTGTGGGCATTAAGGAACATAAACGTCGTTGCACCTAATTTGAATAAAGCGCCGCTTTATCTAAGCATAGGTTAAATATTAAGCGGCGTAGCATTTGCGTCTTTGTTCTAGACATTATCTTGACAAGATATCTCCTACTAAGAAGTTGAACTCAATTTATTTCTGAAAAAGCTGATTTAGGTTTTTGCTGTGTTTTCAGCGCTATTTGCGCTGTTTAGAGAATTTTACCAACGATGCATACATCCATCCATTTTTGGCTTTATGTTCGGACTAGCTCGGTCTGCATACGACCTCTCAATACGACCATCCGAAGTTAGAACTAAATTCCTAGATGCTTAAAGAAATTTAAGAAGAAAAAAGAAAAAGAAAGTCTCAATTGTCAGCAAAACATTATATCGATGTTGATTTCAAAGTTTCTAAGCGTTCAGTATTTGGAAGTCTATCTTCTAGGTCTAGTGTCAAAGAGCCGTTATTGCCACATCCTCGGCTTAATCGCGTTAGATGATGGTTTAATTAAGGCATGAACATAGCCTGCGCCCACGCACGCGGCATTCCGCGGTACAATGGAGATGGCGACGGCGGAGGCTCGTTACGTCTTTTCTAAATTGCTGGAAATTTTGTCCGAGACTGGACACACTGCTGGGGGCTTCGCGCTGGGGAAATGGTTTTGAACATTGCATGGAACAAAGACTGAGCTTGTATCCAGAGTTTGAAATTTGATTGCAGTGCTTGGAAGAGACGATAGACGATTTAACCTAAGGACTTCTTGAGATGAGTTTAATGATTCTAGTTCTTTTTAATGACTTGATTTAAGTAGGTACCTACTTTTAGGTTATATAGTGGTCTACCGTCGCATTTATGGGTATGCAAAAAAATTAACTGTCATTTTAAGGGTTCCGTACCTTTAAAAAAAACAGAACCTTTATAGGACCCTTATGATCGTCTGTCTATCAAGCGTGGAGATATTTAGCTTAAATGAAAGCATAATATGGTATTATGCTTATTATGGTTGGTGCCGGCTGCCGTCGATAGATGGCAGTCGATAAGCCAAGTCAGAGGCCTTAGGGCGGCTTGAAAACTTCTAACAGTAAGACCAGCCACTAGTCTTACAAGCCTCCACCAATCCGGACTTGGCCCCCGTGGTGGAGTATGGCCTATTAGTCCAGTCAAATTACGAAAAAAAACGGGTTAAATAAACATGAGCGAACACAGTTTGGGGATTTTGAGGATCGATAGGGGGGTGCATCGTAAGCATAAATTCCAATTTGAGGGGCTGTATCAGTACCTCAAATTGACCTCAGGGTCAGCTCAAGGTCATTTCGATAGAAACGCGTTTAATTCGATATCTCGAGAAATATCAGTGTTAGCCAAAAAATTGTAGAGACCTTTTCTCTTCTAAATGAAATTTATTAACCTTTTTATTTAAAACTTTTTTTTATAACATCAATATTTTTCAACTTATTACTCCTGCAAGGCAAAAATTTTATTTTTTTCCCTATTTTTCGTCGTTTTCTCCCCAACCATTCAATTTTATTGAATTTTACCGATCATCAACGTGTATATCTTTTAATTATGCACAATTTTGTTTTTAAACTTTTTTCTGTAATGCCGATACCTTCGGAGTTATATATTCTTTTACCGAGCGAAAGCCACGCCATTGTCGCAACGTGTATCCACAGACACACTGTTGCGTGTATTAGTGCGGGTAAGGAACATCTGTCCTCGATTTTTATACCTGGGGTAACCCTCGTCCTACGAAATCTATTTTTAGCCTAAGAAGGGATCGGGGCAAAGAGAAATGAAAGTGAGCATAACCGTTCAGTTGTTCAGTGGCTTCTACGCAGTGCGGATCAAAAATCGTGTATTTTCTGTTTTAGAATGTTTTACTGCGGCATGAAGTAAAAATGGAACATTGCTTTATATGCAGCAAAACTATATGATTGCTTCCTGCCGTTAAAAACACCTCCGGACTTAGGGCCGAACCCTAAATTCATTGTTGACGGTGGATTTCTTCTACACAGGGTTGTGTGGGGCAGCAACGTTACCTACTCCGATATATGCCAGAAATACGTAGCATACACAAAAAAACACTACGGTACAGACGTAGTAATTGTATTCGATGGCTATCCCGAAGATATTTCCAACTTTGGCACCAAATCTGCCGAACGACTGCGCCGATCCCAGTTGAAGCCATGTGTGGATATCATTTTCACCGACAATATGACCCTCACCACAACTCAAGATAATTTTTTAGGCAACGAGAGCAATAAGACCAGATTCATCTCACTACTGAAAACGGTTCTCATCAAATCGGACATAGAGGTGGAGCAAGCCGTAGAAGATGCAGATAGTCTTATTATCAGTACGGCTAAGAGAATTTCGCAAGAGTATAGTGCTGCGGTTGTTATTGGTGAAGACGTGGATTTGCTGGTTTTGCTGACTGCAACAGCCGGCGCATGCAACAACATTTACTTGCGAAAACCTGGCCGAGGCAAATCGACGGACGCTACATATAGCCCACACTGCCTTAAACCGATATATGGGCCGAATGCCGCAAAAAACTTATTATTTTTGCACGCGATTAGTGGTTGCGACACAACATCGGCACCATTCAACCTAGGCAAGATGAAAACAATGACCGCATTCAAAAAATCTCCGGATTTGGTTCCGTTAACTGAAGTTTTTCTGCAGGACAAAGCAGATAAAACAACTATCGCTTCAAACGGCGAACAATTCATTTTGAATTTGTATCGCAAGGCAGGTGACACGAATTGTACCAATCTCAACGAGCTCCGATATAAGGGATATAAAAAAATGGCAGGCAGTGGGAGGGTTAAATTAGAATCTCTTCCTCCTACCTCTGATGCGGCATTTTTTCACTCGCTGAGGTGCTTTTACCAAGTACAATACTGGCTGGAAAATTATCTGGAACCCGAGGAGTGGGGCTGGCGTCGATGTCATCGCAACCAGCTCCGGATAATTTACTGTGATCGATTGCGTGCAAATGCAAAACCAAGTGCGGCAAAGCGTGCGGATGCAGAAAGGCCGGCCTCTTTTGCTCAGTGATTTGCAATAATTGTCAAGATAATTATTGTTCCAATATCGCCAATATTATCGACGATGATGATCTTGACGTAATGGACGAGGACGACGTATGCCCCGATACCGTCTTTAATATTCACGAATCACTTCCATCGACCTCGGGTGCTTAATTTTCCGAATTTCATAACCTATTTTTTTATCAATAAATGTGTGAAACAGTTTTAATTGTTAATTTACTTCTTACCCAAACAAACCCATAAATTTACCCAAATTAAATACCCAATTTTTAAATAGTTTAATCGATTTTCTTTTTATATTGCGACAGTGGCGCGGATTTCGCTCGGTAAAGTAATGTATAACTCCGAAGGTATTGGCATTACAGAAAAAAGTTTGAGAACAAAATTGTGCATAATTAAAAGATATTCACGTTGATGATCGGTAAAATTCAATAAAATTGAATGGTTGGGGAGAAAACGACGAAAAATAGGAAAAAAAAAAAAATTTTTGCCTTGCGGGAGTAATAAGTTGAAAAATATTGATGTTATAAAAAAAAGTTTTAAATAAAAAGGTTAATAAATTTCATTTAGAAGAGAAAAGGTCTCTACAATTTTTTGGCTAACACTGATATTTCTCGAGATATCGAATTAAACGCGTTTCCATCGAAATGACCTTGAGCTGACCTCAGTACAGCCCCTCAAATTGGAATTTATGCTCACGATGCACCCCCCTATCGATCCTCAAAATCCCCAAACTGTGTTCGCTCATGTTTATTTATTTCGTAATTTGACTGGACTATATACCTTTCTCAGGGAAGAGACCCGTGCCCCTTGGTTGGGACATAATGGGTTGATGATGATGATGATGATGGTATTATACTGAAATAAGTAGGTATATTTTACTGGAGTTCTAGGGTACTTTCCCTAGTGGGTACTTGACCTAGAACTATGAAATTTGGCAAGTAATATAAGTAGTAAGTTATACTACAAATACAGGGAGAAATTTGAAACGATACGTTTTTAATGAGATCATTAAAAAAATATAATTTAAGTTCGGGAAAAACCTGGAACAAATCCACTCGGTGGGTTTGTTCCGGGTTTTAAAATGAAATTAAAATTACGCAAATCGAAAGCTTTAAATTCTCAATTATATTTTTCATACGAACTGACCGCATTAAGTTTCAAGATGACATTGTATATCCGTCCTAAAAATAACATTAATTGACTTGGGTCTAGAATCACTTACTGATATTTAAGTAAGTAATGTATAGAGCTTATAAAAGTGTGCGTTAAAAAATGCTATCTCTGTGAATTTCCCTACATAAGTCGGAAGACTTATTGTGTATAAAAGAATTATGCTAAAATCGTCAACATAAGTTGGACACTTTGATAAGTTAAGATAATTATTATGTAAATACTAGATGAAAACCCGGCTTCGCTCGGATAAAATGTGGATTCATAATAATATTCCACATTTTTTAAATAAAGTTATCAGTTCTCAACAAGTAGTATTATGGCTCGGCATAGAATCGTTTACTATAATATTGTGTCGTATACATGCTTTGATAAATTTCAATGGTAATAAAATAAAACTGTAAAAGTTTATACTTAGGACAATAAAGAAGGACACATATTTAAAACGTAAAACATGACACATGATAACGTGACACCATTACCCCAACGCCACATTGATGACATTGACATAAGATAAGATAAGAATATTCTTTATTGCACATAAGAAACACGAGGCAAACAAACATATTGATATATTTACTTAGCAACATCATTATATGGCAATTAATTAATTAACTTTTTATTGAAAATACTCCATAATCCGGATTTTTCAGTGCATTTCATTCAAGTCTACCGGAGATCGGTACGAAATTATTAATTTAGATGTTTTTGTAGAAAATAAATACATAAATAAATTTCCAAATCTCCCAGTGGTCTCAACACCGCGCGGCGGGTGTACGGTTGCGCAGCTAGCCTGGGGCGCGCGTGGCTTGTCGATGATTTATCAATAGCCGGCCGCGATCGCAGCACGAGCGCCTTACCCACTCGGCCACTCTTCCTGCACTACCTAGAAGTGGGCGACTCAAGGCATAGGGTTGTAGCGATCAGAGTGCTTATACTAAGTTTTTTCATTTCAGTTTCGATAGCGAGAGCGTTTGCAGTTTGTATAGGAGTGACCAAGAGACAACTAGGTGGCGCTTTGTCACTCCTATACAAATTGCAAACGCTCTCGCTATCGAAAGTGAAATGAAAAAACTCAGTATAAGCACTCTGGGTGTACTTGGGTCGCTATGTGGTGTCAGTAGAGTAAGGATAGCTCCATCAGCGGCTGTGCGAGTGCCGATGGGATTCGAGTTGAAGTTGAAATCGCGATGTAAGTGCTTCAAACTCGGTACGAATTTTAAGCTTCCAAGCATTTATCAATAAAATCTTGTGTAAACAATATGACGAATTAAATGCCAGAAATAGTTTAATTGCTGTGTTCACATGTATCTTTTAATGGCTTAGACCAAATCTGTAAGCGTGATCATCCATCGGCGGCGTCTTTGGCATTCAACAGGTCCATTGTGTGTGGCAGTCGTTTCTATTAAGTACCTTAATAATGGCACATACTGTATCCGACTACTATTACAAATGCGAAAGAATGTTTGTTGCTTTCGCAATCATGCCGGAATGGCTTAACAGGTTTGGATAAAATTTAGCGTCTCGATAGAATTGATCGTCTGGAATTGCACAAGGGCTTCTTTACTTCTTAACCAGAAAAATAAATATAAAAAATTTAAAATTCGCGGCTAAAAAATAGTTGTTATACCTATTATATTAAACTAAATCAAATATTTTTATTCCTTATATAAAAAAAATGTTTACTTAATTAACGTAAAAGTTGTAAGTTTTACAATTAATAGATTATGTGGAGAAGAAACAAACAAAGAAACAATAACATAGTTATTTAATCTACAAGAGAGATATGGATATGTCATGACGTGGCAAGTGGCAGTCTTTGGCCTCTGCTTATCCCTCTGGGTTGCGGGCGTGAATTTATTTATGTATTGATAAATATGGATTTAGGTTAAATAGGTTAGGTTTAGGTTAACGGAGAAGCCTGATGACGGACGGACGGACAGCGGAGTCTCAGTAATATGGTCCGTTTTATCCCTTTGGTACGAAACCCTAAAAAAGCTTATAACTTGTCCCGTGCACCTTTGCGCTGTCCCTTAGCCCTCTCCAGCCGTCCCTTCTAGCAGCCTAGTTGCGGCGCACGCGTCGCCACGCCCTGGCCTACCGCGTTAAATATATCAGAGGTCAACAGTTTACCTCGCCGCTTTACATCCGTGGACCCCACTCTTTAGGTAATACTGGTTTATATATTTGAAAGGCAGAGATTAGAGTTTAAGACAGTTTCAGAGGTCAGCACTTTACGTTGCTGTCCAATAACAATAATACAGCTTAACAGGTTTTTGAAACACTTCAGTAGTGTTTTAGCTTTTAGCGAGATATTACCGTATTTTACCGGTTAAGTAGCAATTGAAGCGTTTTACTGATATTGAGCAAGACAGTGTCTTATTTAAGGCAGTACTTCTGTAGAGACCTGATCAATAGAGATAAAAAATCTTGGCTTGTGTAACTATCAGTCCCAGAATCTACCATCAACCGGCTAGCATGTCGCTCGATAGAACACTTTATTCAATAGCTCTTAATAATCATTGCTCCGTAAAACTAAATCTCCGATAGCAATCTCATGAATTCAGAATGAATCCTTTATTTGCTGAAGAGAACACATAAACACACTTTCACCGACGTGACAATCGGCCGCGTGCCGGCGGTAAATTCAAATGAGTCCGCAAATGGCAAATAATCAGCGCCAAGTTGACAATAAACCTCTCTAACAACAGTTGTAGATTTGCCAATTCCTTATCTATTGAATGGTCATAAAAAGAGGTTATATCGACAAGCGATACCATCTCATCGTGAAATACCGCGGTGCCAGCTCTTAAGTCCCATTATTCCATCGAACATCCGATAGAATTAATGGTCTGTTCGGTCGATAACTCTGGGCCTCTTATTGTCCAGGATTCGCACTTTCGCCCCTATCTTTTACGCGGTGACAAATTTATTAATGTTCGACAATAGCCAACAGGTTTGGTCGCTCGTACTGTAATTTGACGCGGTCTTCCTTTTGACGGGGTGTTAAGCTATGCCTGTTGGGCTAAGCAGAATCTATGTGCCTAAGGGCCTTATACACTAGTTCATAGGTAGGATCCTAGGCGATATCCATTGCTGGTGTCGACACGTGTCTTGATCCTTATTGTGTTATAAGCCAGCAATGTACATCACCTAATCATCAAAGTTCTATGATAATGTAATATGGGCATAAGTAATTCCACATTATTCCCCTACATAGATGTGATAAGTTCTGTTGGTCTATTAAGAACTTGTTTTTTTAACAAACGTTTTTGAATGCAGCTCTGTCTGTCTAGAATGAAAGAAGCAGTCTGGAATGTAAGACGCGCTATTATGCGTCACGTCGAGAGCGGTAATAATAGTGATAAAAATGTAGGTAGCTTTGCAAATCAATCAACACAGTAAAATTTATCTTCGTCGTGACCATCAGCTCATAAAGCCAAAATTACCAGTAGCCTCTATAACCTAACTAGCTCAAGCAATACTTAGTTCGCTATCACGCACCACAGTTTTAATTTATAATCAGTATTATTAGATCTCTAAGACTTGTTATGAAAGAGGCAAGGCCACCGAAAGTAATTAAGTGCAGGTGGACCACCTTGAGGACAGTTTTGCGGCTTTTTTTGGAAGGACGCTGCCAGCGCTTTTGATTCGCGTGAAAAAATATCGATGTGGTTATACTTTGAAGGTTTTATAAAAGTGAAACCTTATTTATCAGAATCTCTACAAAACCGTTGAATGGTTCGCTGATGATAGACTCTAGAGGTGGTACCGGATCGGTACATCCGAGCGATCCTGTGTTCGATGTCGGGATCTATTGACATTGATAAATTATATTTTATAATTATAGTACCTAGCAATTATATTCGTTAATTATGAAGGTAAATATCGTGAAGAAACCTGAGTTCCTGAGGTATTTACAAACCTTTTGCGCTAGGAATCGCATTTTAGAATCGAATTTATCATGACTTTCTCAACTCAATTTGATTTTTATTTATTTAAAAGTAATCTAGATTGTATTTGTATTTGCGGTGATGAAGGTTTCCGCAACTCGATTTCTAATGAGCCAATTTTGCGTATACATATAGAAAGGATTTATCTATTCCTGCCACCCCAGGTCCTGCAGGAACGCCAGCAGTTTCGGGATGTCTCTGAAGGCCTTCCGAAGGGTTCCTGGGTTTCCAAGGAGAGTCCCCCGTTGTCTGGCTATAGGGAAGAGCGGGTGATCATGCTCTTTCACTATAAAGGGAAATTTCCCGCCAGGCAGATCGTATGCCTGGGTACGGCCGGTCCAACTGTAATCTGTTGGACGTTGTATTTATTGTAAGTCATGTGTAAACTTTTGATTGCGCGATGCAGAAATGTTGGAGTTTATAGTGCGCGCGCAGAGTTGACAAGTGCTCGCCACATCACTCCCCTTCAAGACCGTAGCTACGCATAGCTAGGTCTGATAGGACTCGAAGTCTGTGCTCTAAAGCTTGCAAGTGCCAGGAGACGCTGTGTCAGTGAGTCGACTAGCGGTTGAGGGGTGTTCGGCGGCTAACAGTCACTTCACCGGCGACAATACCTATGGAGACCGCGCATGTGGTAGGAACCGGTGAAGGCTGTTGTACCACTGGCAGCGCGTGCTGCTGTGTGGCTGCCGTGCCGAGGGGTAGGGAGAGATCACCATCAGAACCAGCAGTCGGTGCGTTGACTGTAGTGGAACTGATGAAGTGAGAGGGAAGAGGAAGAATATGTATAAGTATGTACAATGTACATGCTGGCTTGCTTGAGACTGATTGTGTGTGGAGTGAGCTGCGAGAGCGAAGGAAGGTTGACAGTGTTCTGTCAGGGGTCACCACTATAGGGAAGAGCGGGTGATCATGCTCTTCCACTATAAAGGGAAATTTCCCGCCAGGCAGATCGTATGCCTGGGGACGGCCGGTCCTACTGTAATCTGTTGGACGTTGTATTTATTGTAAGTCATGTGTAAACTTTTGATTGCGCGATGCAGAAATGTTGGAGTTTATAGTGCGCGCGCAGAGTTGACAAGTGCTCGCCACATGGCCACGCCTGTGCACTTCACCACCACGTGTGCGTTTTCTTTGTCCAAAGCCAGGGTTCGAACCCGGGACCTCTCGCATGGTAGACAGAAGCGTTAACTGCTGCGCCACAGAGGTCGTCATAATTTAATTTAAGATAACATAACAGAAGTACTAATTATGTTCAAATTCGGAAAATCGGGATTGACCTAGTTTGGTAAGAAGTTAAAGTTAAGAAACACAATTAACGGGTCTAATCGCGATTATTAAAAGGAAAATAAAGTAAAAAAGTGTTTATTTGAACAAAATCATTATTAAGAGTATAATGATTTTGGTCTAAAGACAGATTATATAAAATGTGATACTCTCTAATAGAAGCAAGTGATGTACATATTAAGGCGGTGAACTAGGATTTACCTGTATCATAGGAGTCTTTCGACAAGTGTCTTACATAATTAATTACATACATACTAACTAGGCTTAAATTTTTATTTCATTAAATTTCAATCATTTTTACCTAGGTATCTTTATTAGGTAAACCTTAATTCTCGATGACGTTAACGGCTAAAACGATGTTTGTATAACTATGTATGAGCATAGTATGTCATAATCATAAAACTACCGGTAAGAAGTATTTTATACACACAAATTGTGGTGCAATGAGTACAGTCGACAGCACATCATCATATACACCCATGCACTCTACTCCGTTGCATTACGGGCGACTTTGCAGCTAAAATGTGAAGGGTGACGTGCTGTCGACTGTACACCGAATTCTCGTGGCTCAACGGCAAATAGTGAACAACTAAACTGAAAGTGTAAGGTGACCCGGTAACCACAGCGACAAAAAAACGGTACCCACCTTTACTCGTGAGTCGGGTAAAAAAGCTTTAACTTTAAATGAATTTTCGATGAGATCGGTAGACTTTTTACGGCTATACAATACAATATAGCAGGAAAACACTGTTTCGTTCTTCACTGAAAGTATTGATGAGACACATATCGAGCCAAAGCTAGGCCCAAATTCGCAATCAATCTAGAGCTATATTGTTGGGTAGTTAGCGTCAGCAAAATCAAGCATGAGTTCTTAGCAATACGCGATCCTTACATTCTATTGCAATTAATCCGTTTGGGTAGAATGCGAATGAAATATCTGCTAATATCAGACTGACTATTACACTATTAGGTAAAAAATAATAAAAGTGGTCTACTGCATACGTGCCACTTCAGGGCACAGAGCTACGGAGACATTACCTTATAGCTCTAAAGTCATCAAAAATCTGATAAAATCAGCTTTAAAGTCATCACCACTTCTTGTTTGAAGGAAATAGTGTACGCTATGGAGATTTGTCAAACGTGGGTTCTCCCACATTACTCCTCAATCAGGTTTTTAAATTTTAGGTCCGTCGGTTTAATAACCGACGATTAAAAAATAAAGTCACAAAAATATTTTATTGTAATTTCTTAATCTTAAAGATTTTTTTTTGATGCTTTTAAGATTAATCTTAAAGGCATAAAAAAATCGCAGTCATTAGTCTTAATTATCACTAGATATGATTTTATTTGAACTGTACTGATTTTTTGAAATGACTTTCACTGAATGTGTTAGCGATTTCAGTCGTCTAAATTCTGTTAATAGGAATTGTTTTTCTGTAAAGTAATAAAAACCTACTATTTCCCAAACTTTTCGCTTGCGCAGCGCAAATGTCCCGTACAAATCCGTGCGGTCGAAGACAATGAAATTGTTGGACAAAATCGTTGTATAAAAATTCACCGCATACCTATATATATGTACCTAATGTGCAGTGTTTAATCAAACGACGCAGTGTGACTAGCGAAATCACTTTTGCTTCCACTTCGCATTGCCGAAATCCATCACAAAGAGTTCGACGGCAGATTAATAAGGAAGTGGCTCTGTCATCATAACACGCGAGAAAAAATCTGATCACGAAGTTTATGTTGCGTGAAATTAGCTTTTTACACACCGATATACATACCATACACTTTTGTGCGGACGCATTTTTTGGCCAGACAGTACTGTATCTGTGCGGAAGAAACTGTTAGAACTTGCGTAACCATCGAAATACCTATAGCCATCGCGGCTATATTTCGATTAAAAACGTAATCAAAAAGAAAAGTGTTTAATGTCATTCAAGCTTTGTTACGTTCGTAATGAAAATATCCAACGTAAGATCGGTACTTACCTACGTATTGATGTTAGTGTTACTCGTAATTAAACCTTAGCTCGTAAGCAAATTAGAAATGAGGAAATGAGATAGGTAAAAACTATTTGGGGGTGTTTCCAGTAACTCAATCCTAATATGTAGGTAGGTACCTATTTTAAGAAGGCGGTTTAGAAGGTGATTGTCATAGTGCCAATTTCTGAATTGAGAATTTACACTAAGTAAATACTTACACTCCATTTGTCTATACTTGACTTTTTTTCCAAACTTTAAACGACACTAAATCAAAAACCTTTAGCGATAGAAAACTCGAAACAGTCTACAAATTTAGTGCTAGCTAGTACTAAATTTGCAAACTGTTTCGAGTTTTCTACCGCTAAAGGTTTTTGATTTAGTGTCGTTTAAAGTTTGGAAAAAAAGTCAAGTATAGATAAATGGATTATAGGTAACTTTCTGTCACACTCTTTTTTCAAGAAATTTGACGAGACAGCATAGTCCAGGAATTTTAGCACCAAAAATCGGTCCGCTCTGCATAAAATCCTTCTACGTGATTTTTCGATTGGATTATGTCAGAGGGTGCCTCCTAAGTATAAAACCGAGTTTCTGTCGCCCGAAACCGTGAGCGTTAGCCGCCATCTTTGAAACCGTTTTTTTGCATATATCTGAAGAGATCTTTTTTGTAGAGAACAAAATTTCCCATCTTTTTTGTACAAAACTTTTCCCCGTATTGTTGATATTTTCCGATATATTTAAGTAAAAAAAAAACAAATTTTTGTTTTTGCAAAGTAACTCAATAATTTTTGAAGATACGAAAAAAATGTTTGAATTAAAGTTGGAGAGCATAAAATTTTCTACAAATTTTGTATCAAACTTTTTCCTGCAAAATGATTAGTTGCTGAGTTCTAGCTGAATAAAAATTGTCACCTGGAATCGAAAATCAGCGACGAGCGGTAATACGTTACTCTGGCATGCAAACCAAAAAGTATAATCGAAAAATTTTATCATGGAGACGGTAACTATTATATTTATCGTGAAAAAGAGGGAAATTAAAGATTAAAAAGGAAATTTTGCACAATAAAAATATTTTCACGAATTATTGGAAAAAGGAATGAAAATTTATTCATGTATCCAAATTCATTATCATTTGCGCGATATAAGTCGCTGTTTACAAATCAGGATCAAACATTTTTTTCGTATCTCCAAAAATTATTGAGTTACTTTGCAAAAACAAAAAATTTGTTTTTTTTTACTTAAATATATCGGAAAATATCAACAACTAGCTGACGTCGCGAACTTTGTTCCGCCTTAGACGCCATAAATGAGCAGATTTTTGATTTTATTATATTGTTTATCAATAAAATAAGATTGACAGAAGAATCCGTTTTAAACGTAATTTTTTTTTTCATCCTCTTTGACTATATTTGCAGCACGCATTCAGTCAATTCTATGTCAAATGTCTTAAGGTTACATTAAAAAAGTTTAATAATTTTATATTATAAATTTTCTTATATTATATTTTAAAGTTTTAAGTAATTTTTAATTTTCTAATTTTCCGCGCAATTTCCTTAATTTTTTCTTTCATAAGAACCTTCTCCTGATAATAACAAACAGAACAAAAAAAGAATTAGCGAAATCGGTCCAGCCGTTCAGGCGTGATGCCGTGACCAAGGAAAATAGGGATTCATTTTTATATATATAGATAGGGGGAAAAGTTTGGTATAAAAAAGATGGGAAATTTTGTTCTCTACAAAAAAGATCTTTTCGGTTTTTAACGTAAAACTTACCGTTTCCGAGATATATGCAAAAAAACGTTTTCCAAGATGGCGGCTAACGCTCGCAGTTTTGGGCGACAGAAACTCGGTTTTATACTTGGGGGGCACCCTCCGACATAATCCAATCAAAAAATCACGTAGAAGGATTTTATGCAGATCTAAAAATCTTGGACTAGCACTACAGTTAAGTAATTACTTAGCGAAATTCTCAATTCAGAAATCGGCCCATAATCACTTAGTTAATCGTTATTTAACTTTAGAACACAAATCGAGGTTTAAAAATAAAAGAGAAAAAAAAGTCGAGTATTGTCCTTTCAATAGAAACTTTTCACACGGCTCCAATTTATTTTTGATTAGTAAATGATAAGCACTAGAGCGGTGGTAGCGGCGCGGTTCGCAAGCTACGCACATTTGTGAAGCAATACCACTCGCTAACTGTAAAGGAAAACATCGTGATGAAACCTGAAAAAGTGTTAGAAGTTTTCACATAACTCAGCAATTGATATTGCCAATCCGCGGTGTTCACGCGTGGTGATTAGGCCCATACTCTCTCTGAGAGAAGATCAAACTTGGATTGCGTCATCTTTGTCCCGTGCTTCGCAAGGCACATTAAGCAGTTGGTGCCGGCTGCCGTCGATTGATGGCAGTCGTTAAGCCAAGTCAGAGGCCTTAGGGTGGCTTGGAAACTTCTGACAATAAGACCAGCCACTAGTCTTACAAGCCTCCACCAAACCGGACTTGGCCCCCGTGGTGGAGTATGGCCTATACCTTCCTCAGGGAAGACCCGTGCCCCTCAGTGGGGACATAATCGGTTGATGATGATGACATATCGGTAAAGTTTCTCTACGACAAGGTATCTCGTAGGTAAATTAAAACCATACTACGTTTGTATCGGCCGGTCTCTGAGTTGAGAATTTACACTAAGTAAATACTTAAGTATCATTCTGTCACGCTCTTTCCTACAGAAATATGACGAGACAGCATTACAGTTAAGTAAAAATTACTTAGCGAAATACTCGATTGAGAAATCGACCCTATTGTCTCTAGAGTTACCCACTTAAGGAAGCACAAGGAATCTGACCAAAAACTCAGTGTTGTCTGACATTGTAATACGCTGAAACTTGAAAATGTCACCTTGAATCAATAATTCGATACAGGTCAGTTAAGTAAAGCTGGCACGTTCAACACATTTACACGTTGCGCTTGTGTAGTGTCTGTGAATAAGCGCGCGGCGTGACGTGTACTGCATGCGCATCATGAAAAGTCTGCCCGTCTCTCTTGCGCGCGGTCTAGCTTATGAGTGTGAAGGGGACAGTTATAGTTTTACTTTTGCTACTGTTTATAAATACAGCGTGATCTTTTTGCTATTCAACAGTATGTGCGTTTCAATGAGGGATTTTTCTGACAGCTAAGAAAAGTAGTTCCAAATGAGCCGTTTTCAGAAGAACTAAAAAAAACGAATGGCTCTCAAAGGAATGCTATTCTCGGAGTTATATTGTATTGAAAAAAAACCTAACATTTTCAATACAATATAACTCCGAAAGGACAAACATTTGGCTATTGGCGTCATAGTAACTTTTATTCAGCTCGCTGAGACCTATTCGATGATGTATCACACATGGCTATTGGGCTGAGGTCCAAAACTGCATTCCTTTGATAGCCATTCGTTTTTTTTTCTTCTGAAAACGACTCATTTTGGACCTCAGCCCAATAGCCATATGTGACATCATAAAATAGGTCTCAGCGAGTTGAACAAAAGTTACTATGCCGCCAACAGCCTTGCATTCCTTTGACAGCCTTTAGATTTTTTTTTAGTTCATCTGAAATCGGCTCATTCATCCAGTAACTGACCACTGAGCGTCCGTGACCCTTTGTTACATAATTAAATTATAATATAAATTGTTGAAGATTTCTGGGACAATTATTTTCTGTTTTGGTAAAGATTTTCTTAGGTGATTTTTTTTTTTAAATTTATTAAAAATTAAAACTATTTTGTGACCATTGATTCCACCTTATTTTTAATACTTTTCGCTCGAATTTGCTAAAAATATATTATAACAAGTAACACATATATTTGTATTTATTTATCTACAACGCACCCATCTTACTAAAACCTAACTCTAGTCTACACTTAAACTAGAGTCGCATTTTGAATAAAAATCATTTATTATTAAACATACTGTATAGTGAAATTGCATAAGTGTGAGTACTGTGAATTGTGAACGTGCCAGCTTTAGATAACTGACCTGTATGTGTAGGTATTAATCTTTCGCATGCCATAATAATATAACATCACATACGGTTTTAGGAAGTTTCTACGTAGTAGGTAAGTATTAAGTGGTGCGTTAAATTAGTTCGCAGTAATTGATACTGAGTGTGAGGTATTCTTGAAGGCGATGCTCTTCCGCGTACCCAAGGTCGAGCCGCCCGAGGCGTCCTAACACAAAAAAGACGCGAAAAAATGTCGCCGTAATGGGTCTACTCAGGACTTGTACAGCTTATTTTATTTTGAAACTTTCGCAAGTATTACACATTATTAGGTAGCTTATTATTATTATAAACATAAACATAAACATTTGCATACAGGCACATACATTACTTCTGGCCCCACACTAGGATACCCTGTGTCGTGGGAACCAGAAACAGCGACGTCACAAACATGTAAACATCTAAGACCTGGATTTTTTTTCTCCCCAGCCGGGGGTCGAACCTGGGACCTCTCGCATGGTAAGCAGATGCGCTAACCGCTACGCCACAGAGGTCGTCAAACTACTATATTAGCTGGTGCCCGCGACTTCGTCTGCGCAGTGTTAGTATTTCGAGTAGCTTAGCGTGGCGTAGAAAAGAACTTCGAAATTATGACATTACAATTATCATATCTTGTAGTGTCATCGGACGACATGAATTATACGAATAGCTCGCAGATGGTAGATTGTTTCCTGCTTATTTGACACTTATCCGCATATTTTGTGCAATTCACATAATATATTTTCAAATTGTAGCCTATGTGTTATTGGGATGTATAAGCTATATTATTGCAAACTTTCATAAAGATCCATTCAGTAGATTTTACGTGAAAGAGTAACAAACATCCATCCATCGATCCTAACTTAAAAACTTTCGCGTTTATAATATTAGTAGGATTACACACGAAACACAGTGCAAAAACTATTATCTAAGTTTGGATTAACTTACTTGCTTTTCTGTCGGAAGAGTTCGACCAGGTTTCGCTCTGATTCAAATTTTGAGCTTATTCGTGGTGAGTAGATTTTATTTCAATTTATTAACCTTCTTAGTTCTGACCTTGAAAATAACAATTGAAAATCATTGTTATTTTCAAAGTCAATACTGACGACATTAAGCTTATAAAAGAAAAACTTTATAGATGAAGTTGGTAGTTATTTCTGCTTTGCATAACTAACAAACAAAGCAAAACTAACAATCAATCAACCTAACTAACTTCATGAAAGTAATTTAAAACTGGTAAAATAAAATATTTTTTCATACCTTCTTTGATCAATTCATTTGATTGATTGTTCTCAGCCCCAATTATTTTCGTCTGTCGTCTGAACACTGAAATTTACACGCGTGCCCCTTGCTCAGTTAGGTTACGGGCAACTTAGCACCAGAAATGTTAAGATTTACACGTTCTGGTGCCAAATGAAGTCATAGGGAAAGAGAGAGTAGTGGCCCAAACGCTAATGTGCAGTAGAGCGGATAATCCATTATGATTCGATCGAAAGTGATTCAGTGAGTGGCAGGGAGGTGCTAGGACGATGCAAGGTCGCCGCTCAAAAAAAGAACTAATTTCGGAGTAAATAACTAGAAGTCATTGCAAGTAAAAAAATAACCTTGAACCCACTTTTTTCGTTCTAGGACAATGTGTAACGTTCCTTGAACGTCAAAGTACGTGGGGTATTTAAAAGGGACTACTTCTATCTATCTATGTACACATCCTACTGTTAGGCATGGGCCTCTGCAACGTCACCCCAACCTCGCCGGTCCTCTGCCAATCTTGTCCATTATACGCATTATACGTTTCTAGTGCAGTTTTGACTGAGTATTGAAACTGAGTATAACTGCATTAGAAACTATTTTTTTTGAAATTTTGTATTTATTCGGTTCTGCCAGAATACCCTCGGTATGTAAATCTTTGTTTGTTTATGTTTATTTGGAACAAATATTCCAAATAATCCCAGAGTTATTCGATAGCAAGATTTATATATTTTCATAGCATAACGTTTGCCCCGAGGACTAATAATAAATCCTCAACCTGCCGATGCCATTTTTTTATGTTTTGATTAAGCCATCGCAAATGATATTAGACGTCTTCGGATGTTAGATTTTTATATACATTCATACATACGTAAACTCACGCCCGTTTCCCAGTGGAGTAGGCAGAGACCAGGGACGGCCTGCCAGATTATTATTATTTCGTGATTCCTCTAGATACTCCTCAAATACAATACACATTATACCGAATTTGGTTAACCATAGTTAAATCCGTATGTCATATCCGTAGCCGTAGTCGGTCAACCTCCCCCCCCCCGCTCCCCCCTCCAGGCTAAACGCTTGACTGTAAAAATTTAAAAAATTTAGAGTACAGACCACATGCAATAATTTTTTCTACTGAACCTTACTGTAAGGTTAACACTGTAAAGTCGGATTCCCACGGTCCGCGATATCGCGGACGGACGCGGACCAGCTCGCACGGCACACCGCGGGAAGGGTCTCGGTCCGCGGTAGCACAGACGTCTGTGGTGGTGCGCCGTACCGGGGCGTGCGTGGTGCATGGCTGTCCTTGGTCGTCGGCCGGCATCGGCCGTCGGCATAATCGCGCACCGTGGGAAGCCAGCTTTACACTGCGCGTCACCCGACCGCACTTGGCTGGTTTTTTTACAAGTAGGTACTCTATGATGCCACGCGTCAAAATACGCAAGATTCAAGTGAATAACATTTAAATAATTTTAATCAAAGTGCGGTGTTAATTTTAGGAGTCGCCAGATTTATTGGACCAGTACATTACAATAAATAATCTAATCGATCTGAATGTATTTAGATTTTATCATTTAGGTGTTACTTTAGATTTATTGACGCATTTTGGACGCATTACTTGAGCTGGTGCTCGCATAAAATTATACACTTGTCTTTCTAAATTAGATTTGGGGCCTTTGCAACCCCAGACCCACTGGTGTAATATAAATTAATCTAATATGTGTGTTGTAAGGTCGTCTATAAGCAAACTCCGCCCATTTGAAGTTTGAATAATATAAACATGAAATTAAGGAAGCTATGCAATTTCTGTATTATCGAGATAAGATCTAATAGATTTCTGCTTACGTAAGTAGGTACACACTTGAAGATTTTATCCAGATATTAGAAGAGCCTTTGTTTAAGGAACATTGTTTTGAATTAGACAAAATGCTGATTCGATAAAATTAATTTTGTTTATTGTAGTTATATTTGCAATAATAATAATAAAAAAATTAAGGAAATTAATATTTTTTGTGTTGTAAGTTTATGTAGAGATGACGAAATTTCATTGATTTCAGTATGAAATCGAAAATGTATCGGCATAAGGAATTGGAAAGACAATAGGTACAATGAGGTGTAAGTGTCAGTACCTAAGTTTTGAAATGTGAGGTTTTATTTCAGTCCCTGAGCCCCAGTCCCAGGTGTCTGAAAAAGCTGCTAACTTCTTCAGGGCAAGATAGGCCTCATTTTTTTTTCAAATGTTTCACGTCATCCCAAGGTTCGCCATTCCTGCTGTAGGGACGGCTCTATGATGATGCCAAGTTTTACGCTTCTATATGTTATGATCGCGGCAGGTGGCAGTCCCTGGTCTCTGCCTACACCCCTGGGATACAGGCGTGAGCTTATGTATGTATGCATATGTTATTAGCTGAACTGGCAAAATTGTTTTAAAATATTAATTAGCCTACGACCAATTCTCAGACCTACTAAATAATATAAACACAATTTTTTTGCACAAAAAAAATATATAAAATCATTCGAATCGAATCGAAGCGTTCGAACAAATAACACTGTGACACGAGATTTCAATTTTTGGCAGATATTTTTTTTAAACTTCGGAAGCACTAAATAAATTTTTGACGGAAGAGTCCGACCAGATTTCAACCTTATTCAAAGAGCTAATTCATGGCTAGTTGAGACGGAGCACGCGTCGTCGGTTCCTCGTCTCTGGCTGTTTATGAATTATTTTACTGGTTACCTACTAAGGTTCAAGAGAAATAGTACATTACTGCAGCGGCCAGCAAAAGAGGGATTTATGGACGAACGTGGAAATGTGGGCCGCGGCGAAGCCGAGGCACACATACGTGAGTCCATCAATGCCTAGTTGTGGCCAAGGCTTGTATATGATTTTTCTCAAATAATGCGCGGAAATTAAAACAAGAAGAATGTAAATTCTTTACGTTGAAATTAATTTCTGATTTCTGATAAGTAGTACCGTACCTACCTACTAAGGCAGAACTTTTTTCTTTCGATTTTGGCGATAGCAAGTTTTCTATTACGGCTCTTGCCGCCTCTTGAATTTCAAGTGGCGTTAAAATAAGTTCATTGCAGTCATTTTCATCACTTGAACTCATTCTGTTAAATTCAATCCCATCAAAAACATAAATGTGAATGATATGAGAGCCAAGTTCAATAGGTATTAAGAACAGACGTCGTTATCGACTTCGCCGACAAAAGAATTGAAATCTATATGGGTGCTGCCAAGTTCTCTGAAGAAAATCATTAAATTTTACTTACAAGATCACTGAGATGTAAATTGTAATTCAAGCTCAAGATTTGACTGCTAGTTTTTACCAACAAATCAAATTTCAGAAAAGACGCATATGTATGATATCAACCTAACAGCATAAATACAGACAGAAAGTACACTAACCTCCGTATGACTAAACGAAGTAGAGTTCATTAAATAAATATTATTTAGCCTGTACGTGAAAACTAGCCAAGTCAAATCTTAAGCTTGAATAACAATTTACATCTCTAGTGATCTTGTAACTAAAATTTAGAAGAAGAAGAAGAAGAAATATTTATTATAAAAACAGTACACACGCCACAATAACAAAACAAATCCAGAAAAAAAAAACAATAGTACAAATCAAAAAAATCAGAAGAAAACAGAAGGAAAAAATTTCATGATTTTCTTCTGAGAACTTGGCAGCACCCATATAGATCTCAATTCTTTTGTCGGCGAAGTCGATAACGACGTCTGTTCTTAAAACCTACTGAACTTGGCTCTCATATCATTCACATTTATGTTTTTGATGGGATATCACTGCTTTTTGTACAGAGATTATTGGTATTGATCACTAATAAATACATCTTTTTACACATTTAATCCGGATCAACTTACGGGTGTTATTTTATCGGACGAGTCGTGCGAATGTGTTGTGCTTACGAAAGTTTTAGTTCAAAAATAAATACATCGTTATTTATTGCCAAGGAACCGATAACCGATAGGTTAAAATTCGGCTACGAACATACGTACGACTTTTCAAAGTTTTCAGCATCTCATTTACAATTCAGAAAAACGTGCATAAGAAGTCGTTAACAGATATTATACAGGGTGGAATTTTGTAATGCCACCTGAAGGGGAAGTACTCTTAATACTGTAGACAGAAAATTTTACTCAAATGAAACATTCCTTTATTTTTTAAAAGAAAGAAAACTGCATTCAAAGATTTTCAAAAATTCGCTTGCTGCACCCGGTAATCGAACCTACTAAAATCTGTGAAAGTTGCACCCTGTACTTTTATTGCAGCTATCGTTAGGGTCAATTATAAGGATGAAATCTCTCTAACAAACTTCATAAATTAAATGAAAGGAAAACAATGAAATCTTAAATTACTAATTCAAACCCTTCAGGTGGCATTACGAAATTCCACCCTGTATAGAATCGGTTAAGACCAAACCATACCGCGATATAGAATTAAAAAGCGCCATCTATTGGCAGAATTTGGAACTAAATACTATGAGGATATTAATATCAATAATTTTCAGTTATTAATTTTTTCCTTTGTATATGCCTAATATCTACCTTGATGCCAAATATCAAGTTTCTAGGTCATCTAGAAGTGGGTTAGATTTTTTATCTATAAGTGAGTCAGTCAGTCAGTCATAAAAATGCCGGTTTTTAAACGTTAATATATCTATAACTGTTTGAGCAACATTGATGAAACTTTGGATTCTAGGCAAGCTAATGGACTTTAAGAAATGTGCCAATTTTCATATACGTAGGTTAAATAGTTGTAGAGTTGTGAAGGGGTCAAAAGTAGCTCGAAGTGATTCCTGTATTACACACGGCAGCTGCGTCGCCAGTTCCTTTTTTCCTGAACTTGGCTGGACTCGCTGTCGCGAGTCTAGATAAACTTTCAAACTCAGTTCTTTTTTTTAATAGATATAATTTTTTAATAGTTCGAAATTAAAAAAAAAGTCTGATAAGTTACCTCCTTGGTTGTCATTGTTCAGAGCAAAAGATCGTTCCATTTTTAAATAACACGACAGATATGAGTTTAATATGTAATTTATTTGGCCGCAAAACACGACAGTTATGAATTTTCATCAGTAGGTAATCCAGGAAGACGCTGGATGCAAGCCGTTTCCAACCGGTCTTTTTCTAAATCCACAGAGGAGGACTATATCCAGCACTGGATTTCTTGTGGCTGAATGATGATGATGATGATGATGATCGTCAAGCGGTCAGTTAGACAGATAGACATATATTTTTTAAATTAAATCACTTATCTACTTGTTCCTCTTCAATGGAGCTCATAGTGGTCGCATAATACAAATCCTAAAGCCACCTACACTACTGTCTGATAAATCATAAGAGTTTATGTGCGGAGTAGCCAGTAAACCTATTTGCTTGCAGACAGATTCACATAATCGCTCCACACTTGACAGATATGGACCCTAAATCTTAAAATAAGGACATTTTCTTTGTTGTGCGCCGCTACGGGCAATAATCTGCTTTATTTTCTTACATACTGAGACCATTTCGCAATGTTTTATTGGGGCTGACAATTTTAATGGCACCAATTTTGTTATAATCGTAATTTTCTTTGTTATAGGGATATGATAATGTTACTGATTTATGAGAGACTGAAAACTACTTATGAGGCGATTTTATGTAACAAAATCTCCTCACCAATCCGAAAATAGGGGAGGGAAAGGTTCTACCTACTCATCAACCTTACGAACGTTGAATATAGAAAAGTTCAGGTTTGACCGGTGTTTTTTTTGTGCCCAGCCGGGATTCGAACCCGGGACCTCTCGCATGGTACGCAGATGCGCTAACCACTACGCCACAGAGGTCGTCAAAACATAACCATGAGGAACATGACAGCTGATATTTTTTTGCTATTTGGAAATTGTCTCCATAGTATAAGTGGTTCTTATTAACGTTTGCACCCCCTCACTCCCTTTAGGGTAGGTAGAAAATAAATTGTTACGCCTTGAATAAAACAAAAAATGTTAGCTGACGCAGTTGCCTTTATACAACCAGAAATGGTTCACCACGCGACATGTGGTAGCAAATAAAGGAGTGTATCCTGAGGAAAAGAATCGAAGAATTCTTACGTCGCAGCCGGCGCAGTATGTAGTCTTCGAGTCACGATCAGCTCGCTTTGACCCCCCTCGACAAATCGAGATGAATTGTCTAGAATTCTTTCGCTTCGCCACTAAATTCGCTACTGACAGAGCATTAGACGGGACATTGTGCCTAGGCTGGGGAGTTGCGACACTTTGTCGGTTTCAGAATAGTAGCCCGATCGGCGTTTAGTAATAACGTTTACGTCTGCTTTGGTCGTGATGATAAAAAGATTGAAAAAAAACGCTTGCCTTTTAAGTCATTTTAGAGAAATCTGGATTTAAATTTCTTATCTTTCTCCCAGTGAATTATTGCTTCATGTGGTACAACAATTCTTAAACAATAAGGTATAGATCCACGACATGAGCTCTGCAAGGGCACTGCAATTTTAATACAGTTTACTTAAAAAATAATATCTCAAAAACTAATCAAATAATTATAAATCTTACGGTCTATAACCTTCTTCCATAAACTCTTTTACACTGTACATTTGTACATTTACATTTTACATTTGCCAACACTGTACATTTTACATTTGCCAACAAGATATTGTTTTAACTTAATGCGCTTACAACTGAATACTTACGGAGGACACCAAGCAGCATAGCTGGAAAGTGGAAATACAGCCTGTCAACTTACGGAGTATTCGTCTGGCTTAAGGTTCTCTGTCGCTCCGCAGCTTGTTTTCTTGTCGTTACCTTTCAGTAATTTGGTACGGTCCTGCTAAGATTAAGCGGCTGCCAAATAAAATCGTCCTATGCTACGTCGGCCGGCGCGCTCCCGACCAGACGTGTTAAACTTACCGAAAAATCGAAGTTCGTTCTCGTTTCAACATCAGCCAATCCGTTGGTGCGAAATAAAAATGTGCAGAAGGATAGGAAAATTATTTAGATGACAAAGACATCTGTTAGTTAAGTTTGGAGCTTTTTTTTTGCAAATGTTCCTTGGAAATGATTAAGATTTTGAAACGGACACATGTTTAATTTGAAAGATTTATTAAGGCCCAGTTTCTACGCTATTATCATTTATCATTAAACAATATGACAAAGAAATCTTTGCCGAGTCACCTAGTAATAAATTAAAATTTAAAGATTTTCATCTAGTGTGGCAACCAACATAAAAAACGCGTGAAATGTTTTTTCTTTTCAATATTTTTTTTTGTATTTCAGACTAATCTTTATACAAATAGTCGAAACAAAATTACCTCCTTGAGTTTTTTTCTTACTTGAAAAAAAAAACAATATCATTGTGTAGTGCCTGTATTATCTACATGTTTTTAAAATAAAAAATATTACGATTACTTATCATCAAGTGTTTTCATGACATAAGGATGTGAAGCCTAGTCGCTGACTATGGGCCTCATAAGAAGGGTCAAGGAGAGAACTCGAGTTACTAACCTATAAGCTCAGATAAATGATGCTTGTAGTGTAAAGTTCTGAGCTGGCACCTGCGGACGGGACGATGCAGTGTGGGCAGGCACCCCATCAGATGGTATAACCACCTGGTTTCAGAGGAACGTAGTGGCTGGATAAAGTCTGCACAAACCCGGGAATGGGAATCCTAAAAAACCATGAAGGAGGCCTATGTCCTGCACTGGGCGTTAAAGGGCTGATGATGATGATGATGAAAGCAAAGTCAGGTCAGAGTGTACAGTTTAATTTAGGACAAATTGTCGTACACACGTGCAGTATAAAACAAAATGTTTACGTCGGAGAAAATGTGACAGTGTACATATATCATTGCTCGTGACTGTACGCCAGTTCTATAAATAAGTTATTTTAACCAGTACTTGTACGCGTCAATCAAAGAACTTAAGGTAGATCCGCCCTTCTATACTGTGTGGCTAGTCACCAAATATTCAATCAGTTTCATCTGTAAATCCGTCTGACGAAAATGAATGTGTTGCTATTGGTAATTAAGGCCATTATTTGCAGCACCTTACAATACTTTACGTAAGTTGGTTTTACTGTATGAATTAACGGAGTGTACCCTGTCATTTCGTTTGGCTTTTACATGCGTGATTGACTTGACCCGATGGTATTGGCTTTAAAAGAAAGCATTCGGTCATATGCAGCTCATTTAATTTGCATTTTGCTAAGGAAAAGTGGCTGTAATAAACTTCTATCGTTATTCAACGGACTGGAAATGGACATTGTAATGAAATGTTTGCGTTGAATAAACGCACGTTTATGTAGTGATAAACCTTTACATTTTCGCCTACTTTCTTGTCATAGATAGATATATAGAAAACTTTTCATTTTCATCACCCAACCCATTATGGTCCCACCGAGGGGCACCGTGTCTTTCTCACGGTCTCCTTCCTGAGGAAGGTATAGGCCATACTCCACCACCGGGGCCAAATCCAGATTGATGGAGGCTTGTAAGAGTAGTGGCTGGTCTTACTGTCAGAAGTTTTCAGGCCTCTGACTTGGCTTAACGATTGCCATCCATCGACGGCACCCGGCACCAACTGCTTAACGTACCTTGTGAAGCACGGAACCGCTCGGAAAAATGTCACTAGCGTTAGTCATAGAAAGGTCACCCATCTATGCACTGAACGCGCCCTATGTTGCTTAACCTACGTGAACGTTTAAGATCACTGAAGTGGCCGGGGGTACGAGCGATTAATTTAATTTTACACAAAGAAAAAATGGATATTTTGAGAATAAGAATGGTATAAAATTGGTGGTCTTATTGCTTAGAAAAATTTCGTTCAGTCAACCTTTGGATGGAATGGATTGCAAGAATAATAAAGTCAGTAGGTGTACAAAGATACAAATGAAAGAAGCTTGAATATTTATAAAATTGCATAAAGGTATATTGAGCCAGGTTCGTACGCACAAAAATCTTCATTTTAATTTTAATGTGGTCCTTATTTGATACTAAGGCCAACTTGCGCCACTTTTTAAACATGGTTTAAGTGGCATTTCGAGAAATTTTGCCTTTGAAAGTGGAATAAAGTTAGTCTCATTTAAGAAGTGGTATTTATAAATATCCATTTGCAATCTTCGATCCATCGAGATGATCGTATCCTACCAATCAATTTACCTTTTTGTCGATTTCTTAGCAGATATGCTCAATATTTATCAATCTGGAAAAGCTAAAAGACATGAATTCAGCTGGATGTCATGAACTTTTGCTTGTGGGAAAATTGGTGGCACCAAATTAACACTAACTCAGGAACTCTTTAACATACCATTCGCAGCCAAATTAAGCATCAAAGCACGGCCGAGAATTCGAAACTCTCATCCCTGGCGTACGTAGCACCTAAACTTGCACAATTTCTTGGAAAATTCCAGTGATCCTTCGTACCACCTACGTCACGTGGCGTACGTGGGAAACCCGAGCTGCATTAAAACCTTTTATTGCCCGAATTATTGCCTGAGAGACCTCAATTATTTATCTTGAGCAACTGACATTAAGCGTTTTTTTTTCACCACTTTTTATGCGAAATAATGAAGCCCTGCAAAGTATTGCAGCAATCCGGTGAGTGTAAGTTGATAAATCGGATCAGAGCAAAGTTTTCGAACCTATATGAACCTTGGTTCGCTTAGTAACAAGTCAGATCGTTACGTCACAAGGCAACGCCGACTCCACCTATACGTAATAAATAATGTAAGGACCGTGCACTGGTTTCTTGATGTAACTGGAGTAATCTGGCGTTCATTTTAACACAATTTTGGTAGGTAATTCACGTTTAAGAAATACCAGTCGGGAACCGGTAACTTGTATGTTCATTACGATGACCTTTAACAAAAAACGAGAAACTTTGAATTGGGCGTTAATTAAACGAATATTTTGTAAGGTGCTTTTTGACATTCAAGCCGCGGTTACAAATGACATCTCAAATGCATGGTGGCATTTGTACTAAAGCTGATGTGAAAAAAACTTCTATAAAATAAAACCAGACTGCTAAAAAGTCTCAATCAAGACCATCTTTGGTACCGGCTTCTGACATTGAAAATGTACGGTTTTCCTGTTTTCTAGATGTTTTGTATATTTCTCATATCTTTCACTCTCATATCACTTTTTAATAACGTTTGCTACATAAATCATAAAAATGTGCTCGGCACATAAAAACTATGTAAAGAAAAAGATTTGTAGCAACATCATTACAGCTGGCGTGACATTGGTACCGCCTAAATCTTTCATTCGATATGGGTCAAGCCGTTTGACCTAGGTCTTAAAGCAACATACACTTACTTTATATATACAAGCATACGCGCGCAAAACATAACACGGTAAAATTGATTAATGTCTGGTGTTAAACAGCAGATTAATATTAAATGTATCAGAGGAGAATTGTGTCTAGTGTTCAAGCTAAAACTGTTTTGAAAATAAGAAATGTGGAGTTTATGATTATAAGAAATGTAAGAAAAAGTTTCTTTGTTAGCTCCTCCACGTAATCTATTAATTGTGAATTGTGAAAATACGTAATCGTGAACTTTGAAGTTCATAAAGTAAACACTTTGTTTTTATTGTGAATAAAATATTTGAATCTGGAGATTGAATTTAATTTTAAAACAGAAAGCTACAGTCAAGCAAACGGTAGAACCAGATAATCTTGACACGAAGAAGCTGATAGCGAGTAGAATGACAAGAGAAAGAGGAGCTAATTTGATAAAGCACGAGTTTTTCCCGAGACACGATATGGGTATGGGTGAAACGATGACTTCTGCCGCAGTGTGTAAGACTACTATGGATAAGCGACAAAAATCAACTACTATAATGTCTGACTAAATTTTTGAAATTGTTTATTTTAGTACTTTCGCACATTACCACCGACAAACGCACTTACAAACTTATAAACTCTTCAAACTTCTCATTTTTATATTAGTGTAGATTAATGATACTTCAAAAATATAAATACAATAAATAAAATCTCAAAACAAAAGCTGTTGTAAAACACTAACGATTATTGACATCTTGCAGGAAAAACGCTTTTTAAAAGGAACCCTGTTTAATATACTAAGGACACCACGTGACGGGCATATCCATGCAATCATTTTCTTTCGGGACCGCCTGATTTATACAGTTGCGTCCGTGTCGAGTTGAATAAATAAAATAAAATACAAACAAACAATGCAGTGGGCCCGTCTTGTCTTTTTGTGGAGTGGCAGACACCCGTAGGCGAACCACTTGAGATGTATAATACGATTCATTACTATACAAACCGCCTGTCTCATCCGACAACATTATTTTTCTCTCCGAAACAATAGACACTGTTCTCGTTAGATATTTATGTTTTCATAATGGTCTTCTTTATTGGTTTTAGGTTACGCATCTGTTTGAGTTATGAAAATACAGGGTCAAAAATCTTAAGACATCCTTGCAACTGGTGAAAGGTCATATTATCATTACCTACTATATTATTATATGCCTAAATTTCGTTTTTGTAAAAGTGTCACTATTTGTGACACTATCGGCATATTGAAATTTTTCTCAAAAAAATTGACCTTATTCAGTTCATTTCATATCATTCCTAAAATTGATGACTTTTTTAACAATTCTTTTTTTTAATACTCTTTAATACTTGACTCATGTGCAACAATAACATAAAACATTAACATTTATATACAGACACATACATTGCTTCTGGCCCCACACTAGGATTCACTGTGTCGTGGGAACCATAAACAGCGACATCACTAACATTTAAACATGCAACACCTGGGGTTTTTTTATGTCCCCACCAGCCGGGATTCGAACCCGGGACCTCCCACATGGTAGGCAGGTGCGCTAACCACTGCACCACAGAGGTCGTCAAAATAATCATTTTTTTTATACTTTTGTACAAATTGACTGCGACATATGAAATATTGTATTTGTATTTAAAGATTTTATTAAAAAGTAAATAACAAATAGGTTGACAGATTTGCCAAACTGCGCAGCAGTTTATCGGCAGTTGTTGACTTGTATAAGCGGCATTGTTGTAAACAATCTTTTCTCTGAAACATGTTGATGGCGAATTAAATAAGTTTTATATATTACAAACACTCTTCCCTATGTGCCGTCTCCTATTGGACGTTGGCAACAAAGGCCATAAATACAATATAAAACAACATTAAGTAGCTAAGTATACCTTAAGTACCTAGGCATATAAAAACAAGAGGGGAGGGGGAGGATTGGCTCGATCAGCCGTGTTAAGTAATCACAGCTGATCAAGCCAAACCCCCGCCGCCCTTCTCTTAATTTTTTTTTTGTAATTCTATTTTTCTCACAAAAAAGTTCTTTAGGCAATGTGTTGTTTATCTTAGGAACAATATGCTGTGCAAGTCTCTCCCCGTAGTAATTGTTAGGTTTCGTGACAGTGGTAGCGAAGTTCCCATATTTTCTCCTAGCACTTCGTATAACAGGTTTAGTTAGTACAATTTTATCGTTGCGAAAACAGTGTACTGCTAATTCTAGGTCTAGTTTTTTATTCACTGGTAAAATCTTACACAATTTAAAGAGCTTTTCGTTGTCCCCCTTACAGCTCTGGAGGCATTTTTTGCCGGCCAGCATTTTCAAAAATCGGACTTGTAGATTTTTAATGTTTTGTAGGTATGTTTTAAAAGTTCTCCCGTATGCTATAATTCCATAGCTTATAATAATCAATATAAACTGTTATCTGGAGTAATCTTAAAAAAAATAATAAATTACAGAGCACGTTTGATGGTGACGTAAGAAATAATAGCATGCAAAATCATCTCGTCTGCGCAAGCAGCTACGGCAACATGCAAAAGGGCAAGTTGATTTCTTCTACGAACTGAGCTCAGCGAACCCACATAATCGTAATTACTAATTACAGTACATGAAGTCCCATCTTCAGGCAATGTGGAAAGTCATTATAGGCATTTCTTCGTTATGAGTTGTGAATTTCAACATCTTCGAATCTAAATACCGTGATAGAGATATAACGCACAACCCAGAGTATTGTGAAGCCCGATACGATTGATATTTTCTTGTTTAAGTACATACATATAAGATAGATAGATAGAATATTCTTTATTGTACACATACATTACATTTACAGACTAATATAATTAAGATATTATTTATTTATTCAGTAAATCTTTAACTTTTTACGAATATTATTCATACGTTTGCTGCACTGTTTAAATTTTGTCTTGATAATAAAACATAATATCCCGACTTGCAAATAAGTAACTCAATAACGTGTCTTAAAAACGTCTCTTTTCTATCCCTGAAAGTACTTACTACGATTACCTAATACTCTTACGGCCGATTTCTGAATTGAGAATTTCGCTAATTACCTAACTGTAGGGCTGTCTCGTCAAATTTCTTTAGAAAAGAGCGTGGCAGAACGATACATGAGTATTTGGTTAGTGTAAATTCTCAATTCAGAAATCGGCTTTTAGCATTTTAAATGAGCCAATCAATCCTCACGATAACAGAATTGTCACAGCGTTACCGCAGTCCCTATCCATCCCAAGCCTTTTCTCAAAGACACAGTATGGCGATTGGTGACGTGAACACCTCACACGGTTTCCAATACTCTCGGGTTTTCTCACGATGTTCACCTTCACGTATAAACGAGTAATTTGTGAATTTCTAGTATCAAAACTACTTGCTACTACGAATTCAAAACCTTACGTAGGTTACCTCAAGAAAATAAAGCCGTGCCAGTATTCAAACCCGCGACGGCTCGAACGTGAGAGCAGTGTTTCACGGATGCACTACCAGCGTTTCTTGCCAAAAGAGCACAACCGCAAGCAGTTACAATTTAATTCCGTTCCAAACTATTGTGAGTGAACAGAATCCAACTTGGGGGGCGGACAGATCGAGATCAGTCCAGTCGGTACCAGTGCACCGCGGGCGCTTCTCCACCAAAAACGTAATTTATAACTACATTTATCCGAGGAGCGGAGAAACGAGTGCGTTCAATATTAATATCGGTGTCAGCATCATTAAGGCATTCCTTTTATTGCAGACTTTAAATAAGTTCGCCCGACCATCGCCTTTATTAAAACAGGCTACCTTTCTCCGGTGGTTTTTCGAGTTCGTCCTTATTTTGGTGCGCTTTTTTCTTCGTACCATTCGACGAACAAAAGAAATTCTTGTAGCTTACAAGTACTGCACGAATTTTTACGCGAATTTTTTGGGGTTTTCATAATCACTTAATCAATAGCGTTATTGGTTTATTCGTCGGTGAATTTCGCTGTGGTTACAGGCAGTAAATTAAGAGTTAATCACGATCAAAATTATGTTCCACCGTTTTTGTAATATTTCTATTGTACCACACGCCTAATAAATACAGGGTGTCCGAAAATTGAAGGATGTCCTTGCAACTCGTGAAAAGTCATATCATTACCTACTATATGCCTAAATTTCGTTTTAGTAAAAGTCTCACTATTTTTGAGATATCAGCATATTTAAATTTTTCTCCAATTTGTTTTTGTAACCAACTTTCTTAAGATTTTAAAGAAAAAAAAAAGTATCAATTATGTTATGTTTTTAACTTTTGCTTGCTTTTCATTTTGAATACTTTAATTATACGTTGTAGTTCAATCTCAAAACTGTAAGAGCGATGGTGGCGCAGCGGTAGAGTGCCGGCTTAATAACCGGGAGGTAGTGGGTCCGAATCCCGGCATGTACCAATGACTTCGTTTTTTAAGTTGCTTACCTTTGTGAAGTTGTTGCCAATACCACGTGTGGTGCTCTGCAGCAGAGCCACCACCTTAGAATCTGATCATTTATATCTTGAAAGGATGTCAAACGAACATAGCGTACGTATGCCGTTATACTGTACGTGCCTTAGGTAATGATAAAATAGACATTGATTTTAGCTCTGCTGCGGAGGATACTCTCTAGCAGAGCCATACTCGCTAACTAAGAAGAAAAACATCGTGACGAAACCTGAGTGTCTGAAATTACCAATCCGCGGCCGGCACGCGTGGTAATTAAACCCACACTCTCTCTCTGAGAGAACGCCTGTGCCTTACAGTGAGATGTATAATTAGGCTTCATCATCATCATCAACCCATTATGTCCCCACCGAGGGGCACGGGTCTCTTCCCTGAGGAAGGTATAGGCCATACTCCACCACGGGGGCCAAGTGCGGATTGGTGGAGGCTTGTAAGACTAGTCTATGACTTGGCTTAACGACTACCATCTATCGACGGCAGCCGGCACCAACTGCTTAACGTGCCTTGCGAAGCACGGAACCGCTCAGAAAAATACCACTAGCGTCGGTCATAGACAGTGACCCATCCATGGACTGAACGCGCCGTATGTTGCTTAACCTTAGTGATCGTTTAAGATCACTCAGGCAGCCCAGGCTACGAGCGATTCGATTAGGCTTCCTAAAGTAAATCTAATTTGATCCACCAAAATGTTTCTGTCTCCACGAAAAGCCAACAAAGAGCTGGCGTTTTTGCAATATTATCTTTCGGTATAATTTAATTAATTCTCGCCCCAAACTCTAGCCAGACGAGTTATTAAATATCCTATTATCTATAGCTATGTCAGCAGCTACATTAGTGGGCGGGGCCCGTAGATTGCCTCGGGTAGCCTCAAGGGGTCTCGTACAAAGCGTAAGCGCAAGAAAGGAAGCCGTAAGTAGTCATAATTTGTAAGCCTAGGGCCCCATACGTGACCTGTTAATCTCGATCTGATTCCGACTTTATGTATCGAGTCAGTATTGTGAGAAAAATTATAAGGTGGAAATTGTAAAAAAGTTTTCTGCATTCCTCTAATAACTCACCCAATTTAAAATTAGAATGTAGAACTTTTTTCATTAGCAAGGTAGTACAGAGACACACGGAAGGTTAAGCAACGTAGGGCGCGTTCTGTGCATGGATGGGTGACCGTCTATGACTAATGCTACTGGCATTATTCCGAGCGGTTCCATGCTTCGCAAAACTTCTGACAGTAAAACCAGCCATCTTACAAGCTTCCACCAATCCGAACTAGGCCCCCGTGGTGGAGTATGGCCTGTATACCTTCCTCAGGAAAGAAGGGAAGAGACCGTGCCCCTCGGTAGGGAGTGGGGACATAATGGATTGATTATGATAAAAATAATAATAGTTATTTGATGAACAATTGAGTGTTCCAGGCCTGGAACACAGTATATCAAAGAGAAATGACAAATTGGCTAACTCCATATTTGACACGACCTGCATTCGAGTCTATATTCTCAAGTGTACATTTCATCATATAATTATCCTCCTTCGATCAAGTCACCAACGTCCTCCTTGTAAACAGTAGCTATAGTTCTAGGCTACCCTGGCATAGTTCTTCTCTTGTGCGATATAAGTGCCATTATTCAATAACCGGGGATAACTCTGGGTGTATCTAATAAACTGTACATACATGTCGTAAGAAAGGAAGTGTCGGTGCGTACGGATCCGCCGACCTTACACGCCGCATTAGCCGATATCATATCAATTTCGCGAGCGCCGCGGTACGCCGTTTCCTGTCATTAGACGTCGAAGCTCGCTCTCAGGGACAGATTAGGCTAGATCTGTAATAAAAATATGTGGACTAAAAATGTTTCATTTAGGTCATCATTAATCAGTCGGTATTCGTCTAACGTGAATTGCTCGTAGGCCCGGCTGCCCGAGTCATCTTAAACGATCACGATCAACTTTAAGCAACATAGGGTGCGTTCAGTCCATGGATGGGTGACCGTCTATGGCTAACGCTATTGGCATTTTTTAGAGCCGTTCCGTGTTTCGCAAGGCACGTTAAGCAGTTGGTGCCGGCTGCCGTCGATAGATGGCAGTCGTTAAGCCAAGTCAGAGGCCTTAGGGCGGCTGGAAAACTTCTGACAGTCAGACCAGCCACTAGTCTTACAAGCCTCTACCAATCCAGACTTGGTCCCCGTGGTGGAGTTGCTTATACCTGCGTCGGGGAAGAGACCTGTGCTCCTCGTTGGGGACATAATGGGTTGATGATGATATTCGTCTACTACTGGGAATTGCCCTCATGGCACCCCACTTCTTTCTGTATCCACCCGACATCATGCCGCTGCCTGTAATGTGCCTCAGATCTAGTGGTCTAGTGAGTGGGTAGGCACCTGCGTTTGTCTTTTCGTGATCTTCATTCGAGGACCTTTGTACTCATATAAGATGACCTCTGTGACGCAGCGGTTAGCGCCTACCTACTCTGCCTACAATGCGAGCGGTCCCGGGTTCGAATCCCAGCTGTGGACAAAAGAAAAACCCCCATGTTTTGGGTGTTTATATGTTTTTGATGACACTGTTTCTAGTTTCCACGACACAGGGTATCCTAGTGTGGGGCTAGAAGTAATGTATGTGCCTGTGCTGTGTGTAAATGATTATGTTTAAGGCGCAGCCCAAAGAGCTTCTCTCAGACAGAGAGACCCCATGGCACAAATCACCTCGTGGCCCATGGCGAGTGGCGATTTTAAGTGCTGCTGAGTTTCCTCATGAGATTTTCGTTCACGGTTAAGTTATAAAGAAAAACAAACTACATGATTCCGGCCCTGTAGTACGGACTTACTAGTAATCAAGTAACGACCGGATAGAGAAGCATCAAGTATGAATCGATTACGGATTAGTATAAGTAGTACACACGGCAGTAGTCGTACCTGGGTAATGTAATTACTGGGGCAATAAGAACGACTGTTGTCCGTAACTACTTGAGGTCAGTAGAGTATAATATATAAGTATAGGTACCAGTTATTAATATAATGATAAGAAAGCCACCTTTATGTAACATAAAACGTTAACGGACGGTTTTTGAATTGGGAATTTCACTAAGTTAACTAAGTAAGTAAGTAACGTTCTGTCACGCTCTTTTCTAAGAAATTTGACGAGACAGCACTAAAGTTAAGTAGTCAGTTAGCGAAATTCTCAATTTAGGAACTGGTAAGTGAGTTTAAAATCATGTGCTTCAATATTATTTAAATAATATTAACACGTGCATGTAACTAACACGTTGATTAGTTTATTTTATTTTGAAAAAAAAAAAATACAGGGAAACTTAAATAATAATCACAATCACAGAGATGAATAGACCTATAGTGCCCATAATTTACAAAAATGATATGCTCTGGTGTACAATAAAAACCATATTTATACTACAACAAACAAATTTACGATAAAAACTGGCATTATTTAGCCATTAATTTCGCTAGTATTTAAAACTATGACGAAATTGATGACACGATAAACAATAGTATTAATTTCACACTGTTGATAGAGTACTTTCGGTAACATTAACCAAAAATAGCATGCGGGCTTACAAAGGACGCATTTGTTTGAAACACAAATGAAAGACACAAATGTCGACCTTTTTTAATGTTATTTCAATAAAATAGTGTGTATTTTAAGTATACGTAAATTATACCAAGCCTATCTTCGGGCGCGTTTTGATAAATGTAACCAACGGAGATTATAGGTTTATCTGTCTACACACCGGGTCCCTTGCGGGTATAAGTAGATTTATGATTATAATTATTGATCTAGATTGAAATTTCGATGTCAATGAAATTGTTATGTTACATACAGGGTGATAACGGATCGTATTAGAAAAACAGGAATAAGTAAAGGATCTATACGATAAATGAAAGTTATTGACGAGGCAAATATCTGTCCTGTGTGTCTAGCGGCCTTATTGTTAAAAACACTAACAAGTGAAAAAGATAAGACAAGTTTTATTTCAGCAAAAACGAAGATACACAGCTACGGTGCAATAACATAAATTACATACATTAATAAATTACAATACATTTTCGATATTCAGTTACAAGTCTTGCACATAAATAATGAATTCCTGATGAATGACACGTGAAAAAAAACAATGAAAACAAGGCGGATTGCTAAAAATACGCAAATTAACCTACAAATAAAAATAGATCGTATTAGAAGACATGACGCAGCGCCGTAAAACTAAATTGCAGATGTTGGGGTTGCGAACGCCAGGTTAAAGTGAGACTGGGCTGGCCATTGGCCATGTCTGCCGTATGAACGCAGATAGGTGGGCCAAAATTGCAACCGAACTGGGTTCCGCAAAATGGACATCATTCTTACCGGGATGGTGCGAGGTGGCTGGAGACAAAGAGAGATGGGTGGCTTTGCGCAGCAGTGGGACACAAAAGAAACTATGTAAAAAACTACAAAAATCGACGGAGATGTCTGATGAGACCTACACCTGGTTTCTCATACGCTAACAATCTGTTAATCTACCGTTAAGATCTGTCAAACGTTTTTTTCTTATGCACTTTGGCTAACTGACCACTGTTAAAAGTAGATTAACAGCTTGTTAGTGTTTGAGAAACCGGCGGTTAATTTCATAGACTCAACAAGGACTTGTTAGACTTATTAGTAGGTCAGATTTAAAAAAAAATATGTTAGTATTTCTCTTCATTGTCTTTAATTTTAAACTTAAAAAGGCCGATTAGCTGTGTAGCAATTTGTATTCAAAAGATCGTTGAAGATAATTCGCAGTGTGTTAATTGTTTCTCGCATAACTCAGTGATCGGCAGCGAGGGATACACCCAGCTAAACGCTGTCATTTTCTAATGTGTTTAGTTGAACAATAACTTTTGAAGGTCCCACTACATAAGACGTGGACTTCGATATGTAATACTATTGATAGTTTAACAGTTTTATTTATAAAAATACGATCCAAAAACACTTTTATAGATATCGTTTACTCTTCAAATGCAATGTCCAATGTTCAAGTTGGTATTTCCCTTCGCAACTCAATATTTTATTATTCATCCGATCCCATGTGATGATACGTTTATAACCTCACAATTTTTTTATATTTTGGTCTTTGTTCATGATCCAAGATCCACCAGAGAAGTGTTTCTTCAGTCTTCTTCATTCATTAAGCAGAAATTGAAGCTGCAAGTTGATTGTATGAAAAACCTGTCCGTGCAAGTTGAATTCACACACAAAGGGTTCCGTGCCATTATCTAAACAACATTAGACATTATATTAATATTGAGAAAAAAACGGAAAAACGGTTTGTGTATGGAAGCCCCCCTTAAATATTTATTTTATTCTGTTTTAGTATTTTTTGTTATACCGGCAACAGAAATACTTCATTTGTGAAAAATTTTACTGTCTAGCTATCGTGATTTATGAGGTACAGCCTGGTGACAAACAGACAGATAAACAGACAGACGGACAGCGGAGTCTTAGTAATAGGGTCCCGTTTTACCCTTTGTGTATTGTATGGAACCCTAAGAAAATAGACTTGTAAACTTTGGTTTATTGAAAGTTGTTCATAATCGATACTGAAGAAAAAGTTTACACTTTTTTATTTAGATCAGTCGACAGCACATCATCCTATATACCCATGCACTCTATTCCGTTGCGTTACGGGCGACTTTGCAAATGTGAGGGTTGACATGCTGTCGACTGTACGTCGGTGAAAAACCTGGCAAGCGAAAAAAAATAATATTTTTGTTACCAACTTAATGTAAAATTTACATTCCAGTAGCTTACTCTATCTTATACCTATGATTTTGAAAACCAGCGGCTGCCCTTCCCCAGACGAAGTTCACCTTTGCCGCAGCTAATGCCCACAATGGCCTCAAGGTATTACTATGTGGCTGTTATTCGCGCATTTTGCAATATTGAGCGAGTGCCAGCGGTAATTAGAGCCGCGTCCGGACTGTTGCAGCATCCTGATCCTACGCCTATATAGAACACGAAGTGACTTAACTCACATGTCAGCTTGAAGAAAAGTCAACCTTCTTATTACTTTACTTAAGATCTATCAAAATTGGGTGTCTGATTTTCAAATCGAGTTGCAAGAGCGTCAAAGCTGGTTAGTTTTCGCGTTATGCAGAACTTTAGTACTCCGAACTTAAAGTTCAGTTTTCTTTAAATTTTGATAGGCTTAGGATGTTCTTGTTTGGTCTGGACTGGGATGTGGTCCCTTACTTAGACGGGTTTCGTAAGAGGCGGCCACGCCATCCGAGCGATACCGTTTAATTATAAGGTATGGTAATGCATAACGCGCTGGAATCACTCGCTCTCTACTATGTTGGTTCATTCAGGTTTGTTAGAAAGAACAAATCTGAATGAAGGTAACAAATAAAACTTACAATAAAATAAAAAACCGATCGTTAAAATGTCTCAAACAAGACCAAAATGTGTCGGTTGAAATTTTAACCTCACCAAGCGTGACCGCTTGATCGTTTTCTTGTAGGTTATTAAGCATCTTTGGTCCCGTCTTGGCCTTGCTTGGCCTTTCTATTATTATTAGTATTTTCACCTCTTTTTCATAAGTTTTGAAAATTGCAATAAATAAACTCACGCCCGTTATCCCCGAGGGCGTTTTATTTCACAAGTTTTATTTTACATTATTTACTGAATTTACATACACTATTTTATTTTTTGCGTCACAATCGTGTCGCTAATACCTTCCATTTGTCGAAATAGCTCAAGCGGTTTGGCCTTTGGAAATATACATGCATGTATAATGAAAATATCTCAGAAATTTTATTTATTTTCCTACTTCCTACTTCAATGTTTAGCTCTAGTCCAACCAAAGGTTGTCTGGAAGAGATCACTTTTAGTGATAAGGCCGCCGTCTGTACTCTTAAATTAAGAAATACCTGTGTAATCTACTTTTTTACACAATAAAGTGTTCTCTATCTCTATACATACATACATACGCACGAAGCACTTAACCTTCCTTTGCTTTTGATTCGAATAAAAATAAAATGTAAATTAATCGTCACTCTCATAAGTCCCGTTTCTTCTGTGACATCGTCCTCTTTACTCAATCTAGATTTTATTGACCCAACTTCATGAGCAAATCCAGATATTTTTTAGCAAAAATACATATTTTAATTCTTCGATGTGCCGCCTATGAAATAGGTAAACATATTGTGCGAGAGTGCAACTAGCCTTTGGCTGGTTTTTGACGTGAGGTATCAGTGAAGAAGTTGAACAATGTGTTGTCTCTACATGACCCGGGTCCCGCGTTCGAATCCCAGCTGGGGAAAAAACCCCAGCTCTTGGATATTTACATGTTTGTGATGTCGCTGTTTCTGGATCCCACGACACAGGGTATCCTAGTGTGGGGCCAGAAGCAATGTATGTGCTTGTATGCTAATGTTTGTGTTTATGTTATGTAGCGACCTACAATCCAAAAGCACAGAAAATTGTGCATCTCCTTGAAATACGCGACCTTTAAAAAAATAATCATTAACCTTTTTTGTCCGTTTAATCCGCTAATTGGTGTAAGACGAGATAAATCTCTCGCATTTCCAAAAACCTTAGGTACTTACAGATGTTTTACATTCACTCCTTGGCTCCTTGTCATCCCGCTTTAGCGCAAATGTCAGTCAAGCTGGTCATTCGACCTAACAAAGGTATTTTAAACTTTAACCCCTGTATATTACAGATTGCTATAGCTTGAAGTATTTTCGGTGGTTACGTTAGTTGTAGACGTCAGTGAGATATCAGGAGGCGACAGTAATGAACTGTGAGTTCCGTTTAAGGACAAGGCATTATGTGCCTTTTGACATCATTAAGGTAATTCAGAGACCGGTCGCGGCTGCGGAGATCCTTCGCAACGCGGAAAAACAAAGCAACAATGAGAGATGAGGATATTATACGCTGAGTGCTATTACGCGCACCTCTTTATAATATAGCCCTTTGAGATGATACCTACAATTGGTAGGTAACTTGTGATTTATAGCAAGAATGTAAGACAAATACAGAGTCGACAAACACATTTTTGTGTTTACTTGACGGTTCTAAGTATTCTCGATAACCAAATTGAGATTATTTGGTGGATACTTGAAATTTCGTCTGAACTAAATTTGGACTGAGTACGATTAACCCCTCAAGCCCAGAGGACCCGCGCGCGGGTCCGATGAAAACTACGGCGGATTCCGCCGGCGGGTCTGTCTTGTAACTACACTTTGAATCGAATTTTGAAGAAGATATAGACCACAATTCTGCCCTCGTAAGGAAGAACGCAGTAATAGCCATTACTTCGTTTTTACTTTGGATGCAAAATTGGGCTACCTGGTGGTATATCTATAGGTGAAAAAATAATGGTGGCTGTAGGTCTACTAGAAACCGGAAATTTCAGTAAGAAAATATGCAGCAATGTGTGAAATCCTTGTGTCCGTATAGTTGGCTTTCACATGGTCGATTTCAGTAATTTCGAATATACCACATAACTCTGTATTAATAGTGCCTAATAGTGCTACAAGGCACAATTAGCTAGGAAAAATATTTCAGGAGATATTAAGGCGACTCACTGAGGCAGCCAACTAGACGTCTACTTAGCAGACACATCACGAACGGCTGTATACAGAGTTATGATTTGTATGCCAGATAATTGTGCGCTAATAGTGCTCCCTACATGCCAAGTTTCCAGAATAGTGCTTCAATACAAGCTGAGAAAACATACCCTATTGTTGAGGCAGCCAACTAGACGCTTTTTCTTACCATGATTTCTTCATAACGGCGTAGAGTTTTAAAACAAAACCTATACCAAAAAACTGTGCGTTAATAGTGCCTCTTAATGAAACACAAATGCCCCCGAATCACCTATGCGTTTAGCCAAGAAATTAATGTGAACTTTTACATACATTGAGGTGTTGGTACATGTAAGAACAAAAGTGAAAAAATAATATCAATCAGCAAATATGGCACGGACTAAAGTATCCGGAGTCGGTATATTAATTTAACTACTAAAGTAAACTACTATTAAACCTTTCCGAATACTAGTTACCGAATCACTATTAATACTCTGTACTATTCCTTTTTTTTATCTTTCCCACTTCCAAAAATATGGAATTAATCACTATTATTAATCTATTGGTGAAATTAATAATGTACTATTTTTTATAATTTAAGATAGTAAGACGCTGTGTGTAGACTCTTCTCTCAGAAAGCGGTGAGATAATTAGAGAAATGACGAACGAAGCCTTCGACATTAAAACTAGTACAATATTTTTTTCTATGAACATGAATTTAGTTAGCGCTAACCAGGGATCAGTTTTTTTTCTCGGGAACATCCCACTAAAGCGGGGCATCTGGACATACGGTACTTACTACTATTAAACCTTTCCGAATACTAGTTACCGAATCACTATTAATATTCTGTACTATTCCTTTTTTTTATCTTTCCCACTTCCAAAAATATGGAATTAATCACTATTATTAATCTATTGGTGAAATTAATAATGTACTATTTTTTATAATTTAAGATAGTAAGACGCTGTGTGTAGACTCTTCTCTCAGAAAGCGGTGAGATAATTAGAGAAATGACGAACGAAGCCTTCGACATTAAAACTAGTACAATATTTTTTTCTATGAACATGAATTTAGTTAGCGCTAACCAGGGATCAGTTTTTTTTCGGTCATATGACAACATGGCTAACTGATTTGACTCTTCCTGCGCAACACATCGGCAAGGGTTTCCGTCCTGCGTCGATTTATTATGAGTAAGTATGTACTGTGTGCAGTAATATACATCAAAATTATCTTTCCAAAAAATATAATATATATATATACATATATATATATCTCAGAAACTATACTTTTAGCAAATTCGAGCGAAAGGTTTTAAAAACAAGGTGGAACCAAGGTGACAATAGTCACAAAATAGTTTTAATTCTCAAAAAATTTTCACATGAACAAAAATAATTTCATACGGAAATCTTTAGCAAAACACAAAATAATTAGCACAGAAATCTTCAACAATTTAGCAAACAATTAGCAAAAATTAACCAGAAACAAAGTAACGCAAAATAATAATATCGGATGGATGTTACACCTACGGCGGTTCGGAGCGGAATGAGGCGCGCCAGCGCGCGATGCCTTTTGTACCGTACAACCACGTGCAGTTGCAATCTCCATTTACGAAAATGAATTTTCTCCTACAATACGATATAAAAAATCTTCATCTTCAAATCAAAAATCTCTGTTTTAATTTGAAGGTAATCTGCCTTAGCATAGCATATTCTGTGAAAATTTCGACTGGTTACTGCTAAGACACAGCCCTTAGAAGATTGAACAGGGAAGGACAGATAGTGAACGCAGAGTAGGTAAAAGAGTCTTGTTTTTCACCCTGGGTGCGATACCCTAAAACGGGAACATCCCACTAAAGCGGGGCATCTGGACATACGGTACTTACAACATTTGAAATTTAATCCTCTTTTTGGGCTTCGCCGCCGCATTCGTACTCAACATCACCAGCCCACTATTGACCAACAATGTGATGGGTTATTTATGCAATTAAAGAGAATAAACTCGATTACAGTGGATTTAATTTCACACAGTTCGCCGGTAACCATAGACAGACCAAGAAAAGCGGTGCACACAAGAACGTCTTAAGTGACAGATGGATGTTTACGAATACAGCTTTAGCTCTAACACTAGGCCTTAAACAAACAGTCTGACAAATTATTAAAATAGGTCTTGTTTCACACAATACTTGAGCAAAAATAACTTACAATTAAGACCTAGAATTGGCACAATACTTAGGCACAAGAAAAATTATAACTAGGCCTCAACTGAACACAATTAATTACTTACAGTATTCTTTAATAACATTATAAAACCAATGTTCTTATACTAAAGTTCATGTTCAACAAACAAGGTATGTAATGTTCAAAGGTTAACTCATACAAACATTTGCCACCGCTATTATTATTTTATGTTTTTTAAATATAGTTAATACAAAATTAAGTTCTCATTAATTTATTTACACACCTAAAATGTTTTTCAGACGTTAAAGTCTTTGTAAATACATCAGCCAACATTTCCTCAGTACAAACATAACTTAAATTAATGACTTTTCCATTAACTAGATCCCTGATGTAATGATGCCTTATATCAATATGTTTTGTTCGTGAATGTAATGCAGAATTATTACACAATTTATGAGCAGACTGGTTATCATTAAATATGTAAATTTTACAAACAGTATTATTACATTCCTTGACAAAAGTTTGCAAAAACAAAGCTTCTTTGCAAGAGTCAGATATAGCCATGTACTCAGCCTCAGTACTAGAAAGTGCTACAGTACGTTGCTTTCGACTTTCCCAGGACACTAATGATTTACCTAGGAAAAACACATACCCAGTGTAGGACCTGCGATCTACCTGGTCTCCAGCCCAGTCAGCGTCAATGTAACCTGTAATTTCCAAAATACCTTTTTGAAATATTAAACAAAATGCAAAAGTGCCCTTTAAGTACCTCAATACTCTTTTAGCAGCTTTCCAATGGCTTTTACCATAGCAGTTGTTGAATTGACTCAAGTAGCTGATACTATGAGCAATGTCTGGCCTGGAACATACAGTTAAATACATTAGGCATCCTATAAGACTCCTATAATCATAGTTACAATTCATATTTCTCTCCTTTTGTAACTTGATTCCAACTTCCGTGGGAGTTTTAACCTCTTTGCAATCAGACATGTTGAATTTATCTAGAATCCTCTCTATATAGGCTGATTGGTCTAAAGTGTAGCTTCCATCTGGTAATCTGGCAATTTTCATACCTAAAATATGATGAGCAAGTCCTAAATCCTTCATTTCAAACTCTTTCATCAGTTTTTCTTTGATTATATCCTTTTTCTGAGATCCTTGTGAAGAAAATAACATTATATCATCAACATAGAGGGCTATAAACATAACTTCATGTTTATCATTGTAAATATAAACACATGGTTCTGAAGAAAGCCTCCTAAACTGCAATTTGCTGATTAAAACTTCATTTATCCTTTCATACCATGCTTTGGCAGACTGTTTTAATCCATAAATTGCTTTGTGTAACTTGTAAACTTTCTTCTCATTCTCTTCCACAAGAAAGCTTTCCGGTTGTTCCATATAAACATTCTCTGTTAGAATGCCGTTAAGAAATGCAGTTTTCACATCAAGATGCTCAACCACCATGTCATATTGCGCTGCTAATGCTAGCAGTATTCTTATAGTTGAATATCGCACAACTGGCGAAAATGTTTCGTAATAGTCTATGCCATATTTCTGGGTGTATCCTTTAGCCACTAAACGAGCTTTGTATTTTAATAATTCTCCATTTATACCTCGCTTCTTGCTAAATACCCATTTACATTTTACAGGCTTACAGCCTAATGGCATGTCTACCAGTGTCCAACATTTGTTAGTTAGGAAAGATTTATACTCATCTTGTATTGCTTCTTTCCACTGCTCTGAGTCAGGGCCGCTCAGTGCTTCCTCCACCGATCCAGGTAGGTCCTCGTCACTCATGATCTCGGCTAGACCAGCGAACTCTGGTGGCTGAGCATCCTCATAGACGAAAGACGTGTTTGAGTCCTCTGAATCGATGCTCGATCTACCTGGAATGTAAGTACAGTCCGACGAATCATTTGTGTTGACCGAATCCTCAGAATCATCCAGACTGAATATTGTTTGTCTGCGAGGATTTGGTGTGTCATCAGATTGTAACTCTTCATCTATTGACAGATTTGACTGTGTAGATGATGGTGGCGAATTATCAGATAGTTGTACTGAATTAGGTTGTGCAGTACTATCCACACTAGAACAAGATGTATCTAGAAATACTACTGTGTCTTCACTTTTTCCTTTTTCATCATGTGACACATTTTTACTTATAAACTGACTTTCCAGGAAAGTCACATGCCTTGCCTTGATGCACGTCTTTGGACAAGAGGGATCTATGAGTCTATAGCCTTTGCTACTTTCACAATACCCAACAAAAATGTACTTTTTGCTCCGAGGGTCCAATTTCCTAGCATTTTCATTAATGGCATACGCAATACAACCAAAAACATGTAGGTTAGCTACATCTACCTTTTTGGATGTCCATTTTTCTTCTGGTGTAGCTCCCATGACAGCCTTTGTCGGAGAACGGTTTTTCAGGTACACAGCCGTGTCAGCAGCTTCCGCCCAGTAACATTTCTCCAAACCAGCGTCCTGGAGCGTGCAGCGGGCCTTGTCCATTATTGTTCTGTTTGCCCTCTCAGCAACACCATTTTGTGAACTGCAGTGTGGAACTGTAGTATGGCTCTGAATGCCTTTACTCTTCAGAAAGTCCTGAAATTGAACAGACATATACTCTCCTCCATTATCACTCCTCAAAACCTTTATTTTTCTACCTGTTTGATTTTCAACCAAAGCTTTGAAAGTCTTAAAAATTTCAAATACTTCACTCTTCTTTTTCATAAAATAAATAAAAGTTTTTCTAGAAAAATCATCAGTAAAGGTCACAAAATATCGTGCACCACTTAATGATGGTGACTGCATGGGACCACACACATCTGTGTGTACCAGCCCCAACACTTCTGTAGACCTACTACAACTCTTCTTAGGAAATGGCAGTTTTGTTTGTTTCCCTTCCACACAAGCAACACAAGGATTAAAGGTAGTATCATTAAAATTCATACCTGTTACTAATCCATTTTTCATAAGGTTCATACCCCGGTGGTTAAGGTGGCCGAGCCGTTTATGCCACAGCTCATGTGCAGCCATACCCTGTGTAGAGACCAGCGCCGTCATCTCCCGAGTGTCTGCCGACAACTCACTGACCACAGGCTCCTCACAGGCTGAGTTCATGGCTACCCCTGACCCTGCATGGCTAGTACATTTCTTGTTTACATTTTTAAACAAATCTAACTCATAGACACCATTGTGACAAGTCCCTGTTGCTATGATTTTATTATTATCTGTGATCTCACAGCCTTTTGGACAAAACTTTACACTGTAGCCTTTCCTATTTAATTCACTTACTGTTAATAAATTCGCAGAAAGCTTAGGAATACAGTACACATCACTTATAGTCTTTACACCAGTTAACAAATGTACTTCCACATTGCCATGTCCTTCTGTCATCACCTTTTCACCGTTTGCTACATTTACCTCGAGCGCCTTGGAGTATTGAAAGTCCTTCATAAGCTTCCTGTCATTACACATGTGATGTGTCGCACCAGAGTCAATGTACCAAACATCACTCCGCACATTCACAGATAAAGCAGTCAGTAATGATTTCTCATTCGATACCATACATTTTCCACCATCATTTTTAGGACAGTTCTTCTTCACATGACCTGCCTTTTTACATTTGAAGCAAACTACCTTGGATTTCCTGGTTGGTGGGTGGTCCCGTCTGTTGACTACTAATGCACTTATGTCACTATGCTCCTTGCCATCCCGTCTCTGCTGCTCTTGAAGTAACTTAGACTTGACCATTTCACTAGTTATTTTCACGTTTGAGTTCTCCAACGCCATGATCATGGGATCAAAGTCACTAGTCAAGCCGCTGAGCATGATGACTGCCAAAAACTCATCATCTAGCGCCGATTCTATGTCTGCCAATTGCTGCCCGAGCTCTGTTAGTTTTGATAAGTAGCTCTGCATGTCTTCTGCCTCGCTCAGTTTCACACCAAATAATGATCTGTACAATCCAAGTCTCCTACACAATCCCTTATCTTCATAAGCACGCTGAAGATTGGTCCAGGCCTCATATGGCGTCTTGGCATTGCGTACGTGTGGCAACGCGGTTGGACTAACTGATAAACAAATCTTTGCCAAAGCCTTTTGATTCTTTTTCTCGTCTTTACAAGTACTTTCGTCAACTATGCAGTCGTAAAGATCTTCGTGCATCAGGATCATTTTTAACATGAACTTCCACTGATTGTAATCTTCCATACCTTTTAACCTATCGATAGGTAGTCCAATTGACATGGAAGTCGTCATTATTCCGGATTTCTGGACAATAGTAATTTTTCGTCCACAATGTGAAACGCGGCCCGGCGACCTTTGAGGTTATACACTTCGAATAAATTATTAGTGTAATCACTGGATATTTCACTGAAATTATTACGTTGCAGGATGTAGAAATAGCCCTGGGCCCATAACCTGATGGGTTATTTATGCAATTAAAGAGAATAAACTCGATTACAGTGGATTTAATTTCACACAGTTCGCCGGTAACCATAGACAGACCAAGAAGAGCGGTGCACACAAGAACGTCTTAAGTGACAGATGGATGTTTACGAATACAGCTTTAGCTCTAACACAATGCCCAAGACGCACAGTGTACTAAGCCAACTAGCCATTAGATGGCCGTGAGTGACACTCACCGAGTGTAATAATCACTTCTCTGCTTGTCGGTATCAAATAATTGTTGCAAACAATTTTCACCCTTATTGCGTTTTCATAAGAGTTCATTTTAATTTATTGCAAAATTATTGTTTAGTACGTAGAAGTTTGCATACATTTCATAGCTAAACGCATAGGTGATTCGGGGGCATTTGTATTTCATTAAGAGGCACTATTAACGCACAGTTTTTTGGTATAGGTTTTGTTTTAAAACAATACGCCGTTACAAAGAAATCATGGTAAGAAAAAGCGTCTAGTTGGCTGCCTCAACAATAGGGTATGTTTTCTCAGCTTGTATTGAAGCACTATTCTGGAAACTTGGCATGTAGGGAGCACTATTAGCGCACAATTATCTGACATACAAATCATAACTCTATATACAGCCGTTCGTGATGTGTCTGCTAAGTAGACGTCTAGTTGGCTGCCTCAGTGAGTCCCCTTAATATCTCCTGAAATATTTTTCCTAGCTAATTGTGCCTTGTAGCACTATTAGGCACTATTAATACACAGTTATGTGGCATAGTTGAAATTACTGAAATCGACCACGTGAAAGCCAACTATACGGACACAAATCCTTCTAATCCTAAGAAATAAATAGCTATTTACTCAAAACTGTATTTTTACGATTACTGCGTTCTTCCTTACGAAGGCAGAATTGTATGAGCATGTTTTATTCTTTGAAAACTGTGATACATTCCAAATATTACTCTGTGAATAAATAACTTATAGCTGTGAAAGAAAAACTGTTCTCGGCATGAGGGTTAAAGCTTGAACAGGTGCGAGTAGTAAGGCTTGGCAGACTTTTTTCTTTGTAATTTTTATGGCGTCCGTTTTATCACTTTCGGCCTGGCCGGCATGATGATCCGTAATGGTTACATACGACTCAGTGAGTGAATAAAGTATGATTGTTTATTAATTAGCACCTTTAATTATTATTACTGGCCTTAAATGGAAGGATGGTAATTTGGCGATGAGAGAATTTACTATGTGATCTCACTGAATACGCCCTTGACCTCACGGCAATCTTATATTTCGCGATTTCATTGGTTAATTACAGCAAAAGTAGCTTTTTTTAACTTTATTTAAGAAGGCCTAAGTACTGCTGACCGGCATTTCCTTTGCTTGTGTATAGGATCATGAACCATAAAAAGTTAACCACCTCATGAACACTAATCAGCTGTTTAATGCTACATAACACACGTTAACTATCTGATCACTGAAAGCAGTTTTGAAAGATTGATGATCGGGCCTTGCGACAGTCTTCGTGTTAATAAAGTGCCATCAACAAATACTCTTCCATATGGAGAGCTGGTATTTCTTACTCCCTCTAGACAACAGGGGGTCATCATAACGAGGGTTCCAAAGTGATAGTATATTAAACCCTGCGATAGAACGTCAGCGGATGATACATCTGTTGCAAATTGACTTGTTAATGCGCCTGATTTCATTCACATGACATTTGGTGAATGATAGAGGTGTAATAAGTTGGTGACGATCACTTTGATGCTTGTTTTTTTATGATTATAACTCAGTGTGTAAAGGTTATATAATATAAATATCCCCGTGGTGGAGTATGGCCTATACCTTCCTCAGGGAAGAGACCCGTGCCCCTCGGTGGGGACATGATGGGTTGATGATGATGATGATGTAGTATGAATAAGAATGTATGTAAAATATAGCTTAGCGTCGCATAGGCTTTATAACTATAAGAAATTACGATGAGGTAAAATTTATTCATGAAATCCTAGGTATATAACAATTAATTGAATTTTTAACAAAAACTACGAATAAATCTGTATTATAAGCTGTTATGTAATAGCTATTGTATGTATGTATGTACACGATCTAACTTAAGTTTCACCATGGTGCAGGCGGTCCACAACGCGAACGACAGGTCCAGGTGGAGAGCACTCTACACTCCTCCTCATCATAGCGACTATCCACGTCTTGGATGGACACGATTTTCGGACTGCCTCGATTTTCTGATTTGTAGTTATTTGTTATCGCCATCGTATTTGTTATCCGCTTCTTGATTCGTTTCGTTTTCATCCACTTCTTAACATCTGCCAGTAGTTGAAATAATAATATAAAATTCATTTGATCAATGCCATTTGACCAACATACAGCGCCACCAAATTATATGTTCAGGTGGGCAAAATTGTAACTAACTAATTAATTGTAAATTCTGTTCCCCATTTCTTGTTTTATTTATTCACTTACTAAGATTTATAGATATATGTTCATTAAAATTTAAAGATGAATTAAAATATTCACATTTTTCTAGGTAAATTTCTTAAATGTTACTACTAAATTCTCCACTAGCGCCGCTAACAAATAAGATGGTGGCACTGTAAACTGTGACTGTTCCAAAAAGTATATCCCTTCTTTGACGTGAAAAAACGCTGTCCGTAGAAAAATGAAATGTTTTATAAAAATGTGGAAACTCTCGGTATTGGTCATCATAATATATTTTCAACTTTCTTAGCAAGTAGCTGGACTCCAATTAGTCTATGGAATAAACTGTTGGTATCCTTGACATAAAGCACTAAAAGGCAATCAATACATACGAGTAAACAAGCCAGGCCTCCCCCGTAAATAAACACAAAGGAAACCATTTCACATAACATATGACAAGAAAATATTAGCACCGATTAACGACTTAAGCGAGGTAGCAATTCTTTTTGCATGCTGCTGTAATTATAAGCCCACTGGTCGACTAATATGAACTAACCATGGTAGGTATCAACACACTAGGTATAATTCAGAAAACAAGTAACTGAGAATAGTTTCACTAATAGCAAAACGCAAACGTTCTGGGCCATAAAATATAACTTGGAAAATGAAAAATTAGTAAGCAACGGAAATTTAAAAGCAACGTACTCATTCAAAAATATTTCAGTCTTTTCAAAGTACCTTAAAATGGCGGTTTGACATATGCCTCCAGTAAAAAAATAATTAGTCGCCAATGAATAACTGAAATGTGGCGCATCGGTTCTTAACATTTAACATAACTTAATACTTTTACTTTGAGTGTCTGGATGTTCCTATACTTCATTGTCACATGTCGAGTGGCCAAACAGGCCTCTAACCGTTCTAACACAGAAGACTCGCCTACTCCAAGTGTCACTTTCGGACGATAGTTTCACGTCTGCCAGTACCGCGGACTGGACTATTTAGATAATCGCGCGGGGTGATTACACCGGCGGCCCCGACAGTAAGATGATGGTATAAATCACCTGTTAATGAGATGTCATAAATTGGTTCTTAAATAATTGTAAATGGAAAGTGTTGCAGTGGATGAAGAATGGCGATTCTGTTGTTCTACAAGACAGTCTGTTAGTTTGGCAATACTGCTGTCATAATAAAAAAGGCCATAACTTGATTTCGAGCAAATTAGTGAAAAACTAAATTTCAAGCATGTCAATCAAGAATCAAGAATCATTGTTGTTCATTTGTGTTATTTTTATTCAAATACCTAAAGTTTACTTTTTCTTACTAGTAAATATTGAAGTTATGGCCTTTCTTCTTATAACGGCAGAATAAGTTAGACTACATTTTTTTTATTCTGTAAAGCAACAGCTTACGAGGTTACAGACACAACTAATGTTGCTTGTTGTTTGTTTGATGGCAACTAGGTGATGTCGACAAATTCTGCCAAAATCAAGTCTTGACACGAAATGGGCAAATTTTTCTTTCTTTTTAAGCTACTTAAAGTTTGACTTCTTTGTGAAGACTTTGTGGACTAAATGAAGTTTCTATCTACAGCAATTCTGAAACAATATACAAACAACATTACAGTACATGGACTAAAAAAAAATCCAATAATTAAGAAGGAACTCACTTAATACGACTACTAAAAAACAAAACTAAAACAAAACTCCAGTTACAACTTAATATCATTTTCTCTAATGAACTTAATAAATAATACATAAAGGTCTATTGATGACGATAAATACGTTAACCTTTAAGTAGTGACGTGGGTGTCTCACAGACGGCGTCGATGCAAAAAACAGTCTCGTGCCGTTAATTTTTTAAAGACGCTCCCGCCCCTCCCGCTACCTTCGGGATTCGGTGGCGTGATCGGTCAGTCGAGTGCTAGCGCTCGTGACAGCAACACCTGTACCTGTACGACCGTTTGGTGTCCCTGAGACGTGAGGTCAGTATTTGCGTATATGATTTATTAGACGTCACCTCAGTATTAGTGTATTTTTTTCTAAGTGTCTCTTAATCGTCACCTCACTGTGAACGTTATTATTTTAGATGGATCAACCTGGACCTTCAGGAAACAGACGAAAGCGAAAGCGAGTAGCACTGAATACTTCGACGAATGAAAAGACCCTAAGTCAGTGGATAGAGGATGAGTTGGAGCGAGACTTCAGTGATGTGAACGACGAAGAAGTGGATCCAGATTTCTGTTTGCAAAGTGATCATAAGTCAGCTTCAGAACAATCTGAGGATGAAGAAACTCAGGTATTTCAACAACAAAGATCACCCAACAGTTCAGTTGCGATGCAAGATTCGGGTCTACCATCTATACCCCCACAAGATAATCTACACACAGAATCCCAAAGAAACCAAAGATATAGGTAAGAATGGTTTTAAATGGTCAAGCGATGAACCGGTGATGCGTAACTGTCGATCACTAAGCCACAACATGGTTGATATACCTAGATCACAGCCTAGAGCATTCACCAACCTAGAAACCTTGTGGAGACATTTTATGGATGACGATATAACTGACGAAATAATTGAATATACCAACAAAAAACTTGCTCAGATGCGGGTAAAATATAAAAATCAGGAAAAACCTGAGCTTCGCAACACGGATGCAGAAGAAATGAAGGCTTTTTTCGGGTTATTATTTTACTCATCTGTCTTCAAATCCAACCATGAAAATGCCAAATATATCTTTGCTACAGATGGTTCAGGCCGAGAGATATTTCGTGCAGTTATGTCCCAGTATAGATTTCTTATACTTTTGAACTGCATTCGCTTTGACAATGTAGAAACCAGACAACAACGACTAGAGACTGACAAACTGGCAGCAATTTCGGGTATATTTGACAAGTTTATATCCAATTGCAAAAAAGTTTACGTACCCGGTGCTTACTTATGCGTAGATGAAATGCTTGTTACCTTTAGAGGCCGATGCAAGTTCATAATTTATATGCCCAAAAAACCAGCAAAATACGGTCTTAAAATTTTGTTGGTTTGTGATGCTGAGACATTTTATGTCTATAATGCTTATATCTACTGTGGCAAGGGATCGGATGGTTTAGGTTTACCAGAAGATGACAAAAAGTTTGCAATTCCTACTCGGTCAGTTCTGCAACGGATACTTAGCGGAGATTTACCACCAGAACCTAGCCGCATTGAGTCAATTGTTGGTGAAAATGTCAAAAAGACTTGTAAGGTGTGTCCAGCAAGGCTGAAGCGACGCACAAAGTACAAATGCGTTACATGTTATAAGCCTATATGCTTGGGCTGTTCCAAAACAATCTGCAGCGACTGTACTGATTGAGACTGAATTGTGAAGGCTAATTTTGTCATAGATCCTATTTTGTTTTAGTAATTAAGTTGAAGAAGTCAGAAATTTATTTTTTTGTTAGTAAATAAGTCTGTTTGTTTATTTCATAACAGTTAAGAAGTGCATCTTCTATTGAATGTGATTTTTTTCGTGCCATTTAACAAATATTCTAATAAATGTTAATTAATGCTTATATTGGGTTTAATTTTAGTCTATAGCATTAAAAAGAGGATGTTTATTTTGATTTATTACAAAAAAACGACTAATAATAATTAAGTTCATACTATTGACCTACATTGCGTAGACGTCTATAAAACGTCACGTCACTATTTATGAGTCATCCAAACCACGTCACTACCTAAAGGTTAATAAACATGTGAAATTAATTGGAAGTGGAATATTTACAGATGGAACACAATTATATAAATCTATTATGACCTATTATTTTTAGGACAGTTGAAAAAAATGTGGTCAAGATCACTCTCCTCAAGACCACATTCACAAATCGAGTTGTCACGCACTCTGATTTTATTGAAAAAGACAGGCGTACAGCAATGACCAATCCGGAGCCGTGAAATTACCGACACTACTCTTTAACTAACCTTTTTGAATTTAAAAAACCAAGGTTTGGGCCTGATAGTTGGTTGAATGGCGAAAAAGCGAGAACCCTTGAAACAAATACTTTCTTCCCAAAGGGTCAACCAGGAGTCATAAAGTCGTTTTTTTGGCAACGCCAGTAAATCATAGGGATAATGAGAGTAGTGCTTCCGGTCCACTTCATGAGTACAGGCATGTTTGGCAATAGCATCCGCGTTCTCATTGCCCGCAATACCTGAGTGGCCAGGTATCCAGACCAGGTTAACTTCGAGATTATTCCTAGCACAATTGAGCAAAGAATTTTTAATATCTAGAATGATTTTACTATTTCATTTTGATTTGAACTGATTGTGATCTAGAGCTTGTAGACAACTTAACGAGTCAGTAAAAATAACCGCATTTTTAATATTGTGAGATTCAACAAAAAGGGACGCCTCCAAAATTCCAATACACTCGCCAGTAAACACAGAGGACTCCGCAGGGCATTGAAACTGAATAGCCAATTTAGAGTTTTCTAAAAATACCGATACACCAACTGACGAGGACGGTGATAATTTCGACGCGTCAGTGAAAAATCTTTGCCAATCATTCCAACGTTCACTTACAACAGCATTAAAATTGGTGCTAGCTGAAGGATCGTCTTTACCTATACCAATGCTCAGAAAAGTTTTAGGCTTATACTGTAACACATCGTAGCTGTAATCAAAAATTGGTACTTTTCTGGCTGTCACTATAGAATTCCCGAAAGTTCCAAGCCATCCGAAGCTCTTCACAATTCGAGGAATTTCTTTGCTATTCCAGTAGGGACTTGTATGCGTTAGGGAATCAATCTCTTGTAATTTCTGAGGGAGGATATGAGACGTACGGGAACAGGCTTTGGTTATAAAACGGTCCGAAAGAAACTGGCGTCGAAGATGAAGGGGCGGATCAACCGCTTCAACTTGAAGGGCGTTAGTTGGTGTCGATTTCATACAAAAACCAGTCGTAAACATTTGTATTGAATGCGATCTAACTTAGTTAGGGAGGTTTTATTCATTGGTTCAAGGGAAAAACAACCGTAATCGATAACGATTCTAATCAGAGCATTATACACCAATTTAAGGCTAAAGGGGTGAGCACCCCACCAAACCCCAGCAAGAACGCGGAGAATAGTGTAAACGCGCTCACATTTTTTAACTAGGTATTCAATGTGATACACGCCGCTTAACCTAGGGTCAAGATAGACTCCTAAAAACTTCACCTTTGACTTCAGAGGGATTGAAATATTATCTATACTTACTTCGATATCAGGTATACGACGTTTCCTAGAAAATATCAACAGAGAACTCTTTTGAGCTGCCACAGAAAGGCCATGGGAAAAGAGCCAGTGACTAAGAGAATCAAGAGATACGCTCAAAGAATCTGCTGCGTCCTCAATCGAACTATCTGAGACATACAAAGCCACGTCATCAGCATACTGAAGCATTTCGCAGTTATAATTAAGACTAGAATTCATATCATATGTAAACAGATTAAAAAGTATTGGGCTTAAAACTGAACCTTGAGGAAGGCCTTTCCATAAAGTTCTGGAACCAGGGTTAAACTCTAGCAATCGGAGAGTAACAGACCGTGCCATTAACAATAGGTGAATGCATCGAACAATCTTTGGAGGGATCTTTAGTCTAAGCAATTTATTTGTAAGTATAGAGAGAATGACACTATCTTAAGCTGAGGAGATATCTAAGAAGGCAGCAACCGTTGACATATTTTTACTAAGAGCTATCCTGATATCAGTCGAAAGAACTGCGATACTATCTATAGTTCCCACCCCCTTTCTGAATCCGAACTGCGTTTTAGGTAAAATGTCCCTGTTTTCTACAAGCCACTACAAACGATTTTTAATGAGATGTTCCAGAATCTTTGATAATACAGATGAAAGAGCTATAGGGCGGAAACCATTTGGGTCATCGGGGCTATTTTGAGGCTTGAGGATGGGCATAACTAATTACTTTTTCCAAGTTTCCGGAACAAAGCCAGTTTGGAAACACATGTTGACTATCTTTAAAAAATAATCAACTGTGTTGGGTCCTGATTTTGATTGGAACGAATATGGGAAGCCATCCTCATCCTTTCAATTCGTCTGTAGAAAAGGGTTCGTCAAAAGGGTCAGAACTATCAGAAATATCGGGAATCTGTAATTCTTCTTCAGTAGGTACATAAGGGGGGGCTAGTTTCACAAAGAATGCTTCAGCAACTTCATCCGAGATATAAGAGGACTGTCTAGGAGAAAAACTATTTCTAAAACGATTTATTTGTCTCCACACAAGAGACTGTGGAGTTGAAGGGGAAAGGGAAGAACAAAAAGCTACCCAACTAGCTCTTTTTTTCTTCCGTAAAAATCTTCTAGATTTACTTCTAGGTACTCGATTAGGTTATCAATGGAGCAGAATTCATTATTTTTTCTGCCTCAAGACGTTCTTTAATAATACGAGTACATTCCTCATCCCACCAGGGAGGCGAGGGGATTTTTCCAGAGCGCGGTTTTTTATTTGGAAAAGCATTCTCAGCAGAAAAGATAATGGCATTGGTGAAAGCATTGTAAGTAGAAGCTAGGTCGGAATTTTCAACAATAGGTAAGGACTGAATCTCTCGCTCTAAAATGTCAGAATATGTGTCCCAGCCACTTTTAGTAAGTCTATATTTAAGTAATGGACTAACCGATTTTTCCGGAACAGATTCATGGGGTAAACAAACGAGGATTGGAAAGTGATCACTTTCATAAGTGTAATTTAAGCGATCCCAAATACAGCGGGAGCCTAGGTCTAGTGAACAGATAGTTAAGTCGACACAACTTTTCCTCCCTCTTATGTAACCCCTACGGGTAGGTCTGCCATCATTTAGGACACATAGATCTGCATCATCAATAACCTCAATCAATTCTTCACCAAAGGAGTCACAATGGTCTGAGCCCCATCTATAGTGATGACCATTAAAATCACCCATAATAATAAATGGTGGTTGTAGCTGTGATATTAGTAATCTAAGTGGAGTAATTAGTGTAACAGAAGGGTTAGAAATGTAAACAGAGAGAAAAGTGATGCCTAAAGATTTTATCCCGACTAAATTAACATCATTGCCTAGAGAGGGAAGAGAAACTGTTGAAAAAGAAATTTTGTTACTGACAAGAATGGCGCAGCCACCATAATTGTCAGCTCTATCATCGCGTAATTATAGCTATTTACATTAAAATTGGAACTTGGCCGTAGCCAAGTTTCACTCAAGCAGCAAATTGCTGGTTTGAATTTGTTTAATATATAAATTAATTCATGTTTTTTGTTATTAATGCTTGTAACATTCCATTGAAGGAGGTGGAGGGCCATTATGAAGAACAAGTAAAATATTGCTAAGCTTTTGGGCAACGTGGTCTGGTAGGGATTTGGCAGTAATAAGTTTAGTGAGAAGGGAAACAAGCTGCTCAATGAGATCCTCATTAGCAGGACTTACTGAATGTTGAATTTGGCCCAAAACACAACCATTACGGGATGGAGAAAAGGAATAATCTCTTGTCAATTCTTGATGCATGTGCCTATCATACCTCGGAGAAAGGGGAGAATGAGACCTTTGTTTTGAATATACGGTTTTTCCGAAACCTCTAGTAGGTTGCCGCCTTTGAGTGGGGCTTGTCATTGATTGGGAAAATAAGGGAGGGGATAACTTTACTGCATTTGCATAAGTTCTGGAAATAGCAGGAATCCTTTTATTTGCCTCAAAATATGAAATGGCCTGCTCTGCCATCACGACTTTAATTGCACGCTGTCAACCATACTCCGGACAATCCTTGCTGGTGGCAGGGTGGTCACCATCATATAATAAGCACACAGCCTCATAGTCCTTTATTTCGCAACCATCACCAGGATGGTCCCTACCGCACTTATAACATCTAGGTTTCGACCGACACTGAGTGCGTGTATGTCCAAACCGGCAGCAATTGAAGCATTGCACTGTTGGATAAGTATATTGCTCAACCTCTAAAGCAGAGTAGCAACAGAATACTCTTTTAGGGAGAACCTGCCCATCAAATGTAAGAACCACCGTTTGCCGTGGGAGCCATACTGATTGACCTTCACTATCAATCGTTTTTTTATTCATTCTGCGAAACTTAACGACATTACCACAGCCTGTTGGAACTTTTAACAAATTTTTAACTTCTTCTTCTGACCATTCAGTTGGAACGCCCCTCACAAGGCCCATTCGAGTGACATTGTGTTGTGGAATTACTGCTTGGAACTGGTTTTGTTCCAGTACTGGATTAACAGTGAAAGCATTTGCGTCTTCTGGCGACTTAAACTCGACTGAAACTCGGTTACGCCCTATCCGTTTTATGCCATCATTCAAGACATTGCCAATGTTGTGCTTTAGAAGGAATAACCCAAACTTAACATGGTGCAAGCTTGAACCAGAGTTCTCTTCTGACTGGACTTTAGAAACGTGTACAATAAATGGTCCTTTGTCGAGTACAGAGTACTTTTGCCTTAGTTCAATAGAAGCCCTGGGAAATTTAGATGGTAAATCCGGTGGTGGATTGGACATTGCTGCTCGCTTTCTAGAGGAACTATCAGATGTATCCATCTGCGGGGACTTTGGTGATTCTTGAGGTAAGGTAATCGTACAAACCGGCTCATATTCAAAAGGCACCGGATCTGGAGGCTTAGGAGGGATCTTTTTGTCACCCATTTTGCAGAAAAATAATGATAGTACTGACCAAAAACTGTAGATCTAACTAAATGTGATAACTAACTACACAATAAATGATGAAAAGTAACAAAAAGCCAACAAAAAGAATGAAAAGGGAAAATTCCGGAAAAAAAAACAAATGAAGCGCATGTACCAGCCAAGAGCATGACACAGAATCCGACACAACTAATGTTGACATTCTAAAACGTATAGGGCTGTCAACAGATACTGACAACAGGCTGTCAACAAGTTCACGTTTTATACATTTTGCGTTAAAATTTCAACATTCGTGGCCACGTAGGTACAGCTAAAACAACATCTTTATTACGCTCTCGCAATTTTCGGCACCTGAAAGTAAATAGAGCCAATTTTCTTGTCAGCCAAGTACAGAGTTATGACCTGAGTCAGACCTAAACTTCTTTAGTTAACTAGATAGCCGTAGAAGAGGTAATCTCGTACGTTGTAAAAGCCACGTGCCTACCATCCATTCTACACAGTGTAGCTAATGAACGATAGATCACAGGCCAGATAGATGCTATAAAATAAATAGATTTAAACATTATTGGAGGTGTAAATACATTTATCGTTAGTCAGGCGATCACTGCAGCGCTGGGGCTAGATAAGTAAATCCCAGTGATGAAATGTTTTGTTTTACTCGGAACCGCTTACGAGTTTCACATTGTGTATTTGTGTGTCACACAAATAATGAAAGTAAAGAAAACAGCACATATATCTACCTATCTTTAGTGTAAAGCTTTGGCCTTTGCATTCTACTCGTGGCACCTTCACTCATATACAAGAACATACTCATATAGAACTCGTATATAGATGGGTAAAGAAACCACTCGGCACTCGGACGCTGCAGTGCCTCGGAAATTGTTTCTTTTTCAGGATTGATACTTTATTTATATTTTTAATGAAAGCTATTGCTGTGTAAACGCCATTTGGGTTTCAGCCTAGTTCTTATTTGCTTAAAGTTTTTAATGCCTCTTTTTAAGTTTTCCTTTATTTTACAAACAATGCTAAATAAATAAGAGTAATTAAATAATATTAATAATGAACTACCTAACTATATATAAAAAAATAAAAATATAACTTAAATATATGCCAATACCTATATAAATAATGCCTCTTTAGTTTTTACCTGTAAGTTTACCTTTAGTAAAAAAATAAAACCCTTTTTTTTTTTTATCGATAGTTGTGCTACTAAACTGAAGTATTGCTTCTGATATCCAATTTGCCCCCTCATTTGCTTTGAGGCAAATTAACTAATTTCAAAGCACGCGGAATAACTTTTACGAGCTAATTTCTCGAGTCAGGTATTTTGGTAGTGGAATGGAGAATATCGCACTTAATTATCGAGTATGTAGTTAACACAAATAGTTTCGTGTTTCTCTGAATAAACTATAAAATTTTATGGTTGGATTGAAATTCTTACTTCCAGATTGCTCAGGATAGCGTGCTAAAACCTGCCATTAAATTTAACACGTAAATGCTATGCTTTTTTTGTAAAATGATTATGTACCCAAACAAGTAGTAGGTACACCTATATCAGTTATCAGATCTTAACCCATCTTTTTCTCTCAATAAACTATAATATAATAGTTTATTGAGAGAAAAATTTATTAACTATTATAAACTATAAGATATTATCTTTTTCAACTAACAATCTATCTTGGTTTTATTTACTTGTTTCTTTGATATCAAACGAATTTCTCTTGCCATCCATCTCATCAACAATCGTAGTACATCTCCTTGAGGCTTGTTTCGGGCGCCAACGGCCAAACCACTAAACCAGCTGGAACAACCCGATGTCGAGCTTAGTAACCATCTATCCATGATAAAAACTACACTTTCGTCTCTTTCTCAGCCCGCGGGTTAAAACAGTAAAGTAGAGCTTGTGCCGTTGGAAGAATGGATAGAGAACGATTCTGACTCGGGGAGTAGGGAGCTCATTAGAATGATTGATGTTCAGTTTGACTGCAAAAGTGTGCCTACCGGTGAGTAAGAATTACAACCACAACTGCCTGCGCCTACTAAAGTGCTTATCCACATGAGGACAAGGTTCATAATAGCTTGGCAGCTGAGTGAATTTTGGTAGCGCTCGGATTCAGCGCCAGAGTCACGATTCTAAGGCGCATGCGTGTAATGATATACAATGCACGAGCTCCATTCTGAATGGATGAGGCGATAGGAGCGAGATGGATGGAATGCTGAATACAGGGCGTTCTTAAATTGAATTTAGTATTTGAGGTTGGAGGTAATTTAACATTAATTTTAGAAGTCGGTGCAGATAAAATTTTTAGCATGCCAAAGGACATTGACAGTCTTTGTATGGGAGTTGGACCAAGTGCTGCCCAGAATAAACACATAGTGTATTATGTTCCTTATACTATCATTAGTCTGTAAAACTAAGCGCTTTAAAATCTATCCGAGGGATCTTGAGAAAAAAAATGTTCCTTGTTGAGAATATTTTTATTTATGAAAAATAAAAATGAGTATAATAATGGCTTATTCCAATATTTTTTTAGTAAACAATGATTTACATTATTATTACAATACATTGTTGTTCTAAAAATAATTATTACAAGCCAAAAAAAAGATACCTACATTACTGTTACAATTTATAGTACAATCTAGTACCTTCAATCGTCGTCGTCGTCATCATCGATGATAATACTGTCGAGGAATAATGCAGGGCGCCTCACAACGTCTTCGTGCCTAGCCCATCCTAAAAACCAAACTAAGCACACAACGTGCGCACAACTGCCTATTGTTCTCCGACCAGTGAAACATGAGCAGCAATAGTTTTTAATGCTGTCTAGTCCACGATTGTCCTCGTCTATTAATATGTAGCAGTGGTACATTTTTGACGATATATGTCTGCTTTTTAAATGGCCTCGTATCAGTAGAACATTATTATGTGGCATCGCAAATGCTGCAACATCATCGAGATTTCCGTTGTATTTTTGTACAATGAATGACCCACTACTGCGGATATGTTCACTGTAATAACTTGGTGCCAGTTTTATTTGGTAGGTACCAACAGCGAAAAGAGTTAACTCCTCAGGAGTCAATTCTGGAAACGCAGTAATGTTGTTCTGCAAAACAGAAATGTTTTCAAAACTGGTTCTATTGCGGTTCAGTCTTTTTTCATCTACATAATCTGCCAATTTGTTGGCAACATTCAGTCGCGCTCTTGCTATATTTATAAAATCGCGTGCATGGGGATTGTCTATTATATCCACGTGAAAGGCATTTGTTAGAGCAGCAGCGATTTTGAGGTCCGTAAAAAAGTGGCTCATAGCTACATTGCAATATTCATGGCGAAAGATCTTGAAGTCACGTTTTAACCTCCCATTTACAATTTCGACAGGCCATCGACAAATAGTGCACATCCTTGATTTGTTCGCCTGGATTGTACTTAGTTGAGTAGCTCCTCTTCTAGCAGATTGTGGGATACTGCCAATATATCCATGGGATTCCAGTATGGGGATGGAGTCACGGAATCCCCTGTCCAAAATGAACACATCACCAGGGTGTAACAACCAATGAATTACTCTACCCGGGCCATCTAAAAATCCATTCAAAATAGTGGCGTCACTTTGAGTCGCAGCATAAGGACCCGAAATATCAATGATATGCCCATCACAGGTAACAAATAAAAATGGTTTAAGCAGGTTTCTGTATTTGTGGAGGCTGTATGTGACTTTTTGAAACGTGAAGTTGCCACTCTTCTGAATGTACATATACGTTCCATCGCAGATAACAATGGCTTCCCCATCATTAGCGAAAAGAGCATTAGGAACCGCTAGGTTTCTTTCCACTATCTGTTCTCTGGTCAAGTGGTCAAACCCCAGGTGGCAAGGTACAAAATCGTTCTCTAAGCATTCTCTAGCTATTTTCATTAGTCGTTCTAGATTTGCTCGCGACATGCTAAAAAATGTGGCGAGTCTTTCGTTTGATTCTCCAGTTCTCAGTTTTGACAGTATTATTCCTAGCGCTGTCCGTGGATTTCGGCATCTTTGACCTATTAGAGGAGTTGCGTTTATAATTCTTTCGAATTCGTCACGAGTGCGACCAGTCCAGTAGTGTAACTCAGCATCACTTTGCTGGGTAAGATTTTCGAAATCAATGATGTGACTTCTGGGCATTTTTAGCAATTCCAACATTTCAAACACTTGTTGTGGATTAAAATGAAAACAACGATTTGGTGCAGTGAACAGATCATCCCAGGTGTTGTCTTGTAAATGTTCCTGACACACACGCGCACATGGTGGAACATAATAATTATTGTTTATCAGTAACTGCACTTTTAAACTTTTAGGTACTCGAAGACGAGTATTGTTATTGCAATTGTATACCATACAAGAATTTGATGTGTTTGGAGCTCGGCAGTAACTCCCAGGAAGGCGAAACGTTACGTTTTGTTCTTCCTCTGCAGGCACATCTTCCACTGCATGCGGACCTTCCACTACAGGCACATCTTCCACTGCAGGCGGACCTTCCACTGCAGACGGAGCTTCCTCTATAGGCTGACCTTCCACTGCAGGCGGACCTTCCTCTATAGGCGGACCTTCCACTGCAGGCGGACCTTCCTCTATAGGCGGACCTTCCACTACAGGTGGACCTTCCACTACACGTGGACCTTCCAGTACAGGCACATGTACCGCTGCAGGCTGCGGTAGCCTTCCTCGCCGGGCTCTTGTCCAACAACTATGGCAGATGTGCTCGGTGTTGTTGAATGTTACCTAAAACCAATAAAAAATGCTAAAATAAATAATATTATCGCAACTTGAATCTGCGAATCGCAGGTGTGAGATGTAGTCGCCGTTTATGTTAATGCCCTTTTCTTTCCAGTCCAGCGTCTTAAACATGTCTTCCAACGCGCTTGTAAACAGTTTCGGGGATATAACATCCCCCTGTCTTACTCCTCTGCACAGTTGGATAGGTTTAGACTGCTGGCCCTGTACTTGGACACTCATGGTGGCGGCTTCGTACAGACATCTCAACACCTCGATATAACGATAGTCTACTTGGCATCGCTGTAAGGATTCCAGAACAGCCCAGGTTTCGACAGAGTCAAAGGCCTTCTCATAGTCCACAAAAGCAAGACACAGGGGCTGATTATACTCCTCGGTCTTCTGTATAATCTGCCTCACTGTGTGAATGTGGTCTATGGTGCCATATCCTCCGCGAAACCCGGCCTGTTCCGGCGGCTGGAACTCGTCGAGTCTTCTGGCGAGACGATTCGTGATCACTCGTGAAAACAGCTTATAGACATGGCTCAGGAGCGAGATGGGTCTGTAATTTTTAAGAAGAATGGCGGAGTCGCTAGAGGAGCTGAACCACATGCTGGCCAGCCTAGCATCAGCCTCGCGACGCATCGGTCTTGGTATGAATTTGGATAAAACCAAAGTCATGACCAATGGTCACATTGATCCAATACCGGTCGTCGTACATGGTCACCTACTCGAAATCGTTTCCGAATACACTTACCTCGGGCAGATTCTGCAGTTAGGTAAAAACAATTTCGAGAGGGAGGCCAAGAGGAGGATCCAGCTGGGCTGGGCAGCGTTTGGGAAACTACGCCGGGTCTTCTCGTCATCCATACCGCAATGCTTGAAAACGAAAGTTTTCAATCAGTGTGTCCTACCTGTTATGACCTACGGAGCCGAGACATGGACACTCACGAAAGGGTTGGTCCACCAGTTTAAAGTCGCTCAGCGAGCTATGGAGAGAGCTATGCTCGGAGTTTCTCTGAAGGATAGGATTCGTAACGAATACATCCGACAGAGAACCAAAGTTATCGACATAGCTCAGAGAATTAGCAAGCTGAAGTGGCAGTGGGCTGGCCATATTTCGCGAAGAACCGACAACCGCTGGGGTAAACGTGTTCTTGAGTGGAGACCGCGACTCGGCAAACGTAGTGTAGGACGCCCTCTAACCAGGTGGGATGACGATCTGCGAAGGACTGCAGGCAGATGCTGGATGCGGCAAGCCGAAGACAGGGCGCTATGGCGCTCATTAGGGGAGGGCTATGTCCAGCAGTGGACTAATATAGCCTGATGATGATGATGATGATGATGAACTTGAATAAAAAATATGGTTTTTTAAACTGGCGTTATTGTGGTAGGAAAAAGTTAGTATAAATACTTAAATAATATAAATTCTAATTGACTCATTAGTCATGCTCGTGCTCAAACCTTGACATCAAAAATATAGGCTACTATGGTTATGGCATTGTGTTAAGCCAATCTAGTGCTATTTGGTAGGGAACAAAATAACAAGAACAATATCACATACATTGATCTGACTCCGAAATAAGTAGCAAAAGCACTTGTGTTACGGATATTCAAACCAACTAAGGCACCACATAGAAATTAGTACAACTTAGGACACAGAACTAACACATTGCATTTAATGAACATTTGTGTTCACACAGGTGGGAATCGAACCCAAGAAATACCCTTTCATTTATAAAAAGAAAGTATGTTCCGTTGTACACTTTCATAGGTTTGTATACTTACATACAACTACCTACGTGTATAACAGGCTTTACACTTAAAAACTAAAAACAAAAGGGAAAAAGGTACATACCTCAAGTGGCGTTAGAGCTCGTATGATGTTTTGAACCGTATGATTATGTTCATTTTGCAGATCATGAGTTAACGTGTGTCTTCTGGTGCGTTCCACAGAACGGTTACACAGTAAACACACTCTGTGTTGTGGTCCGTACATTGTTTAACACAAAACACTAAGAATACCGAGAAGTCCAAATGAAAAGCCAGGTAAACGGGTGAAGCAGATACGAAAGTCCAAGTAAAGCAGAGTCGTTAAAAAGAAAGGAATAACAATTAGGTAAATGCGCACAGTACACAACGGATAACGAGTGACGTTAGACTGCAATGCTAAGTATAGGTCGCGTCATGTAAAATAAACGCTAGAAGAAAGTGGGGGGGTATGTTTGTGACTGACGAACCAATATCGCGCCGGCATACAAGCGGCGCGTGACCCGCTCGCCCCGCGCCGCACCTCATACCACCAAATAGACCGATAAATCGCCTAATGCGCATTTTTACATGACGCGACCTGTAAGAGACGCGTCAATCAATCAATCATCAATCAGGCGCGCTTGGCGTGAGAGAGACAGATATATGCTTATCGGAATGAGTGGAAGCGAAACAGACGTTCTCACAACTCTCGCCTCGTGATGAGCCTTTTGTTAACGCCACGTGATAGCAAAAAAACCGATTTTCAAGCCAACCGAGAGAGCATGATGGAAGCACAAAATCTGATAAGCATGGCGTTACATATTTTTATGCCTAATCATTTCAAAAATATAAAATAATCGTTTTCTAATGCCTTAATCACATGAGAAATCTTAAAAACAAAATATTTAATTTACCGGTAACTCTCGGACCGATGTTTTTTTTACAATTTTTGTTTATTTACTTGTAACGTAAGCAACCACTTGGAAGTACTCCCACGTCTGGGCAGCACTTGGTCCAAACCCTGTCAATGTCCTTTGATAATGTGTTGCAATTCGGCTATTCATTTGAATTCGAAAAAATAGGAAAGCTTACAATAAGTAATACAAGTTAGTGATAACACAAGTTCAATGTAATATAGGTATAATATAACACACCTCACATAAAAAGTCACTAACATTCACATAAAAATCAGTAAATTTGAATGGAAACTATTTTAAAACCACCTGAAATTTAAGTTTAATATTTCATGATTAATATACCATATGGTTGCTATACAAATGGAACGGAAAAAGTAATCACTCTATCACTGTAGTGACTGTAGTGATATAACATTTTTAGATAATGCTAGCCAGCACCTGAACGATTTCCAAGGCTTATCTACTGGGAGAAATATCTTACCGAGATAAGTTTTTTATATGGTCTTCTTATGTTCCCTTAACAATAAAGTACCTGTATGACCGTACTTTATTGCTGCAGCGGCCAGCAAAAGAGGCATTGATGGACGAACGTGGAAATGTGGGCCGAGGCGAAGCCGAGCATTAGGCATTGTCCTGATTAATTATCGTATTTTTTTTAGAAAAAAAAAAGTACTTGGATACGAATTAGGTGCGTTAATAAAGGGCCCCTGATAATAGGTTTTCACACAAAAGAAGGAACTGTAAAAAAAAAGGAAAACTTATTAATCAAGTCTCGAACCAGGGTCGTCTGTTTCCGGTATCGTCTTATTTCCCACTTGAGCTATGACAACCTTACAAATGTTTGCGAAAATTACCTTCTTGTAGTGTAGCAGTTATTTCTTTGCCTTAAAACACGGTTAAAACGACGTTTTATAAAAATGAAACCTAGTTGGATTTCTTAATTGCCCCCGAAACCTCCTGAATACAAAATTTCATGAAAATCGTTGGAGCCGTTTCCGAGATTCTGATTATATATAAATACAAGACTTGCTCGTTTAAAGAGATTAGATAAGAAGCCGGCGATTTCATGTTACATCTTACATTTTGTATTTTGTTTCCTTTAATTTAATTTTGGGATTTGGATGATATCCAAAAAGTCCATTTTGCTTGACTGTATTTATTTCGAGAAATGCGAATTCGTCCCAACCTTAATTAGGAATATGGAAAAATCGGAACATTAAGAATTAGTAAAAATTAAGTTGCAGATGTTGGTGTTGCGACCGCCAAGTTAAAGTGGGACTGGGCTGGCCATGTCTGCCGTATGAGCGAAGATAGGTGGGCAAAAATTGCGACAGACTGGGTTTCGCAAAATGGCCACCGACGTCGCGGCAGATCAAGGCGAAGATGGCGGGACGACCTAAATGCATTCTTACCGGGATGGTGCGGGGTGGCTGGAGACAGGGAGAGATGGAAAGCAGAAGGGGAGGCCTTTGCCCAGCAGTGGGACACACGAGAGGCTACGTAAAAAAAAAAAAAAAAGAATTAGTAAAATTAAGAATTTTCGTAAAGAAGAGTTCGCCCAATAATCATTTCGAAAATTACACACATCGAAAAATAAGAATTGGGTCCTAATTGCCGGCTTCATAAATAATCGTGATAAAAAGTGCAACGGACAACGCGCACCCTGTAAGCGGGTGAGAGATTTGAATAAATAATTACAGCAGATGTCGGCGGGTGATAACAATTAAATTAAGAGATACGTGACGCTCGCGTGCCTAGCCTCTGCTCGTGACGCTGTGACGCAATGAGATGGAGAGGATTGGCTGAAGGCACGCAGCAATGATATGGGTAATTCTTTTAAACACGTTTTTGAAGCGGCATAACCTTAAAAAAATAGAAATCGAAAAGTCAGCAAGCCACTTTTTTTATCGGGCAAACCTTTAATCATCTTAACTGGGTCATTGATTATTATTCGATTATCTTTATATTTAATGTCATAAAAAAAAATTAAAAACCCGCGTTTTTCGGTTGGATTTTCGTGGAGTGTCCTTTCCCCCGATCTAGTCACTTAGTTAATTATATGTTTTAAACTAAATGGTTTGCGCTTACCAAAAACTTAACACTTAGTTTTAAGAAGTTGACAATGCTATAAAAAATTAGACCGTTGTTCTAAAAGAATTACATTATCTAAAAAAAAATAAAGTGTAACTGTCCCGGGGCAGTTACTGATTTGCGTGGATCATTATAAAGCCACTTGCACATCCCTAACTTCGCGGCCCAATGCTGCGTCATCCTATTTCATGTTACAACTAGCCACTCTCCGTTGACCAGACAGAGTGCTTGTGTGCTAACACGTCGAGTTTCAGAAAAATTAGGGGAAGAACCCCGTTGCGTGGGTATGGTTTTTCAAAACTTTGATTTGCGTGGTATAATTTTCTCCGTCGTCTGTGAATTTACTTTTTGAGTAAAATATTGTAGCGAACAAATATAAGGTAACGCAACTTATATTCAAAACACAGTTTATTTACTTCAAAGGTTTTTGTATATTTTTAGAATAAATGCTTTATTTTGATTTGCGTGGTCGTGATTTGCGTGGTTTACATGGTAGTTTTGACCCACGCAAATCAATTATGGGTCATGCAAATGAAATAACTTTAAGTTTTGTAATAGTAATGTAGGAACAAAAATGTTATTACTTTAGTTAAATGTAAATTCTGTCCCCAGTGAGGGGTACTCGTACGGGTCTCGTCCCTGAGGAAGGTATAGGCTATACTCTACCACGGGGGACAAATCCGGATTGGCGGAGGCTTGTAAGACTAGTGGCTGCTCTGGCTGTCAGACGTTTTCAAGCCGCCCTGAGGCTTTGACTCTGACTTGGCTTAACGACTGCCATCTATCGACAGCAGCCGGCACCAACTGCTGAACGTGCCTGGCCAAGCACGGAACTGCTCGGAAAAATGGCACTAGCGTTAGTGATAGAACGGTCACCAATGCATGGACTGAACGCGCCCTATGTTGCTTAACCTTCGTGATCGTTTAAGATCACTCAGGCGGCCGGGGCTACGAGCGATACGTATGTTTGTTGTAAGTGAAGAGCGAAAATACAAAAAATATCACAAATAACCATGTACGTATAAGCACGCCAATTTGGCTGCCGTTTTGCTGCCTCATTTTGTAACCAAGTCTGATAAAGTTCTACGCCTTGTAGTTCTATGGCAGGCGAGTTTATTTTCAAGTCTTGGGATGTATGGTAGCCTAAATTACAATACCCAACAGCGAACCCCTCAAACTGATATTAAAAATAAACATTTACATACCGGTACATACATTGCTTCTGGCCCCACACTAGTATACCCTGTGTCGTGGGAACAGGAAACAGCGACATAACAGACATGTAAACTTCCAAGACTTAGGGTTTTTTATTGTCAACCACCGGAGTTTTAACCCGGGCCCTCTTGAATGGTAGGCAGAACGCTAACCGCTGCGCCACAGAGGTCGTAAAAATCAATATTGCTGATGATCTAAGAAATGGCTACTATGGACACCAGACGTAGCTTATAACAATTCCGACTAAATTTGCTTATGTGGTATGACACCACCTGTTTTGTGTGGTTCCAACTAGATCTAATGAGTTGAAACTCTCCTTATCCATCATCCAGAGAGCTATGAATTGGATATCATGTGGTGTGATAAAAACTGTAGCACTCAGTGAGGCTCAATTGAGTGGCCGGCTCGATGGCAGCAAGGCGTTACGCCATGAAAATCGCCCGGCTTAACTATAACCACTCAATATAAGGACTTGAAACTAGGTGCTAATAGAGAGTGCGTGTAGTGTGAATTTACTATCAAACTAGCTACAAAGTCTTAACTTACTTACTGCGATGGCTCCGCGACCCGAAGTGGATCTTGGCCTCCGACACAAGAAGTCGCCACTTGTCTCTGTCCTGCGCGGTCTCCTGCCAGTCACTAGTCTTAACTTACATTCTCGTTATTAACATGGGGTCAGTTGATACGCTTTAGGAGTTAATCATAGAGCAAGTAACAGAATTATAACTAATGTTTTGATGAATACCTGAAGACTTGGTTCCCGATTTCATATAACCCGTTCGAAAACGGGGTGCTGCGCCAGATAACCTTCACGTGTAACCCTCCGCTTCCATTCCCTCTGATTCTCTGAACCAGATGGAAGGGCCAGTGGTGGGGTCAGTGCACCCTGAGCGTTAGTCAGTGACTTCTCCTTGTGGGATCTTACTGGTTAACGGCGAATAATCTGGCACGAGGGGTCGCGTGGGCCCTGATTCACTCTGTGAAGCGGGACCCAGGCGACCAACCGGAGGAGGTCGGGCTAGGGAGGGCGCCATCGCGCCGGAACGCGCGCGCCTCATACTAGTCGGAACAGAGAGTGGCTGCGGGCGGAGGGTCGGGGGATCACTCCTAGTTCTATGCATTGCACGCTGGTTTCGCGTACCAGACGAAGTGTAAAATACATATTAAATACATATACTTCTCCTGTAAATACTTAAAAAATCTTAGATTCTAAGGCTTAGTGGTCAATTTCTACATGAATAAAACATTGAAAATATGATGTTTTTTAATACATATGATGTATTACTGATCAGCGGACGAGGCTGCGTAATATCGCGCCTACGTCGTGCCTCTACCTGCGCGCTTTATTCAATGAGATCTAGTTCTTGATGCTCGGAATGCCGCCCTTAGAACGTTTGCTGACCAGAATTCTCCAGTAGACTTGGAAGAGAAACTATGTATATATACCAATCAATACACACGTTCCCTGCATGTAGACAACATATTATTTCAAATACGTATGATGAACGACAAGATTAAAATTAGGGATTGGTATTTCTTTAATCAATGAGATCAATGAAGTACCTAAGAAGTCACCAGAGAGATATAATAATACTAAGCACACGAATCACTGAACAGAACATTACATAAGATACAAAAGCGAGCTTATCTCTGTAAGAAATTTCTACCAGCAAACCTTGGAGAGTCGAAGCAGCGGTAAAAACGGGTCTATTTACGTGTAAAAAATAGAACATGTGCTACTACAGTACATAGATTTTTTTTCCGTATTTGTATGATTTTTATATATGTAAAGTTAGTTTACAACCCGGGGTAAACGCGACTAGGATGGAATAAGCGGAATTGAAAGACGCCTTTAAACAAACTCTGGTTTTCATAGCAACTAAAATATAAAGTCTGTACTGTACTTTGACGTTTCACGACCTCTGTGGCGTAACGGTTAGCGCATCTGCTTACCATGCGATGGTTCGATCCCCGGCTGGGGAGAAAAAAAAAACTCCAGGTCTTATATGTTTGTGACGTCGCTGTTTCTGGTTCCCACGACACAGGATATCCTAGTGTGGGGCCAGAAGCAATGTATGTGCCTGTATGTAAATGTTTATGTTTAAGTACTGTACCTACTACCTATTTTGGTACAGCAGTTCCGCGATTTCCACGTCATTTCAATATTTTCTCTACGCTTATCGATTCAACACAAATCTATCTACATCAAATTGGCATGTAAACCGCGTGCAGCCTGTCCACACGATACAATTGTTTATTTATGAGTTCTTAGCTGGTATATATTGGAAACATATCGGTATGTGCTGCGAGCTGTCCAGTCCGGCCCAGATACCGCGACAGAGAACATTCTATGGATTGTTTCGATTTTTGTGCCAGCATTTGCAGCTCAGCGGGACACTGCTAACTGTTAATTGTGAAAATTAAATTGGTTTCTAGCTGCGTGCTGTTCCTAATGGGCGTCGTTAAAGCGTTAAGTTACATGTTCTAATTATATGGGTTTTACAAGTGGGCGCGTAGAGAAGCGGTTGGTCTTTGAAGTGTTTTTTTTTATTTACGACAAAATCCGTTGTACATGGCCTGAGAATCCGCTACTTGACTCTTTTTTCAAGTATGTCTTAAATGCTAAATATCTCTTCCATTAGACCCAAAAATATTTTAGTATATTTTTGAGGACCTAATAGCAACAAAAACATTATTTTAAAACGTTGCTTTGCTAAACAGCCAAAAATGCGGTCCGCCATTTTTGTCTATGGTTTGAAGTCCTAAATATTTGTAAACAAAGTTTGACATTCAACATAGGTAGAGCTCGTGCCACGAAAGAAGTATGAGTTAATGAATTTTGCCTTTTATTGTTATGGCCTTAAGGATTTTACCGTGGGACTTGTTTGGTGAAACGATCTTTACCTAGTCCTAAAATCTGTTAGTGATCTGTGAGCATAGTGAAATAACAACAACGCATTCATGATTTCATCGAGTTTACATGCAAAATATATCAATTATCATTATTGCATTATTCGAGACTGCAAAAACACGTCAATAAAGACCGCCGGGAAGTTGCGGATTCGTGTGCCCAGTGAAATAAACATACGAAAAACTTGGCTCAAACTTGCCAAGGGAGACCCCGATTCTTTATCGACTGAAACTTGGGTGTATTTATGTGAAGAATACTTTAATGTAAAAAAAAAATGTACACAGAAACTGTTTTTAGCTGTAATAATGCTTGGTTTGATTTGGTTTGGTTTTGACAAATTGTTACTATCAGCTTCCACGAATCCAGCGTCCATGATTGCGCTTATCAATAAAATGATAAGACCCTAACTGCACAAGAAAAGTTTTTGCAAAAACACTAAATCCAATCCAAATCACAATAGAACTTACGCACGCACGACTGACAGATGTTTGTTTACAACCAAAGGTGCTTTCAAGATGGCGGATAGTGTTTTCACCGTTCCGATTTAAAAGCGAAAAATATTTTTTTTATTTGCAAATTTTGCAGCCATCCTGCATATTTACTTAGCAAAGACAATATATTTCGGTTTCTTACGTTAGATAATAATAATAATAAACTCACGCCCGTTATCCCCGAAGGGGTAGGCAGAGGCACCAGTCTCTAGAACTGGGCCCACGTTTTGCCGAGTTTATTAGGTCCCAAACGTGACAAGTGGCAAGCCTGTCGCCGTTATCCGGGCACAATTTATCAGCGAATGGTGTTGCTGTACAAACAAATGTACGTAACTAAAAGTCATTGGTACATGCGTGGTTCGAACCCAGACCCTCATGATCGAGAAGCAAGGGTCAACCCCAATACGCCACCACCGCTATTACGTTAGATACTACAGGAAATATCCATTTATCACGTCAAATTTGATACGAGTCAAGTAGCGTATTCCCGACACCATGCTGACAGGATGAAAATATTTTAACAAAAGTAAAAACCGCCTTCAAAATAATTAAAACGGTACTAATAATGATATTTATTACTGATCGAATTTGTGTCAAGTAGTTTCCACGTACCACAAACACATTTTCGAAAAAGCCAGTAAGTTTTTGATCTCAGCCATGTGAAGCATAGCAATGTAGCTTATACTGTAGCGTGCAAAAGACCCTTAAAATTATTACTTTTGTAACAAAACAATCAATGGAATCGGTCAAGGTGGCAAAGAACAATCTTCGTCTTCCATGGATTTCCAAAAAGACCGGTTGAAAGCGGCTTGCACCCAGCGTCTTTCTGCCACTTGGATGAGATCATCTGTCCATCATGTGGCTGGTCGTCCTACGCTGCGCTTGCCGAGCTGTGGGCTCGTGCTCTCGTTCGAGAATTTTTCGGCCGGTCTTCATTGAAATCCATGGTTGAGGCCTATGTTCAGCAGTGGACTTCTTGTGGCTGAATGATGATGATGATGATGATGAATCTTGTTTTTCGGTCCTTTAACTCCTAGGCGAGCGTATGGGCCCTAACCACAGATTTCCACTTCTGACGGTCGTTTGCGGTAGCTTCCAATTCAGGGCAGGTAGTGCCGACTGACTTGACCTCTTGGGCTATAGAGCTTTTCCAGGTTGTCCTAGGCGGGGGCGCCCTCGCCCGCATTGCACCGCTCATCACCCCGTCGGACGAGGATGACCGGGCACTCACGGTCGTCCTCAGAGCCCTACCCGTGCTCAGGAGGGGCGTGAGGGGCCTGCCGCGTAGGTGGGCATTCGCCGGTGGGGGTCTGGAAGTCAAGGCTGTGCCGGTTTCCCAGGCCCTCGCCAACAAGGCGAAGAGGGAGTGCCGCTGGGTTGTTTAGTGGGTATACCGTTCGCGGGGAGTCCCACATACTCCGTCCGCCCCCCAACGGGAGGAGATGCCTAATTGCATTTTTCCCAGTGAAAAAAAAAAAGGCCGTCCCCTCTTTCGGTTGCCCGAGGGCGTGTATACGAGGGCCTGTCTGGTCAGGCATGTTCTGTCCCGGCGTATTGTGTGGCCTATCCAGCGCCATTTCCTATCCAGGATTTCTAGATGGACAGGTATCTGGTAGTACTCCTCCAAAGATCTTCATTCCGAATTGTTTGTAGCCAGATTATCGCCACTATTGTTGAAAAATGAATACATACTACTATGTTGCTGTACTATGTTACTGTCAAATTTCATGTGTAAACTTGACAGTACCTAACCTGGTGTATATACAATAAAGAATATTCTATCTATCTATACATAAAAATATATAGACCAATTGTGAACTTCGTCCTTTTTTAAGTCGGTTAAAGCACTTTACGTATTGATTTGATTTCAATGTAGTATTCAATGTGTTGCTGTAGCTGCTACTTAGTTTTTATGAGCGTGTAACATGTAAATGTTATATTGATATGGACGAAACCCTAAAAAGCGATATTACCAGTGCTTAAAATACCAAGGTTCATGCCCGAAGCTGTGACTTTGCTCTCAATTCCAAAGAAAATTAATAACTGGCAAATTACATATGCTATTACGCTCCTGAAGGTCCGGTTTCAATTCGTGTAAAATAACTCAGATGTTCTTGTAGTACTGTTGATATGGCAAATCCGTAGTATGTTTCTAGATGCAAAGCTTAGCCTGGCATTACTCAGATAGTGTATTTCAATTATAATCGAAGTGAAGTTCTGATCATACTTCTTTTATCTGTGTTGAAAAAGAATATAGTACACGCCATATGCTGAGTCGGGCCCATTTTGGGGACTCAATACTTAAAACTTCCTGACATTTTGTTAGATATTTAGATTTCTGTAAGTTTGTATTTACTACTTGTATTTCCACCGTCACCCGTTTGTGTTTTCTGCTGATTGTTGTATTATGTTGCGTGATTTTGTATTTTTGAGTATTGTGTCGTCAAATAAATATATTTTTTTTTTCTTTCTTTCTTTCTTTCTTTCAATACATTAAACTTTTAGTCCGGATCCACTTACGGGTGTTGTTTTATCGGACGAGTCCGACCAGGTTTCCAGTGTGAGACAAGCAACCGACGACGTGAGTTCCATCTCTGCTCACCATGATTAAGCTCTGCGAATCGGAGCGAAACCTGGTCAGACTCGTCGCTAATATTGAAAAATAACGTTTACCGGAGCGATTTAGTAATTAGCAAAACGTGGGCAGGGAATTATTTTTATTTTTATTCATTGATTTATTCGGTTTGGAGAATCATCAGCATGAAATTACATTATAACAATATAACTAGGTGTCTAACAGCTAATAATAGATTCTCGCCGGTAGTAACACATTAAAAAGTAAAACACTCGTGTGGACACTCACTAAATCATGCAATAGTAAGCATAGTGGTCACAAAAAATATAGAAAGAGAAAAAATAAAACAATTTCAAATTAGATCTCACTAGCAAAAAAATGATGAACTCATTAGTCGCCTTAATGTCGCTACCTTTGTGTTGAATAAATCAACTTGAATAAATCAATTAGTGCCTAAGAACTGTGTGCATATGTATTTCATACTAAGGGCTCGTTGAACCTTCATTGACGAATTAAAGTACTCTAATTCGTCAAATTGTTAATTTATTATTTGATATTTGGATTATCCAAAAGCATTTTTTCAAATCATAATCTGCTTAATATATAAAATCTCATAACACAGTGTTTGCTATCAAACTCCTTCAAAACATCAGAAAAAATCATTGAAAAAATTGTTGAAGCACATCGCTTTTTATGATTTTTGTCTATATTTAGTAGGTATGACAGGTTAGTTCTATTATAAAATATTACATAATTCATGCATACATACGTTAATAAGTACCAAATTATCAAGAAAACGAAGTTAATTATTGTAAAGCAATGGTTCAAATAAGCCCTGATTATTATGACTAAGTGTGGAAAAGCCGAGCTTCCTTCGAAGTTCTTTATTTGACTGATTATGCTATTGTCAAACAAAACAAAACAATCATGGAAAGTACATGTGAATGCCTCAATATATTATTTATTTAATTTATAATCAACGAAGTCACTAATACTCTGTTTCTCTCTCTCTGAGAGAAAGCCGGTGCCGGTGCCGGTGCCGATGAATTTGCATAATGTATTCACTAAAACAAAGCAAGTGCAAGCTAAAGAGGCACCTGAGTGACCATTGCAAAAAGGCGTAATAACGTATGATATACAGAGTAGAGTAAACGTGTAGTTCTCATTACAGGTTGTATTTAAATTGAGCAAAAACGGCGCGTATCTGGATGTGTCGCCCACGGTACTGGCCTGTTTGACGGCTTTTTGCCTTGAAGAAAAACTCTCTCGAGAAAGCCATGACATCCCTTGCAAGTAGATCGAAAGCTGTGGATGTGGCATTTGAATGAGCTGTTGTATTTATAACGACGATTATGATGATACTATCAATCAATCTATCTATCATCGGCTTGCGATGCTCATACGTAGTGACATACCTATCAATGTATCTACCTGTGTACCTAAAAATGTATACATAGCTATTCAACAAATATATAGTAAATTCCAATATATAAAAAACATATTCAACAAATATATTTAAAACAGTAAAAATATATTTATATAGTATATAAATATGTATTTGTTATGATTACAGAATCGCCATTAGACCCATTTAATATACAACTTCCTACAACGTTGCTATATAAATTATTCGTAGGGCATCTCTCGTGGTTTTCCAAGTTTCGCAGTCTTGTGTCGCATCCATCGACTTCCTACCACCGTAACTTGGGAACCATTTTGATGGGAGGCCTCCCCACGCTGGATTACTACGTATTAATATTATATTGACCTATTTGCTTAATATTTTCACATACTAGTTGACGCCCGATATCACTGTTTCCTATTTTCGTCAGCCGTCTATTTGTTTTTTTTTTTTGTTAACTTATGAGCGAAAATTTACCGTCTCCACGTCAACGGCCTACGTACAGTGCCACCATCCTATCTGTTCAGTTGATAGCGGCGCCAGTGGAGAATTTAGTAATAACATTTAAGAAACATACATAGAAACATGAGAATATTTTTACTGGTTTTTAAATTTTAATGAATTATAATCTTAGTAAGTGGATAAATAAAACAATAAATGGGGAACAGGATTTACAATTTGTTAGTTAGTTACAATTTTGTTCACCTGAACAGACAACTTGGTGGCGCTGTAGCGAGCTAGCGTACTGGCAGGCAAGCCAGCTGCGTCTAGCTCCAATGAGAAAAACTGTATCGCCGCGACGCCCCGCGGTGATAGAAAAATGCCGCCACGAGTAGCGGGATTGCATAGAGAGTGAAAACAACCTTCGCCTGAGGAACGACTGCGATTAGAGATCGTGCTTGACCACAGCGGGCGTGCAAGTATCAATTTAAGCCGTACGGCATCTCTGAAGTAAAATAAAGTTGTACTGCCAACACCTCAGGTAGGTGAAGGTTTTTAATTACTTGCGTTGAATGTCTAATATCAAGCTTTACTTAATTTTACTTTAGTGCCCTTAGCTAACACAAATAGAGATAAAGAATACCCAAAACCAGAGGGTGTGCGTGCCACAACTATGAGTCTTAATGATCTTGTAGGGTTAGAATGTGTTGAGTTTAATAGACTTTACATATATCTTGCTCTGTAAGTAGTCACTTACTTCCCTGAATGCCGGGGTGTATGGATATCATTAAGGCATAGGTTTCAAAACATACCATGTAATGTTAACATTACAGCATAGGTTTTGGAATTGGAAAAAAGAACTGTCATACTCTTACTGCAAGAAGAATATTTTTTAAAAGTTAATATTGTTTTTCTCGGTATCGATTATTTACTCCACAGACATCTGAAGTAAAGGAGACCGGACCTATCGCCGAATTTGTATGAGAACCGGGTGTCGCAAGCCCGAGTTACTCAGACAACGCTACGAGATGTGCGCACACTTCATGGTAAGCACCCACACAACCACACTCTGGGACACATGGGACAGATTTTAGTCGATAAGTTGTCGATAATTAGGTGCATCTAGTAGCTAATTTCTGTGTGTCTGAAGTCACGAGAAATTTAATTGTTTGTGCAAACATAAAATATGTGCGTGGCACCTATGTTAGAACTGAAAAATATGTGGCAAAAGGTTGAAAATAAATAACACGTCTAGACGAAAGGACAAACATTTGGCTATTAGCGTCATAGTAGCTTTTGTTCAGCTCGCTGAGACCTATTTTATGATGTATCACACATGGCTACTGGGCTGAGGTCCAAAACTGCATTACTTTGACAGCCGTATTGTGTAGGTAATTGTTAAGCTCTGATTGCAGCTTGGCTTGCTGTGGAAGACAGTCTCGGTAGAAGTTGATCATTCCTAGGAATCGACGAAGCTCTTGCACGCTTTTTGGTTTCGGATAGGTGGAGATGACTTTGATTCGTTCTTCTGTCGGTTTTATTCCTTCTGCCGATACTTCATAACCAAGGAAATTGAGCTTGTGTTTTCCAAACTCGCATTTGTCGATGTTCAGCGTAACACCGTACTTGTTCAGGCGTTCTAGTGTTTCTTGAAGATCTTTTCTGTGCTGGTCTTCGTCTTCTGAATATATCAGGATGTCGTCGATGTACGGGAAACAACAGTTCAGGCCTCGAAGTACTTGGTGTATGAACCGTTGAAAAGTTTGACTTGCGTTACGTAAACCAAACGTCATGCAATTGAATTCAAACAGGCCGAATGGGGTGGTGATGGCGGTCTTCTGTACATCTTCTTTCGCCATAGGTATCCAGTAGTAGGCTTTCTTAAGGTCAAGCTTTGTGAAGATTTTCTTGCCGTGGAGTTGATACGTGAAGTCTTGAATACGTGGTATTGGGTATCTATCGGGAAGGCTTGGCAACTTACGTGTATGTGGAGATTACAGACGACTAAATGCTGCTACACTTCCTCTGGTCCCGCTATCTTCGCCAAGCCACGCCCCCTTACGCCGGACAAGTACAAAATCGCAAAAGAAGAGTTCGAGCGACTAATGGAAATGGGTATCTGCCAACCATCAAAGAGTCCATGGGCCAGCCCACTTCACATCGTGAAGAAGAAGGACGGCAACTTACGTGTATGTGGAGATTACAGACGACTAAATGCTGCTACAAGCTCTTCTGAAAACGGCTCATTGATGTCATACAGCCGTTGGTTAACAATCTACTATTGGAATAGGCTTATATTATAAGAAGTACGGTATTGGTAAAGCTTACATAGATAGTTAGGCTTTTGTCTGCAACCCAGAGGGGTAAGCAGAGACCAGGTGCTGTCACTTGCCACGATCCTGACAAATCACTAAAGCATAATTATATGAAAATCCTCTCCAATATAGGTATTTACAATTGTTTTTCAAACTGTACCTACTGTATTTGACCGATCCAATAACGGCTATCGTCTTGCAACTCCAATATGTCCATTATAAACATAAGTAGCAGACATCTTGCAGTGGAAAGTGAATAGGGTGTGGTCTAACTGCTTGTAAAAGGTGTTATTTCGTCGCACTAGTTAGTGTCATTAGGTTTGTTGTAAAGAGAGTCTTTTTTTTGCTGACTACAGAATAAACGGAATTGTAAGAGAGTTCGTCAAATCTTTTTGTATACTGCTAATAATATGTATAGTTATACACAAATTTTATGTGATGATCTGTACGTAAGACTTAAGTGACTAGAGAATTGGAGGAGTTATAACTGCATTCGTCAAGACTTTTTATATCGCTAATATATAGCTATGAGGAGCTCTACAAAAGACTTGAAAGATAATCCCTAATTATAGTCGACTTTTATGCCACTTGCAATGAGAGTTACGCAGTCTGTATTCATATCGTTAAATTTCCATATCACGTACATGGTTTTTGGCGTTTAACTTCTCTTGTATTCTTATTTCGTTTTGTAGCCTGCTTGAGAAAAAGGTGGAATGAGACACAGTTTTTCACATCATTATTTTTAACGCAAACACCGCTTTAACCGCTGACCGATAAACAACCAATTATTCGTCCATAAATTTGCAATGATTACCGTGAAGAAGACGAAAATAATGTCATAAAATTCATAAATAATGAGACCCTACGTGCTGCACCGACGAAATTACCTCATGATTAAGTCGGGACGAGTTAAATCAAGTCATAACGAGGTAAATTTCGGTGCATCGATGATCGATACGGAAACTATAATGCTGAAGTCACACGAGCCAATTCCATTGCAGTTTTTTTAACCAATAACTCTCTAGATCCTTTAGCCCATTTGTGAGGTGAGGGTGTAAGCAAAGCACCAGAACATATCGGTTGCGAAAAAGCGCGCGAGAATTAGATGCCAATTTAAATCGAGTGCGCTTGCGCTGCATAAATTTGTGAGCGTAAAAGGCAGAGAGGGTCCTGTTGGTTTCAAAATAAATAGTTTGACAATATTTTTTTTACTATAATATATTTTTATTGTGGTATAGTTACGAGTGATATTCCTTTATTTTAGACTGCCCGTATTCAGCGTTGAATTGTTTTGAAACACTTCATTCAAAATGTGTGTATTTTAATGAGTTGCATTATGGCCTGGAAGACAACAATTAAAACACATTATTATGGTGAATCGATTGGCCCACCGAAAAATCTATAGGTATAATTCCAACCCTCAGCTCCGTACAAAATTGGTTTTTAGCACGTTGTTGTAGTTGTTATACTTTTCTTCACAATTAAAAAAATAAAATCATAGAAACTAAATAAGTAACATGTTTGTGATAAAAATTACGTGCAATATTTCTAAGGAAAATTCTTCCAGCCAGCCTAAAAATTTTGGAATTTGGTTTGGCGCGTTGCTTAGTTAATACACTTTTTAAATGTTCGATACGAGTATTTACTTAAATTAACAAAGTAAGTAATTCTTCTTTTTCAGCTTATTTTAGATTTTTCATTTTAGGGATTCGATGCAATGAGGAACCCCAAAAACTCGTAAAGCAGACCAGTCTCCTTACGTAGGTAAGTAAGTACGATCGAGGACAAAAGTGGTAGTGAAGTTTCTGAAAGAATCTTTGATTTACGACCGGCCACATCTAGGCTTTTCAAGGGAGAATATTTTGTCATTGACAGTACACGAAGCGTAGTGAGTATGTAATTTAGTAATACAGAAACGATTATTATGCACAATAGTGTCGACGGCTATCGCAGACCGTATAATTACATCGTTCCAATCGATATCATCGGCTACTGACTGTATTATACAGGGTTATTTCTAAAGTGCTCAATTTATGCAAAAATCTGTTACACTTCGTCATTAACAAACGTTTTTTTAACAAAGATTTTTGTGTAAACAATGTTTATAAACATTGTTTAGATTGGTAGATATAGGTAACAGCGTCGTCATAACCTTGAGAGTCTCCTAGTTTCTCAACGATCAGAAAACGGTTGTGTAAAAAAAAGTGGCGTGGATAAGACAAGGCAAATAAACAGCATCAACGGGATGATGACGATAAAAGTTATAGTTGTCATGGTGAAGTTGGAGACCGTGGTATTTGTACTTCCCTAGGATGCAAAAAAACTGGCTGGTTGTAAAGCTGGCGGTTAGGTGAGGCTGGAGAAGTAACGGGGAGTTTTGCTCCCGTTATGAAATACATATATTATTGGCTACAAAGAAAAAACATTGAAGAAATGGCTAGAATTTTTAATCTTGAAACCATATCAAGACCGACATGCACTAGTAAGATTTTTTAATAGTATTTTTTTATAACATCATTTAGAAAAGCGATATACCTATGTTGAAACAATAACTTATACTGAAAAAAATTCAATCAGCTGAATTGGGAACTCTTTTCACCCTGTATATTTTTGATGCAAGCATACATCGCTGAAATGACGCATAACGACGTCGATCAGGGGTGATTTTCGGGCGATAATGGGATTTGTTCGCGTTTATTTCGATAATTATAGTGCTTTCGAATCTCGCGGCGTTGCACTGCAAGCGTTGCCGCAGCAGTCAAAGACGTATTATATTCCATCCTACTCTAAATGGTATAAAAGAGAAGAACAAAGCATGTAATACCGCTTTCCAGAGTCTGTGTATCGAGTAAATGCTAGGTCAGTTATGAGTTATAGCGATCTCCAGACAGTCGGCCATTTTCTGTCGCTTCAGAAGACTTAAAATATGGACCAGAAATGCATAATTTACCAATAGCCGGCTGACGCTTCGTTATTCTCCATAGCGTATGGTCAGATTTTCTATTGATAATAATCTAAGAAATTAACTTCCCCGAGATGGGAATGACTATAGGCGACACGGAGTGATGGTTGATGCCAACATATACTATAATGATACAGTGGTGTTACCGGTGTTACCTACTGGATATGCGATACGCCATAGTGACCAACTTGGTTTTCATATCGTTGTAAGGATTGTCATGGTAAGCATCAGCTTAAATGCCCGCTTTGCAGAATGTGCGAAAATGTACCTAATAAAACAAGCGAACTTGTGTTGTTATATTTTCTTTACATAATTCCACACCTTAAATTGTTGGTGAAAGATTCGTACGCAGTCAAAGCATTATGCCCATTTATTTTTTAAATAGATGGGCTTGCCTCTAGGTTTCTTGTTGGAACTGGACTATGTATTCAATGGAGCACTTTGGTTGGCCAACATCGAAAACAGGAGTATAAATTTAGATTAGACTATTGCGATAACCTTTAATCAAAGAAATATTAGACCGGTAGCTGCAATTAGGTACCAAAACTGGGCATCACAAACGGCGCTATCAATCGCATATCAGTTGCTACAAAACGATCATTACCAACCCTATATCCAGCCCGAGCGATAACGTAAATAGGAACTACAGAACGCCTGATTTTGTCTGTGCAATTCATATAGCATCACAACCATTGTAATTGTATTCTAGTCAGTTACATTACTCGTACCAACAATGGTGAAACAAAAATTTAATGGTTCATTTGTTGTATACAGGGCGTTCCTAAATTATGGGACATGAAGGGAAAGTACCCTAAATATCAGTATGTATGTTTGATTAAAATGATTAATTTCACGCTGTTACTTTCTTTTAAAATACTATGTTACTTAAGAAGAGTTATTATTTTTTTACCATTCTTTCGATTGGCATCATAAAAGTAGGTGTGTTGTTTTTTTACATTTAAGTCGGTTCGATTCCCAGACGAGGCAAGTAATTTTTAGAAAATCTTTGAATGCAGATTTACCTACTAACTTTTAAAAATAACATAAAGTCTTATTTGAGCAAAATACCCTATCTACGATATTTAAGGTACTTCATGCCCCCTATACTTTTGGGACGGCCTGTATACTCGTAATGCTAAGTCAAGATATATCGTCAACTGAATGAATCAGTCTGCAAAATAAAAAGAAATCGTTTTCTCACATTTACTCTTCCTCCCACTAAAATGTTTACTTAATATGGTTTCCACCATTGGTTGGTCCCTTGTTTACTGAGAAAAAACGTGTGTGGAAATGAAATGAAAAAAACTTTATTGTAAAACGGTTACAAAAATTGGTTACTGGATCCCTAACTAGGATTCCCTGTGCTATGGGTAGCCAAGGTTAGGTTAGCGAATTCCTCGCACTGTTACGCTCAAGCCGAAAATTCTAGTATATCTTCCGAACGTTTCTTTAATGGCGATAAGCTAGACCACTCCGCCAGTTTATTAGCGTCGGACTGCCCGACTTTATAATTAATTTATCGCATCGCCCTCATCAAAATATCTCCGCGAGGCATGAGGTCCTGACCAAAGTCGGGCAACGGTAATGGGCTCGGAGATGGGGTGATGCCTTAATGGGAGCAGACGTTCGAGCTTCAAATATAATGCGACCGAAGCACCACTGATAATGTTCACTGAAGAATTCTACAAAAAAAACTATAATACATGAATTTAAAAAACATAAAATCATGTTTAAGCCATGTACTAATGATTAGATAATACACAATTAGCTTAAGTATTGGTAAAACAAATGATTAATAAATCTAGTGTTTACAGATGAACTTTATATACTGGTGTACATGGTAATCAATGTAGCGAAGGCCGTGTCGTGTCAAGTTTTAAGTACAGAGGTCAAAATTTAGTTAATACCCAAAATTACATATGCGATACCCTGAGAGGGTTCACGTAGACCAGGAACTGCCACCACGATGCTGACAGATCACTTTCGCTTCGAAATTTTATAAGCCGTTCCATGCACGCACGCTGGCTTTGGGTCCTTATTCTAGTCTTCGAAAATACCAGAGGATTTTGGGTTCAAGTAATATATAAGCAACATGAAGGTTATACAAACAAGTGGGATAGCCTGATCAAAGATCGAAGAACAAAGGAAAGCTAAAATGTGAAAAGAATTAAAGTGAGTAAGTAAGTGAGTGAGTAAGAATGAAAGAGTGTCAAATAACTTTCGCTCTAATCAGTACAGTGAATTTGCTGTAGACTGTATTGTATGTACTACCTCTCTTCCTGACCACTACGCTCTTGACAGAGTAGTCGTGGTCCTCAGGAAGAGGCTTTATTGTGGTTTGATGTTGCTTGCCTGACGATGTCTCGCCATTTCTCTTGGACAGATGGCGCCCTATATTCACGCAGCGGCCTGCCCACAGTAGATTTAACTCTGCCTGTTCATCTCATCGAAACTTTAATACCACGTGCCTTCTACCTATGTACTATTCTTATCAGTTATCACTAAAAGCAGAGGGTATGCAATGTATTAACTTTTAATGATTCGCGATGTAAATTTTTACATATATTAGGCTTGTTTGTTTGTAGTTTACAGGTAAAATAATATTTATTTTTATTTTTGACGAAGCTTTATGTGAATTTTGATTGAAAATGAAAATGAAAAAATATTTATTTGTTCCAAAAACAATTTCATACAAAAGGATGAAGCCCTAGTTTCCACACTAGGATTCCCTGTGTTGTGAAAACTAGTCCCCTCCGCATAATGGTTGACAATAATAAGATAGGAACGTATAGCATTAGGTACAAGTTAGTTCTTATTGGTCGTATATTCATCATCAACCCATCATGTCCCCACCGAGGGGCACGGGTCTCCCTATGAAGGTATGGGCCATACTCCACCACGGGGGCCAAGTCCGGATTGGTGGAGGCTTGTAAGACTAGTGGCTGGTCTTACTGTCAGAAGTTTTCAAGCCGCCCTAAGGCCTCTGATTTAGCTTAACGACTGCCATCTATCGACGGCAGCCGGCACCAACTGCTTAACGTGCCTTGCGAAGCACGGACTCGCTCGGAAAAATGCCACTAGCGTTAGTCATAGACGGTGACCCATCCATGGACAGAACGCGCCGTATGTTGCTTAACCTTAGTGATCGTTTAAGATCACTCAGGCAGCCGAGGCTACGAGCGATTCAATTGGTCGTATAAGAGTAACAAAAATAAAATTTAAAGTTTATAAAGGTAAATCAGATAGAAAATATTAATCATTTAGCACTAATTATCATGCAGAATTGTGTGTTAAGTGCATTTGTGTGTTTTGAAGTGTGTGTCTGTGTGTGTGTGTGTGTGTGTGTGTGTGTGTGTGTGTGTGTGTGTGTGTGTGTGTGCGTGTGTGTGTGTGTGTGTGTGTGTGTGTGTGTGTGAGAGGGTGAGTTTGTGTGTGTGTGCTCTGCTTGAGTTTTTGTGTGATTTTTTTAATGTGAAATAAATAAGTGTTGATTAGACCCGTAAAATGTATTCAATTAATTTTCAGTAAATGTTTGCCTTCTGTTGCTACGCTTGCGAGTATTTTCGGTTTTGAGTGCACCATTACAGAGATGGAAACGCGAAGTAGGGTCACCACACCTGGTGGATTGACGCATGTGTGTTTGGTCGAATTGATTTTCATCGAGATCTCGATTCGAGATAAGATTAAGAATATTTTAATTGACTCGCTAATTATTTACGTCGTAAAGGAATTTAAGTAAAATCTAGGTGCCCGCAGGGAGACACTAGTATTTTAAGTTTGCAAATATAAACTTTTAATTGGTTTACATCATTAACGTACACCGGTAGGTAATCCAAATAATGATTAAAAAGCACCCAGCAATCAGCTTTTGTTTTCCACCTTTCTTGTTAACTTTTGGATCGGATATGTCTTTGTTTGGATTCAGTGTGTGCGTTTTATTTTTGAATCACTAAACGTACTTAGCTGTTAAGTATTTTAAGATGTAAAGCAACGAAAATACCTGTATTTTTGTATTATGACTGTCAATTGATTGGCTATGATTAGAATTTATTATTAGTAGTTACTGACTATACCTGAAACTAGGAATAGCGGGGCCTCTTTCTCCTATCTCTCCTAATAGTTATGTTAGTAAAAAGTGTAAACAAGAGAACAAAAAGTTAATTGGTCTCTTAAATTCAAAAATTATACTGCTACAAATATTTAAATCTAAAAGTGTTCTTTTCTTGCACAATCACAAAAAATTAAGAACCTTCTTCTCGTTCTTCAGTCTAACTCCTTAAGGTGCATAGAGCCTCAACCGGTGATTTCCACTTCTGATGGTGGTTTGCGGTAGTTTCCAATTCAAGCCAGCTAGTGCTACCGATAGTTTCCAGGCTATAGATTTTTTCCACGTGAATCTTGGCCGCCCTCTCTTTTGGTTGCTCAAGGGGGTGTAAGTGCGGGCTTGTCTGGGATCCCTTGACATAAATAAATATTTAAAGACATTTCTATTATTATTATTTATGTCTAGACAATGTCAGAGCACATTAGTAGGGCCATACATACCTCGGAGACCTATTTTAATGTGATTATGGGGGACTTCAATGCGAAGCTGGGCAAAAGAAACGAAGGTGAGATGAGAGTGGGACGATTCGGTCATGGGCAACTGAACCCTAGGGGACAGAGGTTGGCCAATTTGCTGGAGAAAGAGGGACTCTTTATAATGAACTCTTTCTTTCAGAAGTTTTCATTATTTGGATGAACAGATATAGAAAATGATATATCGGACTGCCTCGTTGGTCTAGCCGTTAAGGTGCTTGCCTATCAGGACAGAGGTCGAGGGTTCGATTCCCGCTGGGGGCCGCTGTATATTCGTACAAATGGCCTCAGTCTGGATGATTTTCCGTGTTTGTGATGTGACCTTGCCTGGTTGCCATGGCTTAGAGTGTCCTGGTCCTAAGACCAGGTCGATTGATTGTATCGTTTGGAAGTTATTATTAGGTCCTTGGGATACCAGACACGACGGTATCACCTCTATGCCGAGTGTCTTAGCCCAACAAGAAGGTACCCTTCAAATTTTCATCCTATGTTTTTTTTATATTCTCTAAGTAGCAGCCCTGGCCAGTTGTCGTAAGTCTCGAAAATTTCTTTAATTATGTGTCCGCATTGCAATTTCGCTTCGTATGTGCGCCCCGAAATCGTCCAAATAGCTCTTCATTTTGGCACTTTTACCCCGTGAAACAGACATCGCGTGCTGCAAACACTGCGAACTGATTATACGTTTAAGCTGATTGTTTTGACTCGAAGAAGGCTATTGCCACAAATTTTTACATGACAGAAGGCCATTCCTCATCGCTTAATATTGCCAATCGACGGCGGACGCCTCTGGTAATTAAATCCATAGTCTCTCTCTCTGAGAGAGTTTACCAAGTACACAGGTCGTGCCTTGTAGTGGAACGTATATTGGTTACATACAAAATAAGACTATTAACTTTGGACTTATTAACTATTGGAGTGGAGTATGGCCTATAACTTACCTACTCAGAGAAGAGACCCATGCCCTTCGGTGGGGACATAATGGGCCTTTTACACGAGGCCAATAGCTAAGACAATCCAGTAAGCCAGGACAATAGGCCAATCCAATATTTCATTGGATTGGCTTCATCCATTGGCTTGGGCCAATCCAATGCATTGTCCTGGCTCTATTCACACGAAGACAATATTGGACTGGCTTACTGGATTGTCTCAGCTATTGGCCTCGTGTAGAAGGCCCATAATATGTTAATGATGATGATGATTAACTTTACTGTTTTAAAATTTCTTGGTGAGCAGTCATCACCAATAAATTTTAACTTTATTCACAAAGAGTCAACCTTTACATTCATGCACTCCACTCAGTTACTTCACGGGTGACCTTGCATCTAAAATGTAGGCCGATGTCCGGTGTTGTTGTCGATGTTGATTGTATGTAAGAGTTGTTTGTTACATCAAAAAGCAGTGAATCTAGCAGTCAAATGTTATGTGATGCACGTTAACACAGTATTACTTGTAAAAATACGATACCTTAAAATACTCCTCAGATCCATTTCAAATAGTCTTGGGTAAAGGGAAGGACATAACTACAGATTGTTTCAACCACCTCTAAAACTCAAAGAGTTTGCCTCTTAGGCGATCTGAGGTGGACGCAAAGAGAGGTAAAGCTTGACCACCTGCTGCGATAAATTTATAATTACGTTGATGGTGTGCTCATAATGATATGAAAAAAAGAAAGAAAGAAAGAATAATCATTTATTGTCATGCAAGAAATACAGTGATTATATGTCAGCAATGTGGTAGCGCCTTTATAAAAAAGGTTGGCTATGCGAGCAAAATGCGATCACACCAACGCCATCATAACAGGAGTTGATGTAGTCGCCGTGACGGAAATCGTGCGGGACCATCTTTATCATCAACTGCCTCTAAAGAGTGTTTTAGAGAAATCGAGTTTTTGAACTCAAACTTTCGTAAGCACTAGAGTATCAACTTTACGGATACACTTACATCAAAAAGTCAGTCAGTTTTTATTTTAACTTTATGATTGTTAGCATCAATAAACAATATTAATATCTATTTATCTATCTAAGTAAGTGTATCCGGTATGAAGTTAGAAATCATGTTTTTATAAATAAGATCGAAAAGATGTTAAGACCAAATGACAGGCTTTGAAGCGTATTGAGCTGTACTTTTAGTTGCATTACTTATGCAAGGACCATGAATTTTGAATCCAATGCACATTTAGTTTCGACGTTTGTATCATTGAGGTCCGTAATATGATGATTTCATTGCTCTTATGAGTCCAAATGCAGACATTGACGCTTATGTTCATTGCGCTGCGAGTGTCAGTAATAAGACATTATAACTAGATTATATCCCAATTTGTCTGAATGAGTATACGTTAATAAAGTTTAATGTGACTCGTACTTATTATTGCGTTAAACAGCAGAAAATTCTGTGTAATGAACCATTAAACTGAGTGCAGAAACGTTGTTGGTGTTTGGATGCTCAAATTTAGTTAATACTTATCATATAGGCCATCCTTGTCTTTGCAGCATGACTTTATCAAGCCGCAAAGCCACTTCACCAATCTGGACTTGGCCCCCGTGGTGGAGTATGGCCTATACCTTTCCCAGGGAAGAGACCCGTGACCCGGTGGAGACATAATGGGTTAATGGTGACAGCCACTTCATGGTTTTATCATATCAGGCCCTTTGCAAAGGATTTTTTTTTATTAGATACGTTTGTACTGATTTCGCGAAAATAGTTGATACAAAAAAAAGGTCATCTGCTTACGTCATTTGACAAAGTTCTGGATATTAAAAAGATCATTCATTGTGGATACGTAATATTCATAGTCTTCATCATCATTAGCCCGCCTCTGAATTCCCCGTCTCAGCTTATACTGAAGTATGGAGTGTGAAGCATCACCTCACACGTGGTGATAAAGACCGTATAGTTACTTCATTATAAACTCACTCTCACGCCTATCTCTTTGGGAATTGAGTTTATATTGTTTTATAATTATCTTACACATTTTATTCAAAAATAAGTAATTAATTTTATTATTATTTTAAAATTCCACCGGACCAGACAATCATTAGGTAGTAAAGCAACGAAATTCATCAGTAGTGAGTATCATGGCGCCCTGCCTTCAGCTTGCCGTATCCAGCATCTGCCTGCAGTTTTTCACAGATCGTCATCCCACCTGGTCGAAGGGTGACCTACATTACATTTGCCGGGTCGCGGTCTCGGCATAGAGATTGAATATAAATAAAAACTATACCTACTTAAATAAAAAAAAAAAATATTAATATTTATAAAAATTTGTAAATGTTATTTATGAGTACAATAAAGAATATTCTATCTATCTATCTATCTAAAGATAGAAGACCTCGAAGACAAACGAAGAGATGTTTATCTCTAATTCTGATTAAAAACTAATCTGGGTCAGTTCGTATTAGCGGACAAGACAAGGCCTCTCAAATATGTTGTTCATTCATTTCTAAATGTCGCAACTAGAGGCATATTTTTGTCACTAAACTACGGTGGGCGTGTTTGGACGCTGTTTCATCGTGAAGTTTGAACAGAATATAGCGAAGCTACGCTTACTTAGGTCCGGACCGATGTTAATTTCAACTACTAAATATCAATAGTTATGTAAGTCTATTATTTTATACGTTAAAATAACAATAATCTTACCTTATAATTCTTTTGAATTTGATTTTTAATGATTATTTAGGATTATATTTCTATTTTACTTTGACATTGTGGACGAAACTCTTAATGTGAATTTTGCTGTACCTAAGTTTTTGACCTAATAAAAGCATTACCGACAGCTATCTTTTTTCATTATTTTTTTTCATTTTTTATTTGAGATACCTATATATAGGTATGACCCACTGCAGAGGCCTTTTAAATATAGAGTATTTATTGGCCTAATTACCAAATGCGCACCGCGTACCTATTGGAAATTTCAATCACTAGGGTATGGGTAATACCTCGGACACTCTTGTCCTTACAACATTTTCCTCCATTAAATAATTAATTTTAGAAAAAATCATAAGCACTCATACTAAAAAAATTAAATCGCGCTTCCAAAATTTATAACCATACAAAAGACATCAACGCGCGGCTGCGGTTCACTCGTGCTTTACGGCCGTTGCTCATTTGCCACGTTTTTCTAAACAGTAAAGTTACATACAGTACCTTCTCTAAGCTCCAAGTTCGACCTTGCTTATCGTTAATTAACTCTCTTGGACACTGGTTGATGGATCGCTCGCATACCTCGCACGTCGGTTGCATGTCACTGCTTGGACCTCTCGAATTCACGTAACCGACCGCAGACCATTATGTGACGTCTTGTCTGCCGTGTATTTGAATATTAAATGTTGCATCATTTTGGGCTTTATCGCAATTTGAACAAGAGTTTTTAATAGAGTATTGAGTCCTTCTTTTTTTAGTTTCATTAAAAGGATGTTAATGCGCGTAAGAAAAATAAATTCACAAAATTCAAATTCAAAAATTCAAATACAGAAGCCAAAGCGCTACAGCACAATAAACACAATACAGTCTGAACCTTTCCTATAAATTTTGCTTTCGCTACTAGAACCGAAGACTTTATACCAATATATTTTTCCTGCTTTACTAGCTTATGGGTTTCATATTCAAGGGACATTTCCCAATGTTAACTTATTGATAAGTTACTACAAACTAACTGTTCTTACCTCCGGTTTTTCGCACACTAACATCAGTAGATCAACTCTTAACTACTGTCAGTTACTTTTTAGTTAATAATAACATTAACACAACATAACATTTACCTACAGGCACATACATTGCTTCTGGCCCCACACTAGGATACCCTGTGTCGTGGAAACCAGAAACAGCGACGTTACAAACATGTAAACATCCAAGACCTTAGTTTTCTTTTTTTTTTACCCCAGCTGGGACACGAACCCGAGACCTCTCGCAAGATACTCAGATGCGCGAATCGCTGCGCCACTGAGGTCTTCTAATAGTATTAACATCTGCCGGTTTGTCAAAGTGCATCCAAATCTATAACAAATTGTTATCTGTTATTCTACTGCATTTCTTTTTCTGACCTGTTGCCTGTTCTTTAACTAAGTGATAAACAACGGGCAAAAACAATAAAATTTAAGCGTATTTATGCAGTTATTGTTCTAGTTTCGCTTACTCACACCTTATCTAAGCACCGGACATTTGCTCAACGCCCGCGCACCCCTACCGCCGCCAATCTCAATTTCGGTAAGCGTATCAAAGGCCCAGTGAGTTTTTCAATAAGCAATAAATAATGTAACGCAACGCGGCCGCGCACGCGCCGCTAACAAGCCGCGCCGTGCCATCGTTGCGCAAGAGGCCCCACCCCGCGCTGGCACGTCCGCGGGCCCGGAGAGCGGCGGCGGCGTTTAGATCCTCAAGGCCTTTTGTCTATTCTAGCACTAGTTTTTTTTTACAAACACAGTCCAAAATTCTCTGATAGGTCTAAGGATAGCTAGCGGTTTTATATTATGACAGGTGGCTACTGGTCATACCCGTTTTTGAAGCGAAGTCAATCGATGCGATGTAACTGTTGAATATATAATTTCAATGCATTTTGACCTTAAGCAATTGACAAAAAAATTGTGTGAAATATTCCTGGCTTGTATCAAGTTTCAGTTGGCGCAGACGAAAGTATGTTTTAAATTATGTTGCTTATAGTAATAAGGCCGCCAATTGTACTTAGATTTATAAAAATTTGTAAATGTTATTTATGAGTACAATAAAGAATATTCTATCTATCTATCTATATTGGTAGTGTACTAAAACCGCATTGCGCTTCTAACTTGGAGCACACCCTATTAGACTCAGTTCTTGTTCGACCTGTGTCCACAATGATATACTTACTAGATCTAGACCAGATTTCTACGTAATGACATTTCGTGATAAACCCACTCGCGTCTAGGAGGAGTATCTATTGAATTTCAATTATACGAGGATCTTGACTGCGATAAATTATACGACGATCTTGACTGCAATATTTCTACATAGCTATGCAATGGACGAAATATGTAATATCGGCGCTGACCATAACCGATAGGAAAATTATATTTTATTTCTTACATATACGTTTGGTTGTCTGGACTCATTGAAATTTAAATTAAGTTCAAAAGGATCATCTTTATAGTAAAGTATCAACTTTACTCCGTTTTGTAGTGAATGATTCGATTTCTATTACGCAATAAATTTTGTTCTTACTTGTACTGTAATTAATTTCTCCGTCTTCAAATTGAGATTAAATCAATAGATACTCGCTTGAAATCTACGTATTATATTATATAAAATTCTCGTGCTCCAGTGTAAACTTCTCCAAACCAGCATCACTAATTTTTATGTAATCTTTTGTGTAGGTATATTTGGTAAGTCGAAAAATAGGTGGTAGCATAATTAATATGGTAAAACAACGTTTTACAGGTCAGCCAGTAATATACGTATATTTATCTAATCTCTTTAAACGAGCAATTTTTGTATATATATTTATATATAATCAGAATCTCGGAAACGGCTCCAACGATTTTCATGAAATTTTGTAGGCAGATGCTTTCGGGGGCGTTTAATTGAACTAACTAGGTTACATTTTTAGTTTGTTTTATCCGTGTTTTAAGCCAATTCAAATTTGCTATGATAACATACAGAGGTAAATTTCGCGTCTATCTGTAAGGTTGTGATAGTTCTGACGGGAAAACGGGCTACCCGTTTCGGGCCGATTTCAAGAGACCCGGTTCGAGTCATGATGTTTTTTTTCCAAGTTCTTTTTTTGTTGAAAAAGGATTATTTTAAAAAGGTACTATTTAGTAACGTATAACTTTTCCATAGAAGGTGAGCTCCATTACAAAGTGCACATACTAAGTTTCATTCCCAGTAAAAAAACCTAATATTTGCCTACGGAAAGTCAACCAGAGTAGGGTCCAAGCATACAATAGTTTATCGGACAAAAGCCAATCGACTTAATCCAGGGCTAGCTAAGGCTCACAACGGCGATGGCAAGATACACTTTAAAGTTCGCGGGCGGTACTGTTTGTCACAAATTAATGGTAATAAAGCATAATCATATCGTAAACGCTGCTCGTGCCGCTGCGCTCGCGCCGCCGGCGACGCCATTGCTGGCGGGATTCCAAGATGGCGGGGAATGAAGCATTTGAGTTTTGAACCAATGTTTCTTTAAGGAGAGGATGAAGTTGGACTCTTAAAGAAATACGAAGTTTTGTGGTTTAAGTTTTGACACTTTTAAAAGTTCAAACAGGTACCAAAACCCGAAAGTTTTCAACTCTGCAGTGCAGAATGTAGTGCAGGATAGATATTTTAATTGAATTCAGTTTTTGTCTTCACCAGTAGCCATTTGAACTAACAGTTGATAGCTATAAAGTCTAGCAATTTGTTCTTTTTTACTGTGTTGCAAGTTGTAATACATTCATACGCATCGTTTTAAAAAAATATGAAGTTCTTGACTGTGACTTAAAATAATATTGGGTGGCACCCAGAAAAAGCTGATTGATATAAAATTTAGGCCATATGCTATGCTGCACCTTTGTTTTCGACGTAATGAAGATTGGAATAAAAACATCAGCAATGTAAAGTTGAAAATAGTAGCAAGTATGTTTCAAATAAACTGCAAGAATGTTTTAATTTTTCTAGCGTCAAATTAAAGTGTAAGGTTGAAGAAGTAGAATAATATACTATTAGGAATGCACCCACTGTGACACAGTTATAATCCGTTGGAAGCTTAAAAATGGGATCGATGGTAATAAAACCAAAGTAAAGTAAATTTGTATGTTATTTATTTTGCTTTGATAGGCTATCGGTGACCTTTGAACGACTAATAGGTAGGTAGGTACATATTATCAAAAGTACAAAATTGACATGTTTAACAATGTCTATCTTTGACCTTACATAGTGATAAGTTAATTAGCATCTCTTGTGATTACATTAACGTTTGGTATGAGTATAAACATTTCATGGCATCATTTGTTGCGTTTCTTTCTTGTAGCAATATCAGCACTAGGTTTTCCTTGACAAGTGTCAGATATATGTCTTTTCTGAGCACACTTTGCTGAGCATTGATGGACGAAAAGACGCATACATTGTCCTGAACTGAAGAGGTGTATAACAACGGCGCGGTTAGAGCCAATTTGTTTCTACACGACATATTACTCAAAATCGATTGAGTCATCCCTTTAAGATACATTTTGTGGGTACATTACATTACAGGGACAAATAGTGTTAAAAAGTTATTACGTGATCTGCTTGTCCGCTCATAATTTAATAGAGATTTATCTATACTTAAAGGAACGTTTAGATACATTCTTTGAAAAAATCTTTTATTAATGGGTATACAATATTTTGTCATGTTATCCTTAGAAAGGCATTGGTTTTCAAAATTTAAGCCCAGTAATAAATAAATCACAGTTTTAATTCTTAAATTTAGAAGTTAATAAAAAATTTGGACTATACATTTTAAATGTCTAAAGTATTTATATTTTCTAGATCGTATTTAGACAATATAATGTAGTATCAAAAGTATCTCTATATATTTATATTTAGAAACTTAACAACCGAGCTTACGTTAATGTTCTCGGAAGTAGTCAATTCGTGATTTAGAGAATTAATGTTCATGAAATTTTTATATGAAAAAAAAGTTTCGATTGTAATTAGGCAAGTATTTCTGAATATACATAAATGAATTAGTTGTATTGACCACAACCTGTACATTATGTTTGAGCTCATAATAATTTATGAAACGATACATATATTTTCCTCCGTTCAGATTTTTTCAAGTAAACTTCTCTCTAACAATTTATAAAAAAGCAAAACAGTTATAATATTCTCAATAATCAACAAGTTATACATATTTTTATATTGGTAACCGGCGTTTCTCTCAGACTAATAATACTAAAATATTTTATATCGACTAAAGCGAAATGTTCAAAACAATTATAAAGTATACGAAAATAGTACAAAATAAAGATTTAATTCTAAAAATAGCGAACACTCATGTTACTTACGATATACAGGGTTATAATGATTTTTAGCAAGTACCTCAAGTTCTGCCAAATGATCAAAACCCTGTATAATTCTATCTTACCTCTGTCTTTTAAGACAGATTTTACAACTATACAATTTAATCTATCGGTAGTGGAAATTCGGAACGCGCTTACACTAGGTATTCATAATCTACTTACTATTTACAGTAATTACAACATTATTTTTATCACTTTTACATGGTTTATCCTAGTTTCAAAATTAGGGTTATTAACCACATTCTATTACAATTGTTCTTTCATCTGAGTAGTAAAATCGAAAGTTAAACGGTAACATTTCAAAACAAATAAAAAACCGAAAGAAATCAAAATCATATCAACAGATTCAAAATAGCAATGATGACATTTTGTGACGATTACAAGCTAGGTACTCTCGTTTGTTTTATGGAAGCACTATTTTCGTTCTAAAGCACATTGTTCATTGCAAGTTTAAAAGCATAAGATTACTCTTTCTTCGAGTCCACCCGCGGCTCCCGCAGCCTGCGGTCAAGTGTGATCCGCCGCAGCCGCACGCCTCGACGCTGGCGCCACGCGACCCATAAACGACCTTATCTCCTCGAAATACGTCTCATCTGGAGATCTTCTACGTCCGTCGTCACCATTCTCCGCCTCGTGTTTCTTGAGATGTCTATCCAAGTTCGTCTGCTGCCCGAAACAACGATCACAATGACGACACCTGAATGGTCTTTCCTTATTATGAATGTTCCTCACATGTCTTTGTAAATTCGATGATATTGAGAAGGAACGCTCGCAGTATTTACAGCGATAAGGTTGCTCACCGGTGTGCGTCCGTAAGTGTCTAGTTAGGTTAGCTGAGCGGGGGAACGCTTTGCCGCAGTACGAGCATGTGTATCTGTCTCTGGCTCTCTGAGCTCCCGGGTTTGGTTGCACGGGTGGCGCCCTGGGCGCGCCAGGGGCTAACAATGTCGCTGCGGCCGCTGGAAGAAACGGGTACCGTCCAAACGGAGGCAAAGCTAGTGGTAGTCGCCTGCAGAATTGTAAAAGCGCTGGATGGGCTGGATGCGCCGGGTGCGTAGGGTGTGTCAGTGGCGGTGGTGGAGACGGATTGATCACGTTACAGTTTTCGTCTTCTATCCGCTGGGGGCGTTTGTGCGTGACGCGTAGGTCTAGTGGTTCGTCCGTCAGCGGGGAGCCGATGGGGCTGAGGTGGTCCCGGGGCGACGGCGGGGGTGAGGCGAGGCGGCGCGGCGTCGCGTGCTTCTCGCGCATGGCGGCCGCCGCGCATGCGCTCATCGGGCTTGCGCGCCAGCGACCTGCAACAAACGAGAACACGGTTAGGTTAGACTATCTAGGCATCTGTATCGACACGATTGGCCCATGTCGGGTGCTAGTGAACACCCTTGGTATTTTGCAAAAGCCAAGGTCTCCCACGCCAGGGCCGAACCCTGAATATTTAGTTTGATCCAGTGTTCATGGAAAATGTTTATGTAAAAAAACATCTCTAAAATAATAGCAGTACACTGCAGTGCTTAGGTTAAATGTTCTCAAACTACCTAGTAACAAAATTAATTGGCCTTTACTAATAATTGCAAACACTGACGCGTGTTTTAAGCACTTTTTAAGCAATTTCTGACACATCCGTCAGGCGTCAGGTTATGTTAAGTTGTCCTATTAAACTACTCCTAAATCCGCGCCTGTAAGCCGCCAAATAAGCTTATCCTGGCAGTTAGAAGCGCAGGTATGCTAAGTAGCGTTGCGACAGCGGACGGGGGTGGCGGCCGGCTGATCGATGCTCGCCCACGGCTCACCCACTGACTCGTTACCTCACGAAATTGGTCCACTAGGTAGCTGGATCGTCTGGTTATTTACCGGCAAATGTCTGTAGGTACGCAATAACTGTCTTAATAAAAACTAGCGCTGCCCGTGTCTTCGAATGTATGAAATTTTTATAAAAAGTATGATCGATACTGATGCAGTGATTTTATACAGCTCAAGGTCTATTTGTAATGCAAGGCCCTAATTTTATGTTTTCAAGCTTTGTAGTAGCGTTGTTGTTAATACTTGGAACTAATTGTTTTAAATATAACAAAGATTTTTACATCGTAGCACCATGATTGTCAGATGGCAGATGATCTGATGACAGATGTCTGCGACATTGGTAAAGTGGTGTCTTTTATGAGATCTAACTAGTTGATAACTCTTGACTCATCTTCTATCTATATATATAAAACGAGAAGCTGACTGACTGACTTAGAATCAACGCAGAGCCCAAACTACTGAACCTAGGGGGTTGAAATTTGGCATGGGAGTTCCTTAAGGAGCCTAGGGGAGCACTAAGAAAGGATTTTTTGAAACTCACCCTCTAAAGGGGTAAACGGCGGTGTTAAAGTTTGTATGGAGGTATAAAAAAATGTTGTCAGATTTTCTTGAAACTTGAAATAAATACTCTTCAACACAATTGATTGAACACGTGTTTCACGGTTTTTCTAAATTTAACCCTTAACGGGAGTGAACGGGGTTGCAACATTTTGAACTAAAGTCCACGCGGACGGAGTCGCGGGCGAAAGCTAGTCTTCAAATATACACGATGAAGAATCAAGGAAAGAAAACAAAAATAAACCTCACTAACATTTAAGTAGGTATTTCGTAAACTTCAATGAGCAGTTTCAAAATAATGATTCGATATTTTGCAAGTACATACTTTTTTCTCAATCCGTGCATCAGCCCACGGCCTTATTAGAGGCAATTTCCATTTCACTTTGTATTAAATTGGACAAGTTCATTCCGTGTGATGGATGGCGGCGCGCGCGCATCACCCACGTATCGTCACGTTTTGTCGTACTACGACTTGTCTGGTGATCTATTGCCCTACGCAAATAGTTTTGAAGTATAGGTCACAATTCAAATTGTGCTGGGGTAAATTAACAGTTGGAGAGCATTAGACTATCACAGATTTTATTGCAGATACGGTTTTAGTACTATCAACATTAGGAACAGTAATCATGATTGATTGCTGCTTTTTTCAGGGGCTGCTTTTTTATCTCGATTACGATATTGATCACAAAACTTAATATATACTAAGACATATAAATAAAGCTACTAGCAAATGGATATACATTAAAATAGACCTATCTGTTTGGTAGAAAAAACACTTTGGCATGTGTTGCTGGGTAGATGGTGAATTTCATCATCAACTCATTATGTCCCCACAGATGGGCACGGGCCTCTTCCCTGAGGAAGGTATAGGCTATAGAAGAAAATCCGGGCCAAGTCCGGATCGGTGGAGGCTTGTATAAGACTAGTGGCTGCTCTTACTGTCTGACTTGCCTTAACGACTGTCATCTATCGATGGCAGCCGGCACCAACTGCTTAACGTACCTCGCGAAGCACGAAAAATGCCACTAGCGTTAGTTATAGACGGTCACCCATCCATGCACTGAATGTGCCCTATGTTGCTTAACATTCGTGATCCTTTAAGATCACTCAGGCGGCCGGAGCTACGAGCAATACAAAAAAGACGGTACAAAAAGACTGGCGTGCGTACTGTAAGGTTAGAGAATGAACTTGGGAGGAAGACAAACAGTCAGCTCTGCCAAATACGTAGCAACCAATACATTATCTGTAGCGGTCACCTTTAACCATATCCCCCACGAAACTACAAGATATATACACATGCCTACAAGCAGACTCCTGCACCCGCGAAAGGTCTATTCCTTAATTACCCATTTGAAAATAATTTGCTGCCACCATTTCCACAACGGCATGTACGATGAAAATACATAGTTACCAACTTTTAATTTTTTTAATAAACCTGTGGGTGGTTTATGGTGCTTTTCACTCAAAAAGTTACGGAGCGAAATACCTTCTATATAACTAATGGGATTAGCAGCGCTTTGAAGTAAAATTTTTGTATCGAAATGGTGTAAGTAGAGAATGTCCTGCCCAAACATAAAATCGAACTTTTTTATGTAGGTAAAAAAATACAAGATTAATTAATTACACTCATAACTTACGCACACATACAGTCACTCGCTCTGGGCCCGAAATGGGTTACTCTGTCATATGTTTACCAGGCAAGGACTCTACACACATGAAAATACAATCAAACTATGGCAATTCATACATAGAAAGTACGGCGGCTTTCAGTGGGAATATAACCGGTTACCTTTTAATTTGGAGCCGTTGATGTCATTATCAGTGAGATAATATTAATAACATTAACTCCCACACAACACAATCACTTGACCTGGTCCCAAACTAGGATACCCTGTGCTGTGGTAACCAAGGACATTACAAACTCCAAAAACACCCAGACTGAGGCCATTTATACAAATGTACGGCGGCCCCTAGTGAGAATCGAAGCCACGATCGATAATTGCGCTTACAGCGCGCTTACTGCGCGTTTACATGTGTACACTTCAATCAGACCTCATAGTTCTTACAACGCGCGTTACAAAAGCGCGCGCTTCAAAACGCCTAGTGTGTACCCGCTCTTAGTTCTCTATATACCGGTACGTCTTGTCTCCGTCTATGGTTGCCTGGAAGAAATTGCTTATAGTAACAAGGCCGCCAAATTTACTTATATTCATAAAAAAACTGTAAATGTAATTTATGAGTACAATAAAGAATAGTGTATCTATCTATCTACGTTGAAGATCTACGAGTTCGAAACAGACCATCGCGGAACGCACCCAGCAAATTTGCTCGTGCACGCCGAAGAGTCGACACCACACTAATTTGCACCAAAAGGAGCCAACATAAATCGTTAGAACAAGGGTCAGGCATCGAGCCTTATACGGGCTGCTCGTGAGTCCCAGCGCATGCTTATGATTTGTACCTCTGGCCACGACGGGAGCATTTACAGAAGGCTATGTCAGTAGAAAGGTGTTGTAGTTTTACAAACATATATAAGCTCACGCCTGTATCCCAGAGGGGTAGGCACAGACTAGGGGCTGTCACCTGCCACGATCCTGACTAATCACTTTGGTTTCATCGACATTCATTTGTCGCCAGGACCAATGAGGACAGAGTGCTTATACAGAGTTTTTACATTTCACTTTCGATAGCGAGAGCGTTTGCAATTTGTATAGGAGTGACAAAGAGACTACTAGGTGGCGCGCTTTGTCACTCCTATACAAATTGCAAACGTTCTCGCTATCGAAAGTGAATGAAAAAACTCAGTATAAGCACTCAGATTTGAATACTTTTTATCTTGCCATTTACTTATACATTCCTTAATTGGTCGAAGCATGGACATAAGGCCTGGGACGCCCCAGGCAGATATACTTTCCCGAAACCGACGTGTGCATGTAACGACTAATATTAGTCCCCTATTGGGTCAACGTATGTCCACCTGAACAATGCATGAAAATGGAAGCCTTTGTATGGAGAGGTAATGATGATGATACTAATGATGACTGGACAAAATGGTCACTAACGTTAAATTTTGATTCTTTTGTTTGGAATGAGCAACTTTTGTGTCCGGTTTGACATAATATGTTAAGCTGGTATGCCTAACCTCCTTAATCGTGCAAAAAAAGACTTGAATTAAATCAAATATACCGTTAACAAAACATATCCGAATATGTGAATACTGTGTCCCATGAGTAGACCAGGTGCATATCATAAAACCTTGAGTAGATCTTGGGTAGAGCATACAACGGGAAATAATTTATTGTGCAACCAAATGAATTTGATGATGTTCCTGTGTCACATCATGTGACACAGCAACCACTACCTAAGGGCCATCCATAAATTACGTCACACGCTAAGGGGGAGGGAGGGGGTCGACGAAGGGTGACATTGTGTGACAAGGGGGTGGGATCTTACATTTTGTGACGTCACATTTAAAAATCTATTTTAATCTAAGTGTTAAAACACGAACTTAGAACTATCAACGAAAAATACAAAAACTTGTGCAATTCTATCTATTCCTAACTCTATCGGAAATAAAACTAACTTCGGAACTGCTGTTTTAATTCGATAGAAATCTGCAAAGTATGTGACGTCACCCTAGGTAGGGGGGAGTCTCACAAATGTCACCAGCTGTGACAAGGAGAGGGGGAGGGGTAAAAAAATCATGAAATTCGTGTAACGTAATTTGTGGATGGCCCCTTATTTGACTCCAGATAACAATTTACGATGAGTATTTCATGTCATTTGGCCGGTTGCTGAACTGAGAATTTCACTAAGTAAATACTTGAATAACGTTCTGTCACGCTCTATTCCGAGAAATTTCACGATACAGCACTACAGTTAAGTAGTCTCAATTCAGAAACTCGCCCATTATCTGAAAAAAAAAATGCCAAGCTCTTCTGTGTATCATCTGGTCTAGGTAACTGAGCCTTCTTCGGATACCTTGATAGATAGTTAAAACGTTGCGCCCGCGCCGCGTTGCGAAATGGACAGGTGGGGTGCAATTACAGCTCGATCGCCACTAGAAAGAAGCAATAACGTTTACGGCTACTTAGAGTTCTCTGGCAAGAGGATCAAAACCTTCTTCTTATTTAAAATTGATTGATCTCGTTTCACTCGTAGCCCCGGCCACCTGAGTGATCTTAAACTATCACGAATGTTAAGCAACATAGGGCGCGTTTAATTCATGGGTGGGTGACCGTTCTATGACTAACGCTGGTGGGATTTTTCCCAGCGGTTCCGTCCTTAGCAAGGCACGCTAAGCAGTTGGTGCCGGCTGCCGTCAATAGATGGCAGTCGTTAAGCCAAGTCAGAGGCCTTAGGGCTGCTTGAAAACTTGTGATAGTAAGAGCAGCCACTAGTCTTACAAGCCTCCACCAATTCGGACTTAGCCCCCGTGGTGGAGTATGGGCTAATACCTTCCTCAGGGAAGAGATCCCTGCCTCCCGGTGGGGACATAATGGGTTGATGACGATGATCTAGGTTGTAATATGTAGAGATTCCAAGAGCTTTTTTATCTAACCTAATTTATAAATTTTATTCCGAATACACTTACTTGACTTTTTGTCGGAAGAGTCCGACCAGGTTTCGCTCTAATTCACAGAGCTTAACCCCTCAAGCCGCGAGGACCCGCCGGCGGGTCCGATGTAAGCTACGGCACATTCCGTTACGCTCCGGCCACGGGTCGGTCTTGCAACGGCACTTTGAATCGAATTTTGAAGATGATATAGACCACAGTTGCATGAGCATATTTTATTCTTTGGATACTGTGACAAATTTCTAATATTACTCTAATATTAGAGACGGAGATCGCGTCGTCGGTTGCCAAGTCAAGTAAGTGTATTCGGAATAAAATTAATAACGTCTAGTGCTTACGAATGTTGTAGTTAAAAAACAACCTAATTTAGCAATTGCATTTGCGAATTCGTTTTTTTAAATTGAAATATCATCTTGGATGTTACCATTAATGAAGTCGCTGGTTAGCAATAAACGAAATTAGCGTAGCTGAAAAGAGGTTAACGTGACTCGTGAGCCGGATAGATAGATGGAGCATTCCTAAAATAAACCCATAATAGCCTTTTAAAAATGGCAAAATGCTGATGGGAAAAAAAATCTTGAGAAAATGTCACAAAAATATCTTAAGATTTATTTATTTCTACGGAACCCGGTTTCCATCGATACAACATTGTTTAGCCGAGGTACAATAGTAAACGACTTAAAACGACCCATGGCATTAAGCAATCATCTTCACAGAGCCTTTGATACTCCATCATCACACTCGGTTACAAATCACTTCATCTGACTGAAGCTTTGAATCGAATTGACCACCATTTGAACTCTGTTCCAAGTTCTTGAGTGAACAGAGGCATTGCTATAAATGCCAAAAATGCATAACATTATAATAAAGCCATGCTCATTAAGGGCAAAAGTTAATTGAGTTTATAACCTAAACATCTCATTCACGATTAAAACCTTGTGTAAATAATTGCAATGACTATTTAATAATTTTCATTGTTTTTTTTATATTTTTTTATTTCATTTGTTATTTTGTTAATTCTAGTCTGAGTGATTTGACTCCTTCATTGGTCTAGCGATATCAAGTCCGATTATCCGGAGGTCGTGGATTCGATTCCCAACGGGGGCTTCCATACATTTGTTCAAATGGCCTCAGTCTGAGTGTTTCCATGATTGTGTTACCATACCACATGATATCCTAGTTTGGGACCAGATCAAGTAATTTTGTTGTATAGAGGATATTTATTTTATATTATCATTGATCACAGTACAGGTAATATCAAAGACTTTACAGCCATTCAACAAAACCTAAAGGAGCATCACATCAAGTCAACATAAAATATCGTTATGTCTTAGAGAAAAATAGATACCCATATAGACTTTGACTCATTAAAACAGCCGCTAACAGACTAATTAGATGGCATCAGTTATCACATCACGTGCGGTACCGTTTTGTGGGCGTGGCCAGAGGCACGCATCGCTATGGTAATGTAAACATCACGGCCAATGGGAGTCGTCACGCCTCGCGGCCCCGTGTGATATATTAACATTTAAATCTTACAAACTTACACGTACGTCTCTTTCAAGCGATTTTCAACCATGTGTAGCCTGATATTTAAGGTCTTGGCCGAAGTAACTGAAGTAAAGGTGATTTGGTAGATTCGTTTACGCCAACGTTTGAGGAGCCACTTGTAGCGGCGTGACGATTGGTACGAGTGGGCTTTATGAGTTAGGTTTACTTTATCCCCTCTTCTATTATATTTAAAGTGACACTCGCACGGGCTTTGAACGTTCAGTCTACCAGTCTATTCGGTCCGCCTGCTAATGTTTCTTTAATCTTCTTTAATGTGAAGCGCGGAGAACGCGAGGACTATGATATTCTCACGATCATTTTAATTTATACAATATTTAAGAACTTATCGTTACGATTCAAAGCTGATCTAGAATTTTGTTAAATACTAAGACGGTTTTAGGAATATGGTTTAGTTAAGCATCGATCGTAGCCCCGGCTGCCTGAGTGATTTTAAACGATCACGAAGGTTAAGCAACATAGGGCGCGTTCAGTGCATGGATGGGTGACCATTCTATGACTAACGCTAGTGGCATTTTTCTAAGCGGTTCCGTGCTTCGCAAGGCACGTTAAGCAGTTGGTGCCGGCTGCCGTCGATAGATGGCAGTCGTTAAGCCAAGTCAGAGGCCTTAGGGCGGCTTGAAACTTCTGACAGTAAGACCAGCCACTAGTTATACAAGCCTCCACCAATCCGGACTTGGCTCCTGTGGTGGAATAGGGCCTATACCTTCCTCAGGGACAAGACCCGTGCCCCGAGAATGGGTTGATCATGATGAAGCATCGATTAGTACCCGAAAACGTCGTACGTGCATCCAATGACTAATGAATGCTGATGAAGCGAAAGTGATCTGTCAGGATCAGTTAAGCATCATACATATACCATTAAACAGTTTATCGCTCAATATATTATATTATTATGCAAAGACGTCATGCAGTAGGTAGGTACCTACATACAAGTCACTAAGTAGCAATTGGAATATGTAATTGCAAATTGCCATTACGGTGGCTAGACCAATGAGTTTTGTGCTGTGTTCTAGCGATGCGCGAGCGCACCGTGACTTATGGGCGGCGCGGGCGCAAGCTACCGACACGGAACGTTATGCCTTACGTGTTGCTGAACTACTGGAGGTATGGACTTGTAAATTTATGTCTATTTATGAGATTTTACAAACGTAAATTGTGGAAAATGCGGCTTTTGAGATCAGATTCAAAGTCTTAGAGCCGTTTTCTGGATTAAGAATTTCCCAAAGTAAATACTTAAGTAACTTTCTGTCACGCTCTTTTCTATGAAATTTGACGAGGCAGCACTACAGTTAAGTAGTTATGTACTTAGCGAAATACTTAATTCAGAAACTGGCCCATAGTCATTGGATTATTTTGATCACGACAAATCCTAGATCATATATTTTTGACTTGCTATAAATACCTGCTTTTTTCGTATTATACGTAAATCTTATATTATTTGTCAAAATATTTTATATTATTTGCCAATAAGCGGAAGCGGAATCGAATCTGAATCCCGCATGTACCAATGACTTTTAGTTAAGTACATTTGTTTGTTTGTAGAGCAACACCATTCGCTGATAAATTGTGCCCGGATAATGGCGACAGGCTTGCCACTTGTCACGTTGGGACCTAAAAAACTCGGCAAAACGTGGACCCAGTTCTAGTGATTGGTGTCTCTGCCTACCCGCTAGGGGACAACGGGTGTGATTTATTTCATTTATTGCTAATATTATTAAAAATTTTAACATTATATAACACCATATTAAGATTTATTTCCAATATATGAAAGAAATTGCTAGCAGTAAAAAGGGCGTCAATCGTACACGTTTTTTTGTTACTATTGTCTCTGATTTTTTTTTCTGGTATGTACATTAATGAATAATAATCTTATCTTGCCTTATCAAGTGTCTTTAAAATTGAGTAAGTATCTTTTTTGAAAGCCTAGCCTTAAATCGACCAAGAAACCAGTATCTATTTAGGGTCTAGCGAAGTTTCTTTATCGTGTTTGTCAAACAAAATAGCTTATTATCTGCGACAGGTTTTCAGTCTAAGTGGTCAAGTTACAACATTAGTACCTAACACATGTCCGTTAGACCGTACAGTTTACATAAGCAGCGTATTTATCTCATCCGTGTGTTTGTGAAGATACGCTTCGAATAACTTAGTACATTATGTATTGTGAGTGGAGGGGCTGGCAGGCGGTTGGTTGGATAGCGAAATATCAATGGGGTCACGTGAGATATTGACGGCTGTGTCGGGGATAATTATGCAGTGTTGAAACTTGGAATTAATGTTGAATATCGTGGTCCGTTCGCTGAGTGGTTACCGCAGTTCGATTGGCTCCTAGAGGCGGATTTATGATTGTATTAGACGATTTAAGCTGCTGCAGCCCTGTGTTAAATATATATTTTATATTTTTTGCAGTGATAATAATTATTGTGTGACTTGTTTTGACTTATTGACATTATTTTTGTATGACTAATTTAAATTTAAAGTTTAAGTATGGTTGAACTTCTATATACAGGTATATATTGAACCTAAATAGGTACCTATGCGAAACCTATATAGGTTTCTACACATATTGGGCTGAGACTGGTTCAGAATGTGACTATGTAAGTCAAATTCTTAACAAACCGTATATTCTTATATCATAAAGTTGCATGTGTAGCACAAGCCACTCACAAAGACGGTAAAATGTCAGATTTTGACTACCACGTTTTGTGGCGGAAAAGCACTGGTAAGTCACGAATTTTCGAAACGTGCGACTAGCGTCATCGCACTGTCATGTATATTGCACGATTGATATACAGTCCAAGAGGTAGACCTCAATTCCTCAATCAGATTAAATAATTCCGCATGTCGCGTGCCTGCAGCTTCTAATGTGGAGATTTCATTAATATGTTTCCCTTCACCGAAGTTAAGTTAACCAAACATTTTTTACCTTTGCCAATTCTGAACGCATAAATGCGATCGAAAATACTCCACCTAAATAGTTGATCCGAAAAATTACCGTTTTATCACCGACTCAATTGCTTCTGACATTACAAATATCGCTTTATTACTTGCTTAAATACCTGAAATGTCAAATCGCATATCTCATCGAAACTATGAACGATTCATTGCCTTTTTAGTGCACCAGTAGAGGCGCTTAGGATCCAGCAAGAATACGATAACTTGAGCAATCTCATAACCAACATAGTTTCTCGCGACATATCGGATACTGCATTAGGTCCTAAGGGCCCTTTCATGTGAGCCAAATATGTGGCTTGGTAGGTTCTGTCATTGCCCTGATAGCATCTTGAATGAGAACCTTTCCGAATAACTTAAAAGAAATAAAAATAAACCTTTTTTCTTTAATAAAGGTTTGCTGATTTGCATATACATTTCCAACTGTTTAGTATTTAGTAAAAAAAATTGCTGAGCAATTTTTTGCTCAGCTGTCACCGGAAGTCTTCGTAAGATTTTTGTTCCAGTTTTGTTATCATGGCAACGCAAAGAACACATTTTAACCCGCTCGCGTGTCAATAATCACGACATTTCATATGTATTGTAAAATTCCGTCATTTTAGCGGTACAAAAAGCGTCGTCATACTATTTGACTAGGACTCTTCGTTTCTACATATTGCGACGTTCTACACTGCGTAATTATATCGTGGGTACACTAGTAAAGAGCTAATCAAATCAAAGTCACAATCATTGCACCGTGTGAAACAAACCCAACGCTCACAGAATCCAAGAGCAGATTCACACGGGTCGGTAGGCTTTTTTCGTTAGCAGCTATTGAGTGGATACGTTCATTGATTTATTTCTCAACGCCCATCCAGTTTAGGAAACTTGTCGCGTCAGTCAAGATATGGTGCGATATGGAATTATTGCATTTAATCCATCTGGAGGTACCTATGTTCCTTGGTATTCTGACAGTTGGAAAGTTATTAAGGTTCATGGTTTCATTCAGTCTTTGATCAAATTATATTATTGGTCGTTCTACTTTGCCGTCTCATAGGATCTTAAGATTAATAATAGATTCAGGATTATTCCAATCATAGATCATAGAAAAAACACATGCTTTTGGAGTCACATCTTTGTAGTCATCAATGACTTAATATCTACTGATTATTTCAAACGTTACCTATTCGTCCTTTCAAAACAATGAGAATTATGCACGCTAGACATCAGTAATAAATTTTCGGAGGGACAAAATCGACTCTACGCCAATAGAGAACGGAGACCCGCTGGTATGCCACGCATTTCAATGTGAATAGGCTTTAATACTCGAGGATCGACTGACCAATTGGAGATCGAGAAGGGCGCGGGCGCTTACGACGGAAGTACTACCATGAGCTGAGCTAAATTATGACCGTAAAGCTTTTAATATTGACCGTCGCGTTAATCGATCCGATCGATCTTTAATATTTTGAAAAATATTTGAGGTAGATAATACTTTATTGGGCGACAGGAGTGAAAACTGGGGGACTACCTTAATCTGCACGCACAAGATGGCCGCTATAAAGGTGTTCACTAGCTAAAAAAGAGGGTGTTTAATTTCAATGGCATTTCCAAAAATAATCAGGGCAGCCGTTTAGTTTATTTTGGAATATCCTAGCCCATAAAATTCGACTCGACTTTATTACATCTACGAGACTTGAGCTGTCTCGTCCTATTTCATTCTCCTTCTTCATTCAGATCCATGACCATTGTTCAGAGTTAACGTTGCAGTATTTGTTACATCGCACAAAAACGCGAGCCTTTTGTGCAAATCTAACCCCGATGCATGTCACCAGATGCAAGCGGGGAAAAAAACCGCTCATGGTAGCCTCGTAGATGATATTGAAAATCAATTCGTGATTGCACGTGGGAATCGGGCCGTGTCGCGACGTGAGAACAGCTTTTTTCAGTTTTTCGCTCCTAACAACTTACTTAGTGGCGGCTAGCTTAGGGCCGATTTACACCAGGCAAGTTGTTTATAGACAGACGAAACAGAAACGTTGGTCAAGAGAACACTTGATAAATACGACGAAATCACGTTGTGTGATCGAGCCTTATATTCGCTTACTATGCAGCGAAAGGGCTAAGTAGTTATCGTAAATTGACGTAAATTTCCGCTCCTTATTTCCGTTGCGTGCGTTTACGAGAACTCATAATAATAAAAGTCTTATTAGATTTCTAACTAGCTGGTGACTTTTAACGACGCGTAAGTGTGATCTTAATTTTGCTAATTAAGATGTTTTTTTAGTAATTTATAGTATTTAAAAATCCACCAAGTGATATAATCCCACCAAGTCAAAAATTTTTAAAGTAGCCAAGTTTCTAATAAAGGAACTGGTAGATGGCAGTCGTTAAGCCAACTCAGAGGCTTTAGGGCGGCTTGAAAACTTCTGACGTAAGACCAGTCACTAGTCTTACAAGCTTCCACCTATCCGGACTAGGCCCTCGTGGTGGAGTAGGTATTACCTATACCTTCCTCAGGGAAGAGACCCATGCCTATCGGTACGGACATAATGGGTCGATGATGATGATACAATCAGTTTCGTGCGTTTGTAACTATACTCTGTTCCACGAGTTGAATTCCTAGGGAACCAAATTCTCGCATATCATTGGCCAATGCGCGCGGCTAGATAAAGCGAAGACGGCCCTCTTCTTAGGTTAGGGAAGTGGCTATTAAAGGTCACGCGCATTAACCAATGGGCGCACTTAAACAATTTTCATTGGGAGCTCGTTTTGTGGAATGAACTATAGGTTATTATTTATGAATATATTATAAAGCACATACGGCATCAGAGCTTTTAATTGTACAATATACCTCGGTAATAGCAGTATTGCTTTTGCTAAAGTCTTATATTAAGTGTGTTCTAGTTTTCATCTCGTAAAAATGCGCACGCGTCGCTTACGTCACTTCATTACAAAGTCGTTGCGAAAGCCTCCCAAAACACGCAATGTTTTGTGCTTGCCGTCTATTGATTAATGTTGTTGTAATATGACACAAGACGCTATTGCTACTGATATTTTCGAGCCATATCTCGTGGAACGTATTAAGTAAATCAATCCTACGCTTAGGTTTAGTGAATTAAATTCACATTATGTGTTAACGCTATAAGTAATCGTAACATTGTCTAAGATTTGTAACATTGTTTGAAACACTTGTCGTGATAAGACAGTAAGATAAATGCAAAAGAAATTTTATATGAAATGATCTGCTTCCAACTTTTTTTTCTTGAACTAAAACTTTTGTAAGCACAACACATTGTAAAGTTTTAGTCCGGATCTACTTACGGGTGTTGTTATATCGGATAAGTCCGACCAGGTCTTTTTTTCTTTTCATCAAATCAAATGTATGAACCTTCTCCAAAAGCAATAGCAGAAAACTCTAAAGTATTGTTAACTTAATTCCGAATTCACTTATACTTGGTTTTTTGTCAGAAGTGTCTGACCAGATTTAGGTCTAATTTTTAGACTAAGTATATTAATTTTTTTAACATAGAAAACATTGTGTGAATTAATTATATTTTCTGAACTTTTAAGCCCAGGGATCCGGAACAGAGTTTGTAATGTGTAGTGCTTGCGAAAGTCTTAGTTTTCTTTCTTTCTATAAGTATTGGGCAAGTATTCTCCATGTAAACATGTTGCCAGCTCAAATAAAGCATTTCCTTAGAGCACAATCTGTAAGAAATTCTATACACGACACAGCTAGTGCGATAACGAAGCCGGCTGCCCTATAATTTATAGTGCACCATTAGAGTGTATTCCACAATCGTGGCGCATTTCATTTGCATTGGAGATGCGGATTTGCGGTGACATGTCCAGTATTAAAATGATGTATAGGGCTTTGATTGCGGACGGCCTGTGGGGCGAGCTCCACGCTTCCATAGGATGAGACTGTGCCTCTATTATTTTAAGAAGTAGTGGAAGAAAACTGTACGGCTTTGAATTTAAATATGAATAAATAAATGCATAGAGTATGGCAGGCTGACTGTGGCTGGATGAAGGTTCCTGACTTTGGGGAGCCGTGTTTGAGCGGATTGATTAATTGACATACATAATACGAAAGAGCCACCGCGAAAAATGCCACCTAGATTCTAAGATATTTTGTTGTCGTACGCATGAAAAAACGGACAAACGTAAAATGCTAACTATTCAGGAGGAAGAAACAACTGAATAATTTCGTATTTACGACGTCTTTTTTTAAGCAGTAGATACATTACTGATATTTACATTTTAAGTTTCAAACTAGCTAGCACAAAATTGGTTGTACAGGCGGGTCGAGCTAAGAAAATAATAACAAAAGACAAAAACGCTTATTTTTCTAAGAAAAATGTAGGTCGGATTTTCCAGGCGCACCGACGTTATACGAGTATTGTTCTTTGAGTATTGGTTTTAAATGATAAGGCGAATACACGTTTAAGAGCATACCAAATTACTGAACTCAGTTGGTACTTTCAGAAATGATAAATGGATTCTTAGGAGTGTTCGTGGTTCACGTCCATGTAGGTTTTGAATTGAATAGGAAGCCTTACTGTGCCAGTATCATCTTAATATATTTCCTTGATGCTAACTTAAGGGTACCATAAACCATCCCTTTTATTGGCAATATTGACGGCAGAAGTACCACCAAACGGCAATAATACCACTGTAACGGCACTAGCCAATGCCACCATAATCTGGACCGGACTATGTACATTCGTGTGCTAAAGTGGATCACTTCTCAATTAACAACTGTAACATAGACAAAGTAAATATGTGTCCTACATTTTCCGTATTACCAGAGGTCGTAAATAATTTTGGCGCTGTAAGCTTTAGGAGATTGTTGTATTTGATTGTACTACGAATACCTCCAGTCTGCGCCAACGCAGGGTCCAGCCTGTGTAGGCGGTCACACCTTTATCACAACAACAATACCTCTGCCCCATTGCATTTTATTAGACGGTCGTGGACTATGGATGTTTCTGCCTATAAATAACTTGCTAGTATTCCGAAAACTGCACTATCCAGAGAGGAAACAGGCACTCTCTTGCGTACGAAATAAGAATGAGAATTACGTCGGTAAAGACGCGAGGTAAATTATTGCAAGGCGTTCATTTACACGCCTTTAGTATGGTTAAGTCGGTATTAGCGTCATTCGGTATTGGTTCGGCTATACGTTTGCGGCTAAATCAAGCTGGCTAGTTAGAAATCCTAAAGAATCGTCGGTAAATTACGCCAAAGTGAACTTGCTAAGCAACTTAATATTGCTTAGAAAATGCATAAATAAGTTGCCGTTTGGCATTATGCTACATCCTATTTAGAACGATTTCTGAAAGGAATACATACTGCTGTATAGTCGACAGAACGTCAACCATCACATTTTAGTTACAAAGTCGACCGTAATGCAACGGAGTAGAGTGCATGGGTGTATAGTTTGATGTGCTGTCGACTGTACTATAGTGTAATGAAGTGCACGTCCGTTATGTTTGCTGATCTGTGAAAGCGATTCTAATACATTCAATTACATTTTGTGTTTTCGAAAGTACAATATTTTAACAATAAGATGTTATTATCTCTGTCTTGAAAGTGCTAGAAGTAAGTTTCAAAAGTCAATACCTAATCTGTATCGCTATTTTAAAACCGATGAGGCAACAGTTTTCGGAGGTCGTAAGTCCTCGCCTAACACGAACTTTCGTAATGACAGTATTGCTATCTCTACAAAAGAGGAAAATGTAGAAGTCCAACACAGGGCAAATTTAAAATGCGCGTATTCTGAAACACTTCAAGAAGAGTTTTGCATTGAAAGCTATCTGTATTAGTTACTGAAAGACTGTAAAGACTGAAAGATATAGTGACTAGAATTGACAAAGAAATGATGCGTTCGTTTGGACATGATGTGGAGAGGATTAAGAAAGAAAGACTGACGAAACAAATATGTCGAGCGAATGTGAGTGAAAAGGCCGGTAAGGGCATCGACCAAGTAGGGGATGTACTAGCAAGGGAAAAAATAAAAAGTATACGAAACCGGCGTGAGTGCATGCAATAACTAATTAATGTCGATGAAGCAAAAGTGACTTGTTAGAATCGGGGCAAGTGGCAGTCCCTGGTCTCTGCCTACCCCTCTGGGATACAGGCGTTAGGTATGTGTCTGGCTGTAGCATTGACATTTTTCCAACTTTTTTCCTACGTTTTAACTTTTAAACTTACGGCAATCACGGCATCTTGTATACTTCAATATATTTTCGATTTTTTATTTATTTTTATTTATGTACATCTGAAAATCCACACCTACCGACTATGTTCTTCCTGCAATTCTCTCCATCCTAAGGTTGTCTGGAAGAGATCGCTCTAAGCGATAAGACCGCCAATTGTGTACTATTTAGACATAAGGAAATTACAATAACTCTGTATTATGGTTGAACAATAAAGTGTTATCTATCTATCTATCTATCTACTTAGGCTCTGATGTATTAAGTTTGAAATTATTTTAGAAAATATGGTCAGAGTGGAGTTTTTTTCCCACTGCTTTTTCTCCACTACAAACAGGGCCCGAAAGTAGCAGCCAACATAGAACATTAACATTCAGCAAACGGAATGTAAATTCTTTACGTTGAAATAAATGATTTTGATTTGATTGTATATTTTGGTGCAGTTGGTGCCGGCTGCCATCGATATATGGCAGTCGTTAAGCCAAGTCAGAGGCCTTAGGGCAGCTTGAAAATTTTTGACAATAAGACCAGCCACTATATAGTCTTACAAGCCTATACCTTCCTCATTGAAGAGACCCGTGCCCCTCGGTGGGAATGGGTTAATTATGAATATATTTATGTAATTACTGCACGAAAGAGTGAAGGTATGAACATTGAACAATGACAACAGTTTACTGAAGTAAGTTTTTTTTAGGAGAAGGAGTTGTAACTGTATATTATAGTTGTGTAGGGGTATGTTATGTAGGATCAATTTACCTATGTGAGACATTTTTAATACCCCTAAATGTTTGGGATGTAGTCTCCCGGATGTTGACTACTTCAAAGTTTTTTTTTCCCAAATCTCCATGACTATACTCAAACTGCATCGCTTTACAGTCGAAGACACATCAACCTTTACATACGTGTACCTACGCGGTTGCGTTATGGGTGAAATCACAACTAAAATCCGTTCGCTTAGATAGTGTCGGTACACACGAAGGCAATCTTGGTTTTAGTAAAAAAACATTTGTTTCAATAATACAACTTAGACGGCCAAAACACTTTAAATAGAAAAAAAAACATGGTACACAATATACCTAATGAAGGACAAAATAAAACACTACTCTTCATCACTCAAAGTATCCTCAGAATATTCATCTCCACCGGTATTTAGAATAGGTACCTGCCTAAGTGATGCAGGATCGTTTCGTTATAAATCCATTCTAAAATACTGATTGATTTGCTTCTTTAATTGCGTGATCTACATAATAGTAGAATGAGACGAGCCGCGAGCCAAATTCACTGGCGTGCTTGCGCCGCGTCGGCTTCCTTAAATTTCTGTTGTCAAAAGCCGCCATTGCCGAGGCGGTAAATATCAAAGTGACACTATGATAGCGAACAGACTTTAACCGCAACCGTTGAACCGCTATCAACTGTACGGTACGATTGCGCGGTACTTCTATTGAAACTATTTTGTGAAGTGTATACACGAGTAGTATATACTCGAAGACTTTAAGTATCTAGGAGTAGTTTACGTGGTTGGGGCTAGTCGCGCGCTGAAGACATAAATTGTGTCAAAAACTTCGACGGCTCTATTGCCGCAATGATTTACGAGCCGAAGTAAATGGTTGTTGCTATACCATATTCATTTGGGTCTTAGACAAAATGTAAACGGGTGAATATACGGTATTTGATTTTTTTGTGTCCCAGAAGGAAATTTAATCTGTTCCATTCAATATTGATAATTTCTCTATTTGACACAATTTTTAAATGTTAAATGATGAGGGCCAGAAGATTTTCCATTTTTTTGAATTTTATAAGCACCAGAGGAAAATGTGTTACCAGAGGACTGACACTATTGGCAGAGTAGTCACAAATGAAAGCAAGGAAGTAAAAGGCCATTGATTATAGCTATGAAAGGGGACACGTATTAAATAAAACATGAAATATGCCAGAGGAGTGACGCCACAGGAGTGACAAAATCGCACAAAACCTACAAAAACATATCACTCGCTTTTCTGATCACCGTTTAACATGACATATGCACACAATAAACATTGCATTGTGCAAATATACAATTTCGTAACTATAAAATACAAAAACATAGACTTGCCAGAGGAAATACTCCAACGACTGGCAGAAACACGCTTTCCTACAGTGAATCGCAAATTGAGGCTATATTATAGGAATTTCGCTCAACGTCATTAGCTTGTTTCTAACTCAACACTATTGTATGCGCGTAGTTCATGGACAAAAACATACCTTTGCGGTTTTAAGTCAAATTTTACTTCTTTGAGTTTCGCCAGATGAAGTGACATTATTGTAACGTGACATGAAAGTAAGTTATTTTTCTTTATATTAATAAAACTTTTTACTGTATATTTTGATGAAATATGTTTCGATGTTTATAAAAGCATTTAAAAAATTGTTTATAAAAATATTTAAAAAAACATAATGGCATACGTATTTAAAAATATCTCGCCATAAAATCATTAAAATCTAGAAATGGGGAGGCCAGAGGAGTATACATTTACAACTATTTTTAACGATTATGTCTTAGATCAAACAATTATCGTGAATAGACTATGTGGGCCAAATAAAAGACCATATTCTTTAATGCTTAAGCATACGGACGCAATAATATAATAAGTTTAACATAATATTTGTCCATGGACCATAGAAATTCAAATAGCGTTTATTGACCCAAACAACATTTCAGTAAGTACTCTTTAGAAAATTTTCATTGTCAAAAAATATGTTTCGGTTTTTACACTAAGAAATAAGTAAAATAGATTAGATAACATCTAATTTACTTTAAAAATTAGTGTAGAAACCGAAAAAACATTTTTTGACTATGGAAATAGTATAAAGAGTACTGAAATGTTGTTTACATTTTGTCTAAGACCCAAATGAATATGGTATAGACTTGAAGGGATTCTAACATTTACAGGGTTGTTATAAACATGCACAACTCTTTAAAAACGGCAGATAGAAAGAATATTGACTGCCTCGTTGGTCTAGCCGTTAAAGCGCATACCTACCAAGTCAGAGGTGATGGATTCGATTCCCACTGGAGACTGCAGTACGTTTTCCATGTTTGTAACGTCCGTGCCTGGTTACCGTAGCAGGGCCAGGCCAAGTGATTGTGTTGTGTGGAAGTTATTATTATTATTATTATATTATTTGTCTTTATTATTTATTACCAGATATTTAAGAAATCGAAGTGCAATTGGCTGCCTTATTACAAGAAAGAAATTAGAGACGGGTAGACGTCAAACTAGGAAATATTTTTATGAGTTCCAAAAATTTATATACATAAACCATACAGTATATTATTGAGTATTAGTATGTATTATTCGTTTTGCACCCAATACCCGTCTCTATTTTTCCTGCGCCAAAATATCCCTCACAAGGTTGTCTGGAAGAAATTGCTGTAAGCAATAAGGCCACCCGTTGTAGTTTTTTATATTGTAACTGTTTTATTAAGGTTAATTTATTTGTCTGTTATTTGTTTGCGTGCAATAAAGAAAATTCTTATCTTATAATATCTAGACATTTAAATGATAAATTATATACATAGTATTAATAATATACGAGGTGTCGTGACATCCTGAAACAGTCCCAAATCTATGATTTAGTAAAATAATTGATGACAATGATTCAATAACTCTTTTCCTTTTGCTCATTAATATTTGAACTAGAATTACAAAGTTCAATTGGCCATAGATACAATAATTGAGCACCTACTTACGTCGCATCGTCGACTAGTGTACCATGGCGAAACTAAATTACCAGCAATATTATGATGCAACCATCATAAGTAGGCAGGTCTGTATGTTTGTTCTTTTACGACTCTGTAACGTACAATTATCTTATTAGGTATCGGACCAGAAGCATCGGCGACGTGTACCGATGGTAATCTGTTTACATTTCAATAGAAAACCGGCGTTGCGAAACGTTATGGTAATTATTTATTAAGGTAAATTGAATTAGATACAGTTTGATGCAATGCTTGACCACATGCTCGACATGTTATCTAAACACGTGTATATTGATTTGGAAGAATTATCATGTAAGCTTACTGTCAGCTTATCTGAGTTTCTGTAAATATTGGGTAATTATGGGTAATTAATTTCGTAAATCCATCAGCATACATACGTCCACAGAGAGATATAGGCCTGCCTCAAAGCGCGTGTTTGTTTTTATTTTTTTATCCTTTCTACAATAATGTGGCGACCTCACCGCCAACCATACCGCGGTTACCAAGCTCGTGCAGCGGAGGCAGCGCAGAACATAGCGCGCACGTTGCCATAGCAACATTCGTCAACTGAAACAATCCTTTGTAGGTTTGGCTAATAGTGTTTGTCTTCTTGTAAATAAAATATAATATATTATTGATATCCCCGTCTCGAGTCTTTACGCCATCAGCTCTCTCACACCAACTCTAGTGCACCACAATACTAAGGAAAAACGGAGCTGGCAATAAAAGAATCACATTCCAACTATATTTTTAAAGAATAACACAGAATATATAAAGGTAGAAGAGATGGATGATAGTGTAGATAGATAGATGAATAATGTATTTACATAAAACACACACACGTATACAAAGCAAGGCAAAAACAAATCTAATTACAAGTCACAGCACGAAGAAAGCATGTAATAAAACAATAGCATAAATTAAAAAAAAATCATACACACACAGACAATAGGGTAGTTTCCAGGGTCAAAATAATTGAATTCTATTTAGTCCGTATTTTAGATTATAAAAAAATATTGGATACGTATTTTTTCTTTTTTCGATTAAACAAAAAATAACAAAGATATAGCCCATTGAAGTTACGTGTGACGTCACTCAGTGCTACAAAATGCAGCACGGCGTGACGTTACACGTAACTTTAATGGGCTATATCTTTGTCATTTTTGGTCTAATTTACAAATAAAAAAATACGTGTCCCTTATTTTTGAATAATCTAAAAGACGGACTAATTAAATTTTTTTGGGAAACTAGCCTATTAGCCATACATGGTACGGTAATGTACCTGAATAATATACAGGACTAAGAGTGACCAACGCAGGTGTGGCAAATGTGTCAACAAAGAGAAGAAAAAACATTTATTTTCCGTAATGGAGTAAGAACCGAAGAGGAAGAACGAACAAAACATTTGCATACATACAGGCACATACATTGCTTCTGGTTCCACACTAGGATACCCTATATCTGTCGTAGGAACCAGAAGCAGCGACATTACAAACATGCAAACACCCAAGACCTGGGGTTTTCTTTTGTCAGCCGTGGTTCAAACCCGGGAATTTGAAAGTCAAGAAGTTTGTCAGGATCGTGGCAAGTATCAAATCCTGGTCTCTGCCGCCCCCTACGGTATAATGGGTGTTGGTTTGTATAGTTTCGTCCGACTCAGGGGTGGTTATTTACATGATACTTTAGCAAAAAAAAAAAAAAATTTTTTAGTAAAAATAATTTTTTTTTTGTTTCAGTATCATGTAAATAGCCACCCCTGTGTCGGACGAAACTGTACAAATCAACACCCTGTATATATTTACGTATTTGTGTTTACATTGAATGTATAACTCTTAGTTCGCAAGATTGTTTAACACATGCGATTAAAAAAATTATCGACTACTAGACATCCCCTGGGGCAAAATGTCGAATAAGGCAAAGATCACATTTGGATGTGTAAACACGAGTCTGTTAAGTAATAACAGTAAACCAGTGCACCAGTTACGAATGATCGATACTTCCAGTGAAAGTTTATAACGGTCGGATTTGGAAGTCGCATATGTGGGCATCGCACGTCGTCTTCTTTTAGATCGGATTAATTACAGCTTGTTTATTGAGTGGCCTTGATGCGATTATGGGACCTCGCGGCGAGGATTGAGTTTTATTTGTAAGCTAATGCTCTTCAACACAAGAAATACAAGCAGTTTTATAGCTGAAAGAAAAAAAAATCATTCAAAATCAGCCGTAATTTTAACACAGCTTCACTAAGTTTATTTGGATAAGGAGCGCCTCAGACAGAAATATATAATGTGCTTTGAAGAGATCCTTATTCAGTAGTGGAAGATAATAATTAGATGAATTGGGTTGGACTTTTAACCGCTGTGTAGACTAATCTACGAATCGATTTTAACCTATAATAACGGTCGCATAGATTGGAACTGTGTATGTATTTCGGAACACCGTGCCGTGATTTGGTACAATCAAGCTCATTACTCGAGTTTGGGCTAAATTTGTTTGTTTTGACGAGTTTTATTTAGTACACTTGGTAAGAACAGATGACAAGATGAGATTATAAGGCCAGGAGGTGCAAAGGGGAACTAGCAAACCTATTAACTTTTGACCTATTACGATGTAGCATTGGATTTTTATCAATGGATGTAGGTACGTTTCAGCATTGAATATGGTTTCGGTGTATTACATTTAAAGGCGGGTTTTTTTAATTTTTATAAGTGTAACTACTGAATTATTCAGTAAAATAAATTCTCTATCACGGCACTTACAAATATGACGTAAAAGGAAGACGCCTGCTCCAATAGCGGCCAGCGTTTAAAAGTATGAGCCGGAGATCAACGTCCACATTGACTCATAACTCGGCGTCCATCGTCCACCATAACAGGAACCAAAATAATGTAAAAGATTATAACCGCGTATAAAAAGTGCTCCATTTTCTATCATCCTACTGCATTACTCATGAGTCCTTTGGCACTAAAGTGGAGCGGATATTTCATGTGCACGCATTCAAACCGACTCAACGCTAATGAACCTGTCAATACTGGACATTCTTTTACCTTTTCTCGGCGAGTTTTCTAATAAAAAAAGTGTTGAAATGGATGAAGGTACGTTTCAGCATTGAATATGGTTTCAGTGTATTGCATTGAAAGGCGTGTTTTTTTAATTTTTATAAGTGGAACTCCTATACGGCACTTACAAATATGACGTAAAAGAGGAAGCCGCCTGCTCCAATAGCGGCCTGTGTTTAAAAGTATGAGCCGGAGATCAACCTCAACATTGACTCATAACTCGGCGTCTATGGTCCACCATAACAGGAACCAAATTAATGTAAAAGATTATAACCGCGTATAAAAGTGCTCCATTTTTTATCATCCTACTGCATTAGTCATGAGTCCTTTGGCACTAAAGTGGAGCGGATATTTCATGTGCGCGCATTCAAACCGCCTCAACGCTAATGAACCTGTCAATACTGGACATTCTTTTACCTTTTCTCGGCGAGTTTTCTAATAAAAAAAGTGTTGATAAACATCTTGACCTCACACTCGCTCCACATGCGCTTCTATTTTATGCTAATCAAGTGGTTAGCATTGTTCGGGAGGAGATCGGGGACACGGTCTAGCTAAGTCACGCTGAGCCTATTGCTGACACTGCAGGTGCCGTATAATGAATACTTTGTATGAAACTGCATCTAAAACTGCTAGATATTATAAAATATCCCTTTTACATCCCATTTCTCCATGCCCCCAGCCACCTATCACTACTCACAATTAAAGTTATTCTGCCATCTTCGTTTAAGTCTACCGTGATGTCGAGATGCCGTTTAAAAAATGGCAGCAGTGCAATAAAACTAAACTCAAATTGTAAAGATAAGAAGATAAGATATGAGTATTCTTTATTGCACACCAGAAAGAACAAAAAACTAAATAATTACAAAGATGCGTAGTACGATTCGCGGCCTAATTGGTAAACACGATTTGTCTAATTTATTTATTACTGTTATCAATACAAAAATAAACACCACTCAACATTGTCTGCGTGAAGATTGCTATCACATTTTGTAATAATTAAAATAAACAGTTCAAATAAATCAACTCTTCGATAGGTAGCGCATTATCATTCTCAGGATTGGAATTTCGATACACCCGTCGTATCAAACCTAGGTAAGAGTGAAAATATAAACACTAAGAACTTTTATAAAACAGCTGATATTTTTTAGCAATTTCAGAGATTTCTCGAAGCTTAATTTGTTCCTATAGATGAGAAGAACTCCGTTCCCCTTTCGAATAATATTTGTTACCTATCTTGTAGGGCTCAGATCACTGGCCTTTTTTTACTATTTGTGCACTATTCAATATGAATGGGCAATTTCAAGTGCCGAGGTAAATGAAAACCTCAGGTTTTCTTACTACACTGTCCCATTTACATTATTAAAATAAACTATTGAGTTAATAAGTTAATAGAACTGTCACCCAGGTCTTGATGTGTATGTGACCCTGCATACGCGCATTAGTATTGAAAATATTACCGGATTACTCGTACGTCGTGGCCCTTTGATACTCGACAAGGTGGGCACAGTTCACTGGCTAGCCCTTTTTGATCTAATCTCGCACTTATGCTCAGCGCAATAAGACCTGTCGGGAGGCATTGAGCGGTAAGCTCCACCGTACGGTGATGTCACAACGTCATTAGACTAGTTATAGACAACATGAAATCTAACGCAGTCTTTATAAGGTCAGACTGTTGCTTTGATGACTGATTATTATGTTAAGTTTTTATCACTTTTTCTTGACAGAGGACGAAGTAAATAATCCATGTATCCAGCTCAGCGACATCTCAGCCGTCAGCGTTACGATGATGATGGCAGGACGACCTTAATTAATTGTGAGCTGGCTGGGGGCACGAAGAAATGGGATGTAAAAGGGGCTAAAGGGAAAAATCGGCCATCAGATCAAGCGCCGCAAGTGGACATGGATAGGCCATACTCTTAGGAGGGAGCCCAGCTACACACCTAGACAAGCTCTAGAGTGGACTCCCCTAGGAAAGAGGAAACGTGGTCGTCCCAAACTATCCTGGTGACGCTCAGTGGCAGCGGAAATGAAACCGCTGGCCTAACCTGGCCCGCCGTTTTCATAAGCGCAAAACAGGCGCAGAAAAAGCGCAGCCCAAAACAGGACGAGATGGCGGAGTATTGTGGACGCCCTCTGCCCCACTCAGGGGACATAGAACATTAAGTTAATTCATATCCCTACCTATTCGGTCGCGAATCACGACGAATTATCGCAAAAAAGTGTTGTTGGCAGTTGGTAATCTTTGGTCAGTACCGCTGTTATTTTGTTCCCGATTTCGATGTGAGACGAACAGAGATGAGGCTGCTGCTTGATTTAAAGACGATAATTTGAACTGTGTGTGCGGTACTTCTCAAACAATGGATCATCTTATATCTGCGTCCCCTAACACATGCACTTAGGAACACCTAATGCTTGCAATTGATAATCCGTTGCACAGTTCTGAGCCGCAACTGTCTAATAAAGATTTTTTAACAATGTTAAAGCCTCCACCAATCCGGACTGGGCCCCTATGGTGGGGTATGGCCTACACCTTCCACAGGGAAGAGGCCCGTACCCCTCGGTGGGGACACAATGGGGGTTGATGATGATAAACAATGTTTTGATATCGACCTGCAAATAAGAAGATAAAAAGTGTAGTTGTAAGTGATTTACCAATATCATTGAGGCACAAGAAGTCCACTGCTGGACATAGGCCTCCTCCATGGATTTACCGACGAAATACATTTAATTTGTATTTGCGAAGACCGAGCTATTATAGACAACTTTACCGATGTCGTAGAGACACATAACATAGGCTCTATCAATCCTTGAGACAGCCATGGTAGCCTCGCTGACTTATAAAACATTAATCCGCATAATAAACGATGTTAAGTCAAGATCGCGGGCGAGGTTGCGCCTCCCGCCTTCGCTGATGGCACATGTACTTACTCTGTAATATTTGCTGATATCGTTAGATATGTGATAAGTAGGTTTTATTAACACTAGGTTTTATTCCATAGCATCTCTTCCATTGAGAAACAGACTCACAAGATTTAAAATGACAAGCTTAGGTAAACGTAGAGATTGTCTAAATGTTGATGATGTTGTTGATGTCCCACGTCTTGGATGTTTGCATGTTTGTGACGTCGCGGTTTCTGGTTCCCACGACACAGGGTATCCTAGTATAGGGCCAGAAGCAATGTATGTGCCAGTATGTAAATGTTATGCTATGTTTATGTTTAATGTTTTTACATAATATCTTACGTAATAATTTTGACGCAGCCACAAGCTCTGTCTTTCCAATCATACGCGTAAACCAAACGATTACCGCCAGACAGACAATAAGGTGACAATGAGGAGACTTGAAAATGACTGACTTCTAAAAAATTGCTAACCAAAATAAAGTCATCGCAAGTAGTTGTGCCTTGCTTGGTCCATAAGAAGGAAATATTTTTTTTACCTCGAGACGACCAAAGGACAACACCACCGTAACATACCGGTAGGTTCCCTTCTTCCCAAATTTTCTAGAATATTTATAACTAGCTTTTGCCCGCGACTCCGTCCGCGTGGACTTTACTTAAGCAACCCCGTTCACTCCCTTAAGGGTTACATTTAGAAAAACGCCGAAACACGTGTTCAATCAATTGTATTTGAAGTTTCAAGAAAATTAGACAACATTCTTTATACCTCCCATACAAATTTTGGCAACCTTTTTCACCCCCTTGGGGGTTGAATTAAAAAAAATCCGGTCTTATTCCTTGCCTACATTATACATAGACTCTCTGTACAAAATTTCAGCTTCCTAGGTCCAACAGCTTGGGCTGGGCGTTGATGAGTGAAAGAATCAGTCAGTCAGGACTTTGAATTTTATTTATATAGATTGAGTGATAAATATTGTAAATAATCGAAACATTGATAAATAAGATAGATAGATAGATAGATAGAGAACACTTTAAGCCTAATCAATGAAAAATATAAAACAAATGCAATCAACAATTATCTAAGTAGTCAATTATAGAAAATTCCCTTTTAATTGAGACGTTAAACCGCCTCAACCGACAAATTCACTTGTCTGAAAAACTCACTATCCTCTGCGAGAGATTACGAACCAGTTTATTTATTTTTATTTACATCTTAATGCAACGTGCGACTATAAAATCATGATACTGGCCATAAATTTACCGGAGCATGTAATTTATGCACCTTGCCGTGCGTCAGTGAGACGAGACCAGAGTAAAGTGCGACATTTTGCATGGAATTAAAAGTCCGCGTCCATAGGTTCTTACTGCACTGCCTTACGGCTTAGATTCGTCCGAACCGAGCGAGCTCAAATTCTGTATCAACGTGTAGAATCAGTTATTGTCACCTTCCAGTAATTATCACCAATGGTGCAGCATACAATGGGCGTGCGTTACGTTATGTCAAGCTCTGGGTCAGGGAAAATTGTTTGAAGGTATTAGCAATACTAAGTAAGCAGCCTATATACGGTACGGTATTTTTTTCAGAGAGAAAGAGAATATGACACAACATAACGTTTACATACAGGCACATACATTGCTTCTGGCCCCACACTATGGACTTAATCATTACGCGTGCTTACCGCGGATTTGCGTTGAGGATAGCTTAGACCATTCAGGTTTGTTCCCGATGCTTTCCTTCACTGTTAGCGATTGGTATTGCTTCAATAACTTCACAAATGTACATAACTTAGAAACAAAGGTATAGGTACAAGCCCGCAATGGGACTCGAACCTGGGTCTCGCTTCAGAGTCCATTCTATCCACTGGCCCACTAGCTAATTAATGCTAAATAAAATTTTGTGTTGGAGGCGTCAAGGAACTAAATAATTTAAGAAAAAGAAGCAACGCTAAAACATATTTATCTTTGGTTTTTGAAGTCAGGTTAAACATAGACCGTAGTTTTTAATTTTTTGATCTGATATTGCGTGTACGTACACACAAAACGTATTGCTGTAGCTTTTCATAATTAAATTTTTCATTGCAACACGTAATAGGTACGAAAACAATCTAGAAACAACTACCTACTGTAGGCTGTGTGTGTATTACATATTACTCATACGTAGAGGAAGCAAGTATGTAAATGGATCACCGGCTGGTCGTAGCAAAGACGGTCCGAAGCCTTCATAATTGTATGCTATTAGAGCATCTGCGTCGGCGCATTTGCGAGGCTAAGTAGTGTGGAAAATCGATCGATGCTGTGATCCTCTAGTCTTAGGTTTGGTTGTGTGCCTCTGATCTCTGTGAAGCACACGTGAGCAGAAAACTTGGTGCCAATTTCACGATAAAACATATCAGAACATAAATTCACGCCAGTATCCCGAAGAGATAAGCCAAGACGTCTGCAACTTACCAGGATTCCGACTGAGATATCTTTTGGTTCATCAACATTCAATTTCACAATGTAAACTAAAAGTGTCCGATACACGGTTTTTCATTAACGATAAAGGAAACTATTTGGAGTAATATATAGCTAGAAGCTGTGGTACAAGACCGCGACAAATAGAGATCCCTTCTACGAGCCCTATGTCCCTGATAAGGGATAAGAGGAAATCATCATATAGCTTAGCAGGAAAAGAATTTGTCTTTATTAGGTAAATAATACCTGGAGTTTTTTGCAATACCAAATAGATCAAACCTTGATCAAACAGCTAGCGTAGTATTTATGCACGGAGCCACGTTGATCGATTTGCTTATCAAATTGCACCAAGAGCACTTGACGCGGCGTCATAATAGTACGGCAACTACTAATTTGCCGCGGCATTAGCGGCAATCGACCTTCAGTCACAATGGCCGTTTCCGATGTCGGGAACTGGTCCATATGCCGTTGTCTAATTGACCCTTGCGGTTCACCTGTGGTTCTCAATCTTGAGCCAAGAGAAAATAGTTTTTATACTGAGTCACTGATGCATCGCAATCAGAGTTCACATCGCTTTCACATAATAAAGGCGTTTTTCTCGCGCGACTGTAGCGCTTCTAAGTCGAGCCGCAGTAGCGCGAATCGTATCCATACATACATATATAGTATCGCAGCTGCAGCGCGGCAGCAATGTTCGCACGTCAGAAGCAGAAGAACTTGGGGTGGTAAGCATCCAAAATAATTGCTTATTGACAGGGTTGTCAGTCGTACAATTCACCTATGGATAGCTCTGCAAATGGCAGGGCGTAAGACGCTTAACTTACCTCTGGATAACAGATAAATAATGCTATCTGATAATGTTGACACAAGCCGACCTTAGAGTGTAAATTTTTGAGTTGGAATGTTTACTTAACAGAAGAAAGACACAAGGAATGAAACAGCTACAGAAAAGGACTTCTAAGAATCACAAATATCCAGATATTGCTCATAATCACACCATAATTAAATAAATCACATCTTTCTGAGCAATATCTGGCCTAAACTGAGTCTGTACTATACCTTTTTTTAACCCTAGTGTCCTTCTCTATATCTTTATATCACTCAATCTTTCTCTTATGTTTGTTCTTCTATTATCTACAAAAGAAGATCAATAACAATTTGAAATTTGATCGATCAATTTTCAAAGTGAAATCGCTACACAAACATATTAATATGTACCATTTGAGTACCGCTGACATGCAATGCGCAGACGCGGCCATAGAGAGCAGCCATTAGGCTCTATCCGCGATCATTTGCAGTGAGCGAGAGACGTAATGCCACGCGCATGCGCGGGTCAAGATCTTCACGCCACATTGATGCTTTGATTGATATGAGCGAGCGTGTGGTTAGATACGGTTGCTTTTTGCGGCGTCATTGTTTATTATATTGTTGTTCTATGGTGTTTTTACTGAGTGTGTCGTTCAGGAATTTGTAGATTTTGATTGATAGTGGGCTATACTATCAAACAAATTTCTGAACGCAGCAGCAGTCCTATAAGCGTTCCTTGTTACCTTTTGCTTTATCTTATCTTAGAGAACGAGAAATAGAGAGAGAGAGAGAGAGAGAGAGTAAGAAGAACCCATCAATTAATTTTATTTCTTTGAATATAGGTAACATATAGGTATTTTAAAATCCCCACACTTTTTGACCGGCTTCAAAAAATTTGACTGTATTTTTTTACAGTTCAAATATGAAGCCGTTCCAGATATTTCTGATAAGAACGGGCGGCAGAAAAGAATATCTTCGATCGGAATCTTTACCGGAACATTTCCAAAAACACGATTTTTGAGTTAATTATGCAATGGTGGAAATTTTGAAGATATTTTCAAATCACTAACGGTGGAAATCAATTTTTTTTTATCCGTCATAAAAAGACTAATTTCAGTAGAGAAACAATGATTTGACTGTAACGTATGAATTTTTTTTAAAATCTTTAATCGTCCATTAGTTACGCAAAACAGTATATTTTGACATGTACCAATAGTGTTTCCGAACGAAGATATATTGAGCCACCTCATTTTTTTGTTTTAGGTGAGGCTATTAAAATTGGTCTTGTCTAAGTCGTTAGTCGTACATACCAATTACCTCGCACATAGCATTAGCAAACATAAAGTGCGTCTGCCCATATTTCCGCGGGCCTTGGCATTAAGACGAGCCAAATGTCAGGCAGATTCCTGCGGATGATACGCGATTGACATCCGATTGTTAAGTGTTAATGCTTAAGTGAATATCGATCGAGTAATCTGTGGACGTACGGGCGTAAGTACTGACTGTAGCAAATTAAAGGACGCTTGTTCTGGGTGGAAAATAGTGAGCGAACGCGTCGGTTTGCAAAGTACTCGGAATGACCTCGGACGACTGGGACGACGTCTGTGTCGCAGCGGTAGCGCCTCTGCCTATCATTCGAGAGGTCCCGGGTTCAATTCCGGTCGGGGACAAAAAACAACCCAGGTCTTGGATGTTTACAACATGTTTGTGATGTCGCTGTTTCTGGTTCCCATGACACAGGGTATCCTAGTGTGGGGCCAGAAGCAATGTTTATGTTTATATTGTCATAAAAAGTAGAACTCAAATGAACTATCACTATGCCAAGAACCAACCAATCTGTCTTACAAATGAAGCATCAAAATTAAAATTCGTTGTTAATACATGTAATTCAATGCATCTTTAGCTAAGCCATTCACTGAAATAATTCAACTGAACATTTGGCGTAGCCAGCACTGGCTGAAATATTTAAACTAATGAGGGATTTTCTTAGAGCTCATTAAAAAAATATAGTTATCGAAACTGCGACAGATGGCTCTGATAAAACGTGACTTGATTTTTATTTTCACAATATATCTGTAATCTGTGAACGCTGAGTACCCTGCCTTCGTACAACATTTTACCGTACCGTATTGGCGATACGGTTTCTCCATTATTTTCGAAAATTTCTTGGTGCCGATCGTATTTGTATAAGTTTCGAAGTCCAGTTACCAGTAACTTCATGACATATGACGATGACAGTGACGTACCAACACAGATCAATGAAGGGCTCTCAGCTGTATTAAAAAAAACTACGTACGTAGATACCATCGCCATGTAGTAGCGAGTTTTGAACCATTTTTAGGAGCTGTCAGAAAATCGCTCATTGACACGTATTTGACTTCGCCAGCATTGGCTCACGTACGTCTACGGGCGGCTAGACCCATTGCGTAAGGACATTTGGCATTACACACACTAGGCCCGACCCACGTATTATTTGTCGACGCCGCACTATCGCAAGCTGACATTGTTTATGCGACTATTATGGCATATTAACCACAGGCTAGTAACACGATATCTTCCCCAATCCCTTGTGATAGAGCAATCCGTTTATTGTTTCTCTATTTATCGAGTGGGCGGTACATTAATCCAGCTAAATGTCGCCGACCGCTTTGTCACTGAAAGGTTAAATTACTGAGAGTGATTTCAAAAGAAATTCCTTCTCTTGCTCTACTATACCAATCAGAATAACATTGGCATATAATAGACCATCAATTGCTCATGGGTTGACAAGGAGGCCGTCAGATGGACGATCCAAATTGGTAGCAGCACTAAAGAGGCAATTTCCTATACATGCAATTACTTACGAAGATCAATGCAAATTCTGGAACGGACCTTTCCGAGTATGGGCCTCATTAAGGGGTGAATAAAAACGGTATCCAGGTCGCCTTGAGTTCGACGTTTAAATAGGAATTCTTTTTTTACAATTAATAAGCGTCTCTGGTAATGGCCAGTGTTGGAGGATTCGTTGATGAGTTGCTATAAGGATCTGATTTTTTATCGGGTTTTGTGCACAATTCGGCCTTCTATTTTAATTGCAGGTAAAATTCCTCATTGTAATATTTATCATTAACGTATTTACTGTAACCGGTAGGAATTTCTCACTCCAATTATTTAAAGTGAGACAATACTTTCCTTGACTGATATTAAGGATGGGTTTTTCTTGAAATTAATCAATCAAGATAAGCTGACGCAATCTATATCTATACTAATATTATAAAAAGAAAAACGTTGCAAGTTTGTAATGTTTGTAATTAGCCTCTGACCTATTCTTAGACCTACAAACTAAACGCAAAACAAAATTGGAAATGGATGGAGCCATTGTTTTCAATTAAATTATTATATTATGCATGAAATAACGAATGAAATAATCGAATATAAAATAAAAATGAAGTATGATGCTAATATATAACACATTTGTCACTGATAAATATATTTTTTTTTTCTTTTTCTTAACGTTTTCAATGCATGAAATTATAATAATCATTCTCAAATTAATACAAGTATGTACTTACTTAAAAGTTTTCACAATAATTCTTAATTATTAATATCATCATTTCAAAATACATTTCATATTTAAAAAAGTATTTATTATTTTCAAAAAATTTGTTCAGTTGATTTGGACACATTACTAATAAAAATTGCCAGAAACTAATCACCAGAGAAACTTTGCCGTTTCGTAGGAGGTCGATGACAAACACTATGATACGAGATTGTATGTATTAGATGTATTGTGAACTAAAGTATTTATACTAATCATCATACGTATCTAAAGGAAATGATCAGTTCTACAGTAAAGCACTACAAAATAAATAGTACCAGAAGAATTATGTCTGAATAAGTAAACATAATTCGTTGCTAACTTAGCTAGGAACAATATACATTTATTAATGATTTATGCTACACCTGTAATGATAGGGAATGTTTAGAAATACAGAAATAAAATCGTAATCATCAACCTATGACCAGCGACTAGTCTTACAAGCCTCCACCAATCCGGACTTGGCCCCCGTGGTGGAGTAAGTCCTATACCTTCCTCAGGGAAGAGACCCGTGCCCCTCGGTGGGGACATGATGGGTTGATGATGATGATGATGCTGTTGTCAACATCCATTCGAGCGAAATACGTGGCTCTTCCCCATTTCCAATTGACTATTTATGGAAGCAACTTATATTTTAGCACACTTAATAAACATCTAACGCCAAAACTATAACAGCAAACCAAGACGTGTTGTTAATTGCAATTTGCAGTTTGTGGTCTGCCCTATCCGGACGAACACTCAATAACAAAATACGTTGTTCTGTCTCTTTTCGCGCATCAGAAGATACCGCGGTAGTAAAGCGCACTGAAATCCGCATGGGGGCCGATCTATGGCGCATTACTGTAAATAAGCGGTGCCTCGTAAAATAGCAGGGCCATTTGGCCGACACACGCGGCTTCTTCCGTGTTGACCCATTTTCGTTTTAACGTCCCTTTTTTACTCAAGACTTGGGTTCTAGTGACTACCATTTTATTTTAAAGAATGGTTTGCTTTTTTCTTAAAACTAATTGATATACATAATTGATATGGTACTAATTTTTACACTTAGCGAGACTTAAAAAAGAAATAAGGAAAGAAAAAGTCTGTCAAAAAGATTTTCCGTCGATATTATATAGATAGTATGAAGGAAAAAAAGCGAGGGAAGAAATATATCGAGCGGATGTGGGTCGAAGGGTTAGTAAAGGCGCCCTATACGGAAATACACATATTCATTAATTATGTAACATGATAATAAGTCAGGACTGAGAATAGGTAAATTAAGCATGGGCAAAGAGGTGGCAAATGACCAAGTTTTGGTACAAAGAATTTTGGAGTAAAACTATGTAGATTACCATATAATGTTGAAGCATAAAATATGTTAGGGTACCAGTAGCAGCATCATAAACACTTTAAAAAAAACACAGAAGATAAGGTAAAATATGGAGGTAGAAAAAGTCAATGACAAGCTATTTTGTCCAATTAAGGAGAAAGGAGAAGGAGAAGCAAGAATCAATATAGCGTCTAGAAAAATAATCTTTCAAGAATAAGCCTCCAGCCCGCGGTAAGTACTCGCACAATGGGCGCGGGGGCGGCGCACGCCACTTCCGATGCTCAGGCGCACTTCTATTGATTTGCTACTAACTGGAGGGAAGCTCGAATAAATTCATGTTCTAGCAGACAACATGCGTTTTATCTACAAGACGGCAGCGAAGTTACTATTCACATTAAACCTCTAACGGTTCGGTTTGGGTTTCAGTTGACTGTTTATGGCTGGAGATAGAGTGAGATATGGTTGGATAGCTTAAGAGTTAAATGTCTGCAAAGATATTTTAGTTTATGACAAGTGCGAAATCACTGAAATATTATTGAGAAACGTTGACGTTAATTGATTAAATAGGAAAAGTCCACTTTTTTACGCCGCATTTATATTGAAGATACCTAAGCTACCTTTTGGAATACAAGGGGCCGGGGCCATCTAGCGCCCACTTAGGCTGTCGTGATTGTCCCCCGTCATCGGTGGCTGTATAATCCACGTCCAACGCTTATCAACGAGCACCCTTCTGGTGTTCTCCATTGTTCGCCAATACAGTCCACCCTCTGACTTGTCAGAGGCCGTAGGGCGGCTTGAAAACTTCTGACAGTAAGACCAGCCACTAGTCTTACAAGCCTCCACCAATCCGGACTTGGCCCCCGTGCCTATACCTTCCTCAGGGAAGAGACCCGTGCCCCTCGGTGGGGACATAATGGGTTGATGATGACAGTCCACCCAGTGGCCGCTCTTGCCGTACCAGTAACTATTACAACAAGTTAGACTTCCTGCGAAGTTACTATGAAAAAAAATTATCGTAGTAGCGATCTCTATTTCAATTACACAATCAATGTGGAACACGAGCGAACTCCTAATTAACAAGCGCCAAATTGTTTCTATATTCAATTTCGTGCAATCCAATAAAATAAGTATTGCAACCAGAAATACCATTTGAATATTTAATTTGAATCCTTTTCGCCAAATCAAAGCGACTAGAGCATCAATTTCACGGCTACTGACCATTCGTTTAACGATTTTAAAATCACGTCATTGAAATTTCAATTGAACATTCGGATTGAAAAAATAAAAGGTGAAAGACTTTCTCCTGGATATCTTCGGTGAACATGACCATACGAACCGTAGTCCCCGTTTATAAAGACTTAAATTCCTTGTAGAGACGTTCAGTTTACTGTATTGGCAATGTGGTTAGAGCTCGTGGCAAAGGCTTCGCCATTAGGCCTTCTGCGGTGGACCTCGCGGCTCCTTTACATACTAATCTTGTCCATTCCGGAGAACTTGCACCAATTCAAAGAGATGGGATTTTATGCTGACAAAATCGAGTCGATAATGCGACTATTTATTATAGAGTTCATTTATATTGCGTTTATGTATATCGGGATGGTATCAAACAATTTCAAAACTAATGAGATAACTAAGTTAGAAAATGAAACACCTACTTGTATGAAAATTCTATTTCTAGTTTGGCAAAGATTGGCACTGGGGACCCCCCAGCAATCTTTCATTCGTCAACTGTTATACACAGGTCAGTAGGCCTTCCTTTGTTCCAGTCTTTTCTGTTTAACGTCTTAATAAACAAAACCGCTATGTTCATGCAATTGTCATTGAAGTACAATGCATTAACAGAATATAGGTCCTGGTTATGGTGGTAGGGAGTTGACACACGACCGGGAACCTTGGAACCCACGAGGAGGGTAGACCTATGTCCGTGCGGAGTTTCTGGTCTTCCATCGGACGCGTCCCCCGGGTGGCGGACAGGGGAACGCCCTCCAGATATGGAGGGTACCGGCTTCGGCCGGCGCGGACCAAAACCAGAGGGAGGGGGACGTCCAGTGGCTTGCGCTGCTGGATGTCCCGCGGGGTCCACCATGGGCCCCGCACCCGTAACCCCACATTGAGCGGGGCCGGGGGCCTGCGGGCCGCGAGGAGACAACCTCTATAAAAAACACACGGTGGGGGGCCTCTCTATGTCCCTCTGTCCATCAGAGGGCATGGGAGAGGGCTGGAGGGGCGGGGAGGGGCGCGAGATCCACAAGCCGGGCCTGGGAGGGACACTGCGGGAGGTAAGCCAGGGACCAGGGACTGGGCACCCCATATGGTCTCTGGCCGAGGGGTGTTTTGTTGGGAAGGCATTTGATGGACCGAGGATCCGGGCAGAGGGCCACAACGGGTCCTCGGTAGTTGAAGGCTTGTGGAGCTCGCGCCTCTCCGCCGGGAGAGCCGGTGGCGCGGGGGACGCTGCGCGGACCTTGCGCCGCTGGTTGAGGGAGGGTCACAGACGGCAGGTTGGGGGACCTGCCGTCCGAAATCATGATGGGAGAAGGGGGTGGGGGGGCCCATGCCCCTTCTCCAGTGAGGGTGGGCCCGACTCCTTGCGAGTCGGGTCGACGTCGCCGGGGCGCCGCTGTCGCATTCGCGTTGTGGTTCACCACTTGCGAGATCCGGCGGCGCCCCATTGCACGAGTGTCGCTCGGACGGCCCCCGGGGTGTTTTAGGAGGTATGCCTCTCCTATTATTAGGAGAGGAGAGTCCGACACACGGCCGTCGCCCTCCCCCAAGGGTGGCGGTTATGGTGCACAAAGCATTTCACCCCGTTAAAAAAAAAAAAAAAGGGTAGACCTATGTCCTGCAGTCAAATGCCTAATGGGTGACGTAATGTAAATGGATGATCTAAGGCCCTTCATACACTGCGACTTTTAACATCGATTCAGTTGCGATGCTGTTACTATGCAGCATCGATGCAGTCCCAAATGGTCCACCTTTACACGTTTGCGCTACTGCTGGTGTCGCGATGCTGTCGCGCGACTGCATCGATGCTAAAAGTCTCAGTGTGTAAAGAGCCTAAACGTTTATGTTGCAGGCCTGTGCCCTGCAGAAGGACTTGACTAATGGGTGTAATGGAGTAGGACTTGTATAAGCTTATTTATGTGTGTAAATGTTTATAACTTACCTGGTTTTTGCTTTTTACAAGATTGTATCACAAACCTTTGTGTAAATACAAAAAGGATAACAAAAGGTTCCTATTTAAACTTGTATTCAGTAATAGAAAAGATGTTTCAGTGGGAGATAGATGATACCATGCGGTGAAGATTCGTGACATTTCAGTTACTCCCGCTAAGTAACTGTTTTACCTCGGTGAGAAGATAAAACAAGTAACAGCAAGTTCGGAACTCAGGTTTTTGAAATGTTAACTACCATCGATAACATAGCACACGCGCATCACTATACAACGGCAATTTTGCGATTATGCATGAAGTGCCGAAGATGTAACTGGTCTGGTCATTAACTGGTATTTTTTACGAACTAAATAACTTTTTATAAGTCGCCGCTTTTGATTTCTGTAGAAAAAAGAAGGCTTAATACAGCCAATGAAGAGAATAACCCAAAATTAAAGCCGATATTTTTTCTCTGAATTCTTTTCATTCTGAGGATTTTGATGTGTTCATTTCTTCTCTGATTGCAAGTTCTCTGTATGCATGGAAATGTAATTACGGAGGATCAGACCACCTGTGTTATTATTTGGAAAATTTTATTATAATGTAGTTCCAACGAGCGATTTTGGTCGTTTACCATTACGAGTGACTAATTTGCGTACAATTTATTTGTCTTTCGAGGCACCTTCGTTTAGGTAGGTAATTTAAATTTTGTTGTTTGTTTCAAAATTACGGGTACCGGAATGCAGTCGAAAACGAAGTGTGGCGTTTCTTTCTTCTTCTGCTTTATGAGCCGTCTCCTATCGGAGGTTGGCAAAGAATTCAGTTATGTGGCTTTTTGAGACAATACCAATAGAGAACAAATACTCTATTCGAGAAACTGTTGTAAAGTATATAGGTATGCCTTTAGTTTCCTCTGGAATCTTACCTTATTTTATGTTTGTTTTTGTCCTCGTGTACAATATAGAATCTTATCTTCATCATCATCATCATCATCAGGTTATATTAGTCCACTGCTGGACATAGCCCTCCCCTAATGAGTGGCACGGCGCCCTGTCTTCAGCTTCATCAGCAACCCATTTTATCCCCACCCAGGGGCACGGGTCTCTTCCTTCCCTGAGGAAGGTATAGGCCATACTCCACCACGGGGGCCAAGTCCGGATTGGTTTCTTCAGCTTGCCGCATCTTATCTTGATTTTTCTAAATAGCTGCATCTAATCAATTTCCGTTCAAGCATCACTCAGCCCTTTTAAATTATCAATTTATTGCGTACGCCCAGTAAGCCGCAATTACCGCACACCGATCAAGATGCCCGCGTAGGTTTATAAATCTGAATTTTAACGTTGTAATAAATTTACTTTAACCACTATAATTTTCGTCTAAAATCAATTTTGAGCGCAACAGGTGTCGGACCGATGCAGCATTCGTTAAGCGTGGAACACACGACCAACAAGAGCTGAGTCGTCAAGAAAAACTGCGTTCATAATGTTGATAATTGAATGGTATTTAAAGCTCGGTAGCACACAAACGGTAGGCAAGACATGTTGCTCGTATTTGTAGTGTAAATAGAATGCCGGAGTGCTAAAATGGAGCTTATAGGACATAAATCGACAATCGGGAGACTGAAACGAGATGTAAAGAAAACAGCAAGAAAGTGCTCAAGATTTATCAGTTTGCGACGATTGAACCAGTGAACGGGCGTGGTGATCATGGATACATGATGTGCTGGACAACGGCCAGGGCCCTCCTAAGCTTTGAAAACAACAATAGAAAACCATTGTTATTTTTAAGGTCAGGACTTAAGAGGATAAGGCACTGCGCCTACGCTACTAGTTTGAAGGATGCCTTCACCAAGACGTTGCACATAATTATGAGCCGAAAATAGTAGCAGGTGCTTTACCCGCGGAAGATCGATCCATCTTACGTCACTAAGCTACTAATTAAGGAACTCATAAAGTGTCCATCCAATACAGTTGCATTTGATGCACAGGATTAGAAAATCTATTCCCGCGAACTGTTAAGCTTAACTTTAAGTTGCTCTATTTGAAGTCAATTCACGTGTATCCCAAGCTCTAAATACATAGTTTGTGGACGTAATTCGATTTCACGGGTACAATCGTTAATTACGAATACGAGAGGATCGATGTGTCGGGCACCGGCCGCCGCCAACTGGTTCCTTGCGGTGAAACCGTCCAGCGGTTGCGAACCTTTTAGAGCGATATGTGTTTTGAAAAATATATATTAAATCTTGGTGTTTAGTCATTGCGAAGTGCCATATTTTTAGAAGAGTTATTAGATAAAATATTATCGGATTCAGAACTATGTGTGAGAATAACGGATCATTAAAAATTATTAATACGATTACTCATCTCTATGCTCGTATTTATAGCTCTGTTTTATGTATTTATTTTATTTTCAAAGAACTTAACGCATAAAAGCTCACATTTTGTGGAGACTAAGAAATAAACTTAACTTGAACAGAAAAATAAGAGTAAGAAATACAAAAATATTCATAGATTATCGCACTTGAAATGTGAAGATACAAACAAGAACATACGAGATTTACTAATTTACAAAAAGCTTGGAAGGAAATGCTACCAAAAGTAAATAATTGTGTAATTTCTTACATCGAGGTTTTCTATGAGGACGTGGCTTAGCTGGAGCATTGTTATTACCTGAAACAAAAATAAATACAAATTAGGGATACGTTTGCTATTGACAGAAATGTGAGTGGAAATACTACAAAAAAATTCGTACTAACGGCTTTTGGAAAACGCGCATATAAATAGCATTTTAAATTAGGCACTAAGCCGTGAAAATAATCATTATTATTATGTTTCTGCTTTAGTAAATTTTAGTCTCAAGCATAACATCAGTTGCAAGAAAGTGAATATATCTACCATTATGAGCTATCTGAGTTAATAATAAAAGGTTGTCAACATCTGTGCAGATTTCTCCTCGCAGGCAGTGCGCCGGTCGTGCGGAATTTAGATACCGCTCGGACACTGTTCGCTCTTGTTAGAGACGCGCACGCGCACGCCACTTACACCGAAGCAACTTAGGTAGCTATAGATCTTTTGCTTTGAAAAAAACTTTTCCAGGAGCTGAGCGCGGACGAAATTTTTCATTGTTAGATTTATTAATATAAATATCGTTTATTACATTAAATAGTTTTAAAAAGATCTAGGTTTTCATCATCAACCCATTATGTCCCCACCGAGAGGCACGGGTCTCTTCCCTGAGGAAGGTATAGGCCATACTCCACCACGGGAGCCAAGTCCGGATTGGTGGAGGCTTGTAAGACTGGTGTCAGAAGTTTTCAAGCCGCCAGTCGGAGCCAAATGCTCATTTTTCGTGTGTAATAAAGTAAATAAACGTAATTATTAAATCATGTATCTAATATAATAATAAGTTCTACATCACAATAATTGTGATATAGAACTTATCATTATATTTTGTCCTGGTCCCAAACTAGGTTACCTTATGCTACGGTAAATCCGCAAGGACATTACAAACACTGACTGTGGCCATTTGTACAAATCAATCAATCAATGATTATTTCATTTTTCTGGTGCGTACAAAAAAGGTTCTAATTTAATCTAATCGAATCAATACGGTGGCCTCCAGCGAGAATCGAACATGCGGCCTTTGTTTTGGTAGTCAAGCGAGATACGGATAGACAAAAGAGGTAGTTTTATTATTATTAAATAATTTCTATCGAAGAAGTGCAGGTCTTATCGTCCATAAATCAGCTCAGCAACGGATCCTCACTAACTCTCCGTCATCTATAATCCATTTATCTATACTTGGCATTTTTTTTTTTACTTTAAACGACACTGACTTAAAAACCTTTAGCGCTAGAAAATTAGATACCGTTTGCAAATTTAGTACCAACTAGCACTAAATTTGTAAACTGTTTTGAGTTTTCTACCGTTAAAGGTTTTTGATTTAGTATCGTTTAAAGTCTGAAAAAAAAGTCAAGTTTAGATAAATGGATTATACAGTACGGTGAGTAGGAAATAGAGAGCCATCTTCTGATCTTTCTGTGGCAATATAACTGAAGCTATAATTATTAAACGTCCTCTGGGTCTTATTTAACAAAAAGGATTTCTAATATAGCATAATTCTGCAACTTGAAATTAAGATAGATATAAAAAAGTAATCTTTCATTCTTTCTCAGTCTTATAGCTTCGAACAAAGCGCCAAGAGAAACTATAACAAAATAAGAGGTTGAGACCATACATGATTGTTATGCTTGATTATTTTCTCCACCGTTAATATCAATGCTTACTCCTCGACAAGACGCCTATACCACCATAGGTAGGAATCACCGTAGGTAGGTATAACTGTGCGTTTTCACTTACCACGTTTCCTCTTAATAGGAGGCGGTTTTAAAATATTGCAGTGAATTACAGCGGTTTGGTTTCTGAAGGTACAGTCGAGATAGTTTTCGACTGTACCAAACGTTTCCGAAATAAAACGTCGAAATCGTGATTATAAGTTGCACTGACTAAAAGACTTTTCGTTGTATCGTTTATTGCGACAATTTTTAGCTAAAACTTTCGTAAGCACTTTATATTATTAAGTCAAGTAAAGTAGTAAGTATCCGAAATAAAATTTACAATTTGTGGTATTGTTTTTTGATTTTCTGATTACCTAACTAAATAATCTAGTACTCCACTCATTAGAAATTTTATTCCGGATTCACTCACTTGTGACGTGGTTGGATGAGTCCAACTGTCATTTGCTCGATCTCAAGAGCTTCATTGTAATTTTATTGAAAAAGTATCCACCCATACGATTTCCCTTACTGAAAAGAATAATAGATTATTTGCCTAGAAATAAACATTATAGACGTCCTTGACCACACAATTTTAATACAGAACTAATTGAGACAACAACAGTAGTTATCATCTCTAGTGCAAAAGCTGGGTTCGGTTTAACTGCGTAATTGGCGCTGCTGTGCTGGGACTATCGAGCGCTAATGCATTTGGAATTACCGTCTTTATCGAGCTACACCACCGTGTCCAAGGTGAACCGAAGCTTTGACTTTATAACGCCTTCAACTTTGCAAAGATGTATGAAAAGCTTGAAGCGTAGCGTAGCTTGTGTCTGAGGCGTTTATTGCCGATCCACGGTCGGCACGCGTGGTGTTTTATCGAGTACTCTCTCTCTGAGAGAAGGCTTGTGCGCTACAGAGGGACGTATGAAAAGCTTTGGACTTAAAACTGTTAACAAGAAGTCATAGCCACTCACTAGTGCACACTTGAAATCTAGCGGTAGTGGGCGTTGACATCTGAGATACAGTGTTTACCACTAGTTCAGATGTCATCGATTTTCCTTGAATGTACATAATTGGCACTATACAAGCATCAATACTTACTTTAGCATATGGCATGTAATTGCTCTCGTTTTTAATAATGAATAAATTTACTGAATTACTGAAATAATGTTTTGAAGTGGTAGAGCGATTCCACGCTACATTTTATTTTACAGGCAATATTTTATATAATAATACTAGCTGACCCGGCAAACGTTGTTTTGCCAGATAGAATATTTCTAGTGGACCACCCTTATCATTAAAGGTATGAAAAATAGGTAAAACCCTATTCTCAGACCTACTGAATATACATATAAAATTTCGGTCAAGCCGTTTCGGAGGAATAGGCGCACTAACACTGTGACACGAGAATTTTATATACTCGTATTATGGTGGCCATACACGTTAGGGTTTGCATGATGGTTTTAACCTAAGCATAACCGAGCTTGCATGCACTGATAATGATAACTGTACAGTTTTATCATATACACGCTAGGGCTTGCCTGTCGATTAAGCTTGTACCATCATAACCATCATGAAAACCCTAACGTGTATGTCCACCATTAGAGATTTAGATTAAGAACTGCATGCGTATATTTTCCATAGTTAATCGCAACTTTGTAACACGTTTAATCTTGGTTGAAACTAGCCTCTTACAATGGATAGTATTTCAATAATCATCATCATCATCATCAACCCATCATGTCCCCACCGAGGGGCACGGGTCTCTTCCCTGAGGAAGGTATAGGCCATACTCCACCACGGGGGCCAAGTCCGGATTGGTGGAGGCTTGTAAGACTAGTGGCTGGTCTTACTGTCAGAAGTTTTCAAGCCGCCCTAAGGCCTCTGACTTGGCTTAACGACTGCCATCTATCGACGGCAGCCGGCACCAACTGCTTAACGTGCCTTGCGAAGCACGGAATTTCAATAATGGTTTAAATTAAGTCGTGCAACTCGTGAGGTATTATTTTGTAAGTTAATTTAATGTGGCCGTATAATTCACCTAAAAGCTTAATTCTCCGCGTAACATTAGCTGATAATGTTTTAATGATTTTGGGAAGAATTCTACTAGATGTAAGCTCACAAAAAAGGCTAAATGACGGACGGAGTCTAGACTGCTTCGTCATGGATGAGATGCTGTCAACTCTGAAAATTTATTTTTTGAGTCAGCCGCACATAAATTGATTAATTTACGGAAAGCGTTCCACAAAAGGCCAATAAGTAAAAAGTTAAATTTTATCGTCCATTGTCCCAACTTTTTGCATTTTCGCGAGACCGTGAAGGCGTTTTAAGAATCGGAGGCACGTGCTGCGTTGACAGCGCCGGATTTTGCTAAGGGGACAAATCAATTAAGAGTCAATGGCAACACTGGCCACCCATTGTTTTTGATTCAGATGTCTCGTTAACAAAAGTCCGCTAAAAACTGGGAGCCACCAGATTAATGTCACCATTCTGCATAAATTTCGCCGAATATGCCTTTCGGGGTGTGGAATTTTAACGAATCTTTAAGGACCCTTCCTTGTGCGACGGAAATTAAGCAAGAGAAATGAGTATGGGTTTATTGATTGCCTCATTAATGCTTAATTTATAAAGTAGCATATTTATTCCTTTTTGTTCAGATGCTTTATTCACGTGCCTTTAGTAATTGATGCAAAAAACACAGGCTTAGCAGTTTCATAAGACTTTCAGTACTAGTTATCCGACGCCAAACTGTTCCGCGGAGTTGTTTATTTAACGTTTATCGGCCATAATTGAGTGTGAAACGCTCATACTTTACGTTGCCGCGTTAACTTAACGATTATTAAAGTGAGTTAAATGGTTAGCGTAAAAATAATAAGATCACTTGCAGCTATTGCGAGCAATGGAACTGAACGGTGGAAAAAGAGAAATTTGCGAACGTGAACCGGTCCAGCGTTGTCGCAACGTTGGAGCGGGCGTCCATGGACCATCAATATGGTTGGACACGCATCCGGCGACAAGGCACAGACAGCCGGACAAGCGGATGCGATTGAAAACTAATAATATTTCATGTGGCCAATAAACCGCGGTACATATTTGCGCAAGCACTAGTTCGCGCCGCGCCTCGGTTGGCCCATTCTCGTTTATGAAGTCTACATTTAGGCTCTACATACTTACTGTAGACGGTTTGCGAAAATCTATCGACAGTAAGCGCAGAAGCCCACATTACTTAAATGTCCACTGAGCGTAATGTAAATATTACCTATAGTCTGTAAAATATAGCTTGAGCTCCGCGACAGCTGTCATGGACATTTGTGTCCATGAAGTTTTGAATTTTTTCCCAGAAATATTCTGTGAGAAATTCAAAACTTCATGGACGCAAATGTCCATGACAGCTGTCGCGGAGCTTAAGCTATATTTTACAGACTTTAACATGGTGTACATCGGCAAGCGCAGCGTGGGACGACCAGCCACAAGATGGACAGACTATCTCATACAAGTGGCAAGGAGACGCTGGATGCAAGCCGCTTCCAACCGGTCTTTTTGGAAATCCATGTAGGAGGCCTATGTCCAGCAATGGACTTCTTGTGGCTGAATGATGATGATGATGTTGGTGTATGTCGATACTCTAACTTAGATATTATTCGTTAATATTATGTGATGTGAGTGGAGTCGGTTTTATCCGATTCAACGTCGCCGAATCGAGTATTTTTAAGAAAAGTGCGCCAAAATGTTTTCATTCCAAACAAGCAAAATCTTTTAAACCTTGTTAGGAATATGTACAGTCCACAGCACGTCAACCTTCACATTTTAGTTGCAAAGTCGCCCGTAATGCAAAGGAGTAGAGTGCATGGGTGTATAGGATGATGTGAGCTGTACCACAGAATACATAATAGTAGCTGTACCTAGTATTGATTCTATTTTTTAAAGATGCTCAATGTTTCATCAGATCTACCAATAGATCGCGCCAGTGTATTATACACTCTTTTGCAAAAAAAAAACGGGCACCTAAGGAAATTTACGTTGTAAGGTCGATTTTAGTTAATTAAATGAAATTTATTTCTTTGACGTAGTCTGTATACTTATAAATTAATATATATAAATTAATGCGAGTGAAGTGAATTCGAGCAATTAAAAGAAAAAAATCGATGTACACGCCCAAACAATAACAAGTGGTCGGCAATAAAGACAAGTTTTTTTTACTTTTTTTAATTAAATAAAGTTACAAATGTAAAAACCTAATAACGAGTGTGACCTCCTCATGCCAAAATCACAGCTTGAATCCTTCTGGGCATGCTTTCCACGATGTTTTTAATAACGTTTTGAGGAATACGTTCCCACTCTTCTGCAATGACTCTTTTTAGCTCCCTGATGTTTTGTAGAGCAGGTTGTACTGATCTTATCCGTCTCTTTAGAACATCCCACACATGCTCAATTGGATTGAGGGCAGGACTTCGAGCTGGCCAATCTAAACGACGGATCCCAACTTCTTGCATGTACGCTTCCACGTCGCCAGAACGGTGCGGGCGAGCATTATCGTCCATAAAAATGGAATCTTCCCCAAGTGCAGTCAATGTGGGTTGTGCATATGGAATTAGGACTTCCATTATGTACCGGTGTGCATTTAATGTTCCATTTTCTATGAAAACTAACTCCGTACGCTCCGTCGAATTAATTGCTGCCCAAAACATAACGGAGCCCCCGCCATAAGGAGTGATTTCTTCGAAACACAATCCCGCATAGCGTTCCCGTGGTCTTCGCAGCACTCGCCGGCGTCCGTCCTCTCCACACAAAGAGATTCTAGCTTCATCAGAAAACAATACTTTATTCCAGTCCTCCAGAGTTCATGAAGCACAGTTCCGAGCAAACTGAAGTCGAGCAACCCGGTGCTCACGGAGTAATTTAGGGCCCCGAGCTGGGCGGTAACTCTTGATATTGGCAGCCAAAAGCCTCCTCCTGGCCGTTCACAAGCTAACTTCTACTCCTCTTACTTCTTCAAGGCTCTTCTTCAGGTCCACACTTGACGCCTTACGATTACGCAACGCCTGACTCACCAAAAAGCGGTCATCTCTTGGTTCAGTGCATCGTTTTCTTCCCGAACCGGGTCTTCTTTTGACCGAACCAGTCTCTTGATACCGTTGCCAAGTCCTCTGGACAGTTGAACGACTCACATTTAGCCGCTGAGACACGTAAGTTTGCGAACAACCTTCTTCAAGTAGGGCAATAATTTTACCGGCCCTTATCGCTTTATCACTCATATCAAAAAGTGGTATTTAATGTAAAAAGAAAGATTAAATTGTTTAATTTGCAGAAAATATCCAAAAAGTTTTAAAATATCGTTATCAGTTAAGAATCGTTTCAGCAATTCGCGCCATTAGTAAAGCAATTTTAGAATAATCCACAATAATCATTATTTTTCTTTTAATAATTTCAAATTTTAAATTTGGAACGTAAAGAATCATGCCAGGAGCTTTAAAAAATTAACAAAACCTATTTCTTGTTCTTCTTCATTGAAGTAGAGAAAAAAATCTAAAGTGCCCGTTTTTTTTTGCAAAAGAGTTTATTATTCATAATATTGTAACAAAATGTAACATCTTTCATATTGATTTTCTTGTGTAGCCTATGTCACGCGAAACATAACAGTAAATCAATTAACACCTCACTTATCAAAATTGAATGAGCAGGTAGCTTAGATGATACTGTGAAACGTACGTAAATACAAACATATACATTCATAGAGTACTTAAATCAGCCTTTATAATAGGTCTTTACCTATGAAATTGCCGTTCTGCAGTACTGGCCATTACAAATCAAAGTAATTTTTATTTGGCTAAGAATTCCAATTTCAAATTAATTTTATTTTAAGAACATGGAATTCTTTTTCCAAAAGTAGTCGTCTGTTTACTGATTAGTGTTACATTTCCATCGCATTTCAATCTTTTTCGTCATCATGGATACGTAAAAAATTCGACTAATTATGGAATATGAGTACCATTGTAGCAGCAACGCGGCACAAGCGGCACGCAACATCAACAACGTTTACGGAGCTAACACTACAAGCTAACACACCACCTGTTATTGGTTTACTCGCTTCCGTTCTGGAAATTTTGACCTGAAAAATGAACCTCGACGTCGTCCGAAGACTTTGGTCGACAATGACGAATTAAGGGCGATTGTGGAAGCTGATGATACACAATCTACGGCTGAATTAGCAGCAGCTTTCGAAGTTAGCTACAAAACAATATTGGTCTATTTGTGTCAAATTGGCAAGGTGAAAAAGCTTGACGAATGGGTGCCCCACAAACTCAATGATCGCCAGCGCGAAGTACGCGTCGAGACATGCCTTGCACTGCTCAACAGATACACAAATGAAGGAATTTTGAGCCGCATTGTTACCTGCGATGAAAAATTGATTCTGTTTGATAACCGCAAGTGCTCAGCAAGTTGGTTGGATCCTGGTTCAACACCTAAACAGTGCCCTAAACGAAAACTCACCCCTAGAAAATTGATGGTCACTGTTTGGTGGTCTAGCGCCGGTGCGATTCATCACAGCTTCTTACCAAACGGGGTAAGCATAACTGAAGATGTGTACTGTGAAAAATTGAACACAATGATGGAGAAGCTGGCACATCTCCAACCAGCATTGGTCAATCGCTCGTCTCCGCTGCTCCTGCACGACAACGCGCCACCTCATACTGCACAGCAGACGGTCTCCAAGTTGCAAGAACTGGGGTTGGAATCTCTCCGTCATCCGCCCTACTCACCAGACCTTGCGCCTACAGACTACTACTTTTTTCAGAATTTGGATAACTTCTTGGCGGGAAAAAAAATCAATACCCGAGAGGCAGTACAAAATGCCTTTGAAGAATTTGTTGCCTCCCGTCCAGCTGATTTTTTTAAGAAGGGCATCAATAAACTGCCACTGCGTTGGCAAAGATGCATTGATTGCATGGGTGATTACTTCGATTAATACAATAAAAAATACATGAAAAAAATTCGTTTAAATTTTTTCATACAAAACGGCAATTTCATAGGTAAAGACCTAATATTACGTAACTTTTCACTCTATCGGGTTAACCATTTAGACAATTCAAAAGAGGAAAAATTTTAAATGTATATGACAGTTCGGAGTAGGAGTATGAGTATGTTCTGCGAAAAAAGTCCCAGACTGTAACAATAAGGTGGTATGACATACCGGGAACAAAAGGGCTCAATCAGTCAACTTCATACAGTGGAGTCTTACGCAATTACACTCCAGAACCATTTTTTTGGATCTACGGTCGTAATCAAGTAAAAAAAATTACTTTGATTTTAGTTGCTAGCGTATAACTGAAGTAGACCCAGTACAGAGTTTCTTTGGCAACGGCTAATGAATATGACACGCGTATGCCTATTGCTCATGCGTGCGAATGTTCCGCGGATGGTGAATTATTGCAACTTTGAAGGGTCTATTTATTTCTTAGGTTGTATTAAAAAATATAAAGCCTTTTAATGCCTCTTTGGTCTAGCCAGAGGTCGTGTGTTCTATTCCCACTGGGGTTCGCCGTACATTTGTACAAACAGCCTCAGTCTGGGTATATTTACAAGTTTGTAATATCCTGGCCTGGTTGCCATAGGGTATCACAGAGTATTCTAGTTTGGGACCAGGTCAATTGATTGTGTTGCATTGTATTTATTATTATTTTTGTTATTAATAAGTTCTTCATTCGTAATCCAGTATGTTTTTTATTTATTATTAACGCTTGAATCTCTTAACTGTTTTCTAGAAATTATACAGGTTCAAATGCGTTCTGTAATTTTCTTGAATGTTTTACAATTTACGATGTGCTCATTTTTGTACAGACAAACATGCTTTTTACGAAAACCTCATCATCAACCCATTATGCCCCCACCGAGGGGCACGGGTCTCTTCCCTGAAGAAGAAACGAAAAATCCGAAACCTTGATAAGTTTAAAAACAACATTTTAGTTTTTGGCAAAAAATCTGTGTCTTCAGTGATCACTTGGTTGAAATAAAAACAAAACATTGAGGGCTGGCCAAAAGATAAGAAGAATCATTTCTCAATAATATTCGAACCGATTTACAATTTACACTCCCCAGTTATCATCTGGCGGCATCGCTCCACAAAAATTAAGCTCAAATAACTCTCTTGCAAAATTCAACACGGCTTTATTTCGTACTTTATTTGCACATTCGTTTAAAGGTAAATTGATTATTAATGCTTATTATAATGTGCCACTTCTGTATCGTCTTTTTCGGATGCCTTTCTTTATAAACTGAAATGGAAGATTCGAAGTACCTATAGGGAAGTTCGTGTTTGGTAATATTGAAAGTCACAAAATATTAACAAATCCTAAGTCAATCATAATCCTAAATCTAAGTAGCATTAAGCTTGCCTATGTGCAAAACTTGTCTTTTAATGCAATAAAGAATTTAATAATAATAAATCCGACAGAAACTACGGAATTTTTTGCAATAAATTTCACTTTCGTCGTTGCACGGACGCACGGTTTCGGGTTATTTTTACTTTGCTCTTTGCGACTGCCGAATGTTACATAAACATCAACATTTGCATACAGACACATACATTGGTTCATCAGTCGCGGAAAAGTCAAATTAGTCAGGGTCACACACACCTAGTAGCAAACCCTGGTCATTGCTTACCCCCCCGTGATATAGGCGTAAATTTAGGTATGTACGAGTATTTGTACACTTTACTTCCAGTGGTTTTCAGTCACAAGACAGTTGAACTCGATGTTTTACCTTCATTAGGTATGTGTATGGCAGAGGAAGATCCTACATGTAGAAATTTATTTGAACTGTAAGTACCAAGTGTCAAAGGAAAACTTAAGCGGATTATTCTACTGTTGAATTTATTCACATTCTAACAAAAATGTTGCAATCACAAAAAAAAATATTAACTGTTCCATACAACATTTCGGTACTTGGTCTTGCGAATGTATAAAGCAACGTATATTTTTTTTTACTTTTCACTTTTCTGTACTTCGACTAAATAAGGGATATAATATATCCCTAATATTATTAGCTAAGACATTAAATCCGAGCAAGATAAAAAGTATCCGAAAACGGCGCGCCTGTATGCAACGACTAATGAATGTCGATGAAGCGAACGTGATCTGTCAGGATCGTGGCAAGAGGTCTCTCTCTCTCTGGTCTATCTCTACGCCTCTGGGATACAGGCGTGAGCTTATGTATGTATGGTTTTTATTTCACTATTCCCGTAGTAAGAGTGGGTTGTATTTTATATAGGAGGGTTATATGACGGTTTTATTTTACAGACGTGGGCATATCTATGTATGTATTTTATAAAGGACCTTGCTGCAACATCCTGTATAGATCGAACAAGCGGCACATTTTGATTGAATAGTAATTTCAATACGTGCGAGATAATTACAACAAATTGCTCAGCTTAAAGGCTACTTATAATTATCTTTGGGTGGTCTTCTAATTAAATTTGAGTTTGGAAGTAAAGGAAATTACTTAAGTAATTTATGGCGTTGTATTGAAGATTGATTGAAGCATATACATCTAAGGACAGTGAGTGACAATTAAGATAGCGCCAACGTTCTAGATATTATCTAGAACGTTGGCGCTAGAAATAGGTCTAAATGGACAAAATATACCTATGATTGGGTATGGACAATTTTTGGGTCTCATTGGCGGGAAATGCGGATTATATACCAATTTTATTATTAGTATAATTAAAAGAAAATTGCTCTTTGGGTCTATCGAAATTTCATACTCACTACGTGGAAGTTGACCGCTTAGGAATAATACTTTTATTTGGTCGTTATTACAATATTTAACCAGATTTTAACGAATAATTTCGAATCTTTTGAAAAACATCATCATCATCAACCCAGTATGTCCCCACCGAGGGGGACGGGTCTCTTTTCTGAGGAACGTATAGGCCATACTCCACCGAGGGGGCCAAGTGCTGATTGGTGGAGGCTTGTAAGACTAGTGGCTGGTCTTACTGTCAGAAGTTTTGCTGCCCGCCAAGGCCTCAAAAGGTTGACAAAAAATTACTTCTTTCCCCATGACATAGAAGTTATTCATAAATTATGATACGATAACTGGGAACTTATACTAAGTAATAAAAAGGGTAGCCATTTAAAAAAAAAGGTTGTTTGTTTTACACAAAGTCGCCAAGTAATAATAAATTGCTGTAGACGATTTAGGATACCTGTGTCAAACAGTGCTAGATCGACTTGCTTTGTAATTATTGTTCTATTTAAATCTTCTTGTCCTATTCCATATTCATTAGGCATTTGACATTTCCTTTTTTTTTTAAATTTGTGGCTTTATTTTATGTGCTCCATATATAGTTGTTTTAAACTACGATTGATTAATAATGTTCAGGTTTTGTGAGATGTGTGCCGGATGTCAGATCTAGTTTTAAATACTGTGCCATAAATCTATAAAGATATTTGTAATTAGATTCCGTTAATTAAACCTCGTTTGTCGAAAGAGAAGCTAGAATCGTTTAGTGTATAAAACTTTTAACAAGCTAGTGTAATTTAAGTTGAGTTTAGCCAAAATAGTCGTATACTTTATGGGCGTCTAGCTTCTTTATAACGCCAGAATAACAAAGTATGTAAAGGTACTTTTGGCTCGAAGTTCCTTAAAAAACGCTACAAGAAAGCTGAACGGGGGGGTTTGCGGACATAGATCTTTCATCATGCCATCATCATAAACCCATTATGTTTCCACCGAGGGACACGAGTCACTTCCCTGAGGAAGGTATAGACTATGGCCTACACCTTCCTCACATTCCAGGCTATGGTCTTGTGGTGGAGTATACTCCACCACGGGGGCCTAGTTCGGATTGGTGGAGGCTTGTAAGACTAGTAGCTGTTCTTACTGTCAGAAGTTTTCAAGCCGCCGCCCGCCGTAAGGCCTCTGCCGGCTGCCATCTATCGACGGCAGCCGGCAGCAACTGCTTATTCATAGAACGGTCACCAATCAATGCACTGAACGCGCCCTATGCTGCTTGCTTATCACTCAGGCGGCCGGGGCTACGAGCGATTCGTGCCCTAAAACCGGCATTCAAAAGGACATATGACTGCAAGTGATTACGTAGTCAGCTTCGCAAAGATCTGGGCCGCTACTACTTGATAATGACTTTTAATTAAAAAAGAGCCATCAACACGCCAAGTGTAAGTCCGAATAATAGTTGGCAGCACATCAATCTCTACACGTGTTTACTCTACTCGTTTTGCGTGAATGTGCAACGGAAATGCAAAAGTTCTTGTTTTCTACGACCAAGGACATTTATTATAGCAAGCGTGGACTTAATTTAAAAGAGATGTACATAGCACTGACTCCACAGAACAAAAAAAAAGACTGAAGTAAGGCCGTAGAAAAGTTTGTCTTGATTTTGAAATTCTTAAGATTTGTAAATTAAGAAATACTAACATAAATATTTCGCTCTGCAAATCAGAGCGAAACCAGGTCGGACTCTTCCGTGAAAAAGTCAAGTAAGTGTATCCGGAATAAAGTTAATAACTTAAATTTAAGTTAATCGTCTTTAAAACATTCGTTCATTCTTACGCTGGTTTACCGGCAGATAGCGCTTAATAAAAATGGATGTCATTAACAAATCAGATTTAACTCATCCTGATACGTCGCCGACATAATTATCGGAAATTCGCACAATTAGCGTCACCACAACTTAGCCAAATGTATTATTGTAATATTGTCAAGAATTTACATGCGTAGATAGGAATCGAAAGCAAAGTTGGCGACAGCTGCTTAGCATATTATCGGCATAAAACCTGTGCCTGTATTAATGTGCCTTGTTTAACATGAAATTGTAATAAACACACTGATAATAAAAAAATTAATATGGGTTTACTTGAAACAATTACTTTAACATTTAACAAAGAGTGTTTAACAAACCTTGTTAATGAGCTCAAAAGTGCATAGTGTTAAATTTTCAGTTTTCAGGGTTTGTCACGATGATTGTCTTTAAATTTACCGAGTTGTATGTTACTTCCTTTTACCAATGTAATGTAAACAACTTTCAAAACATTGACATTGCTGCTTGCTAGGATAGAACCCATAACCTCCGGGAAGCGATTCATTTTCTCACGAGCAATCACAGATGAGGCAAGAAAATCAAAGTATTCTCGTTCACAAGGATAGCTTGTTTTATACTTTCAAACTGCAGTAAAGACAAACATAGTCCATTTGAAGCGATAAAAAACAACTTCAACAACCCTTTGTAAAGCAACCAAGAAAAGCAGTGACGCACGGTTCTGCATAATCAGAAGCGGCGGCAGTGGGCAGTAACACCGCATTTAGTGTGAATCAGGCACATCAAGGAGCGATGTTTTCTTTTCTCAAGCTTCGTTTAGACTAAACGAATGTTTATATGCTCGTTTTAATCTTTTCAAACCGTCGAATTTGTTATAAGACTTTTGCTTATATAGTCTTTCATTGGCAGTAAGATTATAAAAGCATAACTTATTTCAATGCCGTTTTCTAATAAATGACGAATTCAATAAGAAGAGTTCTTAGCTAGTTTTGGTAAACATTGATCTGATTATTTTCTAGATATTTTCAAGATAGATAGTTTGAGTTGACAAATACATAGTTTTAAAAATACACATTTGATGCATCTGAAAACTTAAGAGTAATGATGTCCACCACAAGAACCCTTGGATCGTTATCATTGTTGCACCAGAAACCAATAATTTTAATTCCATTGTTATATTTGAAAGCAAAACAATTATGTAAGTGATACAAGTGAAGCTCAATCTAATCAGCCCGTAAGTAGAGCCCACTGTTGGGCATAGGCCTCTTCTCTTTCACGCCAACCCATCCGGTCTAGTACTAGTCTCGTCCAATGTCTCCCAGCCTCTTTCACAATGTCGTCGGCCCATCGGGCTGGGGTCGCCGCCAACCGTCGACCCGTTCTTGGCCACCACTCAGTGGCTACCTTAGTCCACCGGCCGTCTTCGTGAAGCTCAAGCTGTTTTTATATCAATGAGGACCAAAGTTAGGATTTTAAGAATCAAAATCCGAGCCTCAATCGAAACAAAATCTTAAGTTATCTAGTTACAAATGTTCATGATCTGCCCTTATATTATGTACATACCTTTCCACTCTATCGGGTTAAGCATTTAGACAACTCGAATAAGTCAAAATATGTGTGTATATGACAGTTGGAGTAGGGGACTGACATACCTACTGGGAAAAAGTCTCAGAATGTAACAGTGTGACATAAGGTGGTGTGACATACCGAGAACAAAGGGGCTAAACAAGGCAACTCCACCCCTGACCTGTTTAGAAATATGACGAAAAATACCAATAATACCAGAACACAGGATGAGCACACGTAATATGTATAGTGTAAAGGCGTCAATGACAGAGCAGAGGTTGCAAACAGTTTAATAGCCAATAAAGTTACGAGAGCCAACCCGTTGAAGGAAAGCGACTCAAAAAAGAGTCCGTAAAGCGAGCACTTTATACAACGACTGAGAAATTATTCTTACACTTTAGTGTCCGTTTTTTTTTAATGTACTAGTGGTCAGAGAAGTGGTTAAAAATCTCAAATAGTTGTGCAAGGAATCAACATCGTTTGGACCGTTTTGTAGGCCGGCAACATCTCCGTACGGAGTTTCTGGTCTTCCATCGGACGCGTCCCCCGGGTGGCGGATAGGGGAACGCCCTCCAGATATGGGGGGTACCAGCTTCGGCCGGCGCGGACCAAAACCAGAGGGAGGGGGACGTCCAGTGGCTTGCGCTGCTGGATGTCCCGCGGGGTCCACCATGGGCCCCGCACCCGTAACCCCACATTGAGCGGGGCCGGGGGCCTTCGGGCCGCGAGGAGACAACCTCTATAAAAACACACGGTGGGGGTCCTCTCTATGTCCCTCTGTCTAGCAGAGGGCATGGAAGAGGGCTGGAGGGGTGGGGAGGGGCGTGAGATCCACAAGCCCGGCCTGGGAGGGGAAACTGCAGGAGGTAAGCTAGGGACCAGGGACTGGTCACCCCATATGGCCCTGGCCGAGGGATGTTTCATGGGAGGGTTTGACTTGATGGGCCGAAGATCTGGCAGAGGGCCAAAAAACGGGTCTTCGGTAGCTGGAGGCTTGGGGAGCTCGCGCCTCTCCGCCGGGAGAGCCGGTGGCGCGGGGGACGCTGCGCGGACCTTGCGCCGCCGGTTGAGTGAGGGTCACAGACGGCAGGTTGGGGGACCTGCCGTCCGACATCGTGACGGGAGAAGGGGGTGGGCGGCCCATGCCCCTTCTCCAGTAAGGGTGGGCCCGACTCCTTGTGAGTCGGGTCGACGTCGCCGGGGCGCCGCTGTCGCATTCGCGTTGTGGTTTACCACTTGCGAGATCCGGCGGCGCCCCATTGCACGAGCGACAGGACGGCCCCCGGGGTGGTTTAGGAGGTATGCCTCTCCTATTATTAGGAGAGGAGAGTCCGACACACGGCCGTCGCCCTCCCCCAAGGGTGGCGGTTATGGTGCACAAAGCATTTCACCCCGTTAACAAAAAAAAAAAACGCCGGCAACATCAATGACTGTTTCTTGTCTTGGCATAATTGTTTGCGGAGGACTCTTACATAAGAATCAGATGGACAGATATTGAGTAGCAAGGAGAAAGTTGCGTAATTAGAGTAAACGTTTTGAAATCTTGAGATGTTATCTTAAGGGAAACTATATAAAGGCACTAAATAAAATATAGAGGTGATTATAATAATGCGATTATATACTACATAATAATTTTAAAAAAGCGTCATATCGAACACTTTACTTACTTTTATATTAATTTTATTGTAAAATTACTTGGTGTTGGGTGTAAATATTTTTTTCATTATAGGGCCGGAATTATTTTATTTAATGTAATCCCGTAATTACAAAATCTGAGAATAACAAAAAAAGCTTACCTCCTCACTAAACCTCAACAACTTTAATTCTACTAAAACAGCCTTAGGTCAATCAATGCAGTTACCAGCCAACAGCATTCCTTCCTCAATATACCACAACGAGAAGGGTATCTAATGCAAACACAGTCGAGCCTCTAATTCCATTTAACGCCCGCAGCGAGCCCTCATATTTTCTCATCGGCGACTCATAAAGTCGAATTGGCACGACCCGCTATCCCTTGTCCACGCTTTGTAACTTAACACTTATTACTGAGCCTGAGACAGATTGGTGTAGATCAAGTATAGATCCAATGTGGTAAAGACGGCTAAGAACGAGGGGGAAATGATCCCAAGGCTTTAAGCTCTTACTTATAAGTCAGTTCTGCCAACATAAAGTCTTAGTGGAATTAAAAGCTCGCTGGATTGAATTATATTCCTTGTACATCAATTAAAGACTGGTAAGGTAGCATGATTTATGCACGTTCAATCAGTTCAAATGACCACCAATAGGTCAAAGGTTCATCAAAAACTAGCCCCAACGGCTCACGTCAACGCCAAATAATGTCCGTGCGGGCTCTCGGACAGAGTGTTAAATCACGCAAACTGTGGGCGTTAGTTGTGAGATAAAGGTCGCATACCAAACTGGATTAGAATAGGCTTTATGCATCTCTGACACGCAGATATCGGTGCATTACAGTCAATGCGATACCTGTTTGAGATAAGTCACCTGAGAGCTTTTCTCTATATTTGCAGAGACGTGAAAAGGAAAATGTACCAGAGAGAATAGATAATATAGAGCGAATCAATATTTCACAAAAAGTATGCATCATGTTCCTAATGTAAATGCATCTTCTTGACCTTGCCTTGACACTACTATAATAATATGTTTTCACTTAAAAACCATATCCATATAAGACAATCATCGTAAGTGCACTATTCGTCCCAGTAATCTTGTCGCGCGCCAAAAGGGTGATAACTCAAAAAAAAAAACGTGAAATACGTCTGTCGCGACTTTGGCGTTACCAAAAATGTCTTTGAGTAATAGCTGCCGACGCTTAAGGTCGGTGTTTTGTCGACAATTCGACATGCGTAGGCGTTGGCGTCAGACTGCAGCCGACAGAAACAGTGACCGCTCAATTTGTTTCATAATTACGTAGGGCTGCCTCTTAGCTTAAACCTTTTTAAATTTATCAATAAATCCGTGAAAATAAACAATATTAAAACACACCGCTGGTAAATTCACTGAGAATTATAATGAGTAAATATCTACACGCATAGGCTGTTTAAGTTTGTTGGAAAGGAGAATCTCCGTATTTACCTAGTTAAATACATAGGTACCTTGAGGGTAAAAACGACTTTCACGTGTTTTTATCTACTCACTCAGACTAGAATTGACGAAATGCAATAAGGAAGAAAAGTGAACGATGCCAACCCTGCCACAGCACCTCAATCAATATTTCACGGACGTGGGCAACGCACTTTTTGCTCGTAGGTACCTTAACAATATTTTAACTAGACGGATATTTTTCCCGATGGTTGATTTATTACGGTATTCAGTAAGACGTCTTCATTCGCTTTAGGCAGGTCATGAAGGTGTGGCTTGAACCTAAATGACCCGAAATAAATTCGAGAGAAGCCTTTAGGTTACCCGTGGTGTAATAAATCAAATTGTACATTTACATCTCTTTTGATTCGGGTGGCGTCGGACAAGGAGTTTCATATGTTTTTGAGATCAAAGAGTACTAATGAAAGCGTGTTTTTTGTGAGATTAATTTTAAACCTTCTGATGTTTTACCGCTTTTATTAAAAGTAGATCAAATTTGCGCTTGTAAATCTTATGAAATCCCTCAGATTTTTTTCCTTAATCTGTGTGAAATTCATAAAAAGAAACGTTTACGCTCGTAGCTGTTACATATAAAAAGAGTTGCCAAAGGTTTGTCACTCACCGTTACGCACCGTAGAGCTCAGAATATTTTTTCTCGTAGAAGATAATTCGTTGTGTTTGCCGCATGCCGGATAGAATTGCGCTTTTGAGTATTTTTACAGCACAAATTGCAAGCACTCTTAGTCCTTACCTTTACAGAATAAAATATCTGCACAAAGGCGAGCTTGATTGAATGTTTGCTAGAAGAGAATGCTTCCTGCATTAAGCACGCTTTGTACAAATATTGGTGCAATAAAGAATTTTAATAATAATTAATAATAATGATACTAGAACTTTCTTACACTTGAACTTATGTGACTTTAATGAATTTTTGGCACATGTGAGCCAAAGGATTTTTTTTGCTCTACCGGGCGGGAACCCCGGACACTATTACGGAGACTTTTATTGCATTTTATTATAATTTGATGTTGTATTTAACTTTGACATTGTGGATATGTACAAAAGGTAGTTAGGCATTTATAGATCATATTAAATACTGCATATACTACTAACAACAAGCACTAAACCACAGACTCTACTAAAGAAAGATGAAAGGACTTCTTTTGTTCTTGAACTCTCAAAATTTTACTGTGACATCTTTTTAATTTTATTGAAACAAAGGCAGCCTATATACAATCTTAAACATACATATGTTACCGGCCAAACCCGATTTCAGGACAAACTAGTTTTGCCTAGGCTAAACTAATTTTTCCTATACGCGATAGGATTAACCAGTATAGCCTAGTCCAAACTAATTTGTCCTAAGCCCGATAGGGTAAACCAGTTTAGGCTAGGCAAAACTAGTTGATCCTGATATAAATACGTACACTCGGATAAACTGGTACGGCCTAGTCTAAACATTATAGTATTATCTAGAAAGTCTGAATAAAATGCCCCGTAATTGGAAAAATAATAATATTTATTAATACCATAAATGATTCGTCGTTAAAAGTTATGGATAATTGGTGATACAAACAATCGGTTTTAGCGGTAGCAGATCTAAACCAAGGCTCTGAAATATCGTTAAGGAGTGCAGCTACGAAATATTCAGTTGAAAACGGCCAACGTTTTGTGAGATGCAGCTGCAACGAAAACTGTTCCACAAACAAATGCCAGTGCAAGAAGGGAATGATACTCTGCAATTCTTAGTGCCACCAAAGCCAAACATGTAAAAATAAATAACAATTTTAATAAATGAGTATGATTATTGCTTATATTAAAAAGAAACACTTATTATTTGTTATAGGACGACGAGCAATCAATATGGTTTTAATTAAAAATATTTATTTTTATTCAGACTTTCTAGATATTCCATAATGTTGAGACTAGGCCATACCGGTTTATCCTAGAGTGTGCGTATTTATATCGGGATCAACTAGTTTGGCCTAGCCTAGACTGGTTTATCCTATCGGGCTTAGGACAAATTAGTTTGGACTAGGCTATACTAGTTAATCCTATCGCGTATACGAAGAACTAGTTTAGGCTAGGCAAAACTAGTTTGTCCTGAAATCGGGTTTGGCCGGTAACACATATACAAAGTCACTCTTATATACAGAAGGCGTAGGCAGACACCAAGCGTGCCACTGCTACTATCCTGACAATCTCTTTCGCTACATCAACATTCATTAGTCGTTGCGTGCACAACAATATAATCCTCTTGCTTCTTATCTTCATCCTTTTCGACCTAGGATACTACCGGCAGTGTGGGCACGCCGATAGGCAGTAACGGTGGACAGAGGGCCCTGTCACCGCTCCACTTCCATACTTTCACCGCTTCCCGGTACATCGATAAGGCCCGCTCGGACGCGTTCGAATTCAAACCACTATGTTTGTTGTGGTTAATGGTGTTCCTAAATCTACGTCTCGGATCTCACTACTGAATTCTTTAACACGCTGTTGTCATCTTCACTTGTATGTAAGTGATAAATAAGTGGCCAGTATTGTGAGGATTTTTATGTGGCTCGATTTATTCGATTCGGTTAGGTTTTTTTAAATTATTTTTATTGATATATTTTTGTTCTGTATTGTTTTTATTAATATTTTTGCCTACTTATATATTACCTTGTGCAATTATTGTGTTTTTTGTAAAGAGTTATAATTGTGTACTTTTTGTAAGTGTATTTTTTGCGTTTTGTATAAGTTGTATGCGATGTTTTTAATGTTTGTATTTTTATATTTTAAATATGTCTAAAATAAATATGTACTATTATTCATTGTGAAACCTTATAAATAATCATTATTATGGCTTACCGCAACTGTTAAACTAAATCACTATGGGCCGGTTGGGCGTTAAAACCCTCGAAACAATTTAAAACTTTGCAAGTGTTTGAAATAATTGCCACAGGAATTTCCGCAGTCAGGTAAGCCCAATGCTAAACAGTGGAAATTCCTGTGCTAATGACACCAAAATAGTAAAAATATATTAGCAATTCCAAACTAAACTTATCACTGCTATTAATACATAAGGAACCGGCGATATTTTGTTTTTCTTCATTCCGAAGTTCGTGTACGTATTGACGCTACATTTTCGGACACATGCGTGAAATTTGTTACACCATGCTTATTTGTGATGTTATTCGGTTAAGCTAAAAGTGATGTATGTGTATTCTTAGCAGAAGTCCCTTTACTGAAAAAGAAAGTCGATAATGTTGTAGTATTGAAAACTGGAAAGAGATAAAGTAAGCGTGGACAAAAGCTGAGACTATGACTGTCATCTTAGCAGCGTATCATAGATACTACTTTATATAGATAATACTTTATTGTATATAAAAAAGAGGATTATACAGGTATTTATTAATCTAAGAGTACATACGCCGGCTGTATCACTAACACTGATCTCTTCCAGACTATTGACCAGACCCTTGGATGAACTGGAGCAATCCAGATGAAAGGGTTTTACTTTTTACTACGAGTTCGACTGTTTTACTTATACTGCGAGTCTGAAACTGTATCAGTAATTTGCAAACGAATCCAGTGGACGACTGTGTGCGCTTTGATTATGTGGTTTTAATTAGAGTGCAATTTATTTTGTTGTTCGACCTCCGCAAGCTTGGAGAAGCCGTTTCAAGCAGTCGCTTGGAACACTTCTCCTAGTTTGCCTATAAAGATTAATAAATGATTAGTGCTCGTTAAGCCCAACTTGCTCCACTTTCCTGAATGAGGCGTCCTTTCATCCTTTCTTCGAGTACACATTCCTTGCATTCTTTGTACTGTCTCAAATGTAATTCATGGTATACATACAGTTACGAATACTATGGGAGTATACTATTAGACTATATTTCATATGACTGCTATGCATCATGAGCCCGAAAATTGTCACATCTCAAAATCTTCCTAATAATTCATGACCTTTTAAACCCTGTTTATTAAAGATCTCCATTAATATCCGATAATCAAATGAAATGTACTTAATAAGACCTAGTATAGCGGCCCTCTAATAATCAGAGATCAGAAATCATAAATTTATTTCAACGTAAAGAATTTACATTCTGCTTGTTGAATGTCAATGTACATTAAATTAAAATGTTAGCCGCTGCCTTAGGGCCGAATGTAGTGGAGAAAAAGGCAGCAAAAAAAACTCCACTCTGACCATCTTAATATTAAGGGTATACTGGCGGGGTCTTTAATGACAAACACAAATTCATTTAACTTTGCTTGTTTGTTTTAAGTAACTGCTTATTGCAATTAACCCAACCACGAGACGCTTTAGGCACTTAAATAATATAACGATCGGCCCTACCTCAAAATGCTTCTGTAATATTTAATGGTCCCACTGGCAGACTTGCATCACTTCCTGAATGATACTTAAATAATGTACAGCTAACATTGTCCGTACAAAAATCGACATGAAAGAATTGTGTTAAGCAAACTCTTTGCAAAAACGCTTATTATAAAATCAACGATTATTTAGAAGACGGATGTCAGGCATAAAAAACCGTAGTTTAATATTAAATTTAACCAGAGGATAACTGTGTCTAGTGTTCAACACATCCAACAGTAATATTTTTTAAGTTTGAAAGTTTGTCCATGAGGCTAAAACTATTTTAAAAGAACAAATGTGAAGTTTCTTTGTTAGTTTCTTCTCCATGTAATCTTTTAATTGTAAACTAACAACTGCAAAGTTCATAAAGTAAACATTTTGTTTGTACTATGAATAAAATATTTGACTTTGACTTTGAAAGCTAATTAAATCGTGTTTAAAAAACACCTAGTACATGAACTTAGGATACCCCAAAGACACCGCTTCTTTCTGTCCAGTTATACATAAAAGTGAACATATCCTAGACGTATCAGTGGTCTTCCCCGCAAGCTAGTCTCCACCTCCGCACGTTCCACGTCATCAATCATCGGACGTCTGTTCAGCGACGCAGCCATCACTAACGACTTTCGCAATTGTAGACCCAAAATTTAATCTGTCTGTGAGGTGAACTAATAACACTCGGTGTAGTTGAACTGTTGTTGTCTGACGAAGATTGTTTCCTTCGGTTTTGTCTAATACTAGTTGACCCGGGAAACGCAATTGTTATCGAACTTCTTCAATAGAATTGGGAATAAGTCGTAGGCGAATTAATTTGGCAAACCACGTGTGCCGGGTCAATTCATCATCATCATTCAGCCACAAGAAGTCCACTGCTGGACAAGACCGGTTGGAAGCGGCTTGCACCCAGCGTCTCCCTGCCACTTGGATGAGATCGTATGTCCATCTTGTGGCTGATCGTCCTACGCTGCGCTTGCCGATGTGTGGTCTCTATTCAAGAACCTTTAGGCCGTCAGTTCTTCGTGCTATGTGCCCGCCTACTGCCACTTCAACTTGCTTATGCTTATCCGGTGGGCTATATCGTGTCGGGACAACTAGTATGCAATAAAAACCGTGTTGTGCTGTCATATTGCAAAACAATTTTCAGCGATTAAAAATGCTCTGTTCATTATTGCACATTGGAAAGGCGTGGTCCGCTGTACAAGTCCATTCCCTCTTAATCTACTAAAATATTTAAAGACAGTCGTCTTATTTTATACAGTCAGTCTAACATTCATATTTCATAAGTTACCAAAATATCTTTATAAATAGTTCTTTGGAAATATTTACTTAAGTTAAGTTCAGTCAATAGCAGAAACTCTATATACTCTAAGCAAATATGTTGATCGTGACTCTGCAACAAAAAAGTAAAGGTTGACCTATTATAGACTGATAGATAGATTATATAGATAGATGTGGACTGTAGGTACCACAGAAGACAGGTATTTATGCCTAAGCATTTTGTTGCGAAATTTCACAAACCCGCGGAAAATCGCCGGTCGATAGATCATAGAAATGTGGACGGATCTGCCCACGCGCACATTAATGTACAACGTTTAATGCATTATTGAGCACTCCGATAGCACGTGACATAAAATATAGGCGAGAGGACAAGGAGAACTTACGCTTGCAGTAAAATTATTCAAAGAAGTTCGGTTTAATGACATTAAAATAAAAAAATAAAAAAATCTGTTTTGGATTTGGAACGCGTTACGCTTTTCTTTGGAATTGAATACTAACTTTGTTATTTTTACAGTTGGCAACCAATACGATTGGCTTTCATATTTTTTTACAGGCACTTTGCGTTATTGATGACCACTACTGTTTAAAGTATATTAAGTTGTCGTAAAAAGGCGAATTTTTGCTATATCTAAAACTCGATGATTAGTACGAAAATATATGAAGAGATTATGCATGTAAATATTACATTACAATTTCCAATGTGGACTCCATACTTTGAATTAATGTTCGATTAAATATTCATGCCGTCGCAGTACGATGCGTATGCGCAAATCTCGATAAATGTCTCAATGCTGGATCGGAATCGATTCAACTTGTACCGTTTAGGTTCAAAATGGGCAAGTTATGTCGGATCTCGTGGCCTGCTTTGAATAACACAGTTCTGTATAAATGCCTTTAGAACATATTTGTTAGAATATCTTGCAGTTTCGTCTTGGACTCCCTTGTCACTGGGGGAATACATTTATTATCCTTCTTGACAGCAGTTATTTGTTTTGCCATGTCAAATACACAAATATTATAAGTTCCACGTTGTTGTGATATACAAACATGCCTGAAGTTTGTTACGACATGGAATACTTAAGTAAATATTACATCTAAGACTGAAATATCTACTTACATATTTATCAAATTTTCACGTGTAAATAATTCTTAAAAACAATGCGAAGAATTTCTAAAATTATGACATAAGGAAAGTTCTGGGCCCGTCTTAGACTATTATTGTATGTCAGCTTCAACCTGAACTTTATCCATGCTCCTTCCTATTTTGGTATTCCTCAGTGTATGAAGATACTACACAGCGTGATTACAGCTATTAGAGCACAAGGGATCCGCAGTTTGATACAAGCACAAAAGGCACACAAACCATCGCTTCAAAATGGTAGCATTTATCGTGTGTAGATACCGCTATAAAAACAGCCGTCAGCGCTTGAAGTTTATCCGTCAAATGTCAGAGATCAAAGTGCTACGTTTCTAACAAAATGTGATCTCAAGTATGATAAAGCAATAACTTTTTTGGCTGGTTTCTGAGCAGATTTTCTATCGTAACAATAATAATATCAATTTGATAGAATTCAAGTTCTTTATGCAGTCAAAAACTCGTTCTTTTGTTTTGTCCAGCTATCTGTACTATAATATAGTACAGATAGCAGTTAGTTTATTCATATTAGGGATAAACTAACTGATGGACACCATAGTGCGTCGCTTGACAAAGTGATGCGAAAATCGACCCAAATCGAAGTTATGAGATAATTAATAATTACTTGTCTATCAACATCGCAGGTGGGAAACAACTTTCAGCTAATGCGAAAAGCCTTAGCTCGGTGAACACAAGCATTAGAAGCTCGCGTGCTTCGTCATCTTTGCAGCTTGGCCGTCTTTGCGTTGCCGTAACTACACAGTGCACACGCTCAGAGCAAGTCTAGCCTCAGTCAGGGCTGTCAATCGCGGAACAAAACGAATGGCGAACAGCGAAATGACATTCGATAGCCCTAAGCGATGCGGCCGCTTTGTGCAAATACTAGAGATCGCATTGCAAACGCAGTCACTTGTTTGTTAGGGCTGGCACACCAAATGTGAAATGCAAATCTTTCATAGACTGATCGATAACCTTATTTAAGTAACTTTAAGGAATTGCTTTTAAGAATCAGGCTGCCAATTGTACTATGCACATTTTGAATATTTTCGGTTTTTTCCGATGTACAATAAATAGTCTTCTATTATTTTAATTGTAAGTACAGGTGACAATTGAAGAATCAATAATGTATCTGCTCGTTAATACTATATGCATTTTACATAGGCTGCTACTTATGTGTGCGGAATCTGGGATTCCAATAATATTAAACGCAATGTCTGACCTCCATGATCAAATTCGTTCTTTTTTTAAATACTGGCCGCTAATATTTTTCTCTGATATACGTTAGTGTTTTGTTTTTGTTGGGTTTAAAATGTCATATCGCTGAAAAAATGGAACTCACTCGTGAAAATATTCGTGCTATGATTTATTACGATTTTCGACGTGGTTTAACGCAACAACAGTGAGTAGATCAATTAACTTCGACTTTTGGTGGTGAAGCTCCATCAAAAACGACTGTGTATCACTTATTTAGTGAGTTTAATCGCGGGCGCAGTAAGCTAACGGACGAAGTTACAGAAGGTCGCCCGAAATCGGTGGTTGTGCCACAAAATATTGAAGCTGTGCGAAAACTAATAATGCAAGACCGCCATGTTACGTATCGCGAGATAGGGGCTATTCTGGGCATATGTATGGATATTACATGAACATTTGTCTGTAAAAAAAAATTGTTCGCGTTGGATCCCGTACAACTTAACTCAGGATCAAAAAGATGCTCGCGTCGAATGGTGCAAGAAAACCTTAAAAAAATTCAACGGAGGCGACTCAAAATTTGTTTATAATATCTACACAGGTGACGAATCCTGGATCTACGCGTATGATCCCGAAACTAAACAACAATCAACAGTTTGGGTGTTTCAAAATGAGCCGAACCCTACGAAAGTGGCTCGTGCAAAAAAGACCTGTAAAGCAAATGGTGGCCTGCTTTTTTGGTATTAATGGCCATGTGGCTACAATACCACTGGAGAATCGCAGAACGGTTAATTCGGAGTGGTACACGACCATTTGTTTGCCGGAAGTATTTGAAGAAATACGCCAAAACAACCAGCGACGCAGAATCATACTTCACCATGACAATGCCAGCTGTCATACATCTCAGGAAACAACTACATTTTTGGATGGTCAAAAAATAGAATTGATGGGTCATCCACCGTACAGCCCTGATTTGGCTCCCAATGATTTCTATTTATTCCCAAATGTAAAGAATAAATTACGTGGTCAACGATTTTCGACCCGTGAAGATGCCGTAGATGCGTTCAAACAGCACGTTTTGGAGATACCTCAATCAGAGTGGAAAAAGTGTTTTACAAATTGGTTTCATCGAATGCAAAAGTGCATCGATCATAGTGGAGAATACTTTGAAAAACAATAAAAGCATATTTAGCCATATACATTTGTTTATTTTTTCTATTCCGCATACATAAGTAGCAGCCCTCGTACTTATGACTTTCCGAACAATTTATAAATCGCAATAAGTAAATTTGTTTGATTTCATAGGTTGATAATATATTATTACCCGACGATTGAAAGTAACGATGTCCCTCCAACTATGATACTAAAAACCCGTAATCGAGCCTAAATAAGTATTTAACCCGAGGTAAACCTTTCATTATGAATATAAGGAAAGCAAGATAATAAAGAAGAATAAAAAAGCACAACAGAACTGTACAACTAGAAAAAACAAATGAAGATCTCATTATTCTTTAATAAGGAAGTGGAACCATAATGTAAATATTCCTTTTGGGTCTCACACAGCTCTATTGAAATGCCCGACTCATACGCGAAACCGGTGCCCTATAAAAAGTTCTATTAGCGGTAACCCTATTGTGGTGCGCGCGCGCAACGGGGCGCGGCATCACTTCCTCAGTTGATCGGCGCCCGGGGGCGGCGGCGGTCGTGCCCTCGCGTAATGGGTTCACCAGTCCCGTTCTGACCTGCTATCATTACACAGGCCATTGCGGCAAACCTAGCCGATGCTGATTGAAACGGTCAACGAATGCCTTATACTGGGTAGAGTGAAAGATACATGGATTTTAACATAGACCCGTCGCAGTTACTGAAATGCGCTAGTTAAAGTTTGTCATTTAGAACAACTCTTGTTCTGAACTAAAATTTTCCTAAGCACTAAAGATTATAAGTAAGAGTATCCGTAGGTGTAAATTATAAAGTTAACTTTTGTTCTATGACTTTCAGTACTATAATTTTGTTAAAATTTTGATTCTTTAATATTTTTGTGGAATTTTATTGATTTTCTGCTCTACTAGTTTGCGTGGTAACTCTCCAAAGTATTACGCGTTTTAGGTAACGCATAACTTTTTTTGGTCAAAAGTGAAGGCCTGACCTTCACCAATTTATTTTTTGTTACGACCAGCGTGAATCTCCCTTGATCATAAGTTACGTCACTCCCGAGACAAATTTAAATGTACCGACAATATTATAATGCAAGGTTTGTTTGAGCTGTACGCTCCGCCGATGTCACTGATATATGTATTGATTGTTAAAGATTATACTTTGACAAATCTCAATTAGCTCATTAGATTGTTTACCGGCAATAATGGACCTGATAGGAAGCGAGCCTATCGCTATTAGAAACTTTCGGTTTCTTCACGCACGGCATATTTATTAGGTAATTAATGAAAAGAGGTCTACTCTGTAGAACGATATCGAACCATGAATGACTAAAGGAAAAATACATAATAATATATGAGCAACCAAGCTAACCCAAAGAAATAGCATGTTATTAAAAAATATAACATAAAAACCGAACAAATAAGAATCGGACTCGCCCACCGAAAGTTCCTTGCAAATTTGTAGGACTTAACATATTACAAATCGTCTCGGACTCGAATCTGGCAGTTTTTCCGAGTTTATCCCGGAAAAACTGCGAGGTTCAAAAACAATTTTCCTCACCTCGTGATGATTTTTTTTGTTATTTTTTATGTAGCCTCCACTAATATGGCTGTCCCACTGCAGGGCAAAGACGGTGGTGCTCCATAATAAATTAAAAAAAATCAACGACCTGCCACTCTTATTCGATCAAATGGTTTCAGAGGAGTTCATGGCGGTTACGAATAACTTAATTTTGAAACGAATAAAACTTAAAGACAACAGCTCATGGTAACCCGGCGTGCGCAAGCGCAACCGCGGCTGGGGCGGTGCAACCGAATTTATCTAACCGGAGATCTCTATCGGGCCTTAATTGCTTATAGTCTAATGTCCAGAGAAGACATCGAGTTAATGGTGATTATGCTATTAATTGGGTGGGAATTGCTCTTTTGTTTCACTGTGTGTTGATTAGCTTGATTTGATAAATGTCAATAGTTATTTATGTTTTATTGTCATGCTCGTGTTTATGTGATCCATGAATACTCATTTGTTACACATCACAACAAAATATATGATCATACCACTTAACGCTTGCGATAATTTTGACATACCTCTTACATTTTTTTCTATATTTATAAATGAGCTTATACACACAGGGTGTAACAAAATCCCCATGCGAAAAGTGGAAGGAATTAAGCTTTAATAAATTAATTTTTTTTTAAATATATGCTATGATTTGTTTTATTTTATATTGTAAGTACCTACTTGTTAAAGCAGACACTCAGCAAATTTTTAAAAACCGCCAACTGTCTCAAGCGCCTCATTCAATCTACTGAGCAAAGGTCTTCCGCAAGTCCTTAACTTATCGCACTTTAGAATCAAATAATTTCACATCTGCAAGCATTAATCAAGCTGACATCTTAGACGTCCTTTATTATGAAAACCGCACGACAGACGCGACCGCTGGCGCGTAACATCGTACCAGTGAAACTTCGCAAATAGCCCAGTATTAGCGGCCTCCAGCGGCGAACAACCGACAATTTCAACCTGATTTATATCATCGATGCCCGCCGAGAAAATGTGGGAATATTTTCCCTAAGCCCTGGCTAGAAGACGCGAGGCGATCGCTTCTTCAGTGCTTCAGTGCAACTGAAAGAATCTTCCCGAGCTGTGGAAGCCGTGGTCTCTGAGAGTTTGCACGCAGTGCAAGTAAGTCTGATAGTAGTGGACTTGAAATCTTGAAATCACCGATCCGTGGGCATAAGTAGTAGTGATCACTTTGGCTAGTGAATACCTTTGCTACTCACCTGAGAGGTTTTCCGTGAGTCCGTTTAAAAACCCGCGTGCTACTGATACACTCAGACTTTCCTACTCACACTGGGTGAGTAAGCAAGTCGAGGGTTTACCTCATTAAGTCAACACTCTCTCTCTGAGAGAAAGATTGTGCCTTCAGTGGGATTTATATACGTTGTTTATATTAGTCGGCTGCTTTTCTTGTACTACACAGAAGATGAGTTTATGCGACTCGCTGTAAATTGGCTAATACTCGTAAAAGAATTTGGATGATCGTAAACTAAATGAATGATATCAAGAAGCATTACCGTTATTAAAAAATATTTTCTGTCATAAGTGGCTATAGCTTTTAATACCATAAAAAGGTAAATAAAATAAGAACAGAAATGAGTTCTTCAGGAGAATATAATATTTTGTTATTAGGTACTTTGGTAGTGTACATTTATTTACTTTACTTTGTTCGGGTAATATACTTATGGTGACCTGTCGAATCATTCTTTAGGACGACAATATGCGAATCTAGATAATTTAAATGACAGTCACCCAAGAAAAGTAGAAATGAAATAAATGAATCTAGAATTTGCTACGCATATACGTTGACGCCTCTTGCAAGCCTCACGCCTCGAGATATCTCCGCATGTTTACAGCCCTAGTAATTTGATAAGGAGAAGCATCACTCCGGTTCTACCATCGAAATCGACAGTTTCCGATGTTACTGGTTTGCTCCGAGAAACCTCGATCGAGCCGAGCTAAAGGGAAAACTTGTTGCACCCCTTTTAGACGTTCTTGATCTCGCTACATATCGCTATTTACGTCAAAGCCTCGGGAACCTATTCTCGAGAAAACTGCCACTCAATCTGTAAGACTTTAAAGTTTGCCAAAGCATTATTGACTTCAGCGAGACTTGCGTGGCTTTGAGAATAAGGTCTTAACGCGCACCACATCGCACGGAAGATACACGCATTGCAATTTAATTACACTTGACTTACCCTGAATGGGTGCGAAACAATTTTTTCCTTACTGGTCGCGAGTTTTAGACGAATGGTTAGGTTTCTTTCGTAATGTCGAGTATGTTTACTACTTTTTGTGGTCGTTTGCAATCCTACATCAGCAATGATGAATGATCGTTTGCGATCACATTTTTTGCAGTGGTTTTTACAGTGGCTCTCGAGTCAAGACTCGAGAACGTATGTTGGTAGAAATCTACTTCCATAATTAAATAAGAAACTTAATATTAATTTAGACTCAATTTGATTAGCAATGCCCCTAAAAATAAGATACAAATTTAGTTTGAACGAAATGTATATTATGTCTTTCAAAAAAGTTCTAATTATGATATCACTTCTTGTTATTTGTATCATAATTGTGCAAAAGAAACCAGATTGTTTTTAGAACTATACGTGCGAAAACTTTATAGTGCAACCAAACTTAAGTTTAAAAAAATTCTTATAGGTACCTGAGAAATATTTTTAATAAGTGTTCTTTTAGCTCAGAGCGACGTCTTCCGGATAACTTTTCGAGAGTCTTACCAAGTACCTGTCAACCCTGTACAATAGTAAAAGGATTTCCCCATTACCTTACTCATCATCTACTCTAGCCTATGACTCACAGTATAAATAAAACAGTTGACAGTTACGTTAACTGTGTGAATCCATCCGATGCGTCAGCGTAATTACTCTACATTTACGAGTCACAGGGTCACTACGGTAGGCTAGTGTGTTCAACTTTACAGAGTTGCCAGAGGTCAAGTAATAGTGTTACCTTTACTGGTTGATGGTCTGTGGTTATGTGTAAGTTCTCAGAATAATCTTCTGCAGTAAGCATTTACCTACTACGAATGTCTGGTAAACTGCCGTAGCAGTGCGCAGTTTCTTTTTTCACACAGTAAAAAGCTGTTAAGATGACGTGCTAAGCTTTTAATGCCTTTAGAGACTAGGTCACGAGTTTTGTATAAATATTTTTGTTATGTCATTTTTGGTCTCACTGCAGGGCAAACGCCTCTCTTTTATCCCATAAACAAATATATGCAACAAAACTGTTTATGTGCAGCTTTGCCTTTCATATGTAATAGGTATCTTTTAAAAATGTAAACAAACCACTAGTTTTCGTAAGCACTACATATTGTAAATTTTTGGTCCGGAATTTTTGGTTTGAGATGAGCAACCGACGACGCGAGCTCCGTCTCTGCTCACCATGATTAAGCTCTACGAATCGGAGCGAAACCTGGTCGGGCTCGTCCCATAAAAAGCCAAGTAAGTTGATCCGGACCAAAAATGTGAAATTTTTATAGTAAAAATGTTTATTTATTTATTATTATTATATTATAATGTACAATTAATCAGTTGAGTTGTGACCTTAAAAGGAACAAATAAAAATGATGAGTCGGTCGGTCCACATAAAATTCTACAGGTTAAACTAAGTTTACAATGCAGAATTATAGATTAACCACCAACGAGTGAACGAGACCAGGATGTGATTAAATTTATTTTATAACTTCACAGTTCTCCTATACTGTCGAAATGTTTGAAACTCAAAAACGTAATTCAGAACTGGAAAATCGGACAACTTTTCGTATGTCCAAAATATCTCAGCTACACAGAAGGCGATCTGTGCAGTCACACAGTAGATGTAATCAGTTTTTGTAAAGACTGTGGGGGCGTCAACTTAATTTTATTCAAAAACAAGCACCATAAATCAGTCTGGAGTCTGTGTCATCGTCGCCGGTCAGTTCGACAGATAAGAGCAAACAGAAGCTTTCGGCACAGATTGTTCCTCTTTCGGCTTCTTTCAGCAACGTTTATTTATTAATCCTAATTGAATTTGTTTGTTCAACTTGCGTAGCGCTTTATGGGTCTACTCATAAATCAGTCTGGAATACATCATCATAAAAAACTTCTTATAAAGCTCACCATTTAAGCAGATGGCTATTGCTTTATGTTAGTACGGAAACTATAGACGCCGAAAAATTTTTATCTACATTTGGGAGTCCATTAATGAAATGAGGACTGAAGATGAAACTGAGACAAAATCTTTTCGCCTTCGTGATTGGCTTATCATTCGGTATGATCAATCTGTACGCTGCACACTCCCTTTTCGCACCTTTTTGACAGGTTGCTTGTAATGAGTTGGTGTAATTTTGTTACAAAGTTTAAAGTTGCAAATAACAACGTGATATTTTGAAGAAAACCATTTTTTATTCACAGATTTTTTTCAACGCGATTTTACTTACTCCAAAAACGCCGGAATAATGACCAAAAGAGACACTGCATCACGATATCGCTATCTCTTTCGGCCATTACTTTGAAACCTTAAAAAAATGCTCTCATGTAACGTAAGGGCTCCGAAATAACACGTTGTTCTTGCAAGTGTGCAAATTATTAGCAGTAGAAATTGAGAGTACCCAAACCGCATCTATATTCTATTTATATTATAAAATGCATTACCGCATCGTATTTGTTTTATATCACAAATTAAGCAAACAACAGAAACATCGTAAAAGTAATTTTAAACTTTATTCATTTGTACTGTTGAAACAAATGAAACGAATCGATGATGGATTATTTAAATGTTCTGAGTACGCCTTCAGTTGTCTGCTACCGATTGCTGCATCAATTGTTTGCTAAGGAGAGAAAATTAATATGCCTCGAAGGTTGCTATACTACCTAAAGATATATCTCGTTAACGTCCGGTTGAGATGTCGAAGCAAAAGTGAGAGTTGCTTCAATTAGAGATGGGCTGGATTAGATATGGGTAATTATTACTTAGCTCAGTATGCTGTATAACTATGTTGTGCGAGGTTCTATTAAGGGCAGATAATTAACATGAAATCACACAAGAAAGTACTCTGTTTTATTAACGATACTTTAATAGGGTTCTGTGTAACTTGCTTAGCTATTAACGTAATATTGCTTTGATTAAATGAACCTATAAGAGTACTTTCAGTCTGTGCACTCTGGACGCTACGAGTATTTACGCTACTTGCATTACAACTGTACCTATTTGTTTAAGGTTTATTTAAGAATTCAGACGAATTATGATTTATTTTTCTGAGAGGCTTCAACAAGGCGGTTTCTGATTTGAGAATTTTCAGTAAGTAAATACTTAACTCTTGTGCCGTCTCATCAGATTTCTCAGAAAAGAGCGTGACAGAACATTACTTACAACATTCATTCATTGTAAAGCACAAAGATGTTTTTCTTAACGGTTAGCGAGTGATATTGCAACCACAAATCACAAATGTGAACTCAGAACTTAGAAACTAAATTCATGACTTCAATTTTGGCGGAATTTGGAGCACAATAACGCCAGGAGTACGGAATAAAAAATCCACAAGAAAAGACGTCTCGGCAGATTCGTGTCGAACGTAACGGATATGGTGACAAGGGCCGTGTCGTCAGCCCATGGCGACACCGAAGGAAGCGAAAGCGAATCAATCGCCGCCTTTATCAATGCCCCGCGTGACCGAGGCCATTGTTAGGAAAGGGAAAATGGGACAGACGACCCACGAAAAATGGAAGAATAGAGTCGGCGGCGGTGCGCTTCGTTGGCAAATGCTTTTTTTCGGTTTTTTTCTGCAATCGCCCTCCGTGACGCACCGCGTCGCGTGCTACTTTAGGCACTCACGATGTTTGGGAGACTATTCTCAAAGCCATCAAGAGAGAATAAAATCTTTCGGATGACGTTTCCGGATCGTGTCGAAATAATTTTCAGGAGCTGAAAATGATTTCCAATTAGGAGTGTTTATTAAATTCAGACAGCGCATGAACTTAGAAGCTTTTACCGTTTGTAATTGGTTTAAATGAGCGTGTCACGCGGTGGCCTGCGCCAGCCGAGGCGAGGCTCGTTTGAGTGGCAGACGGTAGTTGATTTATGTTGCGCCGCAAAACCTATTTAGATTACTCGATTTTAACTCCAAGCTGGAATAGAAATCGCGATGAGTTGAAATCGCCTCGGGCCTCAAATGATGCCGGTATTTATTACTTAGGCCATTAATTCGAAAATTACTAACGACTGTTCGACTCCTGCATACAAATAGGTTTAGCTACTCGTATATTACCCCAAACATACGTTAGAGCGGTTCTAAATACCGGCCCGGGATAGTTTAGCGGCTATTTCAGCACGTGCCTTAATAATGGCGAGTATCCATCAGGCGAACAACATTTTACCTCGGCAAGTGGAGTATTTCTGACATAAAGATAAGCAGCTTGAACTCGAGACCTTTTCGATCTAGCATTTTACCATTGCGCCACTGTGAAGTTGTGGATCGCTGGTGGCGTGTGCGGCGGCCAGTTTTATTTATATTCGCTGTAGTGCGGGAGCGATCACGACTCGAGTAATTGATGCTCTAGCCGCCGCGCGTGCCGGCACCGTTCGCACTAGCGTCGGTTCACGAAGGCTCGCCCGCCGCTACGCTGCCGCCAAAACCTCGAACAATGATAAATGAGAATGGTTGACCAAAAAGGGACCTCAAGGGAAAATAATTGATTTCAAGAAAATATTATCGCGTTTGAAGTTTCGTGTTTCTATAGGTATCGACTCGTGCTCGGCTCACAAAAAAACAATAAAAAAATAACTTCGGCACCTAAAAATATTCTGGTTGGACCAAAACAAAGCTAAAATACCACAGATTAAAAAAATCAAATAAAAAACATAACGGTTTCCAATCGCTCCAGGTCCCTTTTTGGTCAACCACTCACATATAATGATAAATGGTCTAGCTTCACATATTGAACTTTGGTCCACTCTTACAGTTAAGGCGTAGAGGTAAATTTCAAATTATTCTGACAAATGATCGGATGTCTGTCTCGAGGGTTTAGCAGTAACACGTTAGCTTACCAAAACAGGGCGTAGATTCTGGTAATGCATTGTAGTACTATGACAACTGCATGAACATGGCGATTTAGTTTCACACCCGCTTCAAATCAACGCGCACAATCAGTGATTGCATTCGCAACTCTAGGCGTCAATGGAATTTAAAAACGTGTCACTTGAGACGAGTTGAGAGACGAGGTAAGACTTGTGTGGATGTAATTTATATCAGCCACTCTCCATCGTCGGTTGTCTGGAAGGAATTGCTTGAGCAATCAGGCCACCGTATCTTTGTAAATGTTTTGGGTGTGTTTTTCCTGGTACAATAAAGAATATTCTTATCTTATCTTATTTAAGTATAATGTAATTTTTAATTATTTCAAGATTGACCCCATTCTGTGTAGAATTCTATAGGTATAATTTTATTTAGCGTATCCAATAAAGACGCTTAATTTTACCTTCAACGGAATTCATTGAATCTTCTGGTAAAGTATTGTTTTATATCAGTACTATATTTCATTGAGTCTTTCGGTACAATGAGTAGCGCTTTGTGAAGCGCAACGACAACCGCTGCGCGTGCGCAGGCCGCGGCCGCCGTTACATCTCGACACCATTCTTGTTACGGACACTTTAGAAAGACCTACCCCACTGTTGGGCCGTTTGAAGAGAGAAAGAACTCATCATGCGCAAAACTTGGAAGCTAGGTCCGTTGTCAAGAGGGGAGCTTTAAATTTAAAGGCATTGAAATTGAATTGGTGTATTTACGGCTTTATGACAGCACGCCTCAAGACCTGCATCCACACGTATCTTTTCCACATGTAATAATATCTATTATCTAACTACATTTGGAAAAGATTCGTGTCGATGCGGGTCTTGAGGCGTGCTGTCATACAGCCATAAATACACCAATTTAATTCCAATATCTTTAAATTTAAAGCTCCCCTCTTGACAACGTAATAACAAATATTTGAATGAGAAACGTTTGTTACTTATTTTTCTCAAGAACCATATTGCGAAAGAAAGAATGTTGATTTACTTTATGCTAAATAAAAATTAAAAAAATCTTTCTGAAGCGGTACGAAAAAAGATGACTCGCGAATGGCTTTATTTTGGGTTCTTCACCAACTGGACACAAATGACTGGACACACCTGTGTCTAGTTGGTTAAACTCAAATTAGTATCATTTATTCTTTCGTCATCTGGACACACAAAGATTTTTATGCGTGTCCAGATGGTGAAAGCTAAAATAATAATTTTTATGGTTTCACCAACTGGACACACTCTGTTTTTTTGCAGAGAAGGGTACAGTCAGGTTAACAATCGTCTCGCTCATGGTATTATTGATCACTAACTGTGGTCGTGATCATAGTGTTCATACTCATAGTTTTTTTCTTACTATAGGACCTTCATCATAAGTTTTATTCCCTGAATCTCGATTCCCATCATGTCGCTTTGCGTTTTACTTCAATGCCCAGTACTTCGCTCCTTGCTTCACAGTGGTTTCCAGTACGCCCCGTCGCACTTATGGTATAGTCCAGAGCAGTCAAAAGTACTAGGCTAACAAAAGTTAGTAGGTAGTAGTAGTAAACAACCCTAAGCGACACCATGAACTAAGCATGTTTTCCATGAGATTTTATTTTAGCCGCAATCTCTTACATTCTTCTGCTACCCTAGTAATGTTGTACTATTTACTGTAAAATTACCCGTTTCCAGCGGTGGAACGTTTGATGGAGGATGATGATTGTGACCGAAAACATTCTGCGCATGACTGTACTTCGGCATAAATTCGGGTAAAATTCGAATGTGTGTCCAGTTAAAGAAAACATTAAAATGATTTAAATACGTTTCACCATCTGGACACGCGTAAAAATCGTGGTGTGTCCAGATGACGAAAGAATAAATGATAGTAATTTGAGTTTAACCACCTCGACACAGGTGTGTCCAGTCATGTGTGTCCGGTTGGTGAATAACCCTTATTTTAGGGCTGTTAAGAAATATTATTGTTTGATGCTAAGATGCATCTCAACATAGCCTGAAAATGTCAAATAGAAAAAAAGTTTTATTGTCTTACCTCCCAACAACAGACCTATAGCTGGCATTTGGCGAAGGCAGCGCTTCGCGAAGAGCACCGACTGCAGGCTCACGATCACTAATAGGCGGGCTTGTTACAAAAAGTAGCTTCTCGGAATGACCATTGACGGTGATTGAATGCCCGGTATGTGTCTATCGGGAAACGTTTTACCGATTGTCTATAATGAGCCCGATATTTCGCTGAAGTCTCGCGCCGATCTGTCATCTCGGCTCCCTCGATTCTTAGGGTCTTAGCCAATACTCTCTTGCTGAAAGGAGACTTTTGCCTTGTAGTGGCTTGCGATGTTTATGCGAATATTTACCAGTTGTTTTATGTCTGGTTGTTTTTCTTGCTCTTTTCTTCTGTTTCTTTTGAACAGATGCTCAGGTAGCAAAGTAAGGACTGCATAATTTTCTGGTCACCTTATTGAGGTCAAAATTTATTTAAAAACATGACTTATTTCAGCGTAAATTAGAGTAGTGCGCCCCTTTTTCTCAACTGAAAAAAGTACAAAATTACTTTTCAGTAAACTCTACTGACTGTAATCAAAAGTACTTACTTTTGTGTACATGATTCAGTTTTTAATGCAAAATTAAAGCTAAAAAAAAAATCTATTTAACTTTTTTTTTACGTAGCCTCAATTATGCCCCACTGCTTTGCAAAGGCCTCCCCCCCAACTTAGACTACTATAAATACTATAAAAAAAATGCTACATAAAAAAGTTTGTTCGGTAAAATATGATGGAGTTATTTGATTCCTTATTTTCATCTGTCTGTATGTATGTTTTTTTCTTTCTCTTAATTAGTATTGAAATAACACTTTTCTTAATTAAATTTTACTTAAGAAGAATGTCGTGACGCTCCAGGCTTTCAAAGTATTAGCCTGTAAAAGGAATTAAAGTCTAACTTTAAAATATCATAATAATTATTCTTACGAACAAATCTCATAGTTTCTGGATAAGCCGAACTGGTTTATCATGTTTTTTTTTTTAAATGAAAATTCAAACTTTTCTAATTGCGTAATGGAATCTCGACGTATATGAAAAAGCCCAACCGATCTCCGGCCCCTTTGATTGTCGGTATCTGCCACCAAAGCAGCTTGTTGAACTTTCGCGTAAATGGAAGTAAAAGTCCCGACCGATTTCGGTAAATTGTGTATTAAGCAAATCGATAAAATAGTAAATCGACGATGCTTTTTTTGTTTTCGAACATTTTCCGCGTGAGTGCTATTAGGCATAACCATTACAAATTTCGTGAGTTTCAATACAACTGAAGCGTACACAACTAGACTTTACGCCTATAGACTTAAGGTCGATAGATTTTTTCATATTGCACATGTACTATAAGTCGGTAGCTCACGTAACTCCGTCGATTGTTTGTCAAACGTGACGAGTCAGTAATTTTACTCGTAATAACACAATTTAGTTTCTATTATAATGTACGGGAGGCCTAAATGTTTATTGTACTTTGTCTGTCTGCCACTAAATGGAAAGTAAGTGAAAATAAGTGGCAATTTTAAAGGCGGTAGGCCCAATCAAGAGGAAACCATACTTAGTTTTAGTTGTAAAAAGTAACGCGATAATTTTATAGAAAGTCGCAATCACATATGCAATTAAATATCGGGCCTACTCACAATTTGATATAATATAATAATATTTGGTATAAATATAATATAATTATGGTTACAGAAACTAGGGCTTAAGTAGGTACTTTACAGAAAACCTTTTGTTAGAATTTTTGGGATTGTTTTTTTATTATTGTTGGTCAATTTTTTAGAGATGGAACTATACTAGGTATCTGGTATATAAACCACCTGCAAAAGTAGAGTAAGATCGTTCGATCGCGAGTCGATAATTATTATGCATTTAATTCCCAATGCAGACTCTCGTAACAAAGACATAAAAGCACTTTGCAGAACGCGTTGGATAGGACGAGTCCGGTCGCGGTTGCAAGTGCACTACATAAAGTTGGGTGCATTCCTGAATGATCAACTACATTGTAAAGATGTTCGATTTTACAATAAGTTAGTGGACATTTAAACAGTTATTCATATTTGAAGTTACATAAGTTAAAATAAATAATAATTAAAAGTATTAATTATTTTATCGTGAGTGAGCGACATTATTAGCCAAGAGTCACCTTTTCAGCAGATTAATTATTATTGTGGTCTAATGTATAAACTTAGTGTTTTTCGAGTTCAAGTCACGAATTAAAGAAAGGTGGTTCTTTTTTTAAATTTTGTAATTGATTTGACATGACATGTCCTGTAAAATAAGTAGGGGTTGAAATTTATTCAATTTTAAATTAGAAACGAAACTAAAATCGATGTTTTTACATTTTGGTTGGTGTGATTTACCACAATGAAAACCCCGGGCTTTGGCAACTGAAGAATAAATTTTAAAACGTAGAATTGAGTGGATCGTATAGGAATAAGACAAAGTCATAACTGTTGTTCCAAGCAGTTTGTTCAGTTTTCATCTCGACTTTTACTGATATGCTTTGATAATTGGTGCATCGTAAGTGTCAATTTTATTATACACAGATATGTCTATTGTACGGCTACTCGATAAAAGTAAGAATAACTAACTGTGGCCATAATATAATGGACGTTTTCATAGTGGTGAAGTTTACCGTTGTTATAAAAAGAAGGTGTATATTTTATGTTTTGACTGAAATAGTTAAGTAGAGACTTGTAATGACTGCATAGTTGCTGGCACAAGTATTTTGTTTGGTTTTTATATTACAAAACTGTTACTTATTTGGCAAATGTTAAAGCCTAGATCTGATATTAAAATTGGAAATTGTCATACACAAATACCTACATCATCATCATACCCATCATGTCCTAGGCATACATAGGCAATACTCCAACACGGGAGCCAAGTCCGGATTGGCGGAGGCTTGTAAGTCTAGTTGCTGGTCTTACTGTCAGAAGTTTTCAAGTCGCCCCTAAGGCCTCTGACGTGGCTTAACGACTGTCATCTGTCGACGGCAGCCGGCACCAACTGCTTAACGTACCTTGCGAAGCACGAAAATACATATAAGCAGCAAATATTCGTCTCAATGCAAACAAGCCTTGGAAAGCGGAATGTCGAATGAAAAGGTCGTGAGTTCGATTTTCACTGGGGGAAGCCGTATATTTGTACTAATGGCCTCAGTATGGGGATTATTATTATTATAAAGATCAATAATTAATCTTGCGTATAGTAAATTAACTAATGGCAAAGAAATGACAATAGCACATCTACTACCTAAGTAGAACATTGCTCTTGCAAATTTTATTGCCACAAAACTGTCATTAGCCTCTACGAAACATGTATCTTTATGATCATCTTCCGATCACCATTAACTGTCAAAAGCCGCGTCTTCTGATCGTGTTTTTTACTAAGCATTGCACAAAATGGCTATAAAAGATAACTGTTACTGTATAGAAATGTCTTCGGTTGTGTAGTCTTTACCAAACTTGCACAAAAATCTTTGAATTTTGTTTGGAGAAATTGTTTGTCAGTTGATTCCTTAACGTTTGCAAAACAATGCAACACTGTATTACCAGTTAGTCTTTGTTGTGACCGTCATAAATTGAAACATAAATGAATGAAATTCAAACTTATTTTATTGTGTGGGATGAAACATAGACGATAATTATGGCGATGTCAGCCATTTTATTTTCTTTATTGTCGTTTCCGGAATTATTTTTTTATTATTTTATATTATAAATATATTCTATTTATCTATCTATCTATATTTTACGCAGCACTCGAAAAGATAGAAGCCAAGTGCGAATCCGATTCCCACACTGAGGGTTCCATACTAGGCGTTTTTCCAGGTTTTTCCCGAATTTCAAGGACTATTTTTTTCTTTCGTTTTGATTGCAAATGAATAGTTTTGCAGCCATATTATGTAGTTCTAGATTAACGGAAAGTAACCTTTAATTTTTTTCCCTTGAATGTACAAACATACGTTTTCTTTCCGGCATAAACGTCCATATCTTTTTTAGGTTAATTTAGTAAATTGATTTTCTCTTAGCTTTAAGAGACCGCAGACTTGAGTGAATGTGTTTTTATTACAACTCCATACGCCCACAAGCTCGCTGGTAGCCTGGGCTGCCGGAGTGATCTTAAACGATCACTAAGGTCAAGCAACACACGGCGCATTCAGTCCATGGATGGGTCATCGTCTATGACTAGCGCTGGTGGCATTTTCCCGAGTGGTTCCGTGCTTCGTAAGGCACGGTCAGAGGCCTTAGGGCGGCTTGAAAACCTCTGACAGTAAGACCAGCCACCAGTCTTACAAACCTCTACCAATCCGGACTTGGCCCCCGCGGTGGAGTATGGCCTATACCTTCCTCAGGGAAGAGAGCCGTGCCCCTTGGTGGGGACATAATGGGTTGATGATGATACGCCAACAAGATAAAGGGTTTTGACAGACAGACGGACGAACTGAACTGCCTACCATGCGAGAGGTCCCGGGTTCGAATCCCGCCTGGGGACAAAAAAAAAGAAACCCAGGTCTTGGATGTTTACATGTTTGTAACATCGCTGTTTCTAGTTCCCACGACACAGGGTATCCAAGTGTGGGGCCAGAAGCGATGTTTGTCCCCGTATGTAAATGTTATGTTGTGTTATGTTGATGGACCTACGGACGGATCGACAGCAAAGTGATCTTATAAGGGTTTCGTATTTTCCTATTAAAGTTAGGAACCCCTAAAACAATCCAGATAAGGCTTTTCCTCTTATTTTCTTCTTCACCACTTCCAAAAAACCACACACAAATATAAAATGTAGTTACAAATACCTTGAACTTTTTTGGTTTTTAAATACTACCATTGTACTGTCATACTAATATTATAAAGACGAAAGTTTGTGAGTGTGTGAGTGTGTATGTTTGTTACTTCTTCACGTCTGGCTGGAGCGTTTTTGATAAAATTTGGTGCGGAGTTAATTGACACCCTGGATTAACACGTAGGCTACGTTTTACAGCGAGAAAATATCTTATTCCCATGGGAAAATCGATGAAAATGAATTCGCGGATAATGTATGAGGATAGTTATTATTTTTACTGTTAATACTGAATTTATTTTTTAATAACCTGCAGGTAATACCGCGGGGCACAGCTAGTTAGATATAATGTTAACATCAGATTACAGAAAAATAAAAAGTTCAAAATACAATTAAATTTGATATGTTTTCTATCCTACGAGCTGTACTTAACCAAAACTCATTTGCTTAACATTATCGTCTCTCCCAAAACCTCACTTCCTACTTTATACAGAAGAAGAGCACTCTTGTTTAAATAAGTTGTTGTCAAGTACATTTACTAGACATTCGAACGAAAACGGCGCTTATAGGCTATAAAATTGATAATCGCAGCTTCTGGGTTATTAAACGAGTTCATAACGCTCGTGTCATCAGTACCTACACTTGTGTTTATAGAGAAGTTGCAGTACGTCTACCACACACTGCAGAAACTTTTACATCGAGTAAATGAATATTTCTGAGACAAAATGTGAGTGGTTGACCAAAAAGGTACCTCAAGGGAAAATAATTGATTTCGAGAAAATTGCGTTTGAAGTTTCGTGTTTATACAGGTTTTGACTCGTGTTCGGCTCACAAAAAAAATCATAAAAAAATAAGGACGGCACATAAAAATATTCTGGTCAGACCAAAACAAAGCTAAAATACCAATTAAAATTAAAATAAAGTATTTAAAATTAAAATAAAAAAAATAACGATTTCCAATCCCTCCAGGTCCCTTTTTGGTCAACCACTCACAAATTGTTAGAACGAAGGTTTTCCTTCGAAGTCTATCATTAATATTTTTTATTGTATTATGATAAGTGAGAAAAATAAAAACATATCTACAATTTGTTACAGAGACAAACTTATATCATACATCTCTTCGTTTTTGTTTATAACATTTAACTTTGCAAGAAATTACATCATTGAATTTATTACCTAGTTATTTTTGTAATGGATAAAAATAGAACACATTTTTTGATTACATTATTCAACTTACATGGTAAAATGCGTTATTGCCTGCATGCACAAAATATTACGTACGGCTTAGCGTATTGACTACAATCAGGTTAAAGTAGGATTTTTGTTGAAGTAAACACAAAAAAGCAAGATTGTAATGAACGTGACGTAAATGAACTCACGCGACTATGCAGTTGAAGCAAGAGGGATTTTATCAGGATCGTGAAAGGTGGCAAACCCTCATCTCTGCCTATCAGTTCGGGTTACATGCATCAGTTTATGTATGTGTGTATTTTAATGAGCTGTAGAACTTAGTGTCATCTAAATTTCTGGGTTATTAATTTTTTTCTAGTAAAAAAAGCAGCGTAAGCTTAACAAAACATATAAATTGAAGCTAAATCTTTTGTGAGCTAATTGTATATTCTTTTGTAAGTAACAGTAGGCATCCAATTTTACTATAAGTCTTTGTTCACATTTTGTGTTTTTTTCCGGTGTGTAATCAAGAATATTCTTAGCTGATCTTGAAAAAAGTACTTAAAAATTTCTTCGGCGACATTTTTCGGTGACTTCGTTACCTACTTCTGCTATTATACTGAAGATCATACTGCCCCTGCATAGAAATGCAGAAACATGCTCATACCTATATACTAACAGAGAAACACCACATTTACTTAAGGATGGTAAAACATCGGCTGTAGCGCCTCTATACAGTAATATTGATTCGACACAGTTCGCGCTCGTGCAGAGTCAGCCACAACCACGCACCGAGTTTATTACGACTAAAACGGTCTTGTTTCTAATCACATTTACATACGTTCTTGTTTTTATTGAAACACTTAGCTCGGCTTCCGCTAATGACTTCATTAGATATCTCGGATCGATTCATAATTATGAACGCTGCTCTATGAATTTTCACTTAAAGCATACACATGGTTCGTTTCATAAATAAGTCCAATATATTGATCTTACATCCATCTTACATCCATCCTTACATAGCAGCTTTATGTAAACTGTAATTTTAAGTGCAATATAAACAAATTAAATTAAATTCTTAGTTATTTAGGTACATTTATTTTTCAGTATCACCCACCATTGTTGGTCATATTGATGAACATCATCAACAAACCTCTTAGGCGGGTGCAGTTGTAGTGTGACAATTTTGACGTGATGTGGACTCTAAACGGCTTTATGGGCCACTCAAACGCAACGTAGCAATGTATGTGACTGTATGTAAATGTTTGTTTACAAACAATCTGTTTGTTTGTTAGTCGGCTGTACCTATCCACAGCAGGCACTGGGCACGTGTTGTCTAAAGAAATTTTAAACTCGTTTTCTTGAACTTTGGTAAGATTTGCACATTGAGATATCTTTAGCCATTGAACCCACAATACTACTCAATACGTGAGTTTCGAAAAGGTCGTTAATTATCACCCGGTATAGACTACTTGCCGATGTATGAATCAATTAACTTGTACTCCTCTACTACTGTCCGTCACTACCGAACGCCACTTCTGTCCTCAGACATGCTCATCCAGATTGTCGGTCCAGCGAGTTGGTAGGCATCCTGCTGCGTTTGCTAGCTCGTAGTCTCCATCCAAGAATCTGTGCATTCCTTCGACCACCGCTTCTTCAGTATATATTGCTCATTATGTATGTTTTGTCTATATTAAAATATTCGTTCTCGATAGACGACGCGGCGGCAGAGGACGGTTGACTTTGACTACGACAGTTATAAGTTCTTGTGATAAATAAACGCATAATCGCCTAAACATTTAATTACAATCATCGGTGTCGTTACCGGTTTTATTAATACTTATCGTACTTTTATGCTTCTAAAAGCTCTCAATTTATAGCGCCTAGTGTTTATAGAACTCACTAGGTAACCGTAACTAGGTAAATATAATGATTATTATGACATTATGTATTTTGCAGTTTTATAATGAGAGCTGTAGACTTTATTTTTGACGTCTATTTTCTAAGGTTGGAATAGATTAATACCTACTATAATAAATCTTGTCATTTATTTCGGCCATATTAATTGAACCCGACCCTCCACCAATCCGGACTTGGCCCCCGTGGTGGAGTATGGCCTATACCTTCCTCAGGAAAGAGACCCGTGCCCCTCGGTGGGGACATAATTGGTTGATGATGAATTGAACCCGACGGACGATGTGATAAAGTCATCAGAGGGTCTGTGGACGAGAATGGCAAGAGATTGCCAAAAGTGGCGTGATGAGGAAAAGTGAGCTAGTGATAAGGCAGCTTATGCTATCCGCGGCTATAGTTTTTTATGTACAATGAAGTGTTCACTATCTATCTATGTATCTAGTAGGCAAAGATGGGCTAATGAAGATGATGATACAAATGAATGGAGTAAGCATATTGATGCCATTTTGTAATTTACAAACGGATACCAGTGGGCCCAGTTCTTGTGATTGGTGCATCTGCCTACCCACTCGGGGATAACGGGCATGAGTTTATTAATTTAAATTTATTTTAAAAAAAAACGGATACCATTGAATCATTATCATCATCAGATCCGGTTATTCCTTAAAACTTATTTTTACAGGTAGTGTCCATTGCCGTATCTAACGTTGTTCAAGCACGACCGATCCCACTAATCCATACTTATATTAAAAATGATATAGGGGTTGCGAAAGTTTCATGAGTTGGATAAAAATATAGGTAAATAAATATTGCTAATGTTTAGATGAAACGTGAGGAAACCTGAATATTTGAGTTATTTACATACCGCAGCACTTGATATCGCCAAACCACGGTGGGCGTGCGCGGTGATAAAACCCATACTCTCACTTTAAGATACAGCTTGTGCTCTAGTGGGCTGCTTACAATACAATACAATATTAAAGAAATCAGCCTTGTCAAGTGAAAATTAAAACCAAACTACGTTTGCACAAGAATCGCTCCTGAGGGACTTTCGCAAGTCGAAGTAATAATAATAACTACCACCCAACAAAATCACTTGACCTGGTCCTAAACTAGGATACCCAGTGCTTTGATGAGCAGGCAAAGACATTACAAACATCGAAAAACACCTTGCATGAGGCCATTTGTACAAATGTACGGCAGCTACCAGTGGGAATTGAACCCAGAACCTCTTTCTTGAAGCGTCTGAATGCAGTTCAGTCAAATCTCGGCTTTGAGCAATTTCCGGTGACGTGAGGACTCGAAAATTGGTTTTGAGGTGCGTCAAGTACACAAGGAAGCGGTTAAATACACACCATATTTCCAATTTAGATCAAACGCAACGGTGCCTGCAATACCACATGTAAGTAGTCCCGGTATTGTTTTCAAAACCGCGAAATATTGAATCCGCGCCGGCCGCAAATGGCCGCGGCGGGCTTTCTACTCGTATCATGTTATTAGAGAATCTAGGCGAGATCCGAAGATGGTTCGCTCAGAATACAAAGTGATTCGCTAAAGCTTCAAGCGATTTCTAAACATTGGAACGCGCATTACGTCGCCGAGAACAAAGTTTTCAGCGCTCGGAAAAAACTAGTTACTAGTAGTTAGTACTTAGCTAGTAAGATAGGATAGTAAGCTTAAGCTTATAACATATCACCTATAGAAATTAAATATTCATTGATATTGAGATGCATTGGAACTAATTGCAAAAAAATTCAGCTCAGTATCACATATAATGAGAGGAAGAGAAACTATCACAACGCGATAAATATAATGTTTAATATATTTTGGGCGGTTTGGTGTAACAATTTTTCTGTATCATTTGTTTTAGACTACTCTTGCTTTAAGACTTACTTTAAGACACTCTTGAGCTAATTGGTAAGCACAAGTATTTAGGTCTGACTGTAAACCAAAACTTTAATTGGGGTCCCCCTGTCTTCAATGTGGGGACTTTGAATACATCATAATATAAAAAAAATTGAGATCCGATTTGTTGCTAAACTGACTTAAATACAAAATGCTCCGTATGAAATTGTAGGACAATTAAACATACACCCATAACTGATAGCAGACTAGCATATAGCAGAATAGCAGATCAGTTATGGGTGGTAAGTGGGCGCTCTTAAGGCGATTATCTAGAAGTATTATGTAAATGATATAATAATTTAAAAATCTTGAAAAAAAGAAGTTTTTGTCAGCAATTACTTCATCTTCTGTATTTACCTACATTTTAAGGTCCGAAATACCGCAAAAATAAGGCTTCATAAGTAAACAAGTAGTAGGCGTACAACTTATAAAATGAAAATTACTGTCATAAGTATATAATGCACTGTAAAGTAGACAAAAAACAGTTTTTCCTATGGAACCCTGCACTTGGTCAGTTTCTTATTAAAATATTATCCTTTTTTCTAATAATAAATAAGTGATTATGATTACGACTCTTCATATCATACGTCATTTTCTTATTTTATATTTCCCATCAAAGCCTTGTAAAATCGATTTCATTGAATCATATTTTGTGGTAAACAAATCAATTCACTCTCACTAAAGCCACTGCATCGCGAAAGGCAAAGTATATCAATTGGTTTTATAGTATATCGGCTCCGTTCAAACGTAACAGAGAAATCGTTCGCGTTTTCGCCAAGCGCACACGCATAACCCTTCGCTAATAAAATACTCGTCTCCCAACGAGAATTTATCGCAGTGTTTTTCTATTTATTTTGATTTAAACCTTGGTATCTATCTGGGTAGTATCTATCTAGGTACGAAAATGGTGTAAGAAAGTTCTTTTTTATTTGGCTACTTATTGAATTTCATATCTAACTCAATTAATCGATGAGGGCTTTTCAAAGCGTCATTAAAAAAAATATAGTACCGCAAATTACCAATAGATGGTGCTGACACTTGAAAACTGAAAATTGACATGACATCACTGTACTTTCTGTGGTTCCTGTCCAATTATAAAAGAAGATTTATCTATTTCCAGTAATGAATTAGCTGTCGTTTCCATCCTTGTATTTAAAGTTAGTATAACAATTTACCTTCCTACGTCTCCGCCCGCATTTAAGTAATACTAATGAAATAAATGGAAGGCAATAACATTTACAATCCTTAAAGACCCCACAGCGAGATGTCCGAAATATAGGGTGCCGGGTTGCTAAAGAGCTGAAGGTATTTCGATCCGAGTTAAACTAATCCACTGACACTGGCAACCGACATTTTCCTATGAACCATATAAAAAAAAATGCAAAACACAACCGACCGTCAGGGGTCGAAATCTGTAGTTAACGCCCTATGATCCCCTAGGAATTAAAGAAGCGAAGAAGAAGAACAGTCAAATTAGTATAGAAAGGCGATTGGAATTTTGGAGATGGAGGGTCATGGCTAGAAAGTGGGAATGGCTCGGCCAAACGTGGACAAATCCGGGAAGTAGTAAGTGAGTGAGTGAAAGTGTGAGTGTGTGAGTGAGGAGTGAGTGAGTGAGTGAGTAAGTGTGTGTGTGTGTATGTGTCTGTGTGTGAGTGCGTGTGTGAGGGAGTGAGCGAGTGAGTGAGGGAGTGAGCGAGTGAGTGAGTGAGTAAGTAAGCAAGTAAGTAAGAGTCAGGTCTAAAAGGGAATACCTCTTTTGTGGTGCCTATATTCCATCAAGAGTCGCAGAATAAAAAGGATTGCACAATCCACTGAGTCACTCAACCTCCTTCGAACTGACCGATATAATGCGAGGTAATTATTTTATCGTTTATTTAACAACGGGTTGCTATGCTTGGTATTACAATTTATAGAGTAGTTTAAGAAGTGTATACCTATCTTCATAGGTACTAGAGTTTTCGAAGAATCAGAATCAGAATCAGAATCAGAAATTTATTTCAACGTAAAGAATTTACATTCTGTTTGTTGAATGTCAATGTACATAAAATTATAATGTTAGCCGCTGCCTTAGGGCCGAATGTAGTGGAGAAAAAGGCAGCAAAAAAAACTCCACTCTGACCATCTTTTCTCAAAACATCTTAAATCTAATACAAAGTTTGGTAGGTACGAATGTCCATCAACCTAATAATGTCAAAATTCAAGACCCAGGAGTGCAATCAATACTTTGCAATGTCAAACATTATTTGATATTCGTAAACAAGTATGAAAACGCCAATGCTGCGGCCAGACACACGGACGGCACCCGTTCACGAGCATAACGCAGGCAAGAAACTATGAAGATCGGGAGAGCAAGCGAAATTTACACAGTAAAAGCATTTATACATGCTATTAGTTGAACCCGCGACCTCTGGAATATGAAGTCAGAGTTTTATCAGTGGTAGCGAGAAGTGGTAGAGCATTGGTATTTTGCCTGGCTTCGAAAACATAAGCCGAAATTAGGTAAAGTTTAAGAAATTAAAGATGGATAGATAATCCTATCAATATATTGATAAATAAATACACATATTATATTCCATCTCTTTTTATTCGATAAGTACGCCTATAGGTGTATCTCACGCAAGAGCAGATGATTAAATAATAATTTCCGAGGTATACTAGCTCTTCAGAGGTGTTTAGTTCCGTTCGACAAGTGATGTACTTGCACGCAATAGTAAAATTGGCCGAGTCATGTTTGACTACAAAATGAGACGGCAAAGCAATCATTAGACGATATCCAGATGGCTAACATGCATTTTGTCCAGGATTCACAACAGTTCTGGATAAGACTTTTTTATTTATCCAGAACTTTTGTGAATATTATGTGTTTCACTTTAGATAATGGGCTAGTTGCCCTAAAAAATGTAATTAGTCCGTCTTTTAGATTATTCAAAAATAAGGGACACGTATTTTTTTATTTGTAAATTAGACCAAAAATGACAAAACTATAGCCCATTAAAGTTACCTGTGACGTCTCGCCGTGCTGCATTTTTTAGCACGGAGTGACGTCACACGTAACTTTAATGGGCTATATCTTTGTTATTTTTTGTTTAATCGAAAAAAGAAAAAAGACGTGTCCAATATTTTTTATAATCTAAAATAGGGACTAAATAGAATTTAATTATTTTGACCCTGGAAACTACCCTATTGTGTCTAGTTTTCAATACATTCATGAGTAATTATTTGTAGGTTGTTAATTAAGTTAAAGCTGTTTTGAAAGGAATAAATGTGCAGTTTCTGTGTCAGCTTCTCCACGTAATCTATTGAATGTTTGTTTTTATTATGAATAAAAATATTTGAATTGAATTGGGCTATGCTTCCCCATAATCCTCCAATCCTCTCCTCCTTGAGTTACCCTGTTCAAAATGCCTAATAACTTTTAACGTACATATTGTACAATTATAGGTACTACATCAAAATTGAAAACTGAAGATCACAGTAATGATAAACTCTGATACTACTGAGCGTATGAAACAATTATTTTGTAATTTTGTTGATAAGGGCCGGATGGTCTATCAACGCCATGAAATTTCAGTGTTTCAAAGACGTTGTAGATGCATCGACAGTTGTAAGATGCATAAAATGCATGGCTAAAAGATTTATTGATTAACTACAGCCACAAATCTACAGGTGCATTGCTAAATATCGCTAATTGGCTAAGGCAATTTAAGCGTGACAGTATTTTAAAGGTAATGCTAACACAGAATTAGCATTTTAACAACTACGAGTTGGGCAATGTCTTTCCTTTGACTTGATTGCCGTAGTTTAGTAAGATGTAAAATTTGCAAGCAAAATTGTCTACTAACATTTTTTGAGAGAAAAATTGGTAATGTAGGTACCGAATAATTAAGAAAAAAACCTTTTAAGCAAGGTTTCCTTCTGTCCTCAAAGTATTTTTCGTACCATAGGAAGGTGTTAATCTACTGTTAACAGTGTTAGTGGTTTTTACCCAACTAACTACCATCAACGGTCAGTTAGCATACGAGAAAAAATGGCTTCATTTCTCTTGATCTCGCATTCAATTTGAGTATCATCATCATCATCATCAACCCATTATGTCCCCACCAAGGGGCACGGCTCTCTTCCCTGAGGAAGGTATAGGCCATACTCCACCGCGGGGGCCAAGTCCGGATTGGTAGAGGTTTGTAAGACTGGTGGCTGGTCTTACTGTCAGAAGTTTTCAAGCCGCCCTAAGGCCTCTGACTTGGCTTAACGACTGCCATCTATCGACGGCAGCCGGCACCAACTGCTTTGCGTGCCTTGCGAAGCACGGAACCGCTCGGAAAAATGCCACTAGCGTTAGTCATAGACGGTGACCCATCCATGGTCTGAACGCGCCGTATGTTGCTTAACCTTAGTGATCGTTTAAGATCACTCAGGCAGCCCAGGCTACGAGCGAGACAATTTGAGTATGGGTACGTAAAACTCATTAATTCCTGATTTGATGAAATATTAAAGTATCAATCAGCCACTATCCTCAGCATCAAGCTCTGACGGGGATAGGCACATATTTGTAGAGTGCTCTCTATCGGAACTCCTCGCTGGCTGAAAAAATTTAAATGGCACAAAACCATAAAATGACTGGCAGCATGAACCGGGAAGTATAAGGAAATATTTTGTTTTCTAACTTATTACCTCTCATCCAGCAGCTTACTACCTCCATGGCACTCAGCACATGTATTCGCGTGACCGTACCTCATTAAAGAGACGTGTGTCAAAATTAGTTGTCCGACCCGAAGGCGATGGAATCACCCGCGCCAGCTGAATGCAGAGGTAGAGATTGATTCACTTCACTGACCCAGATTTAGGGACACGTTTGTAAACAACTCAGGTGGACAGCCCAGTATAGATGTATAATTTTGTACAAACGCAGTCTGATGTGTATGAATTGGGAAATAATGAGATATACCTAAGTTGGACTGTTGTATTACGATGCTCTGAAATTATTTGTGGTTGTATATACCTAACGCTCTTTTAATGTTACGAAACCTGTCCAAACAAAATAGGGAATAAGGAATTAGTTCTGCCTCTTCCCGAATATTGTCTCGGAGAACGGTTTGAAGACGTGTCGATTAGATTAACTGATCAAATGTAACTATACCTCGAGAAACTACCAGTATTATAGTAAATAAATACTTTTGCTCTAAGGTAGTACATGCAGATGCATGTACTAACTGCGACCATAATCAACCTAAACGTCCCTCGTAAAACACCCCAACACGTTCTCAAGCTGCGCCAGGGAATGTCCGAGAGGCGGAAAGTCTCCCTCCCGAGCATAACGGTCATTTGTGTCATGTAACACGCGATATAAGAGCGCGGGCTGCGTGTGCAGTCCCAAGTATGGCCGAGTGTGGAAGAGGTACAGCTAGGCAAATAAATCGGTATGGGAAGAGACTGGCAGAGAGATACAAACATCAGTATCTTGCTTGTATTTGAAAATAAAACGGATTGAGCCAATCCGGACTTGGCCGCCGTGGTGGAGTATGGCCTATACCTTCCTCAGGGAAGAGACCCGTGCCCCTCAGTGGGGACATAACGGGTTGATGATGATGATGGTGGATGCAGGCAACTGAACGATTGGGAATGAAATATTCAGTGTTAATCAAGCTCGATGACCATAGGCTTAGTTGGTTGTTCGTGTGCCCTTGTGGACTTATTGAACCTAGCATAATGGTAGGTCCTACGAAAGACAAAACTTAAATGAAATCATACAAAATTGTCAATTATATTAGTGTGATGGAACATGGCCATTTGGCTAATGGGTTTGTTGCTACAATTATTATATATGGTCTTTATCTAGTCAACATCAATTGAAATATGAAAAAAAAATGCAAAACATATTTAAAAAAAATATATTGGTCAAGCACTTACGTCCTCGATAGTACCATGTTAATACTACGTACTCCTTTAGTAGCCGTACTAATCGCGATCCGACATCCCTGGAGGTCAAAGCGTGTAGGAACCGAGCGAGCACGTTTTATTATAATAAGCCGGGATAAATGTTGTTATAAACATTACCCATCGCGCCTTAGATCGTCGTCCTAGGTGACCGAAGCACAGCTCAATAATGACACTGTATTATTTTTTCTGTTTTTTGGTTCTACCCGGACGGCACATTACAGCCATAGTCTTAAAGTGTTGTGACCAAAATAAATACGCATATTTTATAAGATTACATCACAATCGATGGATATAAGAAAGAGTATTAGTATTCTACTAATAAAGCTTGCAAATCAATGATTTATTAATTATTGGTCAAACAATTTACTATCACTTTGCATTGTCTAGTATTCTGCAGTTTGTAGCTTCTATTTTCTACATGAGACGACAACTCACCCGCTCGGAGTTTTGTTTTAGTATTTAATAAATTTCGTGAGTGCTTCTTAGCAAAACTTACGACAGCCCAGCTCAAATTGCTTCGTTTAAGTCAAGTACTAAATTAATCTATGGCGTTTATGGCAACTCATAAATACAATTTATGCACGTAATTACCTCTTCACAAATGAGTATAGTAGCTGAAAGAAATATATCATTATGGCAGCTTCAGATTAGTCCACGGCCTACGGTTAGAGAAACTTTAAGACTTGCAACACCAAACGGTTAAAGCGAATTCATTATTATAAGCAAATTAATACTTCTTTTTTGCTAATCTATGGTTAGTCAGTTTTGTATATTCGTATATGACAGCGAAAGAAGCAGACTTACCTATTAGCGCTTGGATGTGAAAGCTCGGTATAATCTCATTTGCGGTAGACAGTTTGGCGGCGGTGATAGCACTCTGAAACAAGAAAATTCATCATCAGCCACCATCAACGATGGAAATGAGCTAATCTATGGAAGTTCATCATAATCACTGAATTCACTGCTGGGTGCAGGTTTGCTTGACATAGAGCCAAATTCTTCGTGAAAGTAAGCTGCGGTATATTTTTCGACATGAATGAAATCTTTCAGGTCATCATGCCTAATGCCAGCAAATAGAACCTGACTACTGGCTATTCAAAAGAAAATATCCGTCGCAAACAACTAATCAAGGAGTTGCAAATCGGAAAATTGGCGTTGCGCAAGCGTCCCCAAATATTTCATTCTTCGAGAGCATTGCGACAAAACACAAAAGCTGACTCGCAATTATTTCACGGTTGCAAAATATCAAAGAGTAACATCGTACTATCGTGATACAGTCCTTCGGCTCCAAGACAAATCAGCCATTGGAAATTAATTGCATGATCTTTGAACCGTTGCCAAATGTTGGAGAACCCCGAGTTATTTTATATAGTCCGGACTCTCTGTAATTAAATAGGTAAGTCGTGATCTATGGTCTTAGCTATTGCTTGGTATAAAGAAATGCTGTAGTCTTACTTAGCAACCACTAACAGACTGTGAGAGAGGCAACGGTTTCGTAAGTAACACGAAATCCTGCAAGGGTATTAAAAGCAAAAGCTTTTTATTTTATTATGTCGTATATTTTAAATGTTACGGAACTGCAGTTTACTTTTACTTTTTAGTTTTACTTCGTTTTCAGTCGAGAGATTTATCGGGTCCTATTAAGTCGGTTTTATAGATCGTCAATGCGTTTTATATCGCTTTAAAAATGAATCTCATAACGAATTTATAACACAATGATACTCTGTATGTAATGGGCAAATAATGAAAAATACTCGAAGTAATACACTCCTATGTAATACTCCGTTATTTTATCCGAGTCACGGTTATTCTTCCTTTTGGAAATCATATTTCCCCATTTTCAATAAACACTTTTCATAGTTATTAACTGAGAGACTACTGTAGAAGGAAACGTTATCAATTTTTAATATTTTTATGCAATCTAAAAATCAGAATAAATCCTGAACGGATCATTTTGAACTGCCTATGAAAGAAACAAAATTCGTAACCCTTTACAAAAGTGAGCTATGGAGCCGTCTGTTTGTCAGTGGACACAATCATTTATTTATATACTTAGAATCGATTAGCGGCACGCGTTTACGATGCGCGCGCGCCGACCCACTGCCTACTTTATAGGGGGCTGACTATCGAAACACTTCATTTCTACCTGCTCGAAGCAGCCACTTGACAGCGCAACTTAATTATTAAAGATCGATTTTAGAGATATCAGCGCTTTATTAATACGAATGTACTAGGTGCAAATATACATACTTGCACTTAGTGCATTCGTGATTCTTAAATATAATAAAAAGAGCATATTATTATACAGACTACATTCTGTGAAAACTTGTTATTGGCTCTTTGTCTTTGTTTCAGTTAATGTGTATGTGTTTTAGGCTGTAAGTTTTCCTAATCAAATAAAATACATTATTCATGAAATAAAAAATAGTTGCAAGTTTAAAAAAAAATCAGCAAGTCTGTGCGTAGTGAATTATAAAAAAAACTGATATAAAAAACCCTTTCAAAGTAAATGCAAAAATAGAAACCCTACGAAAAAACCTATAATTTTTTTTTATAAAAAAAATATATTTCATAATTTAGCTCTACAGATCTACAGAAATTAAACTCAATTAGTTTATACCGATAGGAAGCATGACAATTTAATTACGAGTATCAAACACAGACGGCGCAGGATATTTGAATCTTTAAAGGTTATCGCACATTTGTCAGCACCGTAAGCGCCGCACGCGCCACACGCGCCGTATTTTAAAATTGGGTCGCATATTTGTCAGCAACGTACGCGCCGAACGCGCCACATTTCTGTGTGTTGCCAACAATTTTTGCAGTTTTTCTTGCCTCTCGTGTGAAACGGTGCGGTGACTTTGTGCGATGGAAGAAATTGTTGTAATAGCTTGCTTATTGGCAGAAGAAGAAAAAAATGAAATTCCAAGAAAAAAAGACTCTGGATTCACAACATTAATTCAAAAAGGAACTTATATGGAGCATATTCAGCTCTTCGGATTCAAATGAGGCAACACTGAGTGGCAGCACGCGCCGCACGCGCCGTACGCGCCGCATTATATGACGTCATCAGAATGCTTCCTTCGGAGTTCGGATGCCTACAGTATTTTACGAAATGCGGCGCGTACGGTGCGGATAAATATGCGAGATTTCATATCATTGCATACAACGAATTCTAAAATGCGGCGCGTTCGGCGCATGCGGCGCGTACGTTACTGACAAATGTGCGACCAACTTAAATTATCAATATCTTGGAAACTCGGTCCAAATTATCCCGATTCAATCTAGATCAAAGGTGTAAAAATAATAACAAAAAAAAATACAAAAATGCCATTTGAAGTAAAAACTTATTTTGTTTCGGTTTTTCTGTCAGTTTTTTTATTTTTTATTGTATTAAGGGTCATTAATTTCAATTACACCCAGATTGCGAACACCGTTATGATAGTCTCAGAAAAATAGATATAAATAAAAAAATACAATTGCTTTAGAGAATGATACACACAGGGCTAAGGTGCTGTTTCGCTTTGCAAGAAATGGGAAAAGACACAAAAAAAAGGAGCAGAACTTCAGGATTCATTACTATTTAAGTTAATTTTCTTTTACATTCATTCAACAGTTATACCGTTTCATGATTGAATAATAATATTAATAAAAATGCAGCTTTAACTTTAGACCTTCTTTCAGACTGATTATAAACATTCATGCCTACGGGTAAGTGGCAAAATAATTTCAAGTGATGAGGTGTGAACATATTGACGCGGAGTTGCACCGCGCGGAGTTGAGGCATTCAGGATTCCCCACGATCCTTCAGGATGTACGGTTGATTGGGTGAATCAGAATCAAATTTGTAATGAGCCGTTTTCAGAAGAACTAAAAAAAAAAATATGGGGGCTGTCTAACGAATGCAATTTTGGACCTCAGCCCAATAGCCATGTGTGATACATCATAAAATAGGTCTCAGCAAGCTGAACAAAAGTTACTATGACGCCAACAGCCAAATGTTTGTCCTTTCGGAGTTATATTGTATTGAAAAAAAACTAACATTTTCAATAAAATATAACTCCGAAACGACAAACATTTGGCTGTTGGCGTCATAGTAACTTTTATTCAGCTTGCTGAGACCTATTTTATGATGTATCACATATGGCTATTGGGCTGAGGTCCAAAATTGCATTCCTTTGACAGCCCCCATATTTTTTTTTAGTTCTTCTGAAAACGGCTCATTGTTTGTGGAACCCCAATAGCGCGAGTAGATACTACTCGCACTTGTCCGGCTTTTCACCATTATAAGACAAGAAACAAAATAGCCAATTACCATACTCGATGACTATAGGTTTCATAATAACAAACGATGATACGTAGACAGACGTTGTGAAAGAAGATTGATGTTTTCATACCACTTGTCATGAGTGGATCGGGCGTACGCGTACGCCAGAAACAAAGGCGAAAGAAACAATTTGTGGGTGCCATTAGAAGCGAAACCAGTGGTTTTCAAATAGGGCGAAAAATTTAACAACCTGCCGTATATAATATGATAAGTGAAGGTTCCATTGAATATGTAAACATACATACATAGGTCATGCCTGTATCACAGAGGGGTAGGCAGAGACCAGGGACTGCCACCTGCCACGATCCTGACAAATCACTTTCGCTTCATCGACATTCATTAGTCGTTGCCTGCACGCACGTGAATATGTAATATAAATTAAATTATAATTTTAAAGGACTGTTTCTACAAAACTTTTTAAGTGAGACCTGTTATGAAATATATTTTTCTTCATTTAGAAACGTAACCATGAATACATAACTTTGTAAGTGAACAACGATATAACATACATATATAGTTATTGTTTTCAAAATAATAAAACAATAGAAACAAAAACCAGTACAAGTAGCAAGATACCGTACCGTACCGTACCGTAGAACGCGGTACTTAGTTGCGAGTTTGCGACAGAGGAAAACAATAAGTTATGAACATTATGAACAAATATAGTTTTATTGCCTTAACTTTAAGAAATTAGTGGCCAAAGGTTGAGAATCTCAGTCGGTGCACTATTGAAACAAACTAGTCCACGCGCCCATCGTTACTCCGCACAATGGGCGACTGATTCCTGCGGCGATGGTACCTTATCGCTGTCACTTCTAGCTACCTATTTGATATACGAACATTATGCACTAAGAGATCACCATTCTTTAATAGTGTTGCTGTTAATCGTCACTCAAGATTGATGCGACAAAGTTGCCCAATTGTTCGAAATACTGGATGAAGGTCGATGCGTGATGTATGGATGTATTTTGGCACATGTACTATCTGTCTAATAGATCATTGGTTGGTGTGCGAGTCTTTCAACTTGAAAAAAAAACTCAAATATATATTTTTTAATTAATTCAATTCAAATGTTTATTTGTGAAATATAACAACATACCGTTCTACTCACTAAAAGTAATTAAGATTCTTAACATTTTTTTTCAGCTATAGTGAAGTTGATCCTTAATTGGTGGATTTGAAAATAGACGATTTTTTTTACTGAGAGGGTCTCTCTCTTTCTTGTAACTTAGTTTTATTCGTTTGCTTAAGTTTACTTTTGTCATGTTTTTCCACTGGTTTGTGAATTAATAATTTGATTATATATCTAAATACATCTCCTTTTTAGAAAATAAGATGAAATAGAATTTTACTTGTTGAACATTTTAATTTAAGAACGGATGGTTTGTATTCGGAGATTCATAATTTTAATCAATATACCAAATTCAATGTGTTATTGAAATAACGTCAAGCCAGTAAATCTTAACCAAAACCGACAACTAAACCACTTTCAAGAAACAAAGAAAAGGAAAAAACATTTATTTGCAATGAAAATGTGTAGAGCAGCTGAGAATAGAAAGCTCTTTGAAAAGCATACAAATGTAAAAGCTAACATTTATTATGAACTTCTTACAATCTTGAATTTTGTCGCGATTGATTTATTTAATTTTGAATTCTTATGCATGCTTAGATTCTGTCCTTTGTTAGTGTTCAAATAACTATTCGAAGTTGTAGTTTAGTAGTTTTGATTAAGTTATGTAAAATAATAATAAAATTACCGATTCCATGGTAAGAACCGATCTCAGAGGCAAGCAAAATGGAATTAATCGTTCATTGCCCGTCGCTAAGTATAGCGGCCCTTAACTTTTTATTGCAAAAGTGAAAGCTTTAGCGACAGTGCGCAAGTGGGAGCGATACTCTCCAAGTCTTAGCAACGAGAGCAAGTAGCGTACTCGAGATCGATATTCACACTACACATTTATTCAAGTCAAGATAAACTCTTTTAAACATTTCCAATCGATATTTCGAATCACTCGTAGCCCGGCAGCCTAAGTGATCTTAAACGATCACCGTCTATGACTAACGCTTGTGGAATTTTCGAGTGGTTTCGTGCTTCGCAAGGCACGTTAAGCAGTTGGTGCCGGTTGCCGTCGATAGATGGCAGTCGTTAAGCCAAGTCAGAGGCCTTAAGGCGGCTTGAAAACATCTGACGTAAGACCAGCCACTTACAACCCTCCACCAATCTGGAATAGGCCCCCGTGGTGGACTATGGCCTATATCTTCCTCAGGGAAGAGACCCGTGCCCCTCGGTGGGGACATAATGGGTTGATGATGAAACATTTCTAAACGCTTAAGCAATTTTTGCCGTTATTTGGCATTCCACGAAATCATATTGTTTTAGTTATCGTATCGTAATCGTATCGTAATCGTATAGTATTGTTTTTAATCGTATCGTATTGTTAAATCGTATTGTAATTTGTTTTAGGAGACAAATAAGGTAAGGTACTTTATAGTAATAGCGTGTAGGAAAATCTTTGGTCTATTGTACTTTGAACGAAAAGACATTAATTTAGGTGGTCAAATTGGAATCTGCCTCGTACTACAATCTGAAATGGAAATCCAGCTGCCTAAAAGATCAAAGAAGAGATAAAAAAGTGTGATAATTATTGATAACATTAGATTCTACAAGAAAATATCAAAATAAATATAAGATTTATGATACGCACGCACGATGATTAATCGACACCCCTAAATTTTCATTGCTGCATCAAAGCTGCTGCATTGGGGAAGCCTATACGATTTTAATTCAGAAACAAGCTTGTATTGCGTATAAATATACGCAATATTTCATACTCCGCCCCGATAGTGCGTGAGTAGAAGCCGAGAACAATAATTTGAGTCAATTGAAGCAGAGCACGATGGCAATGGCTTAATTATTGTTATTTTTTCTCTCCGGCGCGGCTTAATTGTGGCTTATATAGACTATAATCCGGCATAAGTGTAATATTCGCCTTAACGAGGCTACTCTGGTTTGAGCAAACGGCCTTGTCGGTTGCGTTACTTGAATTTTGATGTCTCAAACACGGGCGTCCGTTAGGATTAACTGGTTCGTGGGGCAGGATATGTTTTGTCGGGCAACATTATTGCGTATTTTATAAAGCTACTCGTATTCTGCAGTAACAACTGTAGGTCTCCTGAAAGTGATCTTTCTTGTACGTCTTGCCTATTAAAGCAATTATGAAGCTGAATACTATGCACTTTCAGTAAGCAACTTAATAATAACAATGTACGAGTTTATAGTCTCTTTGGTCTAGCTGTGTTACGTCTGATGGGTTCCTTACTGCCGTTGAGGGCCGCCTTACTTAAGTACAAATGACTTCAGTCTGGGTGTATTTTCCATGTTTGTGATGATCTTGACTGATTACCATAGTTTGAGACCAGGACAAGGTACTGCGTGGAATTTTTATTTAACTAACTGCAATGAAATTACCGACTTAACACAGAGATTATTCAAATAATCAATGCTTCGCCTGTTACAAAAAACGACGAACGTTTGCAGATGAAGTCGTAAAGCGAAAAAGAGTTAGGTTCCAACGTCAACATGATAAATTTAAGCTGAGGTGTACTCTACAAAGATACATTGGTACATTGGACATGTTATAATCTTGACGACCGAATAAAGTGTATTTGCATTAACATGGAGGCAAAATGAGTAAATTATATGAAGATCGATTGGACCCACAGATTGCTGGGAGTTATCATGTGCAGTTTCTCAATGCCCTTCCAATGAAAGATGATTATGCAGTTTCAGGGTTCGTGTGAACAAAAGTGAAGGGTCTCAGGCTATAAAGGTTTTTTTACAACTTTTGAAAGTGATGGCCCATTGCGCAACTTGCTCGAGTGCGAGGAAGATTTTAATGACGGGAGCGGGCCTTATTCAGGCATCTACAAGATATCAAAGCCTTCACATTAAACACGCTTTGGTTGAATTGTTGACTTTATTGTAGCTGCAGTAAGAAAGATTATAATGTACTCTTGAATTTTATATGAGCTTTTTTATGTTTGTGATCAATTTTGTTGTCATGTAAAAAGTTTCTTTTTTATAGTGACTGTTGATCACCAAGTTCTGTTTTGCAAGGGGTTACTGTTGTACAGGGTTAGGTTTTAAATGCGTAATTTCTGAGTCACCCCAATAATTAGTGTTGGTCATAGGCAACTACTTTCTTTCTATGAGTTTTTTCTTTTATGTTTAGTGCTTGAAGTATCAGGGTCACAGCCTTTGGTAAGTCATTGTCATACATGGAATAATGTCCATACTGGATACTGGTTAACATAAGATATAAGAATTTTTATTCAACCAGTGCCATTCTAAATTAAAAAGAAATCGTGTAAAGTTATATTTTTTACAGACATATTAAAATTGAGCTTAAAAATTTTCAAAGTCGCGGAACAAATGTTATAAATGACAAAGTCTAAGCGATAAATTTAAGAAATTACAAATCTTACAAATAATTCTGTATAACGAACAAGGATGAACTTAAGTGACATATTTGTAATATAAGACTTGTGCTTAAAAATAAAATAAACAAAACACCAATATTACGTGTGAAATCATTATTAGTGTCGCGACCTGCCATATGTTAAATTAATTAGAGCTAGTATTGAAATATAACCCACTTAAAAGACTATAACAAACCGATAATTTAGGCAAAAATATTTAAATATATACTGCGATGACTTAAACGATTTCAAAAAATTATAAAATCAACGAATTTTCCCATGGTATATTAGGACAAATCGAACAAACATTCAAATAAATACTAATAAAAAATTTATTTATCTATATCGTTTATTTATCTAATTTACTAACCGAGTCTGCGATTTATTTATTACACAAAATGTAAGACTATTACACTTATGGTCCACTTTCAAGTATTTTTTTGTAAATAAATCAGTCCGTTTATTGTTTATGATGATTTGGTGAACACATATTGATCAGCCACTTTAAGGACCACCAAATTCTTGCCGAGTTCAATCCTCTAACTGACAAATTCCATACAAATGGCTTTTGCAAACGTCCGGGTTCTGCTAGGATTTGGTGCGCACAATTCGGTCAGTCTAAATTCGCTATTAATGTTGGAAATCATTTATGAGTCATCAAAACTGGGGCAGTTTTCCGTCACATATTGTCGTAAGGAAGCAATTACTTGAAACTGGTATACCGAGGCGCTTTTGATGATACTTTAGTTTTGTTATTATCGTAGGAGGAAGGTCTACATAGAATTACTTACACTACTCTGTTACTGAGTACTGACGAAAATTATCATTATATATAATAATAATTGTCCTAAAGCACTTTTCTTGATTTTTTTATGAAATACATTTGACTATTTTTTTTTGTTATTTGTTTGTTTGTTTGTTTAGTTGTTTGTTTTCAGTTCATTTTCACTTTTTTTGTATTCAGCCGTAGGTCAGTGGTGTACAAGATTATTTTTGAAAGTTTGAAAGTTAGTTAATTAAGTTAAAACTGTTTTGAACAGACAAATGTAGAGTTTCTTTGTTAGCTTCTTTTCAACATAGTCTCAATTTTTTCTTTAATTATTCTTTGTATTTGTTCTATTTCTATCACCATGTGCTTGTTTTAGAGTATCGGTCTAAAGTTGTCTTAAAACAATATTGAAGATATAACTCACGATCTAGCCTGACTGTTTAAAATGCGCATGAATAATATTACGGTGTTCGTTTTGTTCTTCATTTATCATAGAGCACTCATGACATTTGAAGACATATTTACGATACGAAAACATACGATATTTAGCATAATATTTACAAATAATGTTTAAAGTCGAATTGCCTAGATATATGTAGTTGCACAAAATAATAGGAACGCACAAATATTAGTCTTGGACTTTAAAGAAACAATTTAAATACATTTATTTTTTAACTCTAACTCATGTAGAGATTTAACTGTGTCAAATTACTGCATGTAGATTACTAGACCATAGAATCATAAAAACGAAAACACTATGCGTATATTACAACACACAAAGCAATGCCATGAGAACAGCAGCGAGCAGCTATTGCATACAAAAGAGTTCAACGAGCGCGCGGAGACTTAACATTGTTGGACGAGGCAATACGCTACTTGCCTCGTATCAAATTTGACGCGATAAATGGATATTTCCTGTAGTATCTAACGTAAGAAACCGAAATATATTGACTTTGCTAAGTAAATATGCAGGATGGCTGCAAAAATTGCAAATAAAAAAATATTTTTCGCTTTTAAATCGGAACGGTGAAAACACTATCCGCCATCTTGAAAGCACTTTTGGTTGTAAACAAACATCTGTCAGTCGTGCGTGCGTAGGTTCTATTGTGATTCATACTTCTTTCGTGGCACGAACTCTACCTATGTTGAATGTCACACTTTGTTTACAAACGTAGAGGACTTCAAACCATAGACAAAAATGGCGGACCGTGTTTTTGGCTGTTTAGCAAAGCAACGTTTTAAAATATTGTTTTTGTTGCTTTTAGGTCCTCAAAAAAATATACTAAAATATGTTTTGGTCTAATGGAAGAGATATTTAGCATTTAAGACATACTTGAAAAAAGAGTCAAGTACCGGATTTGCACCGAATTACGAGGAGACACTGCTAGTTTGACAGTAGTATGTAAATTTAAGTGATAGACACATAAAATGTCAGAATTTTGACGTATGTGATTTTTTTTTTCTGTATTTGGATAAAAAAAAGTTACTTAGTCCATAATTTTTTTTGTTATTGTTAGCCTTTAATAAACCATGAATTAATAGATTTGATTTTTAAAAATAATTTTGAAAATGTAAAAAAAGAAAACGAAAAAGTAAAAAAATGGTAGAATTCATGGCCCCTTTCGGTATAGGCATCCTCCAAATGCCTCCATTTCTTTCTATCATTTGCCTTGTCAGTCCAGTCCTTTCCCGCTGTCTTCTCTATGTCGTCGTCGATTAAAGTAAAGTATTATTAGTGTTAACAACAAAATGTTACATACATACATAAGCTCATTCCTGCATGCCAGAGGGGTAGGTAAAGGCCAGAGACAGCCTTTTGCCACGATCCTGTTAAATCGACTCCTCATCGCCTCATTTATTAGTCGTTGCCTGCACGTACAAAGTGATACTATTTTTTGTATAAATAAATAGACATAATATAAGCGGACGTACACAGATATGTTATCAATAAACAAAGCAGGTTAAATGCCACAGCTACTGAGTGTACCAGAGCGGCGTCTTTTTATCGAGCGCGCCGACTGGCGCTGGTTCATAAAAAATGCGATTTCATGACCACTGCGACCGCGCTATGTATTTCACTTAGTTTATTGCAGCGCCTTGTCAAACATTACCCACTTAAGTGCGCGGGAGTGCACTTAAGAGGATTTGTACCAATTAGTACCTACTTTGGGAGTACCTTACTGTCTCAAACTTCAGCGACTCGATACTATTACACGTAAGAAATAAATAAAAGTGATCTATTCGAATGGTTTTGTTTTAATTAATTCATTGTTCGTGATTGTGGAATGGCCAATCAATCAACCTTAATTTTTTTTTTTTTATCATCAACTTATCGTGTCCTTAGACTTTACTCGTTTGGTCCAATGTAACTAGTCCACGACTCATCCCACCTTAGTCACCAACTGGTCCCACTTCCTACATCAGAGGATGTTGCTCTATTGAGGCAAATGTTAATGTGGTATTAAAATATGCTGAACCTACACGTTTGTGCAAATAAATGCAAGCACTAAACCGCTGCGGTATTACGTAAAGATTAAATTATAAACACTTTGGTATTAACTAGAAGAATATCCTAATATTAATTGTATCATTTTCATCGGTAAAGTTAACAGCTTTTTGCCTATTGAATGGTTCGAAGTAGATGAACGTGTGACCAAAGTATTAATAGTTTATTTACAAATCGACATAAAAACGTCCGATTTACCCGTGGCTCTTGCAATGATTTGCGTATTTATTGATGCCACTTTTGATATTACTTATTTTTCTATGCAAAATTGATATCGGTATTGATTATTTTTCCCATTTGGTTGTGTCATGACAGGATGTGCGGTGGAATGCCTTGGTCTTCTTTTATGTCTTGCGTAGTATTTCACATTATTATATAATTGACTTGGCCCCTGTGGTAGAGTATGGCCTATACTTTCCTCAGGGAAGAGACCTGTGCCCCTCGGTGGAGACTTAATGGGTTGATAATGATGATATAATTTACACTTAGTAGCTTTGTAGTATACTAGCTGTTGCTCGCGACTACGTCCGCGTGGGCTTTAGCTAAATAAAGTGTTTGCAAATAAGATAGGGATACTTTTAGCGCATGCGAAAGAGCTTTCATACTAACTTCGCAACCCTCTCTTACCCCCTCAAGGGATGATTTTCGAATAACTACTTTACACGTCTTTCACGACTTTCAATGAAGGACCTTCATGCTGAATTTCATTCGAATAACTTCATAAACGTCAAAGTTTCATACTAACTTTGCACCCCCTTTTTTACCCCTTTAAGGGATGATTTTCGAAAAACTATTTTACATGTATTTCATAACTTTTAATGAAGGACCTTTATATTGGATCTCATTCGTATAACTTTAAAAACGGCAAAGTTTCATTTCCCCCTTTTTCCCCCTTAAGGGATGATTTTTGAAAAACTATTTTACACGTGTTTTATAATTTTAAACGAAGAACCATCGTACCAAATTTCATTCGTATAACTTCAAAAACGGCAAAGTTTCATACTAATTTCGAACCCCCATTTTAGCCCCTTAGGGGATGAATTTTCAAAAATCCTTTCTTAATGCTCCCTTACGTTACAAAAGGAACCCCTGTGCAAAATTTCAAGTTTCTAGCCCTTATAGTTTAGGCCCTGCGTTGATATGTCAGTCAGTCAGTCAGTCAGTCAGTCAGTCAGTCAGTCAGTCAGTCAGTCAGTCAGTCAGCTTCTCCTTTTATATATCCTCGTAAGGCCCGACCTTGAAAATAACAATTGATTTTGTGATCACTTGAAGACATTGGGCCTCACGAGGATATATAGATTATCATTCAGTATTTAACTAATTGTCTCAAAAATTCAGCCAACATACCCACCCAGTTACATCAAAATTGTAAAATAAAAGGTATGTATTACAAAAAATATATTTAACTCTTTATAGACTGTCACGAACGCTAATCGTGATAAAATGTGTACTAAACATACCAATTTATGATTGTCTATATCAGTAGCATCAAACTATTTACCGATACTGCAACTTGCAATTAGAAACGGTCTTTAATTCCACATGATAAGGATTATATTTCTCTGCGATTTTAAGTCGTGTTCACAGTAGCCGAATTCAAGGGTCATAGAGATCAAACGTGATTCAAAACTGATATTAAGATTGTAACGAGAATGAGAGAGAACGCATGAATGAGATATTATACCTATATTAGTGATGCAATATAACAGCATAAAACGATAAGATGCAGATGGTATAGTCTAGACATACGAGTAACAATATTTTTTTCTGCAAAACCTGTGATATGCAAGAATTAGTTATTTGTAAAAATCAACACTCATATCCATACTATCTCTCTGAGAGAAGACTTACGCCTTGCAGTGGAACGTATGTTCACTGTAACATTACTGAGTTTTACCAGGAGCCTATGCATTCATCATCATTATCAACCCATTATGTCCCCACCGAGGGGCACGAGTCTCTTCCCTGAGGAATACATTTGTTAGTATTAATCGGTACCATAACGTATTTTTCATCATTGATGTGGATGATATTTATGGGTGCTTGATTAACATACTATCATTTAGGAATATATCAAAAGCCAAAACAGAGCCAGGAGCCTTCTTCATTAGAGATGTGTAAATAGTGACGAAACATCCGCACACTGACGGTCAATGTTAATGGGTTCGACTTTGCCGATTTTGTTGCTTCTTTTTAAGTTGTGAATGAAGTGGTATAAGTAGTCTGTAGAGTTGTGAAATAATGTAGCAATATTTATGAATGGGAATCAAATCGAATTATTATGCCGATTAGAATAAACAGCCTCTCATTGCATTCAGCTAATTTCAAACGCAATGGTTGATTTGCTGCATATTTTGTTGTAGAATAACAAATAACAGAGTGGTATCATGGATTAAAATAACATTTGTTACGGTCGTCGGTAAATAATCCTTTATATCCATGCACATACTCATTTGCATTACGGGTGATTTGGCAACTAAAATGTAAATATTGATGTGCTTTTCATACTTCACTTTCTTACTCGCAAGTTTTTCGGGTGATTCTTTTCAATGTGAATAGGACAAATATAACAAAGTATTAATAATAAATCAAATGATTGATGACCCCTCACCGTTCGTCTTGGCGCGATGTGTAACAGACGGAGGTCTATGACGGAGAGTTGAAACAATAAACTCTTAGCCTTGCACCTCAGACGACTGACTGATGGGCGTCTACCGTAAACTTTGACTGACAGACAGTCTCACAGAGCGTTCTGACATCTGTTAGATAATATTTATGGATCTCTATCGATACGTGTAGCTTAGACAGGACCAAGCTTACCAACAAAAAGCAGGCTTTCACGAGAAATTCACATTAAACTTAGGTTAGTTAGTTCATTATTAATATTATTTAATTAATGTTATTAAGCATCGTTCATGAATAACTCATACGATATTAACTTAGGTTGAAACTATACTGTTTTTTTTTTCAATAGAAAACGTATTAAAACTCACACAAAAAATTGCCATATTAATATTGAAAGGGTTTTCTCACGTCTCAAAAATTGCGAAATATTAACACTGGATAATAAATAAATAATAAATAAAAGAGATGTGAGTTATTTTTATACATAGTTTAATTTAACTAGTAATATTAATAAAAGTCACCAAGTCTCAGTACATGTCATGAAGTCAAACTATTTATGAGTTATTCAACATTTAAATTCAAATTGCAGTCAAATGTCTGCTCCCGTTTTTCTAGTGTTAAGTCACTCGTACCCTAATGAAAAATTCTTATAAGATTTAGTTTCTGCAATGACTCACCTAGAGCTTGTGACATCATAGTTTGAGCCCAATTCATACAGCGCATTTTGGTACCACGTGACTGGAGAGATTTCTTAATAGGTTGTATCATGAGGTGAATAGAATAGAATAGAATAGACGTTTATTAGCTTTCTTGTTGTACATAAGATCTTAGTTTACTATTTCTAGGAACAAAACAAGAACCCTGCTAGGGCGCTGCTAACTTAAGATTTATACAATGTTAAATTCTTACTTACTAGCTAGCCTAATTTGATTTCTAATTTAGTGCTTAGTTATTCTAGTTATTATTACTTTTTAATTTTCATAATAATTATTGTGGGTCCAGTTCTAGAGACTGGTGCCTCTGCCTACCCCTTCGGGGATAACGGGCGTGAGTTTATTATTTTATTTATTTTATTATTAATTTTTATATTTTAGGTGTATTAATTGTTATTTATTTTTCAACAATATCTCTCCAATAAGATGTTATTTTTGTGCAATTCTTCATTGTCAAGATTAAGTATTAAGGTACGCTATATTAACCCTAGAAATATAATCTGCGCCTCAAAGGCGCAAGCGAAATACATTTATCGATGTCTCTTTTTAACGGGCGCACTCTCGAACCTGTCGCCACAGGTAATCTCAATCATCAACCAGTGCATCAGCAAGGCGGGTGCGTGCCACCGGTAAGTACTTTGGGTTAGTTGTTTTAGCTAGGTGTTCGCGGAGCGCATGATTATCTTTTGCGTAACTTTAGACGGTATTCATAAATGTTTATTAGTTGTTATTTTTTGAGTTTTTTTGTGTTTTAGGTTTTGAAAATCATGGCACGAAATAGAAATTTAGCTGATGAAGAAATAGAACGTGAGCTCTATGGCGAAGGTGATGATAACATCCAGCTTGCTGGTGAGGACAGAGTAATAGTGAGGTGGAGAATCACTTGAGTGAGGACGACGTACAGAGTGATATGGAAGAAGGATATCACGAGTCAATTAACACTGAAGCTGTCAGAAACGTCGATATTGGGACCTATGTACATAAAAAAGAGCGGATGTCAAAAATGACTTACGCTTAGTGCAAAAAGTGCATCTGTGGCGAACACAAAAAAGATTTGTGTTTAGACTGTATTTAGTGTGTCATTTCTGGACCCTAATATATATTTTTATATTTTCCATGTTAGTATCGAGTATAATTAAGTAGAACTCGCGATCGCGATCTCTCAAATAGAAGTTATGGTCTATTAAAAGAAGTCTGTAATTTATTGTTAATTTTTCTAAGAGGTTTAGAGCACTGTGTTAGATTTTTCGTTAAATAAATAATTTCAAATAAGATTTAATTTTTATTTATGCTATAACGTATGTCCTTTACACCAAAGTAGGTAGGTCCAGATTTAAAAGTTATACATGCCACAGATAAGTTTTAATGTTTCGTGCGCTCGAGAGGCGCATGATTATCTTTTACGTGACTCCCCTAATGATTATCTTTCTATGGTTAAATATTTCCTGTTATTTAAGAATTAAGTAACATACTTAGATGATCTTAAGCTTCTGTCGATCTTGGAGAAGCTTGAATGGCAGGAATACTTTCTTGACATTATCTTTTATTAGATGCTCAAAATCATAGAGACAGAAGGGCTTAAGGACCGTAATACAAGGCAAAGTTTTCAAATTGAACTCCAAAACAGATTCGAGTACTTGCAGGTAGAGGAAAACATCGACGACGAATGGCAGACAATTAAGACAGCTGTCAAAGAAACGGCTCTAAAAGTACTAGGGAAACGAAAAAGGAGAAAACGAAGGGAATGGTGGACAGAAAAATGTGAAAGAGCTTTAGAGGAAAAGCGCCGTTACAGGCTACTCGCCGAGCAAGATGAGCGATGGAAGAGGAAGTATGATGAGATTAGGAAATTGACAAAAAATATCATAAGGCAAGCCAAGAAAGAACACATGAACATTTTGGTGAGAGACATGGAGGCACTAATGAACGCTAATGCCACACGAAAATTCTACCAAGAGCTAAGGTCAGTGAAGAAAGGGTACCAACCGAGCACACAGCTTCTGGAAGACTCCGCAGGTAACTTGGTCTAGACGAAAAACGCCGTAAACAGATGTGGCGTGAGTACTTCAAGGAGCTACTTAACTGTGAACCGGCTGATGATGTGATAGAAGGCACTGACGAACGTAGCGAAAATGAGGAAGAAGTACCACCACCTAGCTTCGATGAAGTAAAGGGCGCAATCATGAAGCTAAAGCATAAAAAACCACTAATGTGCAAACTGCACTCGTAACTTATTACGCATACGCTTACGCCTGGCTGTCGTATGGAATTATAATGTGGGGTAACAGTACAGATGCACCGCAACTCTTCACCCAACAAAAAAAATTAGTTAGAATAATAGTAAATATAGTATCTACAGACAGTTGTAAACCATATTTTATACATTATAATCTACTTACCTTACCATCTATTTACATATTAGAAATCTCAAAATTCGTCAGACAACATAAAGAAATTTTTACAAAAAAAGAAGATGTCTCTATAAGACCCATAAGACACAAAAATAAATTGTTATTACCCACCTCTCGAATGCAACTATAATCTTCCAGTACATTGATAATGGCTATTAAAATTTATAACTAACTCCCAAATTACTTAAAAGAATTAAATAACGACAACAATTTCAATAAAGATCTAAAGAAAATACTAATATCAAAATGTTATTATACCATAGAAGAATATTTTAAAGATAGTATAGATGAAACAAGATAATTAATTGTTTAGATAGATAGATAGAATATTCATTATTGTACTCACAAATAACATTTAAATATAATCTATTAAATAGAATAACTAAAATTGCATGATTATTAATTCAATATTTTCCAATTGTAAGTTAATGTAATGCATATTATTATTAAATAGCGCTTTAAAATGTTGCGTGCCCTACAGGGTCCACAAAGATCTCATCAAATAACTGTTAAGTTAAATTGTAACAACCCTACAACTTGTGGAATGCAATAAAGTATTGAGTATTGAGTATTGAGTAAAGAATAATAAATCCCCGCACATAGATAAAATCTCTGCCGAAGTCTGGAAACATAGTGGCAACACGGTACATATCCGAATATACAGGCTAATCCTTATGATATGGGAGTTTGAAAGACAACCGGCGGAGTGGAATGTGGGTGTCTTATGTCCCATACACAAAAAAGGATGTAGAAAAAAGTGTTCGAACTACCGAGGTATCGCACTGCTACCGACCGCGTAAAAGATAATTTCCTACATACTGCTGCGCAGGCTCGAACCATACTCAGAGCAGATCTTGGGTGACTATCAGTGTGGTTTCCGACGAAACCGAAGCACCATAGACCAGATCTTCCTTCTCAAGCAGCTCATGGAGAAGTAATGGGAATACGCGCAGAGCATCCACGCACTTTTTGTAGACTTCACGAAGGCATACGATAGTGTTGACAGGGAGATACTCTACAAAATACTTTTAGTATTCAAAGTGCCTAAGAAACTAGTCTCAATGATAAAAGTTGCAACCGGCTCGTGTAGGATGCGTGTGAAGGTGGATGGAGACCTGACTGACGATTTTGCGGTCATGACCGGACTGAAGCAAGGAGATGCCCTCTCTCCTGCGCTGTTCAATTTGGTGTTGGAGCACATCATCCGACAAGTGATGACACATGATGGTGGGGTACAGCTAAATGGACTGCATAAGGTGATTGGGTATGCTGGTGACTTAGCCTTGCTGGGTCAGAATGAGCAGGAGGTTCGGGACGCTGCCAGCATACTGGGGATAGAGGCTAGTAAGGTTGGCCTTCGAATCAACCGGGAAAAAACTGAATACCTCCACATGCAGCGTCATACGAGCACCAGGCAATCACAGAAGAACCTTCAAGTGGGAAACACTGTATTCAAAGGAATGGCGAAGTTTAAGTACCTGGGATGCACGATAACTGACACCAATACCAGGGACCAGGAAATTGACACCCGGGTACAGAATGCCCTCCGCTGTAGTGCTGCTCTCCACAAGGTGCTGGTGTCCAAGCTTCTGAGCAGAAAAACCAAGATCCGAGTCTATAAAACCGTAATCAGGCCGATCTTGATGTACGGCTGCGAAGCTTGGACGCTCACACTGAAGGAGGAAAACAAATTACTGGTTGCCGAGAAGAAGATCTTGAGGAAGATTCTGGGTCCAGCGAGGAGGGAAAATGGTAGTTGGAGAGTTAGAAAGAACCAGAAAATCGAAGACCTTATTTCCGAACCCAACATCATCGTAGAAACAAAATCCCACCGAATCCGTTGGCTTGGTCACGTGGAAAGAATGGAAGAGGACCGAGCAGTTAAGAGAGCGTACTCGGGGCTTCCAAGCGGCCAAAGACCGGTAGGCCGCCCCAGACATCGTTGGAGGGACGAAGTAGCCAAGGACCTGCGCGAGCTCCAGGCCGGTGACTGGCAGGAGACCGCGCAGGACAGAGACAAGTGGTGACTTCTTGTATCGGAGGCCAAGATCCACTTCGGGTCGCTGAGCCATCGCAGTAAGTAAGTAAGATGCGCAAAATAAGCTTAACGGCAGTCGAGTCACAGTACTACAGAAATGCAATTATTACTAATTTACACTGGTCTTCTTACGCCCGAACCTAATAACCAATCCCCAATCCAAGATTGAAATCAATCAGAGATTGTTCCCTATCCAAGGATCGATCTCCTATCTGCGTCCTAATAACAAAAAAAAGAGACCCAATCTTTTTTCGGGCATGGATTGCACGGCAATCTTTTCCCTCCCGTACGTTCCTTTCTACGAAAAACTAATATCAATAGTAAGATTTATTTTAATACTTTTAAGCCAAATATATATGTATATAGTTAAATACGATAATGATGAACTACCCTAAACGGAAGATAATAAGGCTATTTGGCATTTTGTCACGTCCATAATAATTTTTATTCAGATTATTTGGAAAGCGCAAATTGTTTGACTGAACGGAATGGAACGGAACGTTACTGACATTACTTGTGACACTAACACAACAATGATGACATTGACATGTTTACTTAGCAACGCCATCATTGAATTTAATAATTTTTATATTGTTGCTGCTCGATAATACGAATTTTCCGCCCATATGTTGTCGACTCAGATCAACTATTTTTTTACGCTCTTTCATTTGGTGTGCATATCGTTCGAGTCTACCGTAGACACGAACGAAATTATTAATATAGATTACCCGTAATCCCAAAATATTTACTGTGATCCTAGAAAGTCGAGGGATTGGTATTTCGGATTGTTTCGTCGATCGATCGAAACGTCAAAATCGACGGATAGGTTATTGGGACGCACAAAATGCGATTCACGTACAGAGGGCAATCCGTAATCTGTGATCGGCCCTCCGAAAGATAGATTGAATTGTAAGATTGAAATTTATATCCACGGATATGTTATTGGGACGCATAAACTGAAAAATGGATTGATTTCTCAATCTGAGATAGGCAAAAATGGATCGGGATTGGTTATTAGGTTCGGGCGTTAGTCAACAAAAGTTTATAAAGCTTATGAATGTTTTGCCCTACATCATAATATAGTCAATTTTTGGCCATAAGAATTAAATTGTGACTGTATTTCATATTAAATAGTAACATTTATAATTATAACTGACTCTGCTGATCACTTTCCCCATTGTTGGCTTATGTAGTGCCTCTTTACGGTGAATCTCTTAACTTGATAAGATGTCAGAGGAAGAAATCCATTAAAATTATCTGCCACGTTTCAATGTTCACGCTAATCTGTTTAAGTTTCGACAGACGGGATCTGGAGCGCTTTCAACTTACCGGCATTTTGACTGTTTAATCGAAATTAAAATTTAGTAACTGTAAATAGGGCTTATGTTTGCGTGATACGAGGCGTAAGAAATTTAAATAAGGGTGTACACTTCTCAACAGTTTTTGATAAAGGTAATTTAAGTTTTATTCAATCTCTACTTAAGTTTTTTCGAAAATCTCTACATAGTTCATACAATAAGTTTACTAAGGATCTTATAAAATTTAACTTATCAGTATAAATAAATTGTACAATTATACAACTAAAGAAAACTGCTGTTTCAATTCAACATTTCAATTTTATCTTAACTATTTAAATTCAGAAACTGGCGAGCATCACCAAAAGTAGCACGTGTAATGCTGCATCGGCATCATTAACGGCCGCTGAACCAGTTTTTCACTTTCGACCTTACCGCACGCCATTGTAGGAGCTATTATTATGTGACAATAAGGTATGCCATTCCCCGTGGGTGGTTTTAAGAAGGAAAATTACGAGTGCGGGTGAATAAAATTGGAAGTAAAAAGCAAATGTTACAAGTTTGATTTATAGTACGTAGTGTGTTGGGCTTTTCCTATACAATTGGCGGGAAATACGCATTTAAATAATTGAAGACGTGAGTTGATGTAGGTGATATGTCGTATTTTCGGTTTTCGGTGTTTTTTGCGTGGAAAAAAAATGTGGATAGTTGTAGTAAAACTTTAATTTCAATTTACTCATAATTAAACAAATTACTCCTATCACCTTCATGTAATTTATAATTTAATAAAAACTAACGTAAGATATAATAATTAATAAATACTATTTACAAAACTAAAACTAATAATAATATTTAAAAAAAAGAAAAAACTAAACTAAAGATATTTCACCTTCATCCACTCACAATTCTTGAATTATATTAATTTGCTTTTCTTTCCATACCCCTCAAATGACTTTGACACAGTATTTTTAATAACTCTCGGTGCTCTGACATAGTAATATCTAGTCAGCCTATCAGAAATCACGGCAGGTGCCACGTTATCAAAACGTCAGGACTTATGGTAATTAAAATTTACTTAATAAATTGATTAGCTGTTTGCTAAGAAAATTTTAATTTCTAATAGACCCCGCCCGGCGCCCTTACAAAATAAGAAAAAGAGGAAAATCGATGACATTAACGTAATTATTTAACATTGCCGTAGCTACACTAAAATGCATTATATCATGTACAGATAAAACTCAATCTTTCAGTAGTCATATTAGCAGCGTATCTGCAAAGGCCCAATCTCAGGTTCAGCTTTGCGACCAATCGTTTTAGTAAAGGAAAGAAAATTATACGGTGGGGTTGCTGGAGTGATGGCTGACCGACTGAACAAATAAGATTTGATTGAGGAATCATCTCGATTCATAATAATTGATTCTGGCGATAAAGTTGAATTAAACTGTGGGTAACTTTTGGAACAGAGCTTGGTTTTTGGTAGGTATTTTAGCGGTATCAGTTAGATTACCATGCTAGAAGTCGTGGGTTTGTGGCTTGGCGTGGGAGGTTGCATTTAATTTCAAGTTTTTAACAGTGCAGGAAATCAAAATACTGTAAAAATAAAATGTGTGTTTGGAGAGTGATTATGTGACTAGGACGTCGAATCTTGAAATACTGTACTAAATTTTGTCCCCAGTCGGGGACCTCCGTCGTCAGGTATTAAGAAACCTTAATGCCTAATTAGAATCAGAACAACGAATACATCTGGATCAGTCATTAATATTTTTTGTGACGCGATGAGACTTAATACTCGTTCCGTGGGAATTAGTGCCAAGTTTATTGACCTTCACGTCAGTTTTAATCTGTGGCTTCGGTTCGAAATTCGAATCTCTTGATGAGACTCTTGATATGGCTGCGATCGAATTTAATCTGAGGGTATGGTGCGAAACTGATGAGGTTTCTTTATTTATATTGTCTACTCCGATTTGCATTAGACTTTAGTAGTCATAATTTATCTTGTTTTAATTTCACACGTTAAATTTTAATGAGATCGAATGAAAGTATGAGGTAAATTAAGTAAGAGTTTTTAGAGAGAGAGAGAGTTTAGGTAAGTTTAGCTGTTAGTTTTCCTTAAGGTAAAAAATAAAAATAAATAAATAGTTAGACTTTCGTTAGACATTTAATTTTGTCAAATAAACAATTATTTATTTGGGAAGACTTACGTAAATCATAAAGTTAAACTATAATTCTTATATTCACGTTAACAACATTTTCTAAATTTAACAGGAAAATATTTTGACGGTGGTTTTACAAAACAGTGCACTATTTGACAGATTTATAATAAATATTAGATAATTTGATTGAAATTTATTAAAATCAAAGGTGTGTATGTTACCCCGTTTTTAAATTACCCTTATTACCTTAGACTTACCTAGCACATTTTTTGAAATTGTAGTTCTGTCATAACTGCTCCGGATTATCTAAATACCTATCAACTGCACAGCGCTCCCAAACCAGCTTTTCTATAGAAATACACGCTTCGTTTTCTCACTCAACACAGCATAGAGACTTACAGGGCAGTACTAGCGGTAACGGGTAGGTGGCTAACTGTCCCGCTGACCACAATGCCTGCGACCATCGCCTGTAGGCTGCTCTGGAATGTGGACCAGTTTTAGTGGTATATTATGTGGTCATAGGTATAGGGTGAAGGTTGATACTCGTAGTAGCGGACCGTTACTGCTGTCTTAGCTAGGGATAATTAATTGTGAGCGGGGCTTGGCACAGCTCTGTTGTCTGTTTAAATCTGGACTGACTTGACACGTCACATATCTGCAGTCAGTATTGAAATTTAGCTTTTGTATTATGGCCACTGTGGACCGCCGAACATTTGTATAGTCGACAGCACGTCAAACTTCACATTTTAGTTGCAAAGTCACCCGTAATACAACGGAGTAGAGTGCATGAGTGTATAGCATGATGTGCTATAGACTGTACACATAGCTTTAGTCGGGGTGTCTTTCGATATTAGTTAACATAGCACAGCGTATCCTAGTTTGAGACGGGATCAAGTGATAGTGTTGAGTGGAAGTTATTATTATTGTTATGTATAAGATCGAAGAACTTCCCATTTTCGCATTACTTGTAAAGAAAAGGTTCCAAAATTCACCCGACATTATTATACTGCCACCATATCCAGCATTCCTTTTCAAACTCTGCATTTAAGCGAGGTGCTTGCACCAATAACCTCTCTCATACCGTGCAACTTGTACGTGAAACAGTGCGGATTAAACAAGTAATAATGCGTGGTATGTAACCGCCCGCAATTTGAGATGCCACGGGAAGCGACTCGGGTGGTCTGCCGTCGCTGTCGTTTCCGATCTTCTGCCTTAATTAACATGCTTCACGTCCATGTGTGCAGATATGTCATGGTGTGCATGGTCTGTCAAAGTGTGTACTGTAGGCATTTTGGATATATCCTACAAATATGTTGCACAAACAAAGCCCTGGAGGAAATGTGTAGGTACTAGTTTTATAGAATTATATAAGTATGCAATTGCTGTTTTATGAACACTGCGATACTTAAAATAATCTTTTCAATTGATTTTTAATAACCTGTGCAATTTGTGACTGTTACCATAGTAATTGGTACGTTGCCGAATCTTTCCGTTATTAATTAAGTAAAAGTTCATGTGTCTTGTTCTTGTGTTTTTTTTATAGACAAATGTTAGTGGCGTAGACTGAAATTGAGATAATTACAGATTAATTTTATTGAGATAAAAAGTGGGAGGGAGGGCGGTGCATTAACTAACCGCATGGTGCTTGTGGGATATTGGCGGAATTTAGCAAAGTAATTATCTCAATTTAATGCTATTATGGATTGTCTATTATAGAATATATGATTGAAATAATGTTAATAGTGATGATAGTATATTAAAGAATGAAAGAGAAAATAAACATGTAGAAATCGCTAGTAGCTGCGTGAAACTAAAATATCTCAAAAATGTCAACGAAACTTTCTCGGTTAATTTATGAAAGCGCAGTATGAAGCACTCTTTCTATATTAGATTTCACATCAATACTTCAAGAGAGCTGCAGCTGCATAACTCTATAAAAGGCCACGAAGTGAAAAGTGGTCAAACTATCGCTCAGTTTTTGCTCCAATATTTTTATTGACTCTATGTGGATCAGCTTTCTTCAAACCAAACATTTTGCGATTATGAATCGTTATAGAGATGGACATACGAGTAAAGTGGCTGCTCTATTAATCTATCGACTTAAAGGTAAAGTCATCTCCTTCGATATAAGGCAATGAGTTGAAAAGATTGAGAAAATAACTTGACATTTGCTAAACTCGTTATTAAAACTAATCTTCAATAACAACTTACGTCATAACTGCGATGAACAGATAACAAAATGGTCAAGAATATTCAATCATCAATCTTATCATGTATATGAAACCTAACTTATTTGTACAATGGATCATGAGCACAAGTCTCCATAACAAGCAGTTAAATTTTCCTCTTTATTACTAATACGATAAGAGCTAAGTAAGTATGGTTGTTACAAATTATCGACTATTGATTGGCCATAGGGTAACAAGGCCGACCGGATTTCGTTCAGGAATTTTGGACCATAGAGGCATCATTCTTAGCTACTTTGAGGTATGAGGTCCCGATTACGACATCAACAGATCAGATAACGCGCAACTGTTCGACGAAAACGAGAACGATCGGTTCCTGACCTAGATGTCAAACAGAATTGCCGCCCGAACGAATGTATTGACTTTTAGGAGGTCTTTCCAATGCTCGAATACATTCGAGGGTGATTCGAAGAACAGGTACGGTCAAGTCAAACGAGTAGCGGCTGTGGCTAGTAACTATCCACAGGAGCAAGACACGTCCTAAGCAATTCGTCGCTCTTGACATCACACTTAACAGACATGTAACATTTATGCCATTATTTCATAATTAGGCACGTGGGGTACACTACAAAAAAGCGAGGAAGAAAAGAGCAAGATAAACCGTCAAGTTGATATATATTGGTAATTAGCCAACAGTTGCAACACTCGCATCGTTAGGATCAGCCACAGTTGATCCCTGAGTCATCGAGGTGAAGGCTCTATCCCTTGGCCGAGGTAGCCTTGCTTTCGACAAGTTAACATCTGATATGAAAGAATTGAAACGAATGGAAATGATTCAATCTTCAGCTGCGCGTGAGTCACAATAATAAATGAGGCAGAATTATCGGCTATACAATTCAAAATATCGACGTTCGAAAAGTTGTTGACTTCTATGTTTTTGAAGATGAGTAATAGTTTGTAAGTAATAGTCAATAAACACTATGACCCACCACACGATTTCAGAAAGAAACACTAAGTTGAAAATAAGAACATTCAGGGTTTTACTGGCGAGGTTTTTAGTAGGTGTATAGTTCTGTTAAGACTTATAGAGTTGAAATAAGATTATCAAAGTAAATTACGAGGACTTGTCAGATTTACCTCACCCATTTTGAGTTAACATACAAAACTGAAAGTGCTACAACAACAGTCATATTCCGCAACCTCGGCTGTCTTATGAGCCTGTCTTAAGGTGACACAATCGGTGACCGATCGGTCGCTCGATACAACGAGAGCCGATCGTTATCGTCCATCAGTGGGAGGTCAATTATGTCATTCGGGTGTCTGGACTAATGGCTGCCCTTGCGGTGCGTATCCGCGCGATTAGTATCGATCCATTAGGGCGGGCGGTGTGGTGGCTGTGACTGTATAGTCTTGTTTTGTTTCTAATCAGTTACTCGTTCAGAATACTGCCTTCGTATTCTCCATAGTATATTAGCCAACTTGCGTTGCAATTGAGTGCGTTTGTTTAGTCGAAATTTGGCTTTAGTATCACTTTAGTGACTGAAATGTTAATAAGTTATGGTTTTTGATGTATTGCGTTCAGTTATGGCGCAATCTATAACACAATAATGTTAAGAGTAGAGGGGCTGATACCCGGTTTATTTGATTGACGTGTTTATTAGCATTGTATTTTGCTAAAATGTGTTCAATGGCTTACTATCTTTATCTATCTTATCTTACGTACTTATTGAATATAATTATTTTAAAGTTACCAAATATAGTTTTGTTATAGAATAGTCGTGTAAACAATAAACCTATAGGTTTATTGTTTACACGACTATTCTATCTAATCTAAGTTCTATTTCTAAGTTATTGAAACATGAATTTAATGTAATTGAGTTTAACTAATATTAATCCAGATTACACAATCAAGAAAGAAGAAAAGTCACCTATTGAAAGTATTGGAATCTGCAATAAATTAACAATCAAGAAATTAACTTTTTTTTAATAAATAATCTGGTAGACTAGTTAACTAAACCCTTTCGGGTTGAAATACAAAATATAAATTATAAAAAGACTTAACTTACTGTATTCAGTGATCAAGGTTCGTTACTTGCCACAATCCTAACAAACCTCTTAAAACTCTTAAGTGAACTGGTTCTGTTGTATTGTGTAAGAGGCAGAAAAGGGAAAAGGCCCAATAGCATTTTAAAAACAAATAAACCTCCTAAAACTGGCCCGTTATAATCTCCGCGGCAATATCCAGATATTCCATCGAGATTGCTCGTTCATAAAGATTTTTGAATAAAGAATGGCGCACGTTGCGATGAGCTAGAGGTGGCACGCGCATTTGTTTACAGCGAAGTTAGAATTGTAAATAAAATGGATGTGTCATCATCATGAAAAATAAAAAATAAATCAAATAAAAAAAAAGGTTTTGAATTCTGAATTTGAGTATTTGTGCCACAAAAGCGTAGTAAAGATCATTTTCTTAAAACACGTTTATTTTCACAAGCAATTTTACTGTTCAAAATAAATATCTCCGCAACTTAAGTTTCCAATCTCCTTATGACAACTTTTAGGGACGTTTGGGGAATAACGCACACGTGGGAATTTGGGTCTTCGTTTAGTTGTGGATAAACAAAGTGTTTGTGTTTTACGGCTCACTAGAGAAACAAAAAAAAAAGTCTTTCACGAATGGTTTCTGCAAAAAGTGATTATATTCAAAATCTGTCCTAGGAATGCGATGCCTGCTCACCTGCTCATTTTTAACTGACTGATCCCAGACACACGAACAAAAACAAAATGGACTGTATGTTATTTTTTCTATAATTTTGCCGCATCCATTTTCCTTTGTAGTTCATTGCCTCGAGATCCTATCACATCGCCCAGAGGGGGCGTTACAAAAACCGCTTATCCGCTGCCATCGCCGAAGCCACTCATTATTTTGGCTACTCCGACTCCGAATCGTAATTCCAATCTTGTTATTTTAAAAGTAGAGATACTACCATATTATTCATCGGGATACCTGTTTGTAAGTGCAAGTTGTACTAAATTGAGGGTCACCAAGTGTATTGTTGTGTATTTCTGTGAGCATATATATGTATTTAATTTTTTACTGTGTGTGATTTCACAAGACTCGTCTGCAAAAAGAAAAGGAACGCACGCTTAGTGAAATCTAGTGTCGCGTTAAATCGTTCTTAATAATTTAATTCAGGATGTGTAGTATTTTAAACCTGGCTCACATCTATCTACATTAAATTAGTTGATACATAGATACATTTTTAATGACACAAAAAAAGTTTGCCGCTTTGCGTTTAACCCTTCCCACTATACCCCTCGCTATCTGCAAAGAAATTCATCGTGAAAAAACCTGAGTATTTGAGGATTTGATATTTGTATAATGTCAGAGAACAGAATCTCGACTAACTACTTTCGCATTGGGTTATTGTTACTTCTATCGTCGCCTGTAACTAAAAGGCTCTTAAATGTCCCGGCATTGTCACCTAAACGAACCTACTTAGAATATTATAGCAGGGGAGTGACAAGGGCATGAAATACGATATACGTCTGAAAGCAAGCTATATTTCAAGTCAGTTAATCATAATCTATACATATAAAATTCAAAGTCCTGACTGACTGACTCACTCATCAACGCCCAGCCCAAGCCGTTTGACCTAGGAAGCTGAAATTTTGCACAGAGGATCTATATATAATTTAGGCAAGGAATAAGAACGGATTTTTTGTAATTCAACCCCTAAGGGGGCGAAAAGGGTTGCCAAAATTTGTATGGGAGGTATAAAAAATGTTGTCTGATTTTCTTGAAACTTAAAATAAATACTCTTCAACACAATTGATTGAACACGTGTTTCGCCGTTTTTTCTAAATTTAACCCTTAAGGGAGTGAACGGGGTTGTAAAATTTTGAACTAAAGTCCACGCGGACGGAGTCGCGGGCGAAAGCTAGTAATATATATTGCGATGATGGTTTGTCGTTAACATCTGCCTATCACAGACATATCTGATGTAAAGATGAATGCCTGAGTGCATAAATCTTTGTAAAACATGATTGTTGAATTGTTTGTAAATAAGTATCTCTGTTAAATATGACCGGAGAGTAGACAAGCAGCTGGTTGGTAGGATATCCGTTAGATAAAAAGCAGATATTTATAATATATAATTTTGATTTGACCAAAAGTATTTTACAGGTTTTGAACTAAAACTTTAAATTGTTTTACGGATATACTTCACAGACGAGCACCGACGACGCGAGCTCCGTCTCTGTTCACCATGATTAAGCTCTGTGAATCAAAGCAAAACCTGGTCGGACTCTTCCAGAAAGACAGAAAGCTAGTAAGTGTATCCGTAAAACAAAATATAGTATTATACAGATTACTTAGAATATATACAGAGCGAGCCCCATTTCCAACAACCCCTTGATCATACTGTGTTTTAAGCGTTACAGGAAGATGAAAATTTTTCACTCCATCTTGTATCTTTAAAATTAGGTGAAAGTACGCACAAAATGTACATATTATATTATGTATTTATTTATTCTGTCAACCTGTCCTTAAAAGCGGCAATATCAAATATCGGAATTATAAATGTACAAAAATCGAATCGGAGTAGGCTTAGCCATCAGTCCATCACCTATACAATTCTGATAGCTTAGTCGGCCTTGCGCACAAGAAAGACAAGGACTCAATACCAGCGTATAGTTTACCCAGTTAAGGAAGCCGCGGGCGGGTTCCCTCACTTTTAGTTTAACTACATAGTTACTTTTAGTATCAAAGTCTTTAATTGCAATGGTGCTTATAAATGGTATATCCACAGACTTTTTACAATACGTACTGCAAATAGTTTGCACACTAAGCTTGACAAGCACGTTATTTAAAAACAAAGGCAATATTTGCGATTTCGCGTGGCACCGTTATCGGGCCCCGCATCTGGTCGCTTTATGCAACAATAGGCCCATTATTGTAAGTTGAAGCCTCCATTGTGACTCGGAATGTTCGTAAGGCTCTCAAGGTGAATGTTTTGACAACTGTAATTGGTTCTATATTGCATCGCTGCGGGCGCCCGTGGTGCGGCGTGCTTAATTAATTGGTTCGCTTTTGGATTTCATCTTTGACGCCAAGGAAGATTTATTGTGAAGGAAAATAATGTGAAGAAACCCAAAAATCTGAGGTGTTCTAATATTTACCGCAAATCACCAATCCACGTTATTTGCTTTGAACTATGTGGACACCTCACCCTTGGTTAATAAGTCCATACTCTCTTACTCTCTCTCTCTCTTTCTTGCTGTCTCTCTGTGAAAGAGAAACGGATGCTAGCTTTGAATCTGCTAACGCATTGCAGTACAGTCGTCAGCACATCATGGTATACACCCATCTACTCTACTACATTGCATTACGGGCGACTTTGCAACTAAAATGTGAAGATTGACGTGCTGTCGACTGTACAATAAAGACTGCATGAACGCGTCAATTAAATTTCATCACCGCTTCTACGCGGGCACACTTATCAAAGGTACGAAAAACACGTTGCATGATATGATCGTGTATCTTTCATTGTGCTAAAATACATCAACGGAATTTAGACCCTGGTTTACTCTTTGAAAACTAAATTTAGATGGTATAAACAAAAGTAAGATGGTATTTTTTATAATATGCATCGACGACCACACTTTCTTATCTCTAACATCTAATAGTAGGGCAAAACATATCCTCATTTGTCTACCTAATGTCATAATTATATTCGGTAATGGTACATGTTTTAAATTATTATAAAGCACAAACCAAGCTCAGTTGATTTAAGTCCTAAACAACATAAAAACATAAATATGTAGAGCACATAAATAACGCCTAATCAGGGTGTGGTCTCACCTTTAGCTAGATCTACAAGACAGGAAAGCTGTCTCACCTACTCGCTTCAAATCACCCATGATGTCTAGCTATCCAGTACAGTCATGTAAAAAAAGTGGTTACTATTTGAATGGTACCATCAAGCAGCCCGTACCTACTCGTTACGAATTATTGCACGCCACTTCCTCTGTGCTGTTTTTGTTTTTGAGTACGTTAAAAAGTAGGAGATTTATTTATTTATTTATTTAGAGATCTATGGTGAACCAACAGCTATTACAATAAAATAGTATATAGTGTAGGGATACAGAAAGCCAATTACAGGTTTACACTTATAGTAAACAATTTAAAAATAAGAATCTTAAACTTAAAATAATAGAACGTCGCTCGCTGCACAAACAGCAGAGCTCATATCACTCAGTAAATTAGGCAGATGTAGCTATAGAATACAATGCAAGACCTGGGTAACCTAGAAACCTAGGTAAGCAATAGCAATAGAGATACGAGTACAATTGAGAAATAGTTTCTTTTTCTTCATTTCCTTTACTTCTCTGTGGAATATGAGAATAATATTAGGTTTATCAAAGTCTGCCATGTCCTTACATGATATAAATAGGAATTGCCATAACTTTCCATGGATAAAAATATTTAAAAAATCGTTTTCTACTAAGGTGTGCTTAAACTAGATAGAATTAGAAACAGTAGTAGTCAGTTGATGCAATATAATGGTACTAGGAGAAAAACAAAATAAATAAAACTGTATTTGAATTACTAGAATCCACATTATTTTAATCAAAACTTAGCATTTAGCATTTATAAAAAGAGTATGTATAAAAAAGATGTCAGAAAGACGCCAAGAAGATATACAAATTAAAAGTGCTTATAGACTTTTGTTTGAAATTGTACGTTTTGTTGCGTTGTGTTTGCGACACTATGCAAGCTCATTGTATGTTAAGCGGGCACTTCATCTTTAACGCCCGTCCCTAGACGCCAACACCGATTTATTGGTCGCCCCGCGTCAGTGATGAAATATCGTTAGGATAGCATAGGACTCGCATTTTGGTATGTTTGGAAATTGTACTGCTGGGCAGAACATTACCTCTCTATCTTAGATGTTTCCTAGCCCACGCAAGTTCGTGAAGCTCTATAATGTGAAGGAACGCAAACAGAATAATAATATACTATGCATCACTATCTACTCAATGTCAAAGTTTTTGTTAACATATTTGAAATGTTAAATAAAATAAAAATAAATAAACTCACGCCCGTTATCCCCGAGGGGGTAGGCAGAGGCACCAATAACTAGAAGTGGGCCCACGTTTTGTCGAGTTTATTAGGTCCCAACGTGACAAGTGGCAAGTCTGTCACCGTTATTCGGGCACAATTTAGCAGCGAATGGTGGTGCTGTAAAAACAAACAAAGTTTGAAATGTATTGCCACATAATCATATGAATATGACTGCCTCATTGGTTAAGGCGCTAACTATCAAGACGGAGGTCGAGGGTTCAATCCCCACTGGCGGTCGCCGTACATATGCACAAATGGCCTCTTAGGGTGTATTTCCATGTTTGTAATGTCCTAGCCTGGTTACCATAGCACAGTGTATCCTAGTTTGAGACCAGGTCAAGTAATGGCTCTGTGTGGAAGTTATTTATTATTTTTGAACTAACACTTTCGTAAGCACTACACAGTATTAGAGATCGCTTTTAGCGATAAGACCGTCAATTGTATACGACAAAACTTAGCTATGTAAGGTTCCTAATGTACTTGTTTGTTTTTCTGGTGTGTACAATAAAGAGTTCTAATGTAATCTAATCTATACATTATTGTAATAAAGCTGCGTGAATAAGCTCTGCGAATCAGAGCGAAAAATGGTCGGACTCTTTTGACAAAATTCAAGTAAATATACATTCACTTGAATACCGTAAGTGATGATGATGATATAGACATTTTTTTTTAAAAGATAGTAGATTAGTTTCATATATTGTTAATTAAGTTTTTATGTAAAGTTATTCAAGTTATATTATGTAATTTTTATTGAATAAATAATCATCACCCATAAAAAGATTTTATTTTATTGATAGCTATTATAATATGATAAAAAACTGTATGTCTGTGTTAGTTAATCTCAAAACCGAAACTAGACATAATGAAATCTCAGCTTAGAATCTGCATTTTCAATGCCGCTGAAGCGAAAATGAGATAAGCAGTCTATCTGAGCTGTCCGTCTGATTTACACTTGGATAATTCGGACGGTGTAAGTGTTAGGTGCGAATTTATAGCTGCGATAACCTGACGTCAGTGTCAGTTAAGGAACTGGGCTATAAAAGGAAGAGGGATAACGCAAGAAGATATCATTTGACTCTATTTCCTTCCACATAGATTCCAAGCAATTCTGCACAATGTGGTATTTGCGATTATTAAGTGTATTGACAATGATTTTTGCACGAAATATTTTTAGTTACCAACAATGCCTTGTTTTGCATTTAAATGCAATACAATAAATCCGATCAGAGAGATGTGCAGATATTTGTAGATTGCAGAAAGAAAGATGATATTTTACGAAATATACGCTTCCTTTTGCGTCAATAAACTGAAGGACTTACAAGGAAATGCTAGTCAAATACACCACCGCTTTTCATCCAGTCATGATACGTTGAAAGGCCAAGATGAGCCAGCTTACACATCATTGTCCGATAGCCTTGTTTGTAATAATCGATACAGGGGGCCGGTTTCATCAGCTCACTCTTAACAATGGGCGAGCACGCGCTCCCGTTGACTAGAGGCCATTCCGACCTATGCTGAACAAAAGAACAGCCGGTTGCCTTCCTACAAGCTTTAAGACTAGCCTGGCCACATCATGGGCGTCACTTCATATGTGGCTGGGCATGAACGCATTTTTCACTTGCTGGATCTAATCTCATGCGATTAAGAACTCAACATATTGAATACTAACCTAGCACTTGATGTTTACGTCATTTGTTTGTTGCTGTTTCCATTTGTACTTAAACACTTTTTACCTATCATGGTAAACACTGCATTGAATAATATTTGTATTTCTGGTGGATACTGGTGACTAGTTCGCATAAGTTGATAGCTGAGGCAGTTGTCAGCTAGCTCACTGTTCTGTTTGTACAGAGTCGCGGGCGCACGGCTCACCTCTGACCCGCGCTGCCTGACTGACACGTGCTAAGAGGATTCTCAAAGCTTATTGGCTGAGCGAAAGTGAGCACTCATTGTGTTGTAATAAGCGGCGCACGCTAGCGGTGAGGCTCCCAAACAAAACACCCGAGCATTGTTCCAAGATTGAATTAGTTTGAGGTGATGAGGGCATTGGTTGATATCGATCAAGTTATGCAAACCGCACGGGATATTTTAATCGAACCATTTACCGAATGCATTATATTTGTTATTGCGTGCCCGTTTTCAGTATAATGTCGGCTGGAAATGCGATCACGTACAGCCTTCGACCGTTCCGCGACAATAGTTCGTGGCGGTATTAGTTTCTAGCATTGTTCTGTGACATTTCAGGCCTCGCTAATGACGAGCAATTTCGATGTCGAAACGACACATAAGATGAATTTAAATTGGATTTTAATTTGCTCCAAATAGCTGAGCGTACGCTTTGTCAGTTGACATAAACTAATTCAGACCGCTACGCAGAAGACATACAGTACCCAAGGGTAACTTATAACATTTTAATAATGTTGATCGCCTTTTATCATGGCATGGCGTGGGCTCGGACGCTCGGCCGTCGGATGTCAAACCGGCTGTCAGAGTGACGACAACAGTCATAGATGTCAACATGCGGATCTTGAGACATCTCCGTCGCTGCGAGTCACCTCGCCTCCGGATCAACGTCACAGTGAGCGAGCCAGCATTGTCGATCTTCGGAGATTAAACTGAACTTCGGTGATTAGTTTTTCGACTGCTAAATGTCAGTGTTCGATTAATTTGAAATACAAATTGAATTCTGCCGCAGATGTAGATCTGCTCAAACTTTCTCGAGGGAAGCAGTTGTGGCTTCTTTTTTGGCCCGTCTGGCCCGTTGCTCTGTACCGTACTTTCGATTGGACTGCGCCCTGGTGCGTAATTAAATTCGGTGTTATCTTCGAATGTCATCTGTTGGGTCGTTCCGTCTCCGTGTGGCGACAGACATGTTAATTCTGACATGCCACCATCATTTGATTCGCCATTTCCTTGACATGTCACCGCGGAGATGTCGCGATAAGTGTTCGTCTGTCAATTGTTTTCATTGTAGTCGTAACGGGAACGGATAGATCGTGTTCTTTGTAACCCTGAATGCTGCTATAAGAATTTTGTATTAGAAATCTCAATGTTAAAAAAGTGACTCAAACCTAATCAATTGCAATATATTGTAAATTAAGGCTATTGATTTAACAAAATGATTCACTCATTCACATGTAACAGTACATTTTATAACAAAAAGCTGGCTCGTTTATTAGGTCCGACTTGTTTGCTGTAGTGTGTTGGCTCTCGACGCTACGAGTGTAGAGCGACGCGCATTTACGATTGATTTATTACAACCTTACTATAAACATCTTCAGCCTATTCTACTCACCGACACGAATAAATCTTTTATAGGTCTTTAAGCGGGCCCGGATGAAATGACGCCTGCGCACTCCCCGTTAATTTCTTTAATTTGAATAACTAGTTAACAGTTTCACATCGAAGCTATTAGATAAAAGGAAATGCCTAATTGCCTCTATTCGGTAGCTGGGCTCAGAAGATGGTGTTAAGAAATAATTACTATTGGCCCCGCCCACCTCGATTGCCTTTCGTAAGTGTATCGTAAATTTCTCGCTGCTCCTGTTCCTTTAGTAGCTCTCCGATTACCTGTAATGAGATAATAGACTTTGTTACCCAATGTATAATGGTTAATATTCAAATTTATCGGACAACACTCAAACGTTACGATATTGTTAACTAGATGATGTTCAAACTAATGACAGTAGAATGAATTATATGTTACTGTACACTTTATAAGGTAGTATTGAGCTATGAGCAGTTGGTGCCGGCTGCCGTCGATGGATGGCAGTCGTTAAACCAAGTCAGAGGCCTTAGATCGGCTTGAAAACTTCTGACAGTAAGACCAGCCACTAGTCTTACAAGCCTCCACCAATCCGGACTTGGCCCCCGTGGTGGAGTATGGCCTATACCTTCCTCAGGGAAGATTCATGGAGTTGATGATGCAGCCTTTTACGTCCCGTTGTAGGGCATAGGTCTTCTCTAAGAGAGAGTATCGGCTTAATCGCCACGCTTGTCCACCGTTGATTGGCGATTTGTACATGCAGACTCATACAGTTGATTTATGTAAGTATTTTAAAATTAGAACATTAGGTACAAATAACCTAAGAACTGCTATTTGGTACCTAACATAGAGATGATGGCTCCAGATGAGGATTTTTTGTTGCAAACGTTCCAACAAATTAGTCCTTTTAAAATTAACCGACATTGGCGGTGCTGACGCTAGCTTTTATAGCGTTGCCTAAACATCGAGTATCGTATAAAAATGACTTAACCTGATATCAAAACTCCTGGTAACCGGCTAGCTACCAATTTGTTCTGCCTCTAGCTACCTAGTTATTTTTTCCGTCAATGTTTATTGATTACCTCATTATAGAGCTGCAATTATATCAGCAGCGGATGAGGGAAGACAAACCATCGCAATTTAGCAATAACTAATTTGTCGAGCACAATAATTAGAGGCCATTCAATTTGGACAAATGTGCGGTACTCGTCTGCGGTTCGAGGATCAGTAAACAAGTTGTTGTCTCAATAAAATTAATAACTTATAAAAATAATAAAACTATTAGGACATTAACATAATTCATTTGACGTTAGTTTGCCGACGCCTTCAAAATATTTTGGCTACGTTTGGAACTAGCTAACTTCGTAATAGTGGCAAAGGCTAAGGGCCGGTTTCTGAATGGAGAATTTCGCTAAGTAATTACTTAACTATAGTGCTGTCTCATCAATTTTCTTTACGAAAGAGCGTGACAGCATGTTACTTAAGTATTAACTTAGTGTAAATTCTCAATTAGGAAATCGGCCATAGGCTTTTTCTTTGAGAGTGAGTGAGTAGATTTAGTTACCATGTGTCTCCACGTGAGCTGCTAAAAATCCAAATAACTTGGAAAAATACAAGTAAACTAGTTGCCTATTTTAATACCTAGGAAGTGGCTTATTGGAAAAAAATGCTAAGCAATAATTTTCCCCGAAATAAAGATGTTTTTTGGCCTTGTTCTTATCCGGGCTAAAGCCATCAGGGTTCAAAAATAAAGTTTATTTTATTTAACTCAGTCTTATTAAGAGTAGATGATCGTATAAATAATAGTTTTGTGTATAAAAATATATTTGAAAGACACATTAAATTAATCTGAATTGATCAATTTTTTGCTGTTTATTGAATAATGGAATATAAATAGAAATAATCCATAGACACCAGAACAGACCAGGGATCAGAACCTAGATTCTGTTTATGCATTTTTTTCATTAATTTAGTTTCATGGCCGCTTCTAGTCTACGCGCGCACAGATATCAAATCTTCTAGCCGTCAATGGTTTGAAAAAATAGGTCACGTGACTCAACCGTGTATCTGTCATCGTATTATAATGCACTAACAGCATCGGATCCCAGAACCAAAAAAAAATTCGTAAAAAAAGTATCAAGATAAAATATCACGAGCTCCTGTTTTTCTTACACATTAGAACACTAATCGTGCGGTATCTTTAAATCAGTGTTTAGCCGCTTAGTTGAGCACAATACACGTCCCATACTCTTTACCAGGCATTCAAAATATGCAATTTCGCCCCTAATGCAGTCGGTATAAGGGCTTATGTGGCTGCAAAGCGTAGGGTGGTGGCTGATGGGAAGATTTCACACGCTGAACGAGAATACATGAGAAGAATCAACAAAAGACGAATGTCAAGATGCTACGTTGTGTAATACCGATTCAGGGTGGTATTTGTACGTGCATTGTTTGTGACACCATTCTGATGAACTTTAAAAATTTACATAATATACTAGCTGACCCGGCAAACGTTATTTTGCTAGATAACATATTTCTAGTTGACCACCCTTTTCATTTAGGGGTATGAACAATAGATAACAACCTATTTTCAGACCTACCGAATATACATATAAAATTTCATCAAAGGCCGTTTCGGAGCAGTTTGAGCACTAACACAGTGACATGAGAATGTTACTTGATTAACGACCGCCGAAACAAAATAGAATATAGTCCTCACTATAGTTGCCTATAGTTGCCTAGCTACTTGAGGTGTTACCTGTATGTACCCATCTTATGTCCGCACATGCACGCAGGCAAGCACGCACGCTCGCACGCACGCACGCACCCATATACACACACGCACGCACCTTCACACACACACACACACCCTCACACACACACACACACACACACACACACACACACACACACACACACGCCGAAATGTATTACATTTGCTTTATCTTTATTGCTGGCATTTGGGCCATTACTTTATTCGATCTTATGCTTATTTCTATAAAAATGTTTTTAATCCAATTATTGTATGTAACCGTCTATTCTTTCTATTTATAGTCAAATTTTGTTCATAGTTCAGCGAATTAGGTGCAGCAGAAAACCAGCGCTAGTCGCCTCTGGCTAGCATTTTGCTGAGCTGCAGCCTTTTTCTGTTGTAGCAGATTTCGTTCAGCATAATTGTATGAGGTACCTTTATTTTTATGTTTTTGGTTTACTACAAATATTGTTTATAATTTGTGTTATGGTGTTACAATCAAAATAAATGCTTTTCACTTTCACATTATTTGACATTGTTTTGTAAGCTGATTTTAAGGCCTTTACGAGTAAATGGGACATTTCTTACCCGCATGTATTTATTTACGTATTTACCAAAAGAAGAACAAAAAGAAAATATTAAGCCCAGGATTTTTCAATTGAAAATAAGATAATGACAGGAACATAATATAAAATTTTATCTAATTTAAGAAGGCTTCCCTTTTTCACGGGGCACGAGGCTTGTCGGTTGCAAGGGATGTAGTTACACTCAAATTTACATGCAATGTTTTATCACAATTTAATGAGTGATACATTTATTATGATTTAATAATATTTTCATTAGAACACGATGACTGGTGGGTGCTTGTGGTTACGTCTGTAGGTAATTCAAAATAAAAATCATCGCGAGCCTTCGATACTAAAATGCCGCCGCCTGTACTCTTACTTTTTATGTGCAATAAAATGACCTCTATCTATTTAAGATAACAAACCATAAATTCACGCTTGTATCTCGGAGGTGTAGGCAGAGACCAGGGTATGCCACTTGCCGTGATTTTGACTGATCTCTTTCGCTTCATCAACATTCTTTAGCCGTTGCATGCACGCACACAGGTTTCGGGTAATTTTTACCAACCTCATAGTTACAGTCTGTTAGCTTTTAGAATATACCTCGGCTACTGTCGGATAGAATCGATTATATTGCAATAAGGTAAGGTTTATTTTACATTCGTATTTTATACATAAAATTATCGAGCCACCGTGTTAGTGCTCAGACTCCTCAGAAACGGATTTTGATGAAATTTTATATGTATATTCGGTAGGCCTGTTTACAAGGGATGGTAAGTATGAAGGTGATATAGAAAGGAGAGTAAAAGCGGGAAATTGTGTAAATGGTGCCTTGCACTCCTTCGTGAGTAGCCAGAATATCTCCAAAAGGGCAAGATTGACTATCCATAACGGTGTGCTGGTCCCAACACTGATGTATGGTAGCGAGACTTGGGTGTGGCAGAAGAATCATGAAAGTAGGATTAATGCAGTAGAAATGAGGACCTTGAGAAATATGTGTAGTGTTACTTTGAATGACAGAATACGCAATAGTGTGATCAGAGAACGTTGTGGACTGAAAGAGGATGTAGTGACTAGAATTGAGAAAGGAATGTTGCGTTGGTTCGGACATGTGGAGAGGATGAAGGAAGAAAGACTGACGAAGCAAATATATCGAGCGAATGTGAGTGGAAGGGTCGGTAAGGGACGCCCCAGGCGAACATACTTCGACGAAATAGGGGATGTATTAGCAAAGGGCAAGATAAAAAGTACCCGAAACCGGCGTGCGTGCATGCACCGACTAATGAATATCGATGAAGCGAAAGTGGTTTGTCAGGATCGTGGCAGGTGGCAGTCCCTGGTCTCTGCCTACCCCTCTGGGATACAAGCGTGAGCTTATGTATGTATGTATGTTATTTTATATTGAGTAATAGTGAAGAAAACTTTTACACGGAGCAGGAAGGCACACACTCGTGTGCTTCCGGCGAAAATCGAAGCCTACTCTAGGGCTCGAGGTATATTCTAAAAGCTAACAGACTGTAATACATTCCCTATTTAATCGAAATATGTTCGCCTCCAACGTGTCTGTCAATATATCTCTGTAAGATACGAATGATTACTAACAAATCATTCACAAAGTGAAATCTCACTGACAAACGCAGCAATTTAGACATTTTCACAGACACAACTACCTGCCATTGCTTTTGATAACATTCATTAAATCCAAACAAACCGGCGTAATTCTACAGTGTCCCTGCGCAATGAAACGGACACGTGTCAAATAACAGCAAATCTATTTTAGATTGCACCTTATTTGTCTGCCGTCTTCTTTAGGGGCCCTTGCACACTATCAGTGATCTTGAGACATTAAAAATTGAAACATAATTTTTTGTTTGATTCGTTTATATTTTTGTTTTTTTTTTTCGTTTATATTTTTGTTTGTATATTTTTGACTTCTCAAACTGGAACAAGCAAGGAAAAGTATTTTTGAAAGACATTTATGTTAGGTAAGGTTAGGTTGAGCTACTTGCCTGCCATAATTGTGTTTTGAAAAAACAGAATCACGTTTAACTAAGCATAAATCTGGACATCGAATAAAAATGCCAATGATGTTTTAAATTTGACTACATATTCATCATCATCATCATTCAGCCACAAGAAGTCCACTGCTGGACAAAAGCCTCCTCCATGGATTTCCAAAAAGACCGGTCGGAAGCGGCTTGCATCCAGCGTCTTCCCGCCACTTGGATGAGATCGTCTGTCCATCTTGTGGCTGGTCGTCATACGCTGCGCTTGCCGATATGTGGTCTCCATTCGAGAACTTTTCGGCCCCATCGGCCATCAGTTCTGCGTGCTATGTGACCCGCCCACTGCCGAGAGGGCTATGCTCGTAATTTCTCTACGAGACCGAGTCAGGAATGATGAGGTCCGTAGACGAACGAAAGTGGTCGACATAGCCCAGCGGATTAGTAAGTTGACTACATATTGCATATTAAAAAATAATCCTATTTTATTGATTATGAGCCAGCCCGGATTAAAAATTATTTATCGATTTTGTTGTTTTAGAATGCAATCATAAATTTGACTTTATATTTTAATTATTAATGTGGTGCTAAACGCAGACCACGTATTACTTACTGCAAGAGATGTAGGGTAATAAAAAGAGGTCATGCCTCTATACATGTATTTAATAATATGTTATAACGGTTGCTTTTGTTTTTATAGTGAGTAAAATATGTGAGTTTGACTTTTTATATTTTACTAGCTGCCCCCGCAAACGTTATTTTGCCACAATGAATACCCATTACCTATTCTCAGACCCACCAAATGAAAGGAAAAATGTTCATAAAAATAGGTAAAGTTCTTTAGCAAACACACGAGATTTTTATATATTAGATAATATACTATTATTAAGCAAAATCGTACAGTGGAATAATATCGTAATGCCTTTCAAAAGGCTAGTTTGATAATACGCGCAAGACAAACATGATTCTTCTTTCATTCCATTTTTAACTTAATGTGTAAAGGTCTTTATCTCGCCATACGAGCTAGGCGTGTGTGGGAAACGTTATGAAATTGAAAATGATCATATTTCTTTTCAAAGACACTGCTATTGCACAAGGATTCACCTAGTTTTCGTCGTTAACTATTCATTATTATGTGCCGTGGGAGATTTTTTGTTGTTCGTCCATTGTATAGGTTTTGATAGGCGCATTCCACAGTTTGAGGACTTAGCTGGATTGAGCTATGTGATTTCTAGTGCGCGTATCTAATAATATCTAATAATAACCTATCAGTTGCTAATAAAAGTAAATATATTATTTTATCTAAAATGTCACAAAGGACAAAAAAGGACACAAATGTCCAATAAAGTATAATAATCATATTTCTCAAATACAGGTGCACCGGTAGCTTTGTCAAAAATATTACATTTTATTAAAAAAAAAACACGATTCCTTAAGTCTGAATTCTCCGATAATACCACTAAATCAGGTGATTTAAAATATATTTTGCTCTCTAAAGGTTATTTAAGACCTGAAAAGAAAATATTTTACTTTTCAATGTGCTGTCAAAATCGTCTTAGATAAATAATATCAATATACCAAAATGACTATCACTGTATTTCTTAGTGACGTGGATCGTAAAACTAGAATTAATAGGAAGATATTTCTGTAACTTCAAAAATGTCTACTTTTCCCAATTCTTCTCTCGCACATCGTAATAATATGTCCCACACAAATCCATGCGCTCGGAGAACCCTTGGAGAACCCAGCCTTAAAACACCGTTTAGAGGATGTTTAACTAATCTGTGGTTGATGAAAAAACATAAACACAGATAATATAATTAATCTGCTAATTAAGCTGCTACTATACAGTGTTTTAAGGAATTGGGTTTTTATAAATAAGAGGTTAAGGCTACAAGTCGATAAAGATAAATAAACAGTCTTCGAAATAGTCACAAAACAGAAACTATAGTTTGCTTATTTAAGTACTAGGTGACGTTGTATAAAAAAATACATAATAAATAACATATTTGTGATAACAATTAAGTGCAAAGGCGGACTTTTATTTCTAAAGAGATTTCTTCCAGCCGGCCTAATAATCCTAGTATTCTATATCATAGTTTGGTTCGCCGTTAATAATGATTCCGTCAAAAGGTCTTGACCAGGATCTTCTCCGAGATAAGTAACACGTAGATAAGAAAAAACACCTGGTATAGACGTGTCAGACATAATAATTAAGAAAAAAATGTATGAACAAATCTTCACATTTTTTAAGTCGATCAAAAGAAGAAAGTTAGTAAGTTACGAAGGAAGGAAGACCGGAATAATTATAAATATGGTCATCGTAATATTTCACGGCCTCCACAGATAATATATTTAGGTACCTGTGTTACATTTTGAAGGTTCTGCCAATGATATTGAGAAGCTCACGACCGATATTACTGTGGACCATGAAGTTGTTGAAGTTGTTTGTGGCTAATTGTCCGATATGTTATTGAAAGTTTATTTAATTGCAAATCTGAATAGGTGAAATCATATACGATTTTATTGTACCATAAATAGTGGTAGTATATCGGATAGATGACGTCATTAAAATATGGCAAAGCAGTAAATCAGTAACGGGTAATGTATATTTTTTAATAATAAATAGTTGTTGTTAGATCAGTCATTAATAAGATGAACTGCCTCTATGAGGTTTTTAAAGTTTTATGATTTTGACTTTGAATCTGATTTATTGCAGAATTTATTTTAATTATTATAACCACTTGGCTTTGAGAATTGGACAACTTGTAATAACTTTTTATATTTCAGAAGTTTTTCGGATAAGTAATGCGATGCCAAGTCTTATTGTACTTTATTTTTAATTATCGGTGAAGTTATCGTTCCGTGAAACTCATTTTATCGGAACGCTGCCAAATTAATTAAATTAACAGGTTAATTGCTCGGTAAACGGTGAATCGGTAACCTTTTAAAACTGTAACTCAGTTTTACTACCGGACCTAGAATAAAGTGGCATAGAAAGTCTGGAGATTGAAACAATAAGTACTTGAAATGTTTGGAACAAAGGTATGTGAACATCTCAAACACTCCAGATCCCTCGGTTGTTGTAGTTTTACAACGAAATCGATAACAATTTTTCTTGCATCAATTTCTTAAAATTGAAACACTACTACTTTCTGAAAAACAGAGCGAGCTACTTTTCTGAAACATGTTTTTTTAGATTTAACACTTTCGTAAGCACTACACATTATTAACTTTAATGCTTATACACTAACTTGATTTTTTGTTAGAGAAGGCCGACCAGGTTTTCCTCTGATTCGCAGAGCTTAATCATGGTGAGTAGAGAAGTAGCTCGCAACGCGCAACCCACGTCGCGAGCTCTGTTTTCCGCTCCGTCTTCCGACAAAAAATCAAGTACAGTCTGTTAGCTTTTAGAATATACCTCGGGCTCTAGAGTAGGCTTCGGTTTTCGCCGAAAGCACACGAGTGTAATATTACTTGCTGCTCTGTATTAGTTTATTTCCGTCATATTACAGCCCCACCAAGTTATCTGTTCAGGTGGGCAAAATTGTAACTAACAAATTAATTGTAAATCCTGTTCCCCATTTTTTGTATTATTTATTCAATTACTAAGATTTAAAGATATATTTTCATTAAACTTGAAAGACGGGTTAAAATATTCTCATTTTTGTAGGTAAACTAGCTTTCGCCCGCGACTCCGTCCGCGTGGACTTTAGTTCAAAATTTTACAACCCCGTTCACTCCTTAAGGGTTAAATTTAGAAAAAACGGCGAAATACGTGTTCAATCAATTGTGTTGAAGAGTATTTATTTTAAGTTTCAAGAAAATCAGACAACATTTTTTATACCTCCCATACAAATTTTGGCAACCCTTTTCGCCCCTTTAGGGGTTGAATTTCATAAAATCGGTCCTTGCCTACATTATATATAGATCCTCTGTGCAAAATTTCAGCTTCCTAGGTCAAACGGCTTGGGCTGGGCGTTGATGAGTGAGTCAGTCAGTCAGGACTTTGAATTTTATATATACATATATAGATTTCTTAAATGTTACTAGTAAATTCTCCACTAGCGCCGCTATCAACTGAACAGATAGGATTATGGCACTGTAGTTCCGATTTCGAAATTAAGTGTCATATTAGTTCCGATATTTATATTACACGAATATATCCGATTCTATCCGATAGTAGCCGAGGTAAATTCTAAAAGCTAACAGACTGTAAGTGTATTATAATATGGAATAAAGTTACTAATAGATTTAACACTTGTTTTTTCACCTTTTTCCTTGAACGTATTAAGCCTTTTCTTTAGAATGAACTAGTAGGAAACTCAAATCGATGCTTCCTACTTGATTGTTTTATTAACTTTAGGGATAGATAGAGATAGAGAACACTTTAATGTACATAAAAAAGGAGATTACACAGGTATTTCTTAATATTAGAGTACAGACGGCGGCCTTATCACTAAAAAAGAACTCTTCCAGACAACCTTTAGTCCGAACTTTAGTCCAAATACACTTACTAAGCTTTTTGTTGGAAGAGTTCGACCAGGATTCGCTCTGATTTGCTGCAGAGCTTAATCATGGTGAGCAGGGACGGAGCTCACTTCGTCGGTTGCTCGACTTTGTACTTGATTGTTTTATTCAGGAAAGAAGATAAAATAAGAAAAGAGCATTAATTTTTGCACGCATGAACTTTATTAGATTTTGTTACGGGTGATCTTGCAACTTAAATGCAAAGGTTGCTCTGCTGTCGACGGCAAAAACACCCGTGTACTCTACTCAGTTACGGATCTTTGGAAATTAAATGTATATGTAGATACATAAAGTAGGTACTGTCCAATGGAACAGCTATTTGCCTCTCTAAGGCGAAATTGAGCCAATGAGTAGACTTATTATAGCTTATGAATGTCCGTAGGTAATGAAGACAGAGTGTGTCGTTGTGGGCCTTCTGTGTTGCAAACTTGAATCTTCAAAAATAATGAGCGACCACGGCAATTGTAGGTTGATACCAGATTGCGTAAGAGTTTTAATTTCGCGAGGTTTCGTGTACCGCTGGGAGTTTTATAGTTTCATCGGTGAAATCCGTAAATTAGCAGTTAATTGATTACAACGTGATTTAAATAATGTATAGCTAATCATTAACTTAAAGATTTATCATTCTCAACACGGATTTTATGACAGTACAGTCGACAGCACGTCAAGCTTCACATTTTAGTTGCAAAGTCATCCGCAATGCAACGGAGTAGAGTGCATGGGTGTATAGAATGATGTGCTGTCGACTGTAGAAAAAAAACTGTTTTCAATGCTTTTTTCTTGGCATAACTTTTATTTGGCTTCACTAGCAACGCAAATATTGCCAATGAAAAACAGATTGATTTGTGTAATACTTTTCTGTAATAGGCTTTTTATCTTTATTAAAAAAAAAAACATTAAAAAACCAAAGAGTTAATTTCATAATATTTTCTCTATTTATTTTTGTTATGAGATAAACCACAAAGTGCTCCTGGTTTTACTAACAATTCGACAATAGATTGCTCTGTCACTGGAACAAGGATATAGACATCTAGGTCAAATGAAGAGTAGCACAAAAGAAACAGATTTTTCATGTATCACCGCGTTGATACGTAAATGGACAAATTATACAATCAATGAGATCATCTTTAGTCGGTATTGATCTTGAAACGGCTGAAAACATGAACTAGAACATTGAGGATCGGTCGAAATATTTTTCTCTGGACGTTACAGAAGTATTTAAGTTCAACTGAATTAACGTGCTGAGACGTACCAGAGGTTCTAGAAATAATTGGTTTATTTCTGTACAAAAAAACACATATCAAAATAATAATAGTTCACGACTGCCGTCGATAGATGGCAGGCTTTCCCGTCAGGACTATCCCAACCTTGCAGATAGACGCGAAATTTACCTCTGTATGTTATTATAGCAAATTTCAATTGCCTTAAAACACGGATAAAATAACGTTTTCTAAAAATGTAACCTAGTTAGATCAATTAAACGCCCCCGAACGCATCTGCCTACAAAATTTCGTGAAAATGGTTGGAGCCGTTTCTGAGATTCTGATTATATATAAATATATATACAAGAATTTCTCGTTTAAAGTGATTAGAAAGTTTAATTGAAAACCATAAAAATTTACCAAACATAAACATTGACATACAGGCAGATACATTGCTTCTGGCCCCACACTAGGAGGTATCCTAGGGTACTGTGGGTACTGTGTCGTGGGAACCAGAAACAGTGACGTCACAAACATGTAAACATCCATGACCTGGGGTTTTTATTTCTCCCCAGCCGGGGTTCGAGCCCGGGACCTCTCGCATGGTAAGCAGATGCACTAACCGCTATGCCATCATCTTCATCATCATCATCATCAGGCTATATTAGTCCACTGCTGGACATAGCCCTCCCCTAATGAGCGCCATAGCGCCCTGTCATCAGCTTGCCGAATCCAGCATCTGCCTGCAATTTTTCGCCATAGAGGTCGTAAAAATTGATGAAGTCCTTTCGGAGAAACAAACTCTGTGATTTTTATATATCACATATAGGTTTACGTATATTCTTAGTTGTATAGTTCGGTTCAAACTCAATAGACGTCAATTTCGAAAGAGACATCAAACCCATGAAGGGAAAAACGAACAATGAGATACTACCAGCGAATCACGAAACTATCGCTCCAATTATCTGCCAACCGTATTATGCCGACAGCCATATTGTTCGTTCACATAGTTTTTGTAGCGCAAAAAGATCTTCAATTATCTTTCTAGTCCTAGTGAAACAGTTGGTCTAATATTCAAGTAGCTCCTTTTGTTTCCATAGGAGCCCTTATTTCACATGAAAACTAGGTGGCAGTGAAAGTATTCAATAATATTTTATTCACAAAGTTTTACAATAAAATTAATTTATGTGTAGGTATGTGGGTTGAAGTTTTACGAATACTTTAGCATTTAACCTACGCTTCAAAGGATTATTATTATTATTATTAAATCGTCTATTTCGAACCATAAAATCCATATAACTTAACCTAACCTTAAAGATATACCTACATATCTGTAGGTATATTTTTAAGGTTAGGTTAAGTCATATGGAAACTATAAATAAAATACTACTAAACATAATTAAACAATTATAATTGATTATGATTATAATTTAAGATAATATTTTTTTTTATCTACATTCCTTTGCCAGACTTTTTTTTAGTTTAGGGGGTCCAGAGGTAACCAGTTCCACCAAGATAAAATGAAGAATCATAATATGTTTTTTTACAAAAAGTATCTGCACAATCTGTCAATCATGTAGACAGTACCCGTCGGACCCAAAACAAAGAGCGTACCAATGTAAGGACCATTTCCTGGGCCTATATAGAATCTATTCCAAAAACGGCAGTTTTTGGCGTTAATGCTATTGAGGTTTGCGGACATGGTTGTAAAAATAAATTTAAACACGATTGAGTGATTGTACAAGAGCCTTTTTCCCAAAATTCGATCTGTAAAAAAAGTTTTTTTTTTCGGTGCCGAAACTTTTACTCAGTGGATGGGGATCCAGACGACATACACTATTCTGAGGCGAGCCACTAGCCGTCTTCGGCCACTCTTTTCCCACAGTTGCTGGTCTTCCGGACTTGGCCTCCGTGCTGGAGTATGGCCTACACTTTCCTCAGGAAAGAGACTCGTGCCCCTCGGTGGGGACATAATGGGTTAATAATGATGATATCAGGCGTTCTAGGTTGAGTTTGCGGATACTTATTTGTTGAAAATAACTTTAGATTCTCAAACCACTACTAATGATCATGTTTGAACTGGGGTTGTAAAGTACCGGCAAATTACAATTACCTTAGTAAGTAATTACCTGTCGATACTAAGGTAACATAAGTTTACAGCTGAGCGTACCACATGCCAGTCGTCTGCCGGGTTGCGTCACAGACGCAATTTTACAAGAGCGATGGCAATCGCGCGCATGTGAACTCCATTGTGATGCCATGCGTGTGTTCACACACCGCGGGCTGACATTACCGCCGATACTCACGGCTGTATGCGCTTCGGAATCAGGCTTTTTTACGATAATAATGATCAGTTTTGTAAGACTGGGCAGCTGCCCAGTATCACAAAACTGCAGGTGCAGGTGAAGTCCTTGGGGTGTATTTCCTAAAACTATACAATCATAATTTAGTTATAAATTATACGGGTCTAATTGTATAAACTATATTTGGCACTTTAGTCTGCCACGGCAACTGTAACGCTGCCCAAACGTCGGTGATTTTAGGAAAACGATCACGAAGGTTAAGCTATATAGGGCACGTTCAGTGCATAGTTGGGTGACCGTTCCATGACTAACGCTGGTGGCATTTTTCCGAGCGGTTCCGAGCTTCGCAAGGTAGGTTAAGCAGTTGGTGCCAAGCCAAGTTAGTCAGTGCAGCTTGAAAACTTCTGACCAAGAACGGAATAGGCCTCCGTGGTGGAGTATGACCTTTACTTTCCTCAGGGAAGAGACCCGTGCCCCTCGGTAGGGACATAATGGGTTGATGATAGTATTTAAAACTATATTTGGCATTATAGTCTACCTTGGCAACTGTAACGTTGCCGAAACGTCAGTGATTTTTCTAACAAACCGATCCAGTCATATAATATTTTATAATATCAAGCCCTTATATTATAACATAATCCAATTCTCCGAAATGCACTAAAATTTTCTCTTCAACAAAACAAAACATAGAGCGGCTGTGATAATAAACATAATATTCCGAAGCGCATGCCATGTGTACTAAAACGGATGAAACAATCAGTTATCGATATCGAGTGATCTTCCCAGCTGTAACTGGAGAACTGCTGGTTTCTCTGCACTATCGGCAGAAAGTATCTTCGACATTGTAAAGGCGATGCTAGCCTCTTGGACTTTCTTTCATAAAATGCAGTTAGTGAAGTTGCAAGCGTGAAGTATTAAGTAACTTTTTGGGGTTCCTTCTATGTATGTCTGTAAAGCTTGGAAAAAAATGTGTGAATGAAAGAGTAAGAAAAGTTACGAATATTATTCATTGCACACAAGAAACAAAACACGTAAATAAAAGTTATAATGAAAATGGTACAATATTGCTGCTGCTGAAAATGGTACAATATTGCGGCCTTATTGCTGACACCAATTTTTTCCAGACAGCCTTGTGAGGGAAATCTATGATTAATAATTTCAAAGTATTAGTCTTAAGTTGAAAATATGTTGAAGTATGGTGACATCAACGTAAACGATGTCAATGTATTATACGCTCACAGTAGTGTTTGTGTGACACATATCCATAGTGTTTAGTAAGCAACAAGTTTTACTTAAAATAGGTACATTGTTTCACGACTAAGCACCTCACTCCATATTCGGAGATTAACTAATAAACATGTTAACATAAACCTGCATTTTACCTCAAGAAACCCTTTCAGATCAACGACCCAAGTATAATCATATTTCAATGTAATTTATAAAAAGAAAATTAAAATTAATTTTACAAGTTTTTTTATAAATTTATCTTTATTTTAAGCTAAACAATTAGTGAAAACGTTCATTACAAATTACGAGTGAAACTTTCAGTTGTAGTTTAATTTTAAATTTTTATTTCATTATCTATAAAAATCCTCTTTGGTAACGAGTAAATTTGTTGTCTTTAGTTTGTCGATGCAGAGTGTAGTAAAAGTGTCGATTGAATGATAGATATTAATGAAAATCTAAATTTAAAAGTTCTCCATTTTAACAATAAACATTTTTTTACATAGCCTCTTTTGTGTCCAATTGCTGGGCAAATCATTTCCAAATATTAAAAATCCTCTACTCTACCTACATCACCGCATATTCCAGCGTCAAAGAGCCAACCAGTTCTGAAACAAAACTGAGGAGAAATCTCACTCAGGTAATCATCGGGCAGAAGTTTTGCAACTCCTTTGGAAAAGTGACATAACACCGTAGATAAACATCTCTCTTAAAACGTCATAAAAGTGTAAATTGACGTGTCAAAACCATCAAAAAGGGCTCGAAAACGCCCGTAGCCATTTCATACGCGTGACTATAATTATTTTTACTCACTTTTACACTGTAAATTAAATGCAAGAACAGAAGAACTATCCCGAGTTCTAAAAAAACTACTATTTGTAATTTATTTTGAAGGGAAATGTTTTAGAAAATTTTTCGGCCCACCAAAAATTCTACAGTTTAAAATTTTGCAGCTTGTTTGGTTTCTAAGCTTGCTCTCTAAAAACTACCCGATTTGTTTAATCAGCGTATCTGAATTATTTCATTCTGTATTTCCAAATGTACTGCTCTATTAAACAACGGTCCTTCTGTACAAACTCTACAACTAATATTTTACACAGCTGCTAGAAGAGGCTTCTCCTTAATAACATATTAATCTCAGTATAGCCTTCGGCGGCCGTCCTTAGTTCTAAATATGTAAAACGGATGTCCGCAACCAAGAGAAAGGCTCCGTAGATTGTTTTATTGAACAAATACATGTAGAACATTAATTAAACTAAGATCCCTCCTAGCTGTTTGGCTTGCAAATGCTACAGTTAGATATTTACGAGTATTAAGTTATCGTGTTCTGTTCATCGGAACAGTATATATTTTAATAGATCTTCGTTGCTTCCTTACAGTAGTTAAAAGATTATGTCTCGGGATAGTAGTCTCTATCTCATTAGTTAACAGTGGGCTCCAACGTTCTCACTGATGAGCTCTATTTATGAGACAATTAATCAATAGCATTTATAAATGTCTATTCTTACAAGATTCCACCAATCCGGACTAGGCCCCCGTGGCGGAGTATGGCCTATACCTTCCTCAGGGAAGAGACCCGTGCCCCTCGGTGGGGACATAATGATAAAATTGCGTATTTTCCATTTGAATGCTCCAATATAACGGTAGATAAATACAGGAGGAACGAAATAGATTCTATCAATCTATATATTACTGTCTGATTCGGCAAACGTTGTTTTGCCTTTTAATTATTCTACGACCTTTTCTCAAACCAACCAAATTTACACAAAATAATCAATATGTCATAAAAATCAGCGAATCCGTTTTGCAGAAATTCGACCCCAAATATTGTTATACGAGATTTTTGGATATAAAATAATCTCAATAATAATAATATAATAATGTAAACTCGGCAAAACGTGGGCCCAGTTCTAGTGATTGGTGCATCTCCCTCCCCATCGGGGATAACTGGCGAGAGTTTTTTTTTAAATAATCTAATATATTATTTTAAATATATAATGTTAAGGATTCTCTGAAACACCTTATACTAGTTTTTTAATGTGAAGGTAAACTGAAAGATATTCGATTTCATGATATCTGCTGTTTTAGACCAAGTCATTTGTGTGTATATATAGTAAGTCTATGTATGTCTACAGCACTCGACGACTGCATGGCTTGACCTCACCGATTTGACTGCAAATTATGAAAATGAATCTGAAAATTATTCGAGCCACCGAGTCTATGCATTATTTTATAATCTGAATTTCATCATAGAGTAAATGCTCCTTGAATTTTTATCGGGGATGTCTGTCTGTGTCCGCTGAAATGCGTTTATATGTATTCCAGTTTCAAAAACCTGACATTGATAGCGAAGTAATCTTTTGTCTCTGTCTGGCCCGTAGATTACATATTATTTTGGAAAGAGATAGGTGTATAACATAGCTGTTGAACCGAACGTATTTACGATGCATCGAGATTCATGTGTCTAATGCAGCAGACGAAAACAATTTGTTTTATTTGCGTAGCGACAGGACATTTTGCGGTTCAATACTTCAAAATTGTAAATTGAACGTGCTCCAGACTGCGCCTCCAAATGACTTTGGAGAAATCAATAGTGGAAATGCTGCTCTAATATTTTGGGTGTTAGGTGGTTATTAATAAATCATTATTACCTCGGAAACCACTTTTGAGAGGGTTTCAAGTTCCTGTTTCGTTTCAAGCACCATCTTCAAAACGGCATAAAAGAGCTATCACAAAGGTAAGATCACATTAAATTAGTTAAAAAATAAGCATTAAGAAAACTGATGGTAATTCAAAGTTTCTTACAATAGTGTTAGTACAAAAATAGCTTAAACCCTACAGTTGGAAGCATGTACTGTATTGCACCACTCATATCTAAACTAGGCCCCCCATTCCACCCAGGAAGATAGATAAATCGCGACATGTAAGCCTATGTCGCAGATAATTAAGATGGGGTCGGCAATTACATGCAAATGTGACGAGGCTAGCTCGTTCAAACCATGCATTTTATCGTCAAGCCAATACACCTACGTGGTAAGGGGAGAGACACACTAATAGTTGCAGGATAGGTACTATAAAGCTATAAACCTAGAACGTTTTCAGGCCAACTTTATTCCTATGTTACGTCGCGAGTGACTGTCAACAGCCATAATAACAATAACGACAGTGACATAAAAGTAATGAACCAATAAGCATACAATTTAAGTTTCACAACAAAATAAAAGAAGAAATAATAATAAGTAGAATAATGAATCAAGAAGGTATTCTATATTCGTTTTTTAACTAAGATAAGTGAAACAAGTGTTGGTTGGTTGTTTGCAAAGACAAAAACCTGCTAATTAGATAAAACCACCATCACTCGCTGAGCCAACGATATTACGGTATACACAGTTAGTTGTGAGCTCTGGACTTGTATTTTGTAAATTAATACTAGATTATTTTTAACTTTTCTTTATATTGTCTGATAAAGTGTAACAAGTATTTTCCGCGCGGTTCCGTGCTTGGCAAGGCACTTTAAGCAGTTGGTGCCGGCTGCCGTCGATAGATGGCAGTCGTTAAGCTAAGTGAGAGGCCTTAGGGCGGCTTGAAAACTTCTGACAGCAAGACCAGCCACTAGTCTTACAAGCCTCCACCAATCCGAACTTGGCCCCCGAGGTGGAGTCTTAAACTCAAATATGTTATTCATAGTACAAACAAAGTGTTCACTTTATGAACTTCAAAGTTGTTAGTTTCACAATTAATCGATTACGTTTAATAGATTAGAGAACATTTTTTCGCTTAGTCTGCTTCAAGCCTAACTCGCGTAGACAATGCAAGGCGCTGATGTCGTGGGCTAATGTGAAATCTGGATGTTTGGCAAGATGATAATAAATGCATGTGTAAAGTTGTTAAGTAGTCTACGCAATTAGCATTGTGGAGTCGTCGCATTTTAAATGTCGTTGTTGTCTCAGTACGCTGAAGGAAGGTGTCACGCCTAGATTAAAATCGAAATTATTGATTGGTCATCCCCGGTAGGCACGCATAGTAATTCAGCCTATAATCTCTCTCTGAGAGAAGGATTGACATAACACTAGTATTTAAACTGTTCTCCAGAAGTTGTACTGACTAACAAATAAATTACTTTTAAAATAACATTTTTCTATTATTATGGATACGTTAATTGTTCAATGAAAATGTTATTTGTTGTTTTACTCCTGTCCCGGAGAGACAAGCAGAGAATAGAATTAACAGTATTAATTTTTTACATACAGACACATAGATTGCTTCTGGTCCCACACTAGGATACCCTGTGTCGTGGGAACCAGAAACAGCGTCGTCACAAACATGTAAACATCCAAGACCTGGGTTTTTTTCCCCAGCCGGGATTCGAACCCGGGACCTCTCGCATGGTAGTCAGATGCGCTAGCCGCTGCGCCACAGAGGTCGTCGATTAGCTACTTTCTATTCCATATTTTTCTGTAGCCTTGTATCCGTCCCACTGCGGACATAGGCCTTCTCTCAGAGAGAGATTAGGGGCTCACACCACCACACGCGGCCACCGCGGATTGGCAGTTTAAGTCAGGGCCACGGTATTTTAACACTTCAGACAGTCAGGCTCCGTCACAAGATTTTCCTTCACCATTATCATGCGTTACTGCTACTACATCTCGAGAAATGTAACATAAGAATATTCTTTATTGTACACGAGGAAAAACACAACATAAATTTTTACTAGGTACAAGGCACAATTGGCGGTCTTAATGCTAATAGCAATCTCCCAGACAACCCTATGATGGAAAAAGTCTGAAGGAAAAGGGAGATCAATAGTCGGTGTAAAAATGAATATTATTGAAATGAATGTACGTAAGTTACAAAAAACACTTTAGTACACGCCAGGACTAGAACCCCGATCGAAAGTTAGGGATAACGTGAGCCCGGTGTTCCTACACTAAGCTGCCACGGCACTGTAATCTACATAGGGTAGATTTACCGTTCGTGGCCAGTGTACCTTTTTTGGCCATTTTTATATTCAAATTACTATATAAATAATTCTATATATGTAAAAAAAAAAATGTAATGTAATGTTAATGTAAATGTAAATTTGGTTCGTATAAATGTAAAAATTTTAAATGTAAAAATATGAAAATATAATTTCTACCGTTAAATTTTCTACAAATTAACTGAAATTTCAAGTGGCCAAAAAAGGTACCTCTACCTACCTAATCAAGCAATTTTTACCCTTGATATAATAATAAGATATTGGATACGCACTTGGTGCCCAGGAAATCATTTTGTCGTTCTGGCGCGCAAAAGATCTAGAGCAAATTTAAAAAAAAGTCTATAGGCCATATTATAGTCCAAATAATAAAATCACCGCAGTAATTACATTGAACCGGAAGTCAACCGGCTGCCTAGCAACGCGTTGGAAGTGTCCATCCGTTACTCAACTCTACGCACCTATTTAACAATACTAGTGAAAGCGAAATGTTTCAAATTTTATGTTCGCTTAATAACAAAGATGACTTAGCGGTTCCCAGTTAAGGGGCGGTGGGCTTAGACGGGGTTATTGAAATATCACAAGAAAATTTGGCCTTCTCTCAGAGAGAGAGAGAGAGTATGAGCTCAGTTTGTGTTAAATAAAAAATAATAATTAAATAAACTCACGCCCGTTATCCCCGAGGGGGTAGGCAGAGGCGCCAATCGCTAGAACTGGGCCCACGTTTTGCCGTTTCGTGGTAAATGTTATTAAATTAATATTGTACGTGCAAAGTAATTATATATATATATTAATAATGGCTGTATTCATCGAACATATTGCGATGCATGCTCAATGTACCTACTGTGTTACTATTCTTTTTATTTCCTTGCATAAATGTAGCAGTCTGTTGCTATAGGTAAAAACCTGTAAATGGCTCACTAACTAGTTTTCTAAGTTTCATATACTGTTTTATCAGCTGTTGGTTTTCCATAGATAAGTAATAAAAAAAAATAAAAAAACATACAGACATGTAAACACCTAAGATGTTCAAGTTTTATCACGATGCTTTCCTTTACTGCCAGCAGGTGTTATTACTACTAAAACTTCAGAACTTTAAAAACAAAGTCATAGGTACATATACTGGTTTCGATCCCTCTACCTCCCGAATGTAAGTCGTGTCTTGTGTATTATTACTGCCAAAGCAAGTGCATTATTTCACTTTTATAGACATTGCCTCTGATAATTTTCAACATTGTATAAACTCGTCTAAACGTGGGCCCAGTTCTAGTGATTGGTGCCTCTGCCTACCCCCTCGGGGATAACGGGCGTGAATTTATCTTTATTTTTTATAAAAAATTAAATTGATAACTTTAAATATTTGTGAACTTATTTAATATTTGTGAACTTAAAGTAGTACAACTATCGATACTAAAAAAACGGGTTTAAGTTTTATTATTATAATTGTGTAAATTTATATATATTTCAAGCCTAAATGCAATTTCCGCGGTTGTAGCAGACCGGTAAAACGACGGCTTTTCAATCGGCAGGTCGTGGGCTCGAAACCTGGCAAGTACCGATGACTTTGTTTTCTCAGTTATGTTGCCATTTTTTAAGTGTGAAGGATATATCGTGAAAAAACCTGAGTGTCTAAGGTAATCACATACGTTAGCGATTGAAATTGCCAATCCGTCCCTGATACTCTCTCTGAGAGTAGGCCTGGGCCCGACTATGGAACGTAGGGATAGGATAAGATGCCTACAAATGCATTTTGTTCGAATTCAGAAAAAGGTACGGGATTTTCTTTTGCTACAAATTAAGCGAAATTTATAAGAATACCTACCTATTGACGGTTTGGAAAATAAAAAATGCCAGCTCAAGAATGCTATGTAAAGCTAAATGTTTCTAAGTGTCTGTCTGTAGATATCTTCAAATTTTCTGTCTGAAGTCTGTGGTGTGGTCGATGTGAAACAGAGCTTGAATAACGAAGGCTTTAAGTCTGCATGATTGACTTTCGAATGAGTGCCGCTCCGATATAATTTTGTTACAATTCTGGTTTGCTTGATTGCGTGCCTGTGACCGAATAAGGATAGAAATTGCGGCACTTGTCCAAGGTTTTTTGGAAGATCTTATTGAGCTTATTTTGCGAGTTTTTCACTTTGGTAATGAAGAAATAATAAGTAGGTACAGCTCGCCGTGGGACTGTCGGCAAAAAGAACATTTTATAACAAGTTATATTTTTTGGAAGTGTCATCCTTTGTGTTATCCATTTTGCGGATGTGTCATTATGCGTAGAATCCTTATTAAACTTTAGCAAAAAAAATTGGCACTAACACTTTGAATGCAACTGCATTAAATATCATTGCTTATTTTAGCGGAAAGTTGAACTTGCCTTTTACATAAAAGCTTTTATTTTAATGTAATTAAATCGAAAATTTATGAATACAGATTTTCAAAAGATTGGCGCACCAAATCACAACTCTCGTTTTATTCAGTAAACGATAATGAAGTTTTCATACTTAAAAAGTTCATACTTATACAAAATTATGTTTTTACGTGTATATGGCAAAAAAATGAAGAATTCATTGTTTTTTTTAATATTAAATACATAAACTCACACCTGTATTTCAGAGGGGTAAGCAGAGTCCAGGGATGGCCACTTGCCACGATACTGACAGATCACTTTCGTTTCGTCGATATTCACTAAAATAATACTTGCTGCTAATTAAAGTATAAGTAGAAGGCAATTACAGTAAAGTGCAATCTGCCGACGGCCGTTTACAAACAAATCCCTTATAAACGCTTGGGTATAAACGCCCGAATTCACGTTGTATACTTAATTTGTAAAATTAAGGGATTCAATTTAATTTAATTACTAAAAATAATAACTTCCAAACAACATAACTTATCCCGGTCCCAAACTAGGATATCCTTCTATTAATTATTAATTTCAAAATTCCCTTAGGCTAAAGGAGAAATTTTATATTTATGCTCTATTTGTTTTGTTACTTAGGTACCATTGGTTTTTTTATTAAGAATGTCTTTGATGAAATATTAAAGTTTCGTTCTCTCTTGTTAGATCTCTGAATAAATACGAGCCAAACAAACTATTCATAATTATTTTTTAGGTTTGTGTTTCATTCATGCATCAATTTTCCCTTTTTTCACTTACCTAAGCTTTCTCCAAATGAAAATAAAAAATATCAATTTTTTGTGAGATTATGTTATAAAATTATTACAACCCACGATTACTTAGAAATTCTCAAGTTGCAAACTTGGCTTGAATAGGTAAAGTAAGATGAACGTCAAGATTGTAACGAGGTTGCTGAAAAAAAAAAGAAACGGTATCGCTAACTTTCTGGTTTACTGGGTCGAATAATGTCATTTAGAATCAGAATCAGAAGCAGAAATTTATTTCAACGTAAAGAATTTACATTCTGCTTGTTGAATGTCAATGTACATACAGTTATGTATAATGTTAGCCGCTGCCTTGGGGCCGTCTGTAGTGGAGAAAAAGGCAGCGAAAAAAAAAACTCCACTCTGACCATCTTTTCTCAAATCAACTTAAAGCTAATACAAATAAAACTTGCAAAACAATATCTTGGATGTGTTGAACACTAGACACATTTATCTTCTGATTAAATTTAATATTAAACTACTATTTAAAGCCATACGTCCTTGTCTTCTAAATAATCGTTGATTTTATAATAAGCTTTTTTGCAAAGAGTGTGCTTAACACAATTCTTAAATCCGCGTTGGAGGTAACTCTAATATATCTTGGGGTATCTTGTTGTAGAACCTTATACAGTGCCCCATAAAGGAAGTATTAGGTTTTTTTATTTTATAAGTTTTTTCTTTTATTTGAGATAGGCGAGTGGAAATGCGAATGAAATTACAGCATTGAGTTCACTTTTGTTAGAAGGCCATTCTGGACAATAGTACCCATGTTCGTGTGTAAAAATATTTTTTGAGGTATTAAAATCAAACGACAATACAATGAATTAGTTCGAAGCTTTTAAACACAATATTATTACTTTTATACTGTGGAATTAGTATGATTTTATGTTAATAATATAATTTGGTAATAATGATTTCACCAAAAAGTAAAAATTAAATATAAAAATATTTTTTTACGAGAGATCTGCAATTTAAATACAATTTGTTAAATTAAAGCAGTCAAGTAGATTTTCTTGTAACAAAAAACCTCACGTCAATAATAAGGGGTAAGATATAAATTTTCATTGACTTGCATAAAACCCTGAAATAAAGTGAAATTAGCTCTTATTGAAAAATAAACCGAATCAAATGATTTGTACAACAATAATAACACCTTTATAGTGAGAAAATATTTGAAAATACACTAACCTCCAGTTTAATGTTTCTTCCACAGTTTGCAGCCACCTTCGAATTTCAGAGCACGCAATTTATGAACCAAAAGTTACTAATAAATCCGTTCTATTGCAATTAGCAATGACAAAGAAAAACTATTTCAACGAACACTGCATTACGTTGTCAATCCTGCGGTTTCACTTTCATCGGCGAGCAAAAAAATCACTGCTCTAGATAAAAAAAAAACACAAAAGAGAAAAGTCCACAGCTAGAGTTTTACAAAAACATCACAACACTAGTCTTTTAGAAATATCCATGCCATCACTTTTTTATAAGCTCAATTTTTTTTGTAAGCTTATTTAGCGCGAGCTTTAAGCTGCGGAGCGGAGAGGCGCGTGCGTCGGCCGGTGCGGCATCGCGTTATCAGCGGCCGCTCGGCGCGCGACAACAACAGAACTTGAGAGCCGATCTCGATAATAACAAGAAAAGAAAACGGTCCAGTTTCAGTAAGGCTTCCGGATGGCTCGGACGGGGCGGTAGGCTGTACTCTTCACTCGTATACCTGCTGTCTCTCTCTTGCTCATGGGAGAAGCGCGAGCGCATAGTGAACGATAGCAGAGCGACAGTCGCACGCGCGACGCCACCCCAGTCGGTCGGCTGGAGGTTCTATGGGCTTTCCAATAGTATCGACGATCCGTCACGAGAATTCAAGTTACGATTACCATATAATATTATTCGTGGATGATTTTCAGCAACGTCTTACTTTGCATACATATTTGGAAATTCAACTTAGGTTATTATCTTTTTACGTGTTGATTAATACAATACATACAAATGTATTAAAAATTTTGATCATATAAATAGTTAATAATAAAGTTAAAATAAATATTTTATGGGAGTGATAAAAGAAAGTTCATGGTCAGCGTTGATGTCTAATATACGCGCATTACTAATTTTCTACAAGTAGTTTCGGGTTTTGTGAGTTCTATTGAATTTTACATTAAAGCTGTTTTATAAAAGAATACAACGTAATCTTAATTATTGAGCTAAATATGAGTGATAGAGGTACAATTTACGCCATTAACATAAATGTTACTATTTTTATGAAGATTAAAACTAAATTTGCACATTTTTATCCAAATATAATAATGATACATAATTCTGGGTCATACTTTGAACAAGCAAAATATGCAAAATTATCCAAACACGAGCGAAAAAGAAAATTCACGAGCCTTCAGGGTCTCCTCCCAAAACTCCTCCCCTCCTGCCTTATTAAAATGCAATAAAAGTCCGCTGATTTTAATCGATTTTTCGAAGAATCATCCACCATCAGTATAAACCTTGAAGTTTAAAGTGCATTAAATAATTATATAGCTCATTATAATAAAATACACATCCTGAGTATGTAACACAAAAGTTGAACATTGGTTCTTTGTGTGCAATTGCATGCAATAGTTTTTTTATTAATTACTAAAAATTTTAAAGTAGATTATTTACGATTGTTATAGAAACGTATACATTACCCTCAGGTTTGCACCATTAAAAGAGAAAATGGAGTTGTCAAGCAACTGTCTTATTAAATACATAGTTAACATTATTTTTCTTTAAAAAAACACTCTATATTACCTGCAAGGACATAAGATTCTTGAAACTACACACTTCTTGGAACAAAGAAACGGACACTGGTATATGTACATGAACCCACAAACATTTAATTCCGTTTCATTTATATAGTAGTATAATATAATTCGAACGAATCACAATGTAAACAAGTATCCAATAAATGATTACGCTACCGCCGCTAACGCAGTGGGGTGGAGGTGGAGCCCTATTACAAAATTTTCAGAGCCAATTTAGCATTAAAATCTCATTCATCACACCCAGACGATTCACAAAAGAAACCATTACCTATCGTTCTGCAACTCATTGAGAGTTTGACCGCTATTGGTTACGCAAAGTAATGTTTTGCTTTGCCCGATCACTATGCGCTCCATTATCAGATATGCTTCAGCTGTTGGACTGTGTCTATTTTGTCCTCTTTTTAGTGTGTCTATTGGATTAGTGGCATTCGATCCTAGTATCAGTTTCTTAGTGTAGTGAGATAAGTGAGGTAAGCTGCGTTTGTATACAGTAATTCAAAAATTTTTATGAGCATCTTCTACCTTACACATAAACCACGAAAACTTTACATCTGTTAGGCGGTGAATAATTTAAGATTAAGCAGGCTGACCCAGAGTGTAAGTTAGTTTTGGCTTGTATTTTATCCATTTCACCAAAATGGTACTAATTTGCATTCGTGATTAAAACCATCAATTCAATGTGTGATAATTGTGATTTCTGTAGTTTATTTTTTATTACTCTATGTGTAATATTATTATTATTACTATTTATTGCTGTAACAGACTACAATTTTCGTTTAAACATTCTACTACAATAATTTCCAACACATTCGTTTGTTTTTACAGGCTGATGATCTCGTTGCCGAGTAGGGTTACTTCCGCTCAACCCTAAGAACTTCGCGTACCTATTCCATTCCGGTCACAACGAGCTTTTTCCCGTGGGCTGTCACAAATGGCCAAACCGATGTGGACCGCATAGTAATACTTGAAACCGATCAGTCTGTGCCGGATATGGCTTGAACAACATCTAAGAACAGGTGTTACTGTTTTGAACTTTTATTTTCTAGACAAGTGACATCAAAGGTCAACTGCGAGCAGAAACTTTTGACATCTAAGTTAATTAGATTGACAGTTCAGTTTGAATTAGAAGCTAATTTCAACCTGATACGCTGTTTATCTCCGCAGTGAATTAGTAAACAAACCATGTTTTCACGCCATCGATATGGTCATTCGCTATATGGTGACAAACTTATTTAGAAATAAAGACAAGTTTCTCAGTTCCGTAGTGGCAAGTATCACTTGGCAATAACTACATACTTGATACCTAAGCTCTAGTTTTGTGCAACTGGACATGTACGCGAGTAGAATTTGAAGTAACTCCAGCGTCCCTCCGAACACTTTATTACCTAGTTTATTATCCATTTTTATTATGTTTAGTACTTCTGACTAGTCTTACAAGCCTCCACCAATCCGGACTAGACCTCAGTGGTGGAGTATGGCCTATACCTTTCTCAGGGAAGAGACCCGTGCCCCTCCGTGGGGACATAATGAGTTGATGATAATGATGATTATGTTTAATATTACAGTCTAACACGATACGTTGAGCTACTTGTACATCATTTTTTTTAAGTTAGTCACTGTTACTATATCTTTTAAGTAACTGAACACTTAATTAGAGAAAACGGCAAAGAGAGGCGAATAGTCTTACTCGACTTAATAGCTCTGTTAAATCTCAGTTAAAATGAAATTAATTTAAAATTTATTTTAATATGTTACATGGTTCTAATTGTACCTAGGTTAACATATTGCTAGCATACAAAGAATTGGGGTAAGATTGTTATAAAATATATTATATTTCTTTATCAATTAGCATACGACTTATTCTCAGACCCTACCAATACACACAAAAAAAAATCAGTAATCCCGTTTCAGAGGAGTTCGATAAAAAACGCTGTGACACGAGATTTTTATTTGTTAGAAGATATTTCTGTGACTACCGCATACAGTACACACTCATAAAGTTCCAAACAAATCGTAATCATACCGCTTATCAGCTAACCTGATCAAATTTCAATTCAGGAGTTCGCCTCATGGCCGTACTGGTCATACTGTCAACTAAAACAAGTTGCATTGCCTAGTCCAGCCAATTATAGCAGACCTCTAATTTCTTACCAATGAAAGTGATCAAAAGTTTAACACGCTGAAATACTAAAGGCGTGACAACTACCAGTCTCAGTGAGTGGATGTGGCAGCCGTCATTACATCAACCACCTGATACGATGCAGAGACAGCGATAACCTGAAAAAATATTAAAGTGTAACACACGTACACACGAACGTAGCAAACTCTTCCGAGAATGTACTGGTGTGGCTTTTAACTTTGTGTCAAATAATGTGATATTGCTTAGGTGCTTCCGGGACACGGTTGTTTAAGTGACAGAACGTCTAAAGGGTTCGAATGTGTAGGTGTCAAAATGTATAAAGTTTAATGGTTAAAGGTTGCGGTGACAAAATTACAAAAGTTTACATAGTATTAATGTTACCTCTAGTTTGTGTAAGAATGTAAACATTCAATGTATTTATGTCAAGTTAAACAAGAGATAAAATATATAAATGTTGCGATATTTTAATGACTAATCCTGTAATTGATTGAATAGCTGCTTCTTATATTGTAATTTGTTTCCTAATAAAGGTTGGAGAATATATGGGTTGTTTTTAGGGTTTCGTACCAAAGGGTAAAACGGACCCTATTACTGAGACTCCGCTGTCCGTTCGTCTGTCACCAGGCTGTATCTCATGAACCGTGACAGTTAGTTGAGATTTTCATAAAATGGAAATTGCTGCTTTAACAAAAAATAAATAAAAATAATAGATAATGGTATGTAACCCTTCGCGCGCGAGTCCGTCTCGCACTTGGCCAGTTTTTCCTGTACGACGGCTAGGATATGTCAGGAAAGGACATGGCAGACAGTTTTATTAGCTTATTTTATTTATGACTAAAATTGTGTACGCATACGACATGTTATTAACAGTGTGAAATGCGGAAAGGTAAAACTAACTAATGAATCACCAGTTCCGTCACGTATATTTTCGGTGCAGAAATCTTCCTTTTCCCTTACCGTCGAACGAAATAAACGAGTCCCAGTGAAAAGGTCAGCCCAAAATTAAAGTAATCATTAACAACAAAAGTATTTTGACAGTTTAAATTTCGATCGCCTTTCCGCGCGCGCTTTCAGCTCGGCTTTTCTTTTGTGCGGTTGAAATAATTATAATATGATAATTTATGTGAAGGGGGTCGTCGGCGGCGCGCGGGGTTTTCGCGAGATCGTATCGTTAAGTTTTATAGCTTAATTTTGTTCGGCGAAGCGATTCTCGGCTTTATTCAGCCGCGCACATGTCTGGACAAGGAATAGCTTGAGCGTCTACTCTCACACGAAGTGGTGAGCGACGGTCAACTGCTACTGCTAACAACTTGCAGTCTACCAAATCTTTAAACGATCCTTGGTTGGTTTAACTAATTGTTTATTTAACAGTACGGGTGAGATGAAAATGATCTCAGGTGTTTTTGCGCGCGCCGACGAATACAACGGCTTCTGAGTAACTACCTTCATAACGCGAGATGAAACTCCGCGTCATTAGCATCGTGAATTGTGTGCAAATTGTTAAGGAATGTTACATTAAGAGCTATCATCATAATTTTTAGTGTACAATCTCCTTTTTGGGGCGTTATTAAGACGTCTTTATTTTCGTTTCTTTATATTTTTAAGCTGCAGACCTTCTTATGGTTTCGTGGGGCATTAGTGAGGCTGCAAATTCACTTTAAATTACGTATGTTTTTACTTAAAGTTGATTTCTGTTTACAAAGAGCTGTATTTGTACAGTGTAATAGTGTCGGTGTATAAATGAGACGTTGCAATTACCATTTCGTCGAACTGCCAGCCAGTGGCCCGTGGTTAATCAATAATCATGACACAATTAATGAATTATTAATTAGTTTGCGGATTGGGTTGATCCGCTTGGTTCATCCGGCGTGGTTACCCAGTACCCTGACGCTAGTTCCTTTATGGGTTCAGATCAGATGTCAAACATGTCATCATAACTTTGCGGAACATAACTGACGATTCGCTTGAACGATAAATTATGATCAGTTCTTGTACAATGCAGAAGGTGGTTTGTGTGACTAATAACTAGTTGCTTTTCCTTAAGTGTTGCAAAAATGTTCGGTTTAATTATGAACGGGGTTGGTTTACAAAAGGAAATAGACAATGGTGGCGGCCGTGTTGACAATGTGTCGCCCTTTAAAATGACAGTGATGGGATGACACTGGATGTTTATTATAAATAGGTGATCTACATATTACGCGAAATCATCATCATCATCATCAACTCATCATGTTCCCACTGAGGGGCACGGGTCTCTTCCCTGAGGAAGGTATAGGCCATACTCCACCACGGGGGCCAAGTCCGGATTGGTGGAGGCTTGTAAGACTAGTGGCTGGTCTGTCAGAAGTTTTCAAGCCGCCCTAAGGCCTCTGACTTGGCTTAACGACTGCCATCTATCGACGGCAGCCGGCACCAACTGCTTAACGTGCCTTGCGATGCACGGAATCGCTCGGAAAAATGCCACTAGCGTTAGTCATAGACGGTGACCCATCCATGGACTGAACGCGCCGTATGTTGCTTAACATTAGTGATCGTTTAAGATCACTCAGGCAGCCCAGGCTACGAGCGATTACGCGGAATATTACAAAGAAATGCATTTCAAACCTAAAAATAGTTTCTACGGTGTACGTTAACAATCGGTAAATATATTGTTTGCCAGTGTTTTTTTTTGTATGCACTTTTGTCTACTGACAGCTAATAACAGCAGATTAACAGACTATTAGCCTTAAAAAAAATTGGTGTTTAATCTCCTATAAAAGGTTGGCAATCCTTATGGCTACTGTAACCCGTGACGTGGCTCGGAATAAATCGATAATACCTATCTGAAACCATTCAGACAGGTTTTGAAGCCAAGGCGTTTTTCCAGGGTCAGGTATTCTACGTGCTTGTATTTTCTCTGCAGGATCAGTTGAAGGAGTTCGTACCTATTTATTATACTTCGCATAATGTGACACATGTATTGCTATTTGCGTCTCTTTATGGTCTTTAATACCTCCAAACTTTTGCGCATTCTCTGGTAAAAACTTAGTATAGCACACAGCAAATACTGCCACTCTACGTATATAATATATTTTATGATAATATCAACAATTTTCACTCGACACAATTATTTATCCTGTTTCCAAATTAGGATACATGTGATGTGGTAGCCAGGCAACGACATCAAAAACGTGGAAATACGTACATCCAGATTGAGGTCATTTGTACAAAAGTATGGTGGTCCCCAGTGGGAATCGAACCCACAACCTTAGGTACGGTAATCAGACGTGATACCACTAGACCGACGGGGCAGTCTATTTGATCGGATATAGCTGATACAGATGAGCTGCAGATTACTCGGATCCATCTGCGCGTGTCACTTGGTTGTCAGTAGGACCATTACTCAAGCGCCGATAGAAGAGTCGTCAATAGATAAAATGTATTCTAGATAAATGCTTACTGCCGGTTTCTCGATTAAGAAATACACTATGTAAGGAAAGGTTTCCCGTTTTTCGAGAAGTTTTGTCTGGTTCCTTATTAAGAAATCTGAAGTGACACAGCGATATTTGAGATATGTATAGTGATATAAGCTGAGCTGCGCAAACGTTATATTACCATATTAGATTTTTTTAAACGGATGTTTTGTTTTTATTTAATTTTTATTTGAATTTCTTGTTTTGTTGACTTTTGTGTATTTTGTTTATTACGTAGGTACTTGTGTCTTCATTGTGTTTCTATGACAATTCTAATAAAATCCTTCTTTTTTTCTTTCTTTTTTTTCTTTCTTTCATATAAATTAGCCTACGACCTCAGACCTACCATATATATACTTTTTTTTCTAAATCGGTGAAAACGGCTTCACCGAGGAGTTAAATAACGAACACGGTATAAATATTAGATTTACTTTACGAAGTTTTCAATTCAGAAACTGGTGGTTGCGGTGGCGGTGTACATGTTCTGGTTTTACAGGATGTAGGTACTGAAATCCCCTTACATCTGAAATGAGAAGTTCAACTTCTCAATTCAAACAAGTTTTGATGCGGAAAAAACTTCATGATAGCGAAAAAAGTATCCGTTGCTCTACAACTTTTTTTGCGATTGCCAATTGTTTTCATAGTAAAATGTTTTTCATATTTTCATGAGATCCTTAATTTTCAGATCATTTTTTTATGCCTTGTAGACCAAACTGTTGACGGGAATCTAGGCTGACGTGACTGATTCGTCATCAACCCATAATGTCCCCACCGAGGGGCACGGGTCTCTTCCCTGAGGAAGGTATAGGCCATACTCCACCACGGGGGCCAAGTCCGGACTGGTCTTACTGTCAGAAGTTTTCAAGCCGCCCCTAAAGGCCTCTGACTCGGCTTAACGACTGCCATCTATCGACGGCAGCCGGCACCAACTGCTTAACGTACCTTGCGAAGCACGGAATCGCTCGGAAAAAATGCCACTAGCGTTAGTCATGGACGGTGACCCATCCATGGACTGAACGCGCCGTATGTTGCTTAACCTTAGTGATCGTTCAAGATCACTCAGGCAGCCCCGGCTACGAGCGATTCACTGTGACTGATTCGGAACAGTGAAACTCATTATACTTAGGCCGGTGGAGCTAGCTATGATGAGGAAGCTTGGTTCATATGATCGTTAACATTCTGGCAAATTATTTAGGTAGATACTTTTGTCACAGAATTTTTCTGTGAAATTTCATGCAATTATGCCACGAAATGTGTCGATATTCTCTCGACTGAGATAGTCACTAAATCCATTAATTACTAGACAAGATAATCTACGATATGTAGCTTGCTCTATTAAATTAAATTAATTCGAATATTATCAGTATTTTGCAGCCAAACGGTCTGAATGCCCATTTTGGTACAATCCACAATTTGCCTATTCCAACTTAGTCAGCTTTTACGCCAACTTCTTAAAACCTCAATTGGTTCAATGCAACCGTGCCTGGCTACGTGGCTACTCGTGTCCCTGAAGAACCGAACCGATAAGCGCTGATAGTAAAATATCACTTTCACTTTTGCAACCGGTCAGCCGACGAAAAAACCGCAATTCCTATTTTTCGCAGCAGGTTGTGGAGGTCAAACGGCAGCGGCGTGTCCGTCGGAGGCTAAACAAAGCCCGGCTACCAGGATGCGAGAAGTGCGGCGCAATAATTTCGATCTAAATATCGATGGTACTTGTATTTGCATGGGGCGAGCGAGGGGGCGAGGCGGAGCGGGCGGGGGAGGGAGCAGTCGGGCGTGGTCGGCGCCGGTCGCTCTCCTTGACTCCAGCGTCAAGCATCGCATGATCTCCGGGCTGGCTGTGGCGCGAGCGGTCGTGATACTTGCCTGCAATAAAAGTTTTCCGTATCGATGCGTGGGGTAATCTATATATCTTATCTTCTAAATATATAAAAGAAGAAACTGACTGACTGACTTAGAATCAACGCAGAGCCCAAACTACTGAACCTAGGGGGTTGAAATTTGGCATGGGAGTTCCTTAGGGAGCCTAGGGGAGCACTAAGAAAGGATTTTTTGAAACTCACCCTCTAAAGGGGTAAACGGCGGTGTTAAAGTTTGTATGGAGGTATAAAAAAATGTTGTCAGATTTTCTTGAAACTTGAAATAAATACTCTTCAATACAATTGATTGAACACGTGTTTCACGGTTTTTCTAAATTTAACCCTTAACGGGAGTGAACGGGGTTGCAACATTTTGAACTAAAGTCCACGCGGACGGAGTCGCGGGCGAAAGCTAGTATATATATATATATATATATATATATATATAAAATTCAAAGTCCTGACTGACTGACTCACTCATCAACGCCCAGCCCAAGCCGTTTGACCTAGGAACCTGAATTTTTGCACAGAGGATCTATATATAATATAGGCAAGGAATAAGAACGGATTTTTTGAAATTCAACCCCTAAGGGGACGAAAAGGGTTGCAAAAATTTGTATGGGCGGTATAAAAAATGTTATCTGATTTTCTTGAAACTTGAAATAAATACTTTTTAACACAATTAATTGAACACGTATTTTGCCGTTTTTTCTAAATTTAACCCTTAAGGGAGTGAACGGGGTTGCAAAATTTTGAACTAAAGTCCACGTGGACGGAGTCGCGGGCGAAAGCTAGTATAAAATTAAAAGTCCTGACTGACTCACGCATCAACGCCCAGCCCAAGCCGTTTGACCTAGGAAGCTGAAATTTTGCACAGAGTATCTATATATAATGTAGGCAAGGAATAAGAACGGATTGTTTGAAATTCAAACCCTAAGGGGGCGAAAAGGGTTGCCAAAATTTGTATGGGAGGTATAAATAATGTTGTCTGATTTTCCTGAAACTTAAAATAAATACTCTTCAACACAATTGGTTGAACACGTGTTTCACCGTTTTTTCTAAATTTAACCCTTAACGGGAGTTACGGGAGTGAACGGGGTTGCAAAATTTTGAACTAAAGTCCACGCGAACGGAGTCGCGGGCGAAAGCTAGTTCTCTAATATTTTGCGGGGCTGTTTAGGAAAGTCTCCGGCACCACGTATTGCCACGTGATTTTCTTCTTTGACCTTGTAACGCTTTCTGCTTATGGAGATATTTTACTCTTAAACCTAGTCAAGTCATGCACTTACCGAGTTTATCAATGATCCGTGAGCCGATGACTGATTCAATGTGTCTCACTCGATACTTGTTGGTTCTCTCACAATGATTGCATTCACAGTGAGTACGACTCACTTATTAACTAATGTTCATAACATAGGTACTGATCCTTTAATGTATTGAAGCTAGCGGTATATCGTCTATAACAAGGCTGTTACTTGTATGTCAGAAGATTTAAACAGCATAAGTGGCAACTTCTGCCTACACCGGCTGACACCACTCAGAAACAAAAAAGGAGAGTTTGATGACTAATTCAAATATTTCATGATCATCATCATTAACTTCACTCTTATATGAGACGACTCTGGTAGTACCGCTTTTGTATTACAAGTAATAAATGAAATCAATCGACGTGGTTAAGCATTACTGCTGAACACACTTAAAACGAAATATGGACGAATTGAACATCTCCTCCTGTTTTTGAAGTCGGTTAAACCTGTTAGTCATTTATAAGGCAAATTGTGTGAGAAAATCCATGTATCTGAGCCGTGTCCTGCAGGATAGATAACTATTTCAGATCTGTAAGGTTATTTAGCTATTTAAAGCGTATTTATTAAAGTACATCTCCTCCAAAATAGAATATTGTATCTATCTATCCTCAGAGACTATCTAAATAATCGTTGGTTTGATATTTCCCTTTACCCTCGACTTTTAAAACCAACATTGAGAAGGCACTTAAGGAATCTGGTTTTTATAAATAATGGTGGTGTTTTTTCTAACTAAAACTTTATTTTCTTATTAAATCTTTGTTCTTTGCATCTACCTTATGATTTATACAGCGTCTAGTAGCACCTTCACTCTTACTACTCGTAGATCGGTGAAGGGACCGCTCGTACGATGACGCCTGGAACATTGTTTAAATGGAGTAGGCTTGCTCAGCAACTATAGGAAACAAACTTTTGTAAACATTACACCTTATCAAATTAATTCCGTCTGACACGAGCAACCAAGACGCGAGCTTATCTCTACTTACCATGATTAAGCTCTGCGAAATAGAGCGAAACGGTCAGACTCTTCCGACAAAAAAGCAAGTGAATCCGGAATCAAGTTAATAATAATTGCTGATTTCTAAATTGAGAATTTCACTAAGTAAATACTTAAGTAACGTTCTATCACGCTCTTTTCTGAGAAATTTGACGAGACAGAACTACAGTTAGATAGATAAAACATTTATTCACATTTTCACGCACACAATAACACGTAGGTACACAAAAGAAAGAAGTAAAGGACAAAAGTAGTAAAACAGACTTTTTTGTATTTGTTTTTCCTGGTACAATAAAGAATATTCTTATCTTATCAAGAACATACAATGGTGCCAAAAATACTAGAAAGTAACGTGGGTGTGGTAATAGCAAATAGGCTCCGGCTTAATGTGTGCGCGAAATTCTAATTTCAGAAACGTGTGAAAACATGTCAGTGTTTAACGAGCAAGATTACTCGGTCCGACTGCACCCGGAGTGAATGTGGCGATTGTACGGGCCGGCCGCGCGAGTGATAACGCTGTGCCGTTATCACAGCACACCGCGGGGCGACGCGGCCTGCGAGCATGCATCTGGGCCTGGTTAATAGGAACCTTCGTTGGAGGGCTACACTGCCATTTGGAGGCTAGTTAGAATAAGCCACTTATAGGGTGTAGCAACATAGTATGTTAGAAAGAAAGAAATAGTTATAAGTTAGAATAATCCACTTTAAGAGCGGGTACACACTAGGCGTTTTGAAGCGCGCGCTTACTGCGCGTTTGCATGTGTACACTTCAATCAGACCTCATAGTTCTTACAACGCGCGTTACAAAAGCGCGCGCTTCAAAACGCCTAGTGTGTACCCGCTCATAGGGTGTAGCAACATAATATGTTACGCATCATACTGGAACATTATATTATGTTTTTATTATGTGGTCTACCCAATTGATAGTTTTTTTGTTACCTTATTACTAGAGCTGTGGTTGCAGTTACTTTTAAAAGGTAAGAGCACATAAGGGCATTTTAGATTTTACGTTTTTATACTGTGCAACTCTTGTTGGTGATCCTTAATAAAAAAATTATAAAAACACCATGGTTTAGTCGTTCAATGTCTCATACAAGGCAATATTATAAGCAGAGGGAGACCTGGGAGGCCAGCATCTGGTTATCCGTTGGCATTTTATCCTAAAAATTACATCAAATTTTGCATTGCTACAAGATTCAACTGACAGAATCTTAACAACCTGTCAACTCAAGTGTCAAATCTCCAATTAATCACCGATTAGCGCCATTTTGTGTTTCTAGAACACATTCACTGATTTTTTGCATGCCATTGACATGAGATTTTTAATTGATTAAGTTCACGTCTGTATCCCTGAGAGGTAGGCAGAGACCAGGGACTTCGCTTTATCGACATTCATTAGTCGTTTCATGCACGCACGTCGGTTTCGGGTACTTCTAATCTTGCCCTTTGCTAATACATTCCCGATTTTATCTACTACTAAGCATTAGTGGCGTGTTATTAGCTTGCAATAAAAATCAGTAAAAATACAGCTTGCAAAAGCTTGCTGGAAAAAATTACATCGTCGGCTCCATCTTCACTTACCATCAGGTGAGATCGTGGTCAATCGTTGGTCAGTTTTTAATAAAAAAAATTCTTTACAGAAGAAAATTTTGTGAATACAAAAAATATATTATACCTTAATATGTAATCCAGGCTACGAGCGGTTTTGCGAACCGCTCGTAGCCTGGGCTGCCAGAGTGATCTTAAACGATCACTAAGGTTAAGCAACATACGGCGCGTTGAGTCCATGGATGGGTCACCGTCTATGACTAACCTAACCTAACCTAACCGACTAACGCTAGTGGCATTTTTCCGAGCGGTTCCGTGCTTTGCAAGGCACGTTAAGCAGTTGGTGCCAGCTGCCGTCGATAGATAGCAGTCGTTAAGCCAAGTCAGAGGCCTTACGAATGCTTGAAATGGTCTTTTTCCTGGAACTACGCCCAATTATTACTGTGGACAGCTAGGCGGCGCTCTTTTTTCTTTGTCAAATCCGCTCTCGAACTCACGATTGACAAAAAATATAAAATAGTTAGGTATATGGGTACTTAAACAAGTGTCGCCAAATGGAAACGGCGGCTGGCATAAATGGATTAATTTACGCACATTATTATAGTTGTTATAATCAGTGTCCAGACTTATACCTTATTCTAGCTGGTTCGCTATGAAAATTATGGTAAAACTGGTTACTTATCTAAAGTAATATTATTACAATTACAAGCAGTTGGCCACGTAATCAAGTCATCTTTGAATACAGATGAACGCATAAATGGTCGCAATACCAATTACTAGGTATTTAGATCAACAACATCGCACACGTACAGGAGTTTCATGTTATTCAACAAAAAAGAAGATCAATAAAGTAAGAAGTAAATTTCTCCACATTTCAATAGTGTTTTTTTTACAATAAAAACTTTTAGCAAGACAAAATAAAAATGAAACTATTTTCTAAACCTAATTCGTTTCACAGAGGTTTTTTTTGTTAAAAAAACACCTCCTTGTTAACTTTACATAAGTAAAGGTATGTAACTGTATATTTATTATGTATATAAATATTCAAATGAATAAATATTCAGGCTTGCCACTTGTCACGTTTGGGACCTGATAAACTCGGCAAAACGTGGGCCCCGTTCCAGTGACTGGTGCCTCTGCCTACCCCTTCGGGGATATCGGGCGTGAGTTTATTATTAATTTTATTATTATTTTATAAATATTCAAATTTGCACCGGCTACCCGTCTTTCAAGTTTCTCTCAGAAATTTTCCATCGTAAGGTTGTCTGGCAGAAATTGCTTTTGGTAATAAGGCCGCCAATTGTACCACAAAACTTTGTAATATTTTTAACAATATTTTGTAATATTTGTTTTTCCAATGTGCAATAAAGAATATTCCTTCTTATCTTATCTTATTAAATCCTTCTCTTGGGCATGAAAACTTAAATACGTGTTTCAAGCGTTCTTTTACCTAAGCTGTCCACAACCAGCGATTATCACGTCTAGTTGTCTGCAATGATACACTGCCTTCCATCAACACAACCACTCCATAATGACCAAACAAAACACTTAGCAATTTTTCCTCCATCGCAATCTAGAGCACGGTGTCTTCCCGTCGGACCAATTATTATCGAACCACGACCACGATGAATAGGGTCATTGAATATGGATGCACATAATTGACGACCGTCATCCCACTCGAGGCTACGCGGAAGGTATGCGATTTAAATACCCATTTAATTTATGGATGTGGAACTAGAATCGTCTTAGGATGGCATGTGCGTTGGGTGGCGTGCCCAAGGGGATTTAACTAGGGAGAATAATAGGATGCTACGCTATGCCAAGTACCGATCACTGGTTGTTACAGACATCTACACTACAGCTCGACTCAGAGCTAAATAGACATTTATTTGTGACAATAGCACAGTAGTAAGATAATTAGGTTATTAAAAAACGGTCTTGCCTCAAAAATAGCCACTAAATGCACGTTAGATAACATAACATAACATTTACATACAGGCACATACATTGATTCTGGCCCCAAACTAGGACACCCAGTGTCTTAAAGATAAAAGTCGAGGTAGGTACAGTCGACAGCACGTCAATCTTCACATTTTAGTTGCAAAGTCGCCCGCAATGCAACGGAGTAGAGTGCATGGGTGTATACCATGATGTGCTGTCGACTGTACATACTTTTTATCTTGTGAGGTGTAATAAAAAATCATACAGTTAGTTTGAATTTGTGTAGAATAATGGGTTAATAACTAAAAGCTAAGGGAATATAATTAACTACTCTTCGACATATGCCATATTGTATAAAACTTATTGAAATAGAAAACAAGATAATAACAATGTATTTGCTTGTTTTTCTGTTGTGTACAATAAAGAGTTCTAATCTAATATAATGCAGTCTATATAAATCCCACGTTAAGGCACGGGTCTTCTCAAGCGCGCGCCCACCGTGGAATGGAGATTTCAAGTGCTGATGAATGTAATGCTAGCCAACTAATAATAGGGCCGGATTTGCTGCTAACTTCACATCATGACGGTTGCCAAAATAGTACTAAATAGTACTGCCAGCAAAAAAGTCATATGAAGTAATATTATTTTTTCTATGGGTACCTACCTAAAATAATTTTTCAATTGCATTCCGATGTAAACTATGGCGCTTCCGTCAGACCCCGTAGACCCGAGTACCGTTCCAAGACCGCGGGTCGGTCTTGAAACGGTACTTTGAATCTAATTTTGAAGATGATACAGACCACAGTTGCATGAGCATGTTTTATTTTTTGCAAACTGTGATAAGTTTGAAATATTACTCTGTGAACTTAGCTGTAAAGAAAAAGTCTAGTGTTCTAGAGCTGAGGTGTTACCTAAGAACATAAATGTCACTCATGTGGTAGAAGATGGTATTCACATATTTTTATTTTATCAAGCTGGTGAGGTATCAAGAATATCTCTGCCTACCCATATTCATTGATCTCTAGAGTATATTAAAATTCAATAAAGTGTCTCCGTGATTTGTAAAACGGGCATATTATTGACGCAGTCGATTGCTATTTACATAAATAAGCCATTTTACTGCTGGCATGTTAATTTTTTTATGGGCTTGCTATGCAGTCAAACTAAACTATGGCCTGTAAATATTTTATTGTGTTATTTATGTGTTTTATTAACAAAACATTTAATTATAAACAAAAAGATTGACATTTTAAACAAGAAGCCATTTTAAAGTTTATAGTTTTTAGTTGGAGGCCTATGTTTGAAGTGCGTTTGGTTAAAAATAAAACGGTAAATTACACGTTTCCGCATGTTATCTAAGAAGCGAAAGAAGTGGTTAAGAATATTCTTCTTGTATACCAGAGCACATAAAAATATTGTAAATTTTCCGCAATATACGTCTATTTATCACTACTATTCTAATTGATAATTAACTTTTCCTTTATAGGCTGTTATGACAATAGAGAATAAAATATAAAACAGCAGGAATTATAAGCGAATCATTTCCACAAACATGTATGCGGCTTTATTATTTAACATAACATAACATTCACATACAGGCACATACATTGCTTCTGGCCTCACACTAGGATACCATGTGTCGTGGGAACTAGAAACAGCGACGTCACAAACGTTTTTAACCCTGACACCATTATAAACACTACATTGGGTGATTTCGATGAAAACAATTGAAAACAATTATAGGTAATTTAAGAACCTGCATGTAACAAATGGAGATTACAATATTTTTGACTGCCTCGTTGGTCCAGCACTTATACGCTGGCTACAAAAACAAAGATCGTGGGTTTGAATCCCACTGGAGGAAGTCGAACTCAATTACGACTATGAACCCAATACATTAAACGATTTTGGTGCGCATAATGACGCCTCTGGATTATGTCTACATAATGTTATAAATCAGTAATTTTTTTTTTTATTTGACATTTGAAGATTATAATTCCAAATGTCAAATCAAATATGTATAAATATTTCTGTAAGCAGCAGAAAACAATCTGTTATGGATTTACTAATTATGTCTTACAAATAGAAAAAAAGTCTATGTCAGATTAAATTAATCTGGGATATCTAAATCCAAAGTTGCAGATACCCTCAATGTCATTTTACAAACATCTACAAATAATTTGATTATCCAATTGTACAAAATAGAAATACTATTTTGCTAATTTGATTAAATTCGCAATAGCGTAGCAAACCTTGCATCCATTTATCGTAATAACGTAATCTTATAATAGTAAGTACGATGAGTCAACATAATATTAAGTTATTCGTTAAATTCCCCATTTGCAGGATTACCTAATAACTATACAAACGTCCAACCATCATTGTTTATTTCGAAAATATCTGCGAGGTTAAGCAATGAAAGGTTTTGCCAAAATCTAGGCGTGTCTGGCTAGGCCGACACTAAGCCAGCCTAGACCAACTGTTTACCCCACGGCGTTTAATAATAGCAGCTCTGTTAACATTTATAGGTGTTACATTAATGCAATAATAATAATACGCTAAGTGCTTTTGTCCAGTTCTGATATTCTGTTGCAGACATTTGTAATAGATTTAGATAGATCATAAGTAAAGTTTATATCTAACACATTAGAGGTATTGTGTAGAAATAGTTTCTTCTCAGGCTTATTTTTATCGTCATCATAGTATGGATGTTAATTCACTTCAACTGAATAATATCACATGTTTGTGATGTCGCTGTTTCTGGTTCCCATGACACAGGGTTTCCTAGTGTGGGACCAGCAGCGTATGTACGTGCCTGTATGTAAATGTTTATGTTTATGTTAATTACTTTTAGTAATAAGGCCGCCAATTGTACCACGAACCTTTGTTAATATTGTGTTGTTTTTTCTAGTGTGCAATAAAGAATATTTTATTCTATTCTAATATCATACACTATATACAGGTTGTTTATACGACCTCTGTGGTGCATGGTTCGTGGTTTGCTCATGGTTTTTGTTGTACAGACATTCGTTACACAATAAAATTTCTTATTTCTTATAGTTACAACCTATATGCTGTCCGGGAAGATATTGTGTTGCGTGTTCCCCGCCCACACGCACCGCCGCACGCGACCGCCCGCCCTATCGGTTTGAGTATCGGCATCACATTTGACTTTGTTTTACACAAAACAACTGAATTCCTGTTCTCCTCGTTAATTTGCATTGTCTTGGGAAGCCAAGGGCTGTTAGCATACTTAGTCGCAGAAACAAAGAAAATATTTTTCAGACAGACAGACTATAGGTAAGCGAAGAAAAACATCGTGAGGAGACCTGGTGTCTGCGGTGTTCACACACCCAGTGCTTGAAATTTCTATTCCGCGGTGGGCACTCGTGATGATTAAGCCCATACTCTCTTTATGAGAGAAGGCATGTGCCCTATAGTGGGTCGTTTATATGCTGAATTATTATTAAGACTATAAACTATAAGTTAGCGGTGGTGGCGTAGTTGGGTTGACCCTTGCTTCTCGATCATGAGGGTCTGGATTCGAATCCCGCAAGTACCAATGACTTTTAGTTACGTACATTTGTTTGTTTGTGCAGCAACGCCAGGCTTGCCACTTGTCACGTTGGGACCTAATAAACTCGGCAAAACGTGGGCCCAGTTCTAGTGATTGGTGCCTCTGCCTACCCCTCGGGGATAACGGGCGTGAGTTTATTATTTTATTATTAAACTATAAGTGGCAATGAGAGTCGTGGAAACAGCCTTTAAGATACGTTTCATATGCTCAGGTATTTGTATCTAACCTCGTTGACTGCCTAGTTGATCTAGCCGTTAAGGCGCTTATCTACCAAGGCAGAGGTCATTGGTTTGATTCCCACTGGGGGCCGCCGTACATCCGTAGATGGAATCACACTCAATCCGAGTCTTAGTCAATTAATCTGAATGTAATTCCATCCTTGTGATAACCTTGCATGATCACCATCATACAGGGTATCCTAGTTTGGGACCGGGACAAGCGATTGTGTTGTGTGGACTTTATTATTGTTGTTATAATCAAATAAAGTTTTGAAAAAATTCTGATACCTAACACTTCTGATCCTTATTGATCTAAACTTCTACTCGTCTTACTATGGTAAATCGCAAAATAAATATCGGTTACCATACACTTTTGAGGCCGTAGGTGGTAATTTTAGTAATAACTTTCACTGCGGGATAATTGCAGTTCATGCTTTTGATCAAAGCGGCTACCAATTTCCAACACACGCAATTATCACTCGTCGCAAGCCAGTGCGTTGACATACCGCTCGCGAGGGTAAGCCGATCGCTCGCCATCCGACACCGCGGATCACTTTTCGTCGAGACGATACTGCACTGGGCCTTGGTGATACTCGCTTAGACCCACTTTGCACGGGGCAAGTTTAACGCGTAAGTATAATCAAATAATAATCTTCTTTCAGAGTGATAAGTCTTGTAGCTTTCTGTGGGCACTAAATGGCTACACTAACAAAAAACTGGGTACCAGAAATAGCGACATCACAAACATGTAAACCTCCAGGACCTGGATTTTTTGTCCACAGCCGGGGTTCAAACCCGGGACCTCTCCTAACAGCTGCGCCACAGAAGTCGTCAACTATTAACATTGTCATCTGAAAAATTTCGTGAAGGAATTTATACGCATGTAACACACGTGGCAAATCAAGTATGATACCGCTCACGAGCGAGGGTTAAGCCGATGGCTTGCCATCCGGGCACCCCCGATTACTATTACCCATAGTTGATCAAAAACTTAAATACAAGACACGCATCTAAAGTCTGATTTTTAATTCCGTAGAATTGTGACAGTTACCATTTTTTGACATTTCAGAGATTAGACACCTTTTTTTGGTCGGGCACATTTTTCAATTTCAATACGAGTGTGAACATCTGAGTCTAAACATTTAATTTGTTAGTGAATGTATCCATTTTATAAAGTGTGGAGCTCCAAATTAAAAGAGAATTTAAGGCGAGTGACAATTGTGTTCCTTTTCATCACACAAATAGTAAAAAATTACAAGTAAAGAAAACATATTTTCATTAAAATATCTAATCAGCATTAATACTAATATCATCTAATATTACTATCTTCATCATCATCATCATCGCTGATATGAATTATTAATAGAGCTAACATCGGCATACTTCACTTTTCTAAAAAGGTTTACGAAACCTTGAATTAGTAGGCAATTCGATAATTATATTGTTCGTGATTGTGAAACATTTGTTATTTTTGTATTAGGTCACTTGAGTAAGTAAATATTTAAATTAACCTTTTTGGAGGTAAAACATAAAAAACGCGTAGCATTTTATTTTTTATTGCCCTCAAATGGGTCAAATTTGTCCCTTTTTCAGTGGAGAACTTTTTCAGTAGCAACACTTATGAAATGTCAGAATTCTACGGAATAAAAAATACTTTAGTTTCAAAATGTTCAGTAGCAAAGCCAGAAACGGGGATGTTTTATATTTTTTAATTATTTTGGAACGCTTAAAAGGCAACCTAAAAAGTAGGTACCTACCTAAAACCGGCGTGCGTGCAGCAAAAACAAATGAATGTTGATGAAGTGAAAAAAGTCTGTCAATATTGTGGCAAATGGTAAGCCCCTGTCTCTGCCCTCCCTTCCGGGATACAAGCGTGAGTTTATGTTTGTTGTAAACTTTGTTCATATTGCATTCATAAGAAGTAGAGTACAACTCACTCATAAGACACATCAAACTTGCTTATGTGACAGCATCTTTATAGTAACGTCTCATGCGTATCGGGTTGTGGCGGCATTCTTGGAGATGGACTAACACGATGTCCTACAATCTTGGGTAATTTGAAGTCTGAAAGGATTTCCTAGAATGCACTTCAAGGTCAATAGAATAATAGAAGGCGCTTAAAATGGCTCCAAATAATAACATGTCTATGTCATCTTTTATTTTTCTGCGTGAATTCGCACCAACTTTGGAATGGTTCCATTTTGTCTATGGATAAACTATTCAAACTATTCGTTATTTTTGTTTTTGTAAAACAAATTTTAAAAAAACACCACAAATTACTAGCGACGACCTCTCTGACGCAGCGGTTAGCGCAATTGCCTACCATGCGAGAGGTGCCGGGTTCGAACCCCGGCTGGGGACAAAAAAAACCCAGGTTTTGGATGATACATGTTTATGACGTCGCTGTTTCTGGTTCCCATGACACAAGGTATTCTAGTGTGGGACCAGAAGCAATGTATGTGTCTGTATGTAAATATTTATGTTTATACTAAAGTAAAACAATATGTGCCATTTCCGGATACACTTGCTTGTGATTGTGTATCCGGAAATCAGTTTATAATGTATAATGCTTACGAAAGTATTAGTTCAAAAATATGTGCCATGTTTTGTAAGGCAACTAACATTACAGAGAAGATCCTTTACAGCAAACACGTCAGTCTACAATTGTTGAGAACAAAGCAATCGATTCTCGATCGACGCTCTCCCAGCTCGAAATTCGCGTCTCGGGCATAATTAAGCCGAATGCAAATGTTTCCGCGGCGCCCCCTATCTCGTGGCTTGCGGCTGCGCGCTAATGCTCCGCGAATCGCCTCGATCTGCCTGGCTGAGGCGCGGGCGCAGTGGCGGCTGTCACAGTGGGTACGGGCGCCTGGGTCCATTTCAAAAGCAAGCTTTCATTCGTATGGCTAGTTCTTTTAGACGAATGGAGGTAGGTAATATAATAACAACCACACAACACAACCATGAACTAGGGTAACGGTAGCCAAGCCACACACATCACGAACTAAACAAAAATCACTAAGTAGTTTAAAATTATTAAGGATGTTGTTTGGATGGACGGATGTTGTAGAATTTTCTTTTCTCCTGTTCTTTCCATGGATTGTTTATTGAACAATCCTTGGTCAAAGCTTGTGGCGTTTGTTTGATTTCCTAGTTTAATAGAAAAAATATTGTAAAGTGTGGATAACGGAGCTTTACCGTTTAAGTTGTGTGTTCTAAATACATTTTATATCTGTTTGTTGTCCCTAATAAATAAAAAATAAAAAAACATGAAAAAAAACAATTGAGGACAATTAATTGCACAAATTATAAAGCTCCTGCCTTAATATTTTATCGGGTTGTACAAAAATGTGAATAAAATACGGCACCACTGAAGCAGGGCCCGTGGTCGCAATGCCCGCGGAGATGTTTGACATTAGGGTGAAATAAACATTCGGGATTCGCCGTTTTCGTGTTTACGTGCAAACGAGCGTGCCATCGGCACTTTCACTGGAGATTTATACGCCCATATTTATTGACTGCATTCTAGATTGCCCAGGGACTAGGGCTAGACTAGAGTTACTACTTAGATAAATAAGATAAAAATATGCGGACTTTGACGCGTTTTTGCCGTTTAAAGACGTCAGTGATCTTCTGTAATGATTGGTTCGATGGAATGAGCACAAGATTGTTTTAGTTTTACATTATCATTCATTTGTCTCAGGCGGATATTGACCAAATAGAGAATGAATTAGCGAAGGGCAAGATAAAAAGTACCCGAAGCCGGTGTGCGTGAGTGCAATGACCTAATGTCAATAAAACAAAAATGATCTGACAGGAAATGATCACGGCAAGTGGCAGTTCCTGATCCCTGGGATACATTTGGAGACATGAAACATTTTTAGGTAATATTTTATTTAGTTACAAGTCTCTACCAATCCGGAGTTAGCCCCCGTGGTGGAGTATGGGCTATACCTTCCTCAGGGAAGAGACCCGTGCGTGCCCCTCGGTGGGAACATAAATGGGTTGATGATGAATATTTTATTTTGTAGCTACTCCGAGGACAGTAAGAAAATATCTCTGAGCTTTTTCCGTTTAAATTCCATAACTAACTAACGTAAGTATTTATGCACATTCGCTGTTAGAGCTAGTTATAAATGTATAAATACGGGTTTCTGTCTGCCCATCGGAGCTACAGCAGGCGAAGCTAACAAATTGGCTGCGAAATTCAAATGCAAGGCTCCTTTTTCTCGACAAAAAGTCTCCGCTGGGCCATTATTTCCCTGCCGAAGGAATATATCAATGCGACTGCAGGAAGTTTTAGTTACGAAGACGTACTGACAACACGCGACTTGGCGGTAACGGGAGTGCTTGCCCGATCGACTCTATGGATAGTCAAGTGCATAAGTGGTTTAATGTACATTTAATAAAATTTCGCTAAGAACCTAGGTCTGCGCATTCAGAGTAAATTTAGTTAGTGTGGCCAAATTCTGGGCAAGAGAAAATTAAAGTTTATCACCGACACGAGAATCTAAGACTTTTCTAGATATAAAAAACCGTTGATAGAAATTGCTAAAATACAAAACGCAATAATGTTCATCCAGTTATTTGCTAATACTTGGTAATTCATTCTTCTTATTTCTTCAATATCAACCACGATTACGGACGTAACCATCCTCCAAAATGCTGCAATCCCTGAGATATCGCAATTGACGTGTTTTAGGGATAGCGACATTTGAGGTTAGTTAAACTGTAGAATGATAGATAAAGAACACTTTATTGTACACACTGTATATTATTTTATTACGATAGTTTTTCAAAACTTTGCACCTATCAACTGCATGAATTGATTGTATCCATGCATTGTCATAAGAAACAACGATTTTTTTGTATAATTATAAAACTTGGCCCTATCCTTTGTGATATTACGCAGATATTTTGCTTCATTGTTTAGCGTATGAAAACTGATCATTTAGTTTAATGCTTTTTATTACGAGGGCTACTTATGTATGCGGAATAGAAAAAATAAACAAATGTATATGGCTAAATAACTTTTATTGTTTTTCAAAGTATTCTCCACTATGGTCGATGCACTTTTGCATTCGATGAAACCAATTTGTAAAACACTTTTTTAACTCTGATTGAGGTATCTCCAAAACGTGCTGTTTGAACGCATCTACGGCATCTTCACGGGTCGAAAATCGTTAACCACGTAATTTATTCTTTACATTTGGGAATAAATAGAAATCATTGGGAGCCAAATCAGGGCTGTACGGTGGATGACCCATCAATTCTATTTTTTGACCATCCAAAAATGTAGTTGTTTCCTGAGATGTATGACAGCTGGCATTGTCATGGTGAAGTATGATTCTGCGTCGCTGGTTGTTTTGGCGTATTTCTTCAAATACTTCCGGCAAACAAATGGTCGTGTACCACTCCGAATTAACCGTTCTGCGATTCTCCAGTGGTATTGTAGCCACATGGCCATTAATACCAAAAAAGCAGACCACAATTTGCTTTACAGTGCTTTTTGCACGAGCCACTTTCGTAGGGTTCGGCTCATTTTGAAACACCCAAACTGTTGATTGTTGTTTATTTTCGGGATCGTACGCGTAGATCCAGAATTCGTCACCTGTGTAGATATTACAATTTTTTTAAGGTTTTCTTGCACCATTCGACGCGAGCACCTTTTTGATCCTGAGTTAAGTTGTGCGGGATCCAACGCGAACAAATTTTTTTTACAGACAAATGTTCATGTAATATCCTATGCATGCTCGTCATATATATGCTCAGAATAGCCTCTATCTCGCGATACGTAACATGGCGGTCTTGCATTATTAGTTTTTGCACAGCTTCAATATTTTGTGGTACAACCACCGATTTCGGGCGACCTTCTTTAACTTCGTCCGTGAGCTTACTGCGCCCGCGATTAAACTCAATAAACCAGTGATACACAGTCGTTTTTGATGGTGCTTCACCACCAAAAGTTGAAGTTAATTGATCTACGCACTGTTGTTGCGTTAAACCACGTCGAAAATCGTAATAAATCATAGCACGAATATTTTCACGAGTGAGTTCCATTTTTTCAGCGATATGACATTTTAAACCCAACAAAAACAAAACACTAACGTATATAAGAGAAAAATATTAGCGGCCAGTATTTAAAAAAAGAACGAATTTGACCATGGAGGTCAGACATTGCGTTTAAAATTATTTGAATCCCAGATTCCGCATACATAAGTAGCAGCCTATGTACGAGCCGCATTTTTAAGTATACAACTATACTACTAGCATGTAGTAAAATATTTTTAATGACTCGCCATGCTCATGATGACACGAACTTCTCGATTTTTCCACTCCTAGCCGCTATTCCTACTTTTGTTCTCACCAGTACCGGCCACGGACGTGCCTAATGGCGGGAAGTGGCGCACAAATTAAAATTGACTCCCCTGACGGACGTCTCTGTCGATCCGCGTATTTATTCACTCGCCCATTTACAAAGTGAAAGCTGTATGTTATTGTTAGATTCACTGCAGCTGGAGGTAAATCACCCTGGAAGAGGTGAGTGGTTTCATGTGGATGCATCATATTGTAGGGGTACTTATATTGTATATAGAGATAAGCACTGAAAAATAACATATCCTATAGGAAGGTTTCAACCTTGGATGGTCAGTGGGCAGACTAACAGTCCGGAGGATCTACGACATTGTGAAAACCGTTGGGAAAATTTGGACGAGATTTGCAATGGACAGGATGTATTGGCGTGAAAGAGAAGAGGCCTATGATGTCCAGCTCACCCTCACTCAAGGCACTTCTTTCAGACCTCGACCTCAAACTTGAACGTTCGTCGAGGGTTTCTGAACGACTGCATAACATAATAACAGTAAAACAATTTCCCTGCTTCTCCAACACTAACAAACTGCCAGTATCAATAGCTATCACTAGTGATAGTGATCTACATCAATTCCGTTAATATTGGTTTCTTAGTATGGAAGCAAGACAGGTGATTGTGTTAAAGAAGGTTTATTTTTACTATATATTTTTATTTACAGCAAACCTTGCAAGCTCACTTTACAACGGAAGACCTACACATATATTTTACTCAACAAAAAGGCAAACAAATGCATTCGTATTTGCATCAATAACTTCATTTGCGAGGAGTTATGGCCTGTTCCTGCCTAGAGGAGCATTGTTCACGTCTACGCGTCTGTGCTGGGATGTCGAATGTTTGTGATGATTTAATACTTAGGCCGGGAACGCGATGCAGACAGTTCCTGTGCGGGATTGAGATCCATAAACACATTGGGGGAATATATTTTAATTAAAATTCGCTAAGATGATCTTATCGATATTTCGTTACAAACATAACACGCCATAAAACGGTTATATTTTACTCTCTAATGGTTCAGTATAATCAGAATCAGAAATTTATTTCAACGTAAAGAATTTACATTCTGCTTGTTGAATGTCAATGTACATACAGTTATGTATAATGTTAGCCGCTGCCTTGGGGCCGTCTGTAGTGGAGAAAAAGGCAGCGAAAAAAAAAACTCCACTCTGACCATCTTTTCTCAAATCAACTTAAAGCTAATACAAATAAAACTTACAAAACAATATCTTGGATGTGTTGAACACTAGACACATTTATCCTCTGGATGTAATGTACATCTGCAAAAAAAAATTCATGGTCACAATTTTTATTCAGAATCAGAATCAGAAATTTATTTCAACGTAAAGAATTTACATTCTGCTTGTTGAATGTCAATGTACATACAGTTATGTATAATGTTAGCCGCTGCCATGGGGCCGTCTGTAGTGAAGAAAATGGCAGCGAAAAAAAAAACTCCACTCTGACCATCTTTTCTCAAACCACCTTAAAGCTAATACAAATCAAACTTACAAAATAATATATTGGATGTGTTGAACACTAGACACATTTATCCTCTGATTAAATTTAAAATTAAACTACTATTTAATGCCCGTCCTTGTCTTCTAAATAATCGTTGATTTTATAATAAGCTTTTTTGCAAAGAGTGTGCTTAACACAATTCTTAAATCGCGTTGGGGGTAACTCTAATATATCTTGGGGTATCTTGTTGTAGAACCTTATACAGTGCCCCATAAAGGAAGTATTAACTTTTGCAAGTCTAAATCGTGGAAATGACAATTTATGTTTATTCCTAGTATTAACGTTATGATGGCTACCAAGTGTTTCGAAGACTTTAATATTTTTCCTAACGTACATAATATTTTCATAAATGTATTGGCTTGCAACTGTTAGGATGTTGATTTCTTTGAAAAAATCTTTTAGTGTGTCCCTACTACCTAGCTTGTAAATAAATCGGATCGCTCTCTTCTGCAATATGAAGATAGTCTCAATGTCTGCTGCCCGGCCCCATAGTAGTATACCATAGGACATAATACTATGGAAGTAACTAAAATAAACAAGCCTAGCAGTTGCAACGTCAGTAAGTTCTCGAATTCTTTTCACGGCATACGCTGCGGAGCTAAGTCTATGTACTAATTTTACAATGTGTGGGCCCCATTGTAGTTTGGCATCGATTTGGATGCCCAGAAATACAGTATCTTCAACAAATTCTAGTTTTTCATTTCCAATCACAATGTTATTTTCAACTAATTTTACATTAGTTAGGGTAAACTTCATACATTTTGTCTTTTTTTAATTTAACAACAGATTATTTGCTGTAAACCAATCTAGAACGTGCGAGAGAGCATTATTTGCTTCGTCAAGATTATTTTCCTGTCTCCTTATTTTAAAAATAAGTGACGTGTCATCAGCATTTAATACGATTTATGTCTGCTTTTGAACCCTTCCTTCTAAATATGATTTTAGAAGATCTAAACTTAATTTTTTTATTCCATAGTGTTTTAATTTTGAGAGCAATGTTTTGTGGTCTACACAATCAAATCCCTTTGACAAATCACAAAATACTCCTATAGCATCATTATGATCCTCCCACGCACTGAAAATATGTTCAACTAACATGACTCCAGCGTCTGTTGTATTCCGCCCTTTAGTGAAACCGAACTGCTGACTATGGAGGAGTTGGTAATTATTGAAATGAATAAGCAATTGATCTAAGATAATTCTTTCAAATATTTTACTTTATACTGGTAGGACTGAAACGGGTCTAAAATTTGTTGGGTCTTATTTATCACCTCTTTTAAATAAGGGCACTAACCTACTATATTTCATGAGGTCTGGAAATACTAATTCATCTACGCTTTTATTGAAAATTTTTGTTAACGGCAAAGCTAGGATATTTATCACTGAATTAACTATTTTTACTGACAAACCCCATAAGTCCTCGGTTTTTTTAAGATTCAATAATTTAAAATTCTTAACAATGTCATGGGGCTCAATGTAATTAAATGTAAAATCGTGTTCGCACGCGGGGACATGGTCCCTTAATAATGTCGCCGCACGATCCGGTGACGAGTCTAATGGAGCTGTAGTTACGATTGGGACATTAGTGAAGAACTGTTCGAAAGCTGCAGCGATACCTTCATTTGTTATTATTATTTTGTCATCGATCTTAAGTGAAATATCTCGGTCTCCTAATTTTGCTTTACCCGTTTCTCTATTTATTATGGTCCAAATTGTTTTTATTTTATTCGGTGATTGTTGGATTTTACCTTTTATATGATCGCATTTAGCTTTATGGCAGACGGCCTTAAATAATTTTGAATATTTTTTTACGTACTGTGTGAAGTTGGCATCATGTGTATAAGTCTTTTTGTCATATAATTCATAAAGTGTGTCTCTGCTCTTTCGAATACCTAACGTTGCCCATTCACTAAATCCTACTCTATTGTCATTGCTTTTCAGATGGCGCAATTTAAAAATCTTTTTAAAACTATCTGACACGACTTCGAATAACTCTTTGTAATGAGTATTAGCATTTTCATAATTTGCTTGAGTCTTTAAACCACTTTCGAGGTCTGATTTAAACGAAACTAATTTTTTACTTGTTACGGGCCGGCAGAGGATAACCGGCTCGGCGTTTTTTGTATTTATTTCAAAATGCACAACTTGACCGCTGTGGTCTGACTTTAGACAATTTACTGTGGAATAATCTGAAAAATCGCAATCGCAGTAAACATTATCTAGGTAGGTGGCAGTAGTTTCAGTTATCCTAGAAGGCTCCAAAAAAATATTTATTAGATTAAACGATTTGAAGAGAATTGTCAATTTTGTATTCAAGGCGGTGTTTGCCATCAAGTCGATGTTGAAGTCACTACAGACTATGACTTTCTTATTGCTGCTAGAAGCTACCTTTAAAACATCCTCTAATATGGTTTCAAATAAACTGTAATCGCTGGTAGGGGGCCTGTACAAGGCTACTACAATGTGTCTAGACAGTTCAACACACGATATTCCAATTACTTTTTCAACAGAAAGTCTGCAAATATCATTCCGTTCTTTAAATTTCAAATTATTTTTTGCTAGTATCAAGGACGCCCCATGCCTTGCAGACTTTCTATTAAAGCAACTGGCTATTTGATAATTATTCACAGAAAAATTCATTTGAGTCTCTAGTAGCCAGTGCTCTGTGACACAAAGTATATCCACTCTGTGTTGTTCTAAAAACAACTCAAATTCTAATAATTTTCCAGAAAAACCACCCTGTATGTTCTGATTAACTAAAATTAGTTTTTTTAAGGAGGGCTTTTCCTTTGTTTGTGCTGGCAGTTTAAATCAGCGGTCAAATTTAACCTACTATAAGTTTTCTTCACAACCTCAGAATACAGAGGTTGACAAGTGTCACTTGTCTTACAATTTCTATTACTTAGAGGTCCCTGCGTTATTGTCTTAACAATAATAGGGTCATAAATATTGAATGCCAACAATTTGGCAATTAGTCGTTTAGAAGAGAGGGGCACATGCATTGTGTCCCGAGTTAAAATAAAATTTCGAATAAATTTATTCGTGTCAAAAAAAAGTACTTGGTCTCTATGACCAAAGGTTAAATTGTACAGTAGCCGGTTTAATTTATCTATCCGGTCATTTTGTGAATCTGAAAGAGCTTTAGAATAGGGAAAAGCACAGAAAATAATTTTCCTTACTTGCAAAGCTTTTATGGACTCATAATAATTTATTAAGTCATTTTGTTTTATTCCTGTGCTGTTCCCCATTAATAATACAATAGTTGTATTTCTGTCATATTTTTTGCTAAGCACAGCGTTAACTATTTCAATATGAGATGCATTTGGCATACATACATTCTCCACATGCTGTCTCAAGTTATACTGAAGCCTTGTACCTAAACCTCTACCTATTTCATAGAGTAAATTAGAGTCCTAAAGGGAGTGTCATCGTCTTCAATTAAGCTGCCCGTAGGTCCCGATTTGATGGTATCGTTTTGGTGTCTTTAGTTGATTTCGCTCTGCCCCCACTTTCAACTTGTCTGCTTAGCTTTCCTATTATTATATTTTAAACTTTTAGAATAAATAAATTGGGGCACGAGCTGAATTATCACTGAATATGGTTTTATTTTATCTATATCTGCTAAGTATTGAATAATAAAAAATGTGCCAAAGTGACTCACAACTGAATTTTTAAAATTTTAAAATTCAGTAGTGAGTATAGCAAAAATATGATATGTATAATGGAACTCACCTATACAGGACAAAGACTAACACTTTATTTGATAACACCCACCTTAAACTGTTCGTGTCTGCCCAACAATATGCTACAATATGTTGTTGTTACACTTTATTGTACCAAAGAAAATTTTGTTTTATGCATTTGACATCGCTTGCACATCGCGATAAACTTTACATCGCGCGTTGTGTGGCCACGAGGATTCGCCGTAGACCGAAGAGGAAGCTTAACGCCCGAATGTTATCGCGATGAGTGCGGCCCAGGCATTATACAAAGATTATAAAACTGAAAACAAAACTTTTATGACAAATATTACGCATAGGCCAAAAATTAAAAATTAAAATGTTTTATTACGATAAAGGTCTTATGGACACCTGTTATCTTTTTATAACTTTTTAATTATAACGATACACCTATACAACCTCCAGCTGGACCAAGAAGGTTGAACCTCTACTTTAAAATAAAAGGTTTCAATGAACGAGTCCGCGGCGCGACGCAACACCATGCGCAATCGATGTCTGCGCCTTGGCGTTGGCGCCAACATTCTACATTTAAAAAAAATATATATATATAAACAAAGTTTGGTTCTGTTTGTCCCGGGAGGACTCGGCTACGCAATGTACATCGAATTGTCATAAATTGCGAATTTTTGTTTTATAAATCGTCGTCCTGAGTTTGCCTCCTGCCACGATCCCTTCTGATAAGCCTCTTTAAGTAAACAAAGTATTAAGCGGTGGTAACGCGGTCGATAAAATGCTTGTTTCACATTGATATCGCTGTTGATTTTGCTATCATTAAAGGTTCAAATCCCACGTGGATTTTGTTGTCTAAGTAATAATAATAATAACTTACTCAAACAAACTCCGTAAATAAGGGATATTGCGTGAGGAAGACAAATAGGGGTTATATTAGCAAAGGGGAAGATAAAAATACCCAAAACCGGAGTGTGTGCATGCAACGACTAACGAATGTCGAAAATGATTTGTCAGGATATTGACAAATGGCGGTTCCTGGTCTCTGCCTACCCTTCTGGGATACAGGCGTATGTACCTATGTATAAATAATGTACTATACATAAAATAGACGCAGGAATTCGGCCTTGTCTTTCAAGATAGTTAAAAACTCTAAGTGTCAACCAGGGTGTACAAAACAATTCATTACACCCATTTAGCAGTAAAGATGTTTTAATTAAATCCACAAACAATCCCGCTATCTTGACAGATTAGCACATTTCGAGTTATAACTTAATCAGGGTAATGGCCCATATAATGGGCGGAATTGCGTATTTCTTGTAGACAGCCCTATAAATCACATAAGTGCCATTGGGGATTAACGTTCGGCTCCGTGTTGATCTAGAAGTTTGGCCCTATTGTATTTGAGTGCATACTACGATTAAATAAATTTTCACGGAGAAGGGAGATCTTTGAGTTTCTACCGAAGTCAACGAACCGAACTTGTGTTAAATAAAATATTAACATTTTATAGACTGTAGAAATACAAAGGAATGAAATCGATGGCTGTAAAGGGAGAAACAGTTGAGCCTAATTAAGTTACTTATTTAATTGTACACTTTCACATTAAGAAGGAAAGTATTTCAAGAATTTGCAGTAAAGCCTTTGTAATGATTGAAAGGTGCCTAAGATGTTTAATGGAGTTTCCAATTTAAAGTTTTGTACTCTGATTAGATCAGATTATATTAGAACTCTTTATTGTACCTACACACCAGAAAAACAAACAAATACATTATAATTCTTGTATATCTAAGTTTTGCCGTATACAATTGGCTGTCTTATCGCTAAAAGCCATCTCTTCCAGACAACCTTGGGATGGATAGAAAATATGTAGAGAAAAGGCAGGTAAGTGTTAAAGGTAGTGTTAAGGCTGATGTTATGGGTATTTATTAATATCGAATGTCTGGATTCCCTCCTATCATCATCAACCCATTATGTCCCCGCTGAGGAGCATGTCCGCGGGTCTCTTCCATGAGGAAGGTACAGACAATACTCCACCACAGGGGCCAAGTCCGGATTGGTAAAGGCTTGTAAGACTAGTGGCTGGTCTTCGTCTATCGACGGCAGCCGACTTCAACTGCTTAACGTGCAGATGCCACTAGCTTTAGTCATAGAACGGAAACGGACCTATGTAGCTTAACCTTCGGGATCGTTTAAGATCACTCAGGCAGCCGGGGCTAAGAGCGATTACATTTCCATAGTATGAAATTTTTAAAGGATATTTATAAGACCCATGTGAGAAAGTAGTGCAAGATTGCTCGAAATTATATTGGATATTTTAGGATACAGTAATTTAAATTTGACGTTTTCAAAACATAGAACGATAGTTGAAATAAATGAAATGAAATAATGTATTCCCAAAAAAGCTTATGACATGAAATGACTTAACTTAATGCGGGTTGATAGGAAAAATATTGACATAATTGGTTACTGGTGTTTGTCGCACTAGACGGACCTGCTTAGCGAGTTAGTACACTTATTGGTACTTGTACACTACCAGTTGTTTTATAGTATCGCTGAAGTACAGCTTAAATACACATTCGTGTCGCGTGCAAAAACTGTTGCGCTCGCGCCTCTATGTAAATTAGGTACAGTCATCGTCAATATCAACTCGTTTAAGATTTTTTATCTGTGTCAAACACAGAACTGCTTATTGATTATGGTCAAGTTTATTGTTGCGAGCTTTCATATTAATTAATACCTATTAGTAGATATTTTATGCATCAGAATCTGATTCTGATTTCGATTGATGTAGATCTGATTCCGATTTCGATATGATTTCGATTTCTGATCTTGATTCTGATTCGGTAGGTCTAAAAATAGGTTGGTATCTATTTTTCATACAACTAAATGATAAGGGTGGTCCACTAGAGACATTTTATCAGGCAAAACGTTTGCCGGGTCAGCTAGTATACTTATATAAATCTTTACGTGTAGGTATGAGTGAAAGTACCACTGGACGCTGTACAAATGATCTCATTACGTAGATACAAAGGTCAAAGATAAGGTATAATAAAATTGTTGACAAAAGACCACATCTTTACTCAGGTAAACATGAATTTAAATAAAGATTTGTAGATATAGACCCAGCTTTTAAAGATAGCTACGGAAAGAGATCGGCTCATTGAAGCCGGAATCAAAAGATTTAAAAGTAAATAGCCTAAATATAAAACTAATACACAGGTTTGTAGGCGAGGTATCACAACCTCGCTACAAGCAGAGCATTCCAACTTTTCGCCTTACCTGTACAGCTCACAATCGGGCGTGCACATCACAGACATTAGCAGTGGAGGCGTCGCTGTCACCCCGACCTCCACCTTCTGTCTGTCGGGACAATGAAGAAATAAACTTCGTGCGGTAAAGGTTGCGGTCCGAAGTGTAGAGTAGTTTTATCTTAGGAACTGGAAAATTCGCATGTAGGGATTCACACACAATCTTCTTGATTGATAAGGTTTTATTCATCGGAATGTTCAAATTAACCTTTTGAGACTAGAGGGAAGTTAATTAAAAAAAAATGGGTTTTTTTTAAATTTTGTAACGAGTTTTTTATGCTGTTAGGGATTAGTTAATTAAAAAAAAACGTTTTTTTTTGTTTGAAATGAGTTTTTTTATGTTCTCGTACAAGTGCACATGTTACTGCATGTGATCCTCATTTGAGGATATAATTTACATAGTTTGGTCGTGAACAACTACTTTTAAGATTAAGTACTTCTCGAGTGATAGTCTGTATTTAATTTTGCAATAACCATTCCAACTCATAAATATAGACCGTATACTATTCAATACGCAATGAAACCGTACCAGTAACATTATATCGGCATTTATCAAATGCAAATTAAGGGGGGTGGGCAATATGAACCGCTGAGTAGGCAATTGCCACTCCATTTTGGTTTCTAGCACTGCATAACAATCCGCTACTTGACTCTTTTTTCAAGTATGTCTTAAATGCTAAATATCTCTTCCATTAGACCAAAAAATATTTTAGTATATTTTTTGAGGACCTAAAAGCAACAAAAACATTATTTTAAAACTTTGCTTTGCTAAACAGCCAAAAACGAGGTCCGCCATTTTTGTCTATGGTTTGAAGTCCTCTACGTTTGTAAACAAAGTTTGACATTCAACATAGGTAGAGTTCGTGCCACGAAAGAAGTATGAGTCACAATAGAACCTACGCACGCACGACTGACAGATGTTTGTTTACAACCAAAGGTGCTTTCAAGATGGCGGATAGTGTTTTCACCGTTCCGATTTAAAAGCGAAAAATACTTTTTTTATTTGCAAATTTTGCAGCCATCCTGCATATTTACTTAGCAAAGTCAATATATTTCGGTTTCTTACGTTAGATACTACAGGAAATATCCATTTATCGCGTCAAATTTGATACGAGGCAAGTAGCGTACTGCTTAGGGTTACTATCACTGTAGCATTTTTGTAGCGCTGCTGCAGTTGTGTCCCAGAGTGATCGGTAGATATCAAGAAGCCATTACGAATATCTGATACATAAAAATCTTCTGTCGCAGTGTTTGTTATTCAACTCCTCTGAAACAGCTTCATTATTATGAAGTTTTTGTTCATATTTGGTAGGTCATTCTAGATTAATTAATATCAAAATATAACTTTTGCCGAATCAGCTAGTCTAGATAATATTATAATGCTCGAATTTTCAGTATGGTCAAATTGAATGTAAAACGTTTTTTTGCTAGTAGAGCCTCTGTGTATGCAGGACAAAAGCCTGGTTACTACGTTTACTTGGTAGATGTTCTCATATTTATTTTTTATTTTTTTATGAAACAAAGTAAATAGAACACCAATGAAACTATAGGTACTGATTTACATTCATTAAACCATGTGATTAATATCACAAAAAGCAATATTTGTGATAATCTATTGAACATTACTATTATGTATTATTATTAAAATTCTTTATTGCATAAAAACACAAGTTAACACATAGGCGAGCTTAATGCTAGTTAGCATTTTCTCCCAACTAACCTAAGTAGTGATGAAGCATTTACAGGTAGTGCAACTTAGAATATTAGACATACTATTTACTTACTTAGACCTGTTGAACATTGAAATTGTTGCACTGTTTCAGACAAACTAGCGTAATTTTTTGCTTGAGCGCTTACAGCTTAGCGCGCAGTGGCGCGCGTGTGCGATTGACACCATGTAGGTATAGCCGGTGGCCACAGCGCGCCCATTAGGCCCTGCTTCCTTAACAAAAGAGGCTCTGACTCTCCCATTCCATACAATTGTATGAGCTATTTACCTTATCTGTAGCGGGGCACAATCGCGCGGCCTGCCTCCTTCTGTGTACCGCGGCCGGTTCCTCTTGATACTTCGTAATTCTTGTAATCAGTTCCGCATTTTTGTCTTTCATTACTTTCTATAAAGTTTAACGCTGCGATTTGTTTGCTTTTAATAATATTATCATTATTCACACGAAACATTTCATGCGTCATTAAGGCCTTTCTTGCTTTTCAAAACTGCCAAATAATGCTGTTCACACTCTGATTTTCTTTGTCGCAGTTTGCGATTGAGGAAACGATGAAGGATTAAAAAGTTATTTTTTTACCTTTACTAAAGAAAAACTAATCTAATTGTGTTGCAGTCATAATAAAACCCTAGGTCTTGGATGTTTACATGTTTGTGATGTCGCTGTTTCTGGTTCCCACGGCACAGGGTATCCTAATGTGGGGCCAGAACCAATGTATGTGCCTGTATGTAAATGTTTGTTTATGTTTATATGTTAAGACGAAACTTTTGAACTTACCACTATCCTAATAAACATCTAACACAAAAAATTACGTAAAAATATCATTACACTGAGGTGTTCACATACCTCAGCGCTTGAAATGGCCAATCCACGGCAGACACGCGTAGTTATTAAGTCCATACTGTCTCTTTGAAAGACATACAACTTGCAGTGGGACAATGTAGGCTACCTTCATAAAAAAAGTATTTCCCTGTGGCGGAAATGAGAATTACGTCTAGCAGTGGTCTGACACCGGGTGATTATAATGATGATGATACAATTTATATCATGTATTAATAATTAAGTCTCATAATTAGGTACGTCATTGACAAAAAAAAGGACAAAGGACAAAACATTTTGTGAATATTTTATAATGTTGCTTAAAATATTTACAACTTCTTTTGTCTTGTACCCTTTCTCTTTCGTCGTCTGCCACAAGGATCAAGGCGAGCTCGTGGCACCATACGGTCTATATCAGAGCCGTGTCGGTAGGATCGCGCACCCGCTAGTAACTACTGCGTTATAACAGTGATAGCGCGCGCGTGATGTGACCATAGTCGGATAGCGGCGCGGTTACTGACACTGGGGTAAATAGGGTTACTGGTGATTAACGTTATTCCGGACATACTTACTTGAGCTGGAGCTCTGCGAATCAAAGCAAAACCTTAAAAAATCACTTTTAAATTCAATTTTAGATATGGACTAACGTTCAAACAGTAGAAGTTTGTAACACTAATAAAACACGGCACAAAGACACCACAAAATATCAATTATTTATCTTTTACATTTTTAAAAGACATGTGAGTATTCCTGGTGTACATTAAGAATTTTCAATTTAATAATACATTTTGGGCTGAACATCAGCGAACTACGGCAGTGGGAGTCCGATGAGATGTCTGAAGGAGATGCCTTATCAAATGAACAATACAGTGCAAATAATTAAATGGAGATGACTAAAAAGTTATACAGTCTGTTAGCTTTTAGAATATACCTCGGGCTCTAGAGTAGGCTTCGGTTTTCGCTGAAAGCACACGAGTGTATTACTACTTTCTGCTCTGTATAAGTGAAATTAAGTGTCATTAACTTGTTTAGTTCCGATTTCGAAATTAAGTGTCATATTAGTTCCGATATTTCTATTACACGAATATGTCCGATTCTATCATATCCTCGTGAGGCCCAATGTCTTCAAGTGATCACAAAATCAATTGTTATTTTCAAAGTCGGGCCTTACGAGGCTATAGTAGCCGAGGTATATTCTAAAAGCTAACGGACTGTAGTGTAGTTACCCATATTATACTTGTTGGTATCATCGGGTTTATCATGTTACATATTCTTAACATGCAAAAGATAATAATATTATTTACAAGTTTAGACAGAAAAGTTTAACAATAGAACCAGGACCTTCTAAAAGTAGTGTATTATAGGAATGTGTGTATAGTGTAGTATCGGAATAAAATGTTTTGTGTCACAGATATAAAAATAAAACTCTCCAAACGTCCGCTTTGCTCTAAAGCAAGTCGTGACATAAGTCAGCGGGGCGAGCGTAATCTTGAATAAATTGCGTACACTTAGCGACTCTTTATAGACCTTTTAAGGTAGAAAATTTAAGATGATGATCGGCACGCTTAAAATTAAGATGGTAGATCGGATACCGGGCCTCGTGACAGTGTGTGGGTGGTTCCGCTTCCGAGGTCACGAGGGTGGTCTAGACGATAGAAGCTTGTTCTGTAGCACGTGGAATTTCAAAGTGTGAGTGGTTTACCAAAAAGGGAGCTCAAGGGAAAATAATTGATTTCGAGAAAATCACGTTTGAAGTTTCGTGTATAGACAGGTTTCGACTCGGCTCAGCTCACAAAAAAATCATAAAAAAATAACTACGGCACCTAAAAATATTCTGGTTAGACCAGAACAAAAAAAAAAAAACGGTTTTCAATCCCTCCAGGTCCCTTTTTGGTCAACTACTCACAAATACATAGATCCTCCCATATTTATACATAAACACTTGCAAGAACAACGTGTTATTTCGAAATCCTTACGTTAGGTACATGAGAGCATTTTATTTAAGGTTTCAAAGTAATGGCCGAAAGAGATAGCGCTATAACGTGATGCAATGTCTCTTTTTCTCATTACTTTTCATGTACCCTTTCTCTTTGCTTTTTCGGAGTAAATAAAATCGCGTTAAAAAAATTCCATGAATAAAAAATGATCTTTTTTGAAATATCACGTTGTTCTTGTAAGGGTAAGATATTACGCGCACCAAAACCTGAACGATTCAGATTTGTAAACGAGTCAAATTCCATACTCCATGCTATCGCAAACGTCAGGATTCAGACGGTATTTTATTAGGTTTCGTGTCTGGAATACGGAAATGGAGGAAGCGAAATGCAGCGGTTGAAAGCCGGCGACTTTCGGAGGTCGTGAGTTCGAATCCCGGCCTATCCAATTACTTTTAAGTATTAAGTCCAATTATTTTTAACAAATAAAGTTTCTATGGCGAGTCCACTCTCTCTCGGAAATCATCGTGAGGAAAGCTCAGGGTCTTGGAATTGCGCGGTGGGCACGTGGTAATTACATTTATTTTTATTTATGCAAATGGCTTCAGTCTGGATGTTTTTCGATATTTATTTCTGATTAGTACCAAGCACTTCACCAATCCGGACTTGGCCCCCGTGGTGGAGTATGGCCTATACCTTCCTCAGGGAAGCGACCCGTGCCCCTCGGTGGGGACATAGTGGGTTGATGTTGATGATGAGTACCAAGCACAGGGTATCCTAGTTTGGGACGTCAAGTGAAGGTGTTGTGTGTGGGTGAATTTCAACATACCCATTTTTTTTTTTTCATTTCGGTGAACTTTTTTGTTTGCCTTTTTTTTCGTGTTTTTACTTATATTTGCTAATAATCTTAATGTTTTATAACTTTATGAATAATGGTTACAATGGAAAACAAAAAAACAAATGGATGACAGCCATTTCAAAGTTAGGTGTCACCGAAATGAAACAGTCAATCACCGAAGTGAAAGAAGGATTCACCGAAATGAAAATTCACCGAAATAGTATACAGTATGATGATTACACGACATGTATTTTTTTATTATATTTTATTTCGGCACAAACAGTTACTGTTACAATGTTGGTAAAGTTATATATATATTGCAATACAAAAGCTAGTTACATATATATAACTAGCTTTTGTCAGCGTCTTTGCACGCGTGGAATTTAAGATTTAAAAAAAAATGTCGGAGCGCTCATTACGACATTATATTAGAAACCTCTAAAATTGACATTATTTCTCATCAAAATCCGTTGCGTAGTTTTACAGATTTAAGCATACATAGAGAGAGACAGACAGACAGCGAGAGCGACTTTGTTACTACTACTAAAAATTACTAAAAAAACCTTCAGTGCCGACTATTTTATGTATATTTAGGTATGTGTAGGTACTGGATAGGGAAGATAATTTTGAAGAAATCAAAGTTTGTGAAAAAACAATATAGACTGTAAAATCACTTAATTATTTTTACTAACTTTTCAAATAACTTACATAGTTTTCAGACAATCCGAAATGAAAGGAGGAAGTTGATAAAAAACCCATCCAGATAGATAGGTAGATTGGGAGACATTTTAATTTTCGTATAAATGCAGCGTTGACTTAACATTATAACTTTTAATATAAACAAGATCGAGAATTTCGCTACTATTTTTGATTATGTTATTCACCCTGTATAAAGAACCTGTAAAAATCACCGAAATGAAAGAAGTATTCACCGAAATGAAACAAATTATCACCGAAATTGTTTAAAGTCACCGAAATTTAAAAAAAATCACCGAAATCAAAGTTTTCTTCATTTCGGTGTTTTTTTTTTAATTTCGGTGATTCATTCAGGTCACCGAATTCACCGAAATTAAATCACCGATATTAAAATACACCTACAAACATTAAATATTTTGACATATACATAAATTAGGCCGAGATCTATACTACATCCTTGAACATATTACTAGAAGTGTTTGTGCGAATATAAAATCAACAGTTTTATCTTGTTCATTTATAATATTAATTGATTCACGGAAATGAAAGCAAAATTGTCCCGAGTCACCGATTTGAAGTACTTACTTTTTTAGCGGGAACACGCAGCGACGTAGCAAACCACCACTAGCTCCAAATGCTTGTGCGTCGCTGGTGCTTGAGTTACAGAAACGAGACTATGTTCAATAGCTCTCCTGTTCTCGACAATCCATATTTCTTTTTCAATCACCGAAATGAAAAATAAATTTGGTACATTCGTATTTGTCTGACTGTTTACTGAATATAACGATTAAGATTATGAAATATATATTAAATTATACCTTTATTCTTTAGGAATCGAATAAAATAATCCGTACGTATGTACAGTTTGTATTTGTCTGACTGTTTACTGAATATAACGATTAAGATTATGAAATATATATTAAATTATACCTTTATTCTTTAGGAATCGAATAAAATAATCCGTACGTATGTACAGTTTGTATTTTTTCCTTAGCTAAAGAAATTAGAACTAAATAAGGTTTGGTCCCCAAAGTCACCGAAGATGAAAAATTTGACATTTAGAATTTTTATTTATATGTAAGAGTGATCCAAATAAAAACGTATCTGTTGCCTCTCATGGGTAATTACACAAACTAAACAAAAAAATATAATTTTACCATAAAAAGGCTTTTCACACTGCCATTTTCATACCAGCCGCGTAAAAAATGCGTCTGGGAAATTCACCCGTGGGAGTTATTATTATTGTTATAAACTGTGCTCATACCCATATGAGGGAAGACTTTTATCCTACAAAGGCTGAGGTACAAAGACTACGTTAAAAATGTTCAGATTAGACATGGAGTGGCAGCTTCGTGTGTGGGTAGCATAGCAAATCGCAATACTTTAAATAATATACGAGTACCGGACCATCCGTCCATACTCGTATCTCAAAGGGAAGTTAGTACTTTACATACCGACCCACCTATCTTTTCGAATAATCTTTTAACGGGAGCAGAGCAGTCTTTCTAGCTGGATCTTTTGGAAAATCAATCTTGACGCTTCTGTAATAATGCTGGAATTGTTTAAGCAAACTTTTGGCCGTTAGTATCTTCTGCTGTAAAAGTGATGCGTTCAAACACATAATTTATCGCAAATTCGTAATTATGGTGCAAGGGAACGTCCTCGTGAAAACGGTAGGCGCGGTAGGCATTATGAATTTTATACTGTTGACATTAAAATAATCGGTAAATACGGTAATTTTATGGAATGAACGAACTTTATGATACACTTTATACTTTACATGTACAAAGGCGAGCTTATCTCTGTAAGAGATTTTTTCCAGCAAACCTTAGCGAGTCGGAGCAGCAGTAAAAAACGGGTATATATACTTAAAACGAAGTTTTAGCGGGTTTCTAAATCACTTTAGAATTCAACAAACCAAACATAAAAATAACTTCTACAGTCTTCAACTTCGAAACCTATTTGTCTTTATCTACACTTAGAGTTGATCCTAATAGCTAGAATGATCCTATTTGCTAGTACAAAATTAAGATCTTACAAGCTTCACTATTAAGAATTTAAGACAGATGCAGCTTAAATCACGCTACCTAACCACGAATGGATTCTGACTCTACTGATCACAAAAAGGTTACTTACAGGTTAGCTAGTAGATAATAAGTAGCATTAAGCTCACCTATGTTCATTACTGTGAGTTTCATGTTCATTACTGTGAGTTTTATGTAGTGACTAATTTTAATAATAACTAGCTGTCCCGGCAAACTTCGTACCGCCAAAGTTTTCGTAATTTTTCCATATTTTCTCACCATTTAAACCTTCCCTGGAATTCCAGAAATATAAAATACCAAAAATCTGCCAAATCGGTTCAGCCGTTCTCGAGTTTTAGTGAGACTAACGAACAGCAATCCTTTTTTTTTATATTCTAAATATATAAAAGAAGAAACTGACTGACTGACTTAGAATCAACGCAGAGCCCAAACTACTGAACCTAGGGGGTTGAAATTTGGCATGGGAGTTCCTTAGGGAGCCTAGGGGAGCACTAAGAAAGGATTTTTTGAAACTCACCCTCTAAAGGGGTAAACGGCGGTGTTAAAGTTTGTATGGAGGTATAAAAAAATGTTGTCAGATTTTCTTGAAACTTGAAATAAATACTCTTCAACACAATTGATTGAACACGTGTTTCACGGTTTTTCTAAATTTAACCCTTAACGGGAGTGAACGGGGTTGCAACATTTTGAACTAAAGTCCACGCGGACGGAGTCGCGGGCGAAAGCTAGTAAGAAGATAAGAAAGTAAATGCTTAAGTTCTAGTTTAAATTAATTTAATTCATTAAATTAAATAATTATTAAATAAACCAATCAGAGAAATCAAACAAGCATTCAATTAACTAATCCATAAATCAAATGAATGAAAGGAGAAATAAAATTATAATTAGATTAGATTATTTAGTAACCCATCGACTAATAATACGAGTATTAAACTGTTTTACGGATACATTACTTGAACTCGGTCGGAATAGTCCGACCAGGTTTTAAGGAATTCAAGTAAGTGTATATGTAAAACAATTTATAATGACTGTGTATGGTGGTGTGATTGTTTGGTAGATGTGACCAGTCCAGTGCTACCTCTACTTGCTTATCTAAAATGTGAAGAAAAAATCACTTATAAGTACATATCTTTCAACTAACTTGAACTAGTCATTTAGTTCTTGTACATATCCCTTCGTAGATAAGTGTACAAAAAGTATATTACTTTTTGTACACTTATCTACCTTTTCTCTTCATTTTTTTTCTATCCGTCCCAAGGTTGTCTGGAAGATATTGCTTTTAGCGATAAGACCGCCAATTGTATACGGCAAAACTTAAATATATAAGTTTCATAATGTATTTGTTTGTTTTTTCTGGTGTGTACAATAAAGAGTTTTAATGTAATCTAACTAGTATACGTGATTAATAAAACTTTGGAACACGATTCATGTTAGAGACCCCGACTTGAAAATTAATAACTCGACATAGCGTTATCGGTTTTAACTATGCACTTCGTTAGCGTGGTACACCAACAAACAGTTAGTAGTGCAATAAAATTTGCATAGAAATCCTCCTAAATTAGACTGACTACCCAGAGATCTGTTGCGGCCGCAAGCAGCAGAACTGAATGAACACTTTAGAGCCAAATTAGATTGGTATTTTAGACCTTTTACAATATGTGTAGTGCTTACGAAAGTTTTCGTTCAAAGACCTATTCCAAATTCTATTTAGGTACCTACTATCTGACCCGGCAAACGTTGTTTCAAACCAACCAAAATATACAGCGTGTCCCAAAAATGACACGTCGCAATGACCCCGGAGGTAGCCCTGCTCAAAAGGCATCGAACCAACCTAACATGATCTCTGTAAAAGTTGCACGGTTTTGAAGATATTGCCAATTTAAAGTTTTTCTAAATTTTCACGCTTTTTAACAAGTTTAGTGCTTGAATTAAGTTAGGTAACCCTTGCGTTTGGTATTTTTTTAGTTGTACTCGGTCACGAATAGTTAAATAAGATGACGGAAGTCTTATTTTGTCGGTAAATGATGTAAAATGTGCAAAAATACTGGATTAAACTTGGAAGAAATTTACAGCGAAATATTATTTTTAACTTTGACCACCCACCGTGAAAAAATTGATAAATATGACATTCCATCAAAACTGTCAAGCCGTTTCGAAGGAGTATGCGCACTATCACTGTGACATGAGAATTTTATATATTACAGAAGATATCTCGAGTTGGTCTCATAACATTAGTTGTTTGTATTGATGAGAATAATGCTTCAACAGACCTTTCTGAAACAACCAGTACCAGCAGCAATCCTAATTGCAAATATACATTTATACGCCCTTAAAATCGCTCGTAGTCCAGGCTGCCTGAGTGATCTTAAAAGATCATGAAGGTTAAGGAACATAGGGCGCGTTCAGTGCATGGATGGATGGCCGTTCTATGACTAGTCTATGGCTACTTAAAATTGTATAAATAAAATAAAAATAAATAAATAAATAAACTCACGCCCGTTATCCCCGAAGGGGTAGGCAGAGGCACCAGTCTCTAGAACTGGACCCACGTTTTGCCGAGTTTATTAGGTCCCAAACGTGACAAGTGGCAAGCCTGTCGCCGTTATCCGGGCACAATTTATCAGCGAATGGTGTTGCTGTACAAACAAATGTACGTAACTAAAAGTCATTGGTACATGCGTGGTTCGAACCCAGACCCTCATGATCGAGAAGCAAGGGTCAACCCCACTACGCCACCACCGCTTAATAAAATTGTATATCATTAATTTAGTCTGTAATAAGCTATTATTATAAGTATGAAACACTGTTCTTGGCAATAAATGGTTCATTCATTAATTCATTCATTCATGACTAATGCTAGTGGCATTTTTCCGAGCGGTTCCGTGCTTTGCAAGGCACGTTTAGCAGTCGGTGCCGGTTGCCGTCGATAGATGGCAGTCGTTAAGTCAAGTCACAGGCCTTAGGGCGGCTTGAAAAACTTCTGACAGTAAGACCACTCTAGTCTTACAAGCCTCCATCAATCCGAACTTGGCTCCGGTGGTGGAGTATGTCTCCTCAGGGAGGAGACCCGTGCCCCTCGGTGAGGACACAATGGTTTGATGATGACGCCCTTGAAAATAGTCCAAATTTAAAGACTGACATCAGTTACGTTTCAAAATATCAAAAGACCTTGTACATGATTCGTGATACATGTTTGCGTAATACAAATAAGAAAATATAACTTTTAAATACCATTTATTTTGAAAACAAACAATACTCACAGCACAACTTACTGGTATTTTAAATATTGTATCTTCTTAGGTTTACGTACTAGCTGGTACAATATGGAGAGTGCACGATTGTCCTCAAGTTCTGTAGATAAGGAATACTATATTAGTAAATTTTGAAATAGTGGAAGTATCGCGATCCACGAAGTCAATAATTTTCAGCCGCCGACGTAAAGTTTATCAAGGCGCATTATAAAATTTTATGCCTCACGCTATCGCATATGTTACCAACGTATTTCGTGTTATTTGTACTTGTACATTCCTGTGTTTGCGTATACATTTTTAAAGGCTTACAATGCAGTATATTTGCTGGATTCTACGTGAGTTACTTCTTAAAGATACATAGAACTTTAATTATTAAGTTTATTCTCGATAATGCTATTTGGTTTAGGGACTCCACACACGGCGGCTATAAGGTAAAGATGTATATTATAGCACGATATATCTCATTACATCTTTCCTTAGAAATCGTCAGGAGACCACACACGACAGCTATAATGTACATCTTTACATCTTCGTATCTTAAAGACACTGAGCGGTCTCTAAGCTATACATCCTGGGATGTAATGTATATTATAGCTGCCCTGTGTGAAGTCTCTTAAGCGACATTTTTTTAAGTGTTTGAAAAACCTAGCTCAAAAGACGCAGAAAAATCTGCAGATTCCAAATATAAAATATAAATATCTCAATATAGCCAAAAAATGTCGCTTAGACCAAATAGCCTTTCACCCGCCGACATGTTTATGCTACATTATAAACATGTAAATACACGCAGACTGATGCCACTTGTAAAAATATACGGTGGCCTCCAGTGGCAATCAAACCCACGACCTCTTTCTTGCTAGTTAAACGCCTTAATGGCTAGACCAACCAGGCAGTCTTACGTTCATGAGCTATTTGTATTAGCTCTAGTAGAAAAAAAAAAACATTTTAAAAAACTGAGTCAATATCATCGTATATCTTGCGCTCACGCAGTGGACGAGAAGGGGTTGATGGCGGGACAGATCTTTCTAAGGGGACTGCTCGCAAGACGGAAAATTATAATTAAAGAATTTAGATGAAAATGATTAAAATTTTTATTGTATTACGAAGAGAAAAGTTTGGCAATGATGAATGAAAAATTATATCTGAAATATCCACCACGAGCGCGCTGACAGATGTCGATTCTTTCATCAAAGTTATGAATCACTTTTTGGCAAAATGGCGGGTCTATTTTGTTAATCACATCGCGGTGTTTGAGTTATAATGCTGTAATCGAGTCAATTGCCTCCGTATAGACTCTGTCCTTAACATAGTCCCACAAACAATAATCCAGTGGTGAATAAATAAAATTGTTTTATTTTGTTTTAGAAAACAAAGTTCTTGTTGAAAATCCCTTTATATCTGATAACCAGTGTGTTGCCTAGAATCCCGGTATAACTACAATTATATCTTTAAATAGCCTGCTTATCACTAATTTATGATTTGTTATTATTCAGGTCCACCAGCGTTGCCGAAAAATAGATACGTAAAACTTATGGAGAGACTAAGAAAATTCTTAAGACGTGTATCAAGTAAGTATTAACGTTTGCAGCTGTTCTCTATTGGATGATGAATCGTTTTGTTTACTTACCCGAATTTATGCAGCGCGATATGGGCTGCTACTTAATTGGGTATAATGACCTGCTAATAAATTCACACATGGACCTATTTCTGCAATGTGACTTTGAATTTTTTGAACTTTAATTTAGTAATTTTTTTAGTAAATAAAAGTTTAGTAATTCTTTTACTAAATTAAAGAACACTAATATAAAATTACTAGGCAAAACGTGGGCCCAGTCCTAATGATTGGCGCCTCTGCCTACCCTCTCGGGGATAACGGGCGTGAGTTTATTTATTTACATTATTTTAGGATTATAATTATTGCTTTTACGTATCCATCGCAACGTTATCCTAACTGCTCAGATTTTTGTTTAAGTCATCTTTCGAATACATATCAATAAACAGTTGTAATGACGCCGCAAAGTTAACGTAACTGAGTAAAGTGCATCTATATTATACTAGCTTTCGCCCGCGCCTCCGTCCACGTGGACTTTGGTTCAAAATTTTGCAACACCGTTCACTCCCTTAAACGTTAAATTTAGAAAAACGGCGAAACACGTGTTCAGTCAATTGTGTTGAAGAGTATTTATTTTGGGTTCCAGGAAAATTAGACAACATTCTATAGACCTCCCATAAGGGTTTGAATTTTAAAACATCCGGTCTTATTCCTTGCCTACGTTATTATATAGACTCTCTGTGCAAAATTTCAGCTTCCTAGGTCCAACGGCTTGGGCTGGGCGTTGATGAGTGAGTCAGTCAGTCAGGACTTTGAATTTTATTTATATAGAAGAAGATAAGGGACGAGACCCTTATGGTTATATATAACTATGCACTATATTTATTTTATAGACAGATACCCAGGTCAAGATCTGTGGGTTGAGATTGAAATGCAAACAGACAATCCACGCGCAAAGCAATTCTTCGACTGGCGCAAAGCAATCCGCAGGATAACTTCTAAGTTACCCTCCACCACCACAAGTGCTGTGACTAAAAGTAAGTGTCGTATCCTTTGATCTTCAAAAAAAAAATTGGATCCCTTCTGTTATTTGGTCCCTTTGAACTTTTTATTTAATTAATTATAAGCATTTTCCATTGCTCAGATATATTGAAATGGTGTTTTGATAAGGATTCTTTTTGTTTCCTCTTGAGTGTTATCTAATATGGAATGTACGTTGTTACGACGGCTCGGACTTAATCATCATCAACCCATTATACTCGTCTTCATCCTCGGGATTAGCATATAATACTTGTAATACTTGTAGTACCGCCTAGGGATCGCCGTTTCACACTATATTGAGATTTTAAAAATGTTTTTTTTTTATGGGGAAGTTGCTCATCTGTCAAATACTAACCTCGCGCTTACCCGTCATTCGCGTTCTAGTGCTCGCCGTTTTCGCATATGAGCATCGTAGTTTTTTAGTTATGTAAAAGTTTGTGAACAGTGAAGATGCATAAAAGGAAGCATAGTGGTGACGATTACGAATACTTACGTGGCCAACTTAAAAATTTGGAGCGGAAAGGCGTCCTAGTAAGCGACGTCACCGTTACTGGAACAATGAAGCCGAACCAAATTCACCCGGGATGGAGTGATGCCATCGGAACTGAAGGTTAGTTCCTTTGTAAACTTTTTTTTAGCGTATTTGTCAAGTAGGTCGACTATCTTTTTGATGGAATATTGACCGATAGATCTTCAATAACTAATAACGGGTTTGCGTGATTCTCTTTGGGGTTTCACTACCCAGGCAAAAATGAATTATTATGAATACTACCTATCTTACCAAGTACCTCAACTTGCGTATTTCTCTGTGGAGTTGTACTGGTTGTAAACGTTTTGCGAACCAGTTTGTAGGACTGCTTCTGAACGAAATAGGTACTCATGGGCCTTGTTAGTATTTTGTCTGACCGCAATATTGAAAATAGTGCATTGACGACGCCGCCGATGGTCGAACAAAGCATGGAAACTCCTATGGCATGCGTAGACAAGTCGGCCCCAGATGCTTCTGTTACGCAATCTGCTGAAACACAATTTGCCAGTGATATACTTGATATTCTTAACACAAATTAATAAATACTTATGGTAAAGAGATAAACAAGACGTCGCTGTCCGCTTTGAACATTGCGTTACGAATGGTGTGTCCAAGGAATTACCAAAACAGGCGATGGATATTTACCTCATACCAGAAAATTTCAAATTAATCAAAGTGCCTATACATACTCTAAGTCTTGTCTAAAGAGACAAAACGATAGAGGCAAAACGAAAACTCCTTACTTTCGCCAACCTCGGGAAACCAATCTCACTTGTTTTAGTAGCTGAATATAAAAATACTGAGCTACCGCGACTATTGAATGACACTGGTCGTATATTATGTGACTGCCAGTACGGCAATAGGGAATAGATGAAAATATCAGAAGTGCTTGATATTTTTTTTGGTGATAGGAATAACCTTCCTTAACGCGGGAAAAAAGTTTCAATTTTTTTGGCCCCGTAGTTAATTTTTAAATATACTTAATATTTTTCCATTCGTAGTTCTGGGCTCAGTACGGCATATCAGACATATTCTTTGGTCCGCTACGTATGAAAAAAAAAGTCTGGTGACAATGACAGTTTTTCAAGGTGGATTTTTTTTTATACCTAGCGGACTAAGGAATATGTCTGATATGCCGTACTAAGCCCAGATTTACGAATGGAAGTTTCTCCCATCTGGCTTTTTCGTTGTCACTTGACGCCGGAACACGCAACGTCTCGGCCTTCGGCCTCGGCCTGGACGGAGCTCGGCCTTCGGCCTCGCCGCAATAGGGTCTCTCGTGCCCGCTTCGCGGAGCTCGGCCTTCGGCCTCGCAAGTTTCTCCCATTTTTTGTACTGAATTTAGTACTGAAAGTGGATTTTCAGTGAAAAATCTCCATAGAAAATTTGTCAATCCTGATCATTGATATCTCAGCCGCCATCTTGAAATCTCAAGATGTCGGATTTTTCTGGTATACCTGGGTCTTTCGACAACCCGATGGCGTTGAGAGCATGTCTCCAGCATGCGCCCAGTTGGCTGCCGACTTTTTTGCGCAGAGGTCAAAAATGGCCTTTTTTCGGGAGGCTATAGCTCGGCCGCCATTTTGAATTTCGAACAACAAAATTTTTTTTTCTTAATTGGATCATTAAGACAACATTCTATTAAAATTTGGTCCAAATCGAGCAATAAACAACAGAGATAGCATATTTGTATGAGAGAAGGCGTTCGAAATTCAAAAATCGGCTTCATATGGCATATCGCACCTTTGGCTGTATATCGCACCTTTCCTACACTTTTCTCATACAAAATTTTTCTTTAAAACCCACCGTTTCCGAGAAAACATATGGATGATAAATCAGTGAGTATATCGCATTGTAGCTTTATATATATATATATAACTAGGGGGTGAGCCCCCTGCGCGCTTACGCGCGCAAACCCCCAGCCGCTGCGAGCTTCGCTCTCCGCGGCGCTCGGCCTAGGGCCTCGCTAGACACTATTGGTTGGGATTCGACGCGTGGGAACACGTGTGGTCTCGGCCTTCGGCCTCGGCCTGAACGGAGCTCGGCCTTCGGCCTCGCTGCGGCGGGGTCTCGCGTGCCCGCTTTGCGGAGCTCGGCCTTCGGCCTCGCAAGTTTGTCCACTTTGACTTTTGGGTTGTTAGTTTTCCGCCGGAACACGGAACGTCTCGGCCTTCGGCCTCGCCGCGGCGGGTCTCTCGTGCCCGCTTCGCGGAGCTCGGCCTTCGGCCTCGCAAGTTTCTCCCATCTGGCTTTTGCGTTGTCACTTTGACGCCGGAACACGCGACGTCTCGGCCTTCGGCCTCGGCCTGGACGGAGCTCGGCCTTCGGCCTCGCCGCGGCGGGATCTCTGGTGCCCGCTTCGCGGAGCCATTTTTGTGCTGAAAGTGGATTTTCAGTGAAAAATCTCCATAGAAAATTTGTCAACTTTGATCATTGATATCTCAGCCGCCATCTTGAAATCTCAAGATGTCGGATTTTTCTGGTATACCTGGGTTTTCGACAACCCGATGCCGTTGAGAACATGTCTCCAGCATGCGCCCAGTTGGCTGCCGACTTTTTTGCGCAGAGGTCGAAAAATGGCCTTTTTTCGGGAGGCTATAGCTCGGCCGCCATTTTGAATTTCGAACAACAAAATTTTTTTTTTCTCAATCGGATCACTAAAAAAACATCCTATTAAAATTTGGTCAAAATCGGTCTATAAACAACAGAGATAGCATATTTGTATGAGAGAACGCGTTCGAAATTCAAAAATCGGCTTCATAGGATGGCTGTAATTCGTACCTTTTCTACACTTTTCTCATACAAAATTTTTCTCTAGAACCCACCGTTTCCGAGAAAACATACAGATGATTAATCAGTCAGTCAGTGAGTGAGTATACCGTATTGTAGCTTTATATTATTTTACTAGGGGGCGAGCCCCCTGCGCGCTTACGCGCGCCAACCCCCAGCCGCTGCGAGCTTCGCTCTCCGCGGCGCTCGGCCTAGGGCCTCGCTATACACTATTGGTTGGGGTTCGACGCCTGGGAACACGTGTGGTCTCGGCCTTCGGCCTCGGCTTGAACGGAACTCGGCCTTCGGCCTCGCCGCGAGGGGTTTCTCGTGCCCGCTTCGCGGAGCTCGGCCTTCGGCCTCGCAAGTTTCTCCCATTTTTTGTACTGAATTTAGTACTGAAAGTGGATTTTCAGTGAAAAATCTCTATAGAAAATTTGTCAATTTTGATCATGGATATCTCAGCCGCCATCTTGAAATCTCAAAATGTTGGATTCTTCTGGTATACCTGGGTTTTTCGACAACCCGATGCCGTTGAGAGCATGTCTCCAGCATGCGCCCAGTTGGCTGCCGACTTTTTTGCGCAGAGGTCGAAAAATGGCCTTTTTTCGGGAGGCTATAGCACGGCCGCCATTTTGAATTTCGAACAACAAAATTTTTTTTCTTAATTAGATCATTAAGACAACATTCTATTAAAATTTGGTCCAAATCGAGCAATAAACAACAGAGATAGCATATTTATATGAGAGAAGGCGTTCGAAATTCAAAAATCGGCTTCATAGGATGGCTGTATATCACACATTTTCTACACTTTTCTCATACAAAATTTTTCTCTAAAACCCACCGTTTCCGAGAAAACATATGGATGATAAATCAGTGAGTATATCGCATTGTAGCTTTATATATATATAACTAGGGGGCGAGCCCCCTGCGCGCTTCGCGCGCCAACCCTCAGCCGCTGCGAGCTTCGCTCTCCGTGGCGCTCGGCCTAGGGCCTCGCTAGACACTATTGGTTGTGATTTGACGCGTGGGAACACGTGTGGCCTCGGCCTTTGGCCTCGGCCTGAACTGAGCTCGGCCTTCGGCCTCGCCGCGGCGGGGTTCCTCGTGCCCGCTTCGCGGAGCTCGGCCTCCGGCCTCGCAAGTTTGTCCATTTTGGCTTTTGCGTTGTTATATTTCCGCCGGAGCACGGAACGTCTCGGCCTCGGCCTAGACGGAGCTCGGCCTTCGGCCTCGCAAGTTTCTCCCATTTTTTGTACTGAATTTAGTACTGAAAGTGGATTTTCAGTGAAAAATCTCCATAGAAAATTTGTCAACTTTGATCATTGATATCTCAGCCGCCATCTTGAAATCTCAAGATGTCGGATTTTTCTGGTATACCTGGGTTTTTCGACAACCCGATGCCGTTAAGCGCATGTCTCCAGCATGCGCCCAGTTGGCTGCAGACTTTTTTGCGCAGAGGTCGAAAAATAGCCTTTTTTCGGGAGGCTATAGCTCGGCCGCCATTTTGAATTTCGAACAACAAAATTTTTTTTCTTAATTAGATCATTAAGACAACATTCTATTAAAATTTGGTCCAAATCGAGCAATAAACAACAGAGATAGCATATTTGTATGATAGAAGGCGTTCGAAATTCAAAAATCGGCTTCATAGGATGGCTGTATATTGCACATTTTCTACACTTTTCTCATACAAATTTTTTCTCTAAAACCCACCGTTTCCGAGAAAACATATGGATGATAAATCAGTGAGTATATCGCATTGTAGCTTTATATATATATATATATATATATATATATTTATATATATATAAAAGGAGAAGCTGACTGACTGACTGACTTAGAATCAACGCAGGGCCCAAACTATAAGGGTTAGAAACTTGAAATTTTGCACAGGGGTTTTTTTTGTAACATAGGGGAGCACTAAGAAAGGATTTTTGAAAATTCATAAAATGGGGGTGCAAAGTTAGTATGAAACTTTGCCGTTTTTGAAGTTATTCAAATGAAATTTGGTACGTATGTTCTTCATTTAAAATTATGAAACACGTGTAAAATAGTTTTTTTAAAATCATCCCTTAAGGGGGAAAAAGGGGGGAGTAAAGTTAGTATGAAAGTTCTCTGATTTTCAAAGTTATTTCAATAAAAAGTGGTATTTGGGTTACAAGTTTTCAATAATGATTATTTCCGATATCCGTTTTTGCGAATTCACCCCCTAAGGGGGTAAAAGGGTTGTGCAAACTTAGTATGAAACTTTGCCGTTCATGGAGTTATTCGAATGAAATTCAGCATGAAGGTTCTTCATTGAAAGTCATGAAAGACGTGTAAAGTAGTTTTTCGAAAATCATCCCTTAGGGGGTAAGAGGGGGTTGCAAAGTTAGTATGAAAGCTTTTTCGCATGCGCTAAAAGTATCTCTATCTTATTTGCAAACACTTTACTCAACTAAAGCCCACGCGGACGTAGTCGCGGGCAACAGCTAGTATATATACATATATCTATAATTAGTGATATAATAATAATATATATAGATTCGTCCAGTATCCAAAACATCCATGAGTAATATTGTTAAGTTTGAAAATTTGTTAATTAAACTAGACTGTTTTGAAAAGAATAAATGTGGAGTTTCTTTGTTAGTTTCTTCTCCACGTAATCTATTAATTGTGAAACTAACCACTTTGACGTTCATAAAGTAAACATTTTGTTTGAATTTGGAATAGAAACATTTGAACTTGAGTAATTTTGGAAAGTAAAACTTTGATAATAATTGTGTACTATGTCTACGTATCATTGTCTTGCTCTGGAATAGTGTGTGTAGCATTTTATATTAAGTTTAGCATTAACTTATTTTCATAGCAGTATATTAATGTATAGTTCAATCTTACCTTATATGTAAGTATAGTAATTTTTATATTGTATTTCTACTTTTCCCCCTCTCTTTATTATGTTTTTAGCACGCCTAAAAATTTTTCTTCCACCTCCTGACATTAAGTCTACCGTATAGTAGATTATTTTAAGTGCAATAAGAGTATTGATAAGCGATAATAATAAAAATTGTAAATGGATTTATCGAGTGGAATACGGAAATTATAGTCTGGAGACCAACGTTTTGAGAGACGGTGGACAGTACTGCAAAAAAATCTATTTCAGTTGACGCACGCATCCAATTTCCAAACACAATGCATTGAAATGTAACTGACTTTCATTTTCGATGAATAAGCTACCTGACTCCGTACGCGAAGAAAGAATCAAGATACCGCCATACAAAGAGCGATTTAATCGAAATATTCTGGCAAAACAACGAGTGCAATGCCACGACCCGGGTGAGAGGCGATTCTTATGGACCAATAAAATAGATATCTAATAGGGAGATTTTTTGTAATCGATTTTAGACTGCGCTTTAAATACAAACGGTAATACAGGATGACATGACAATAATGTAATCCTTCAAGCCGGTTTAGTTTAGACTTGCCTTGAATGTTTAATTCTGTTTACAAACAGGTGACAGTTAAACAAGAGTAAACGCAAAACATTTAATTTTCTGATATCCTTCTCTGGTTGACATAGCAAAGGGTATCTTTTTGAATGGCTCGTAGCCCCGGCTGCCTGAGTGCCTGAAACGATCGCGAAGGTTAAACAACATAGGACGCGTTCAGTGCATGGACGGGTGACCGTCTATGACTAACGCTAGTAACATTTTTCCAAACGGTTCCGTGCTTCGCAAGGCACTCTAAGCATTTGGTGCCGACTGCCGTCGATAGATAAGAAGAAGAAGAAGAAGAAGAAAAATTTATTATAACAACAAAACACACGCCACAAAACAAAATAAATCCAAAACTTAAACCATAAAATTAGTACTAAACAAAGAATCAGAAGAAAACAGGAGGAAAATAAAGATCACGGCGTGTCACTGCTGTTATAAATGGCAGCTGACTCAGCATTATGCTGAAGGACAAGCCTTCAGCGCTGATTTTCAGTCAGTGCCAAATGATACCCCGCGAGCGTTACAGACCGCGGTGTGGTACAGCGATGAGAGAATTTAAAAAACTTAATACTTATGTACAGAATAGATTAAGTACTTAAAATAGTTTATTACCAAGAAACAGACAATACTATTAAGTATAAATACATAGAAATATACAGAGAAATATTATAGATACAGCACTTCACAGTCCCGCTATGCGATTACAGATTCATGTCTGTAGTTGCGGCGAAGGGTTGGAAGGGAAGGGAGGGGTGGTTTCTGAAGCTCCAGCAGATATGCCCTGAGCTTACGCCCAAAGGCACACCTACTAGTCGCTTCACGGAGAGGAGGAGGAATGTTGTTCCAACACTTGGACGCCGCATATCTGAAACTACCACGGAAAGCCATGGTCCGGTGTGCCGGTGTCAGGATCCTCTCTTTGTGTACATTGCCCTGTCTGGTAGCCCACTTAAGCTTGCTAAACAGATAAGATGGCGTTTTTGTACGTATTACTCCAAAGAGTAGTTTGGCAAGGTGCAAATACCGACGAGCCTCCATGTTCAGAAGCTTTGCTGCGTCCAAGTATGGACTAACGTGGGATCTAGGAGGGATTTTGAAACAGAAACGTGCACATGCGTTTTGCACACGTTGGATCAACCTCTTCGTCCGACCGAGTATACAGCCACCATAGACGACGTCACAGTAGTTTAATCTGGATAATATCAGCGATTCACTCAGCCTGACACGAGGCAGATGGCAGTCGTAATACCAAGTCAGAGGCCTTAGAGCGGCTTGAAAACTTCTGACAGTAAGACCAGCCACTAGTCTTACAAGCCTCCACCAATCCGGACTAGGCCCCCGTGGTGGAGTATGGCCTATACCTTCCTCAGGTAAGAGACCCGTACTCCTCGGTGGGGACATAATGGGTTGATGATGATATCTATCTAAGCATCCCGTAAATAGAGCCCACTGTTGAGCACGCCTCTGCTCTTTCGAGCCAACCCATCCAGTCCAGTGCTAGTCTTGTCCCATGTTGCCCAATCGCTTTCACAATGTCGTCGGCCTATCGGGCTGGTGGTCCGCCCACCGACCATCGACACGTTCTTAGCCACCACCACTTAGTGGCTTGGCTTGACTTGAGAAATGATTGAGTTATAGTGAACAATGGAATTGGAAAACAAATCTGCAATAAATCTTGCCTTATTAATAAAACGTGTACAGCGCCACCAAGTTATCTGTTCAGGTGGGCAAAACTGTAACTAATTGTAAATCCTGTTACCCATTTTATGTTTTGTTTATTTACTTAATAAGACTTATATATATGTTTGATATGAAATTAAAAGACGGGTCTTTGACTTAAAATATTCTCATTTTACTAGGTAAATTTCTTAATATGTTACTACTTAATTCTCCACTAGCGCCGCTACCAACTGAACAGATAAGATGGTGGCACTGTAGTATAAAATAAAATAAAATGTCGTCAAAGAAATACCATAAAATGTTTTTGCAAACACACGAACAAAGCATGCTCCGATGAACATTATGAATTGATCAGAGGCGAATAGAAAAATTTGTTCGTGAAAGTGACATCTGTGTTATCGCAACACGAAAAATTACTGAGCAAGCTTGACTCGGTAACAAATGAACTTAAATAATTGAACAGAGCGGTGGTAGCATAGTGGGTAGAGTAAAGGACTCGGAAGCGGGAGACCTAGGTTCGTTCCCAGTGCGGGCTTGTACCTATGAATGACTAATTTAAATTAAATTTTATTGGAATTGAATTTATTTTTATCTATTTTTTAATTTTGCTTCTCATGTTTGATGTATTTGACTATCATTTAATTTCATTTTCTATTGGAAATCAATGTGGCTACGAGCTATAATTTATATTAATTTTATTAGTTATCTTACTTAGTGATTAGTGATTTTATATTGTTTTAATTATTATTTGTATCGAATGTTCTATTTTAATTTTTATTGACATTTAACTGATTATGATTTAATTTAAATTTTATTGGAATTGAATGTATAATATCTATTTTTAATTTTTCTTCCCATGTTTAATCTATTTGATTATGATTTAATTTAATTTTCTATTGGAAATCAATGTGTCTACGTGCTATGATTTATATTACTCAGCTACCGCAATAGGATCTCCTGTAATGATAGCTGTAAGTTATGGTAATAAAATAAATAAAAAAAATGTTTTCTAAGTTAGAATTTGTGAAGTTATAGCAGCAATACTACTGGCTAACCGTGAAGGAAAACTTGACGCGTTGGGCACGCGTGGTGTTTAAAGCCCATATTCTCTCTCTGAGAGAAAGCCTGTGCATTATAGTAGGACGTATTGAATGGAGCTTAAATATAAAAAAAACAAGGCTGAGATAAGAACTTTAAAAAGTAAACTTACGATAGATTCTTTATATGATGTTGTTCTGAAAGTGTAATCTTTCTTTATTTGATCAACAAAATATCGACGGCCCCTACGTAAATCATCGTATATTATTGTAGGAATATTATTGTAATTATTATTACAGACTAGTAGAACATGGAGTGTCCATCATGATTTATTTCTGTTCTAAACATTCCTTGCTACCTTTTCGCGGTTGTTCAGTATTCTATTAATCTATCCAATCACGCCGTCTCCCGCGTTTCAGGGAGAAGTTTTGTACTCTGTGGGTATATAGATAGATAACACTTATATGGTTGTTCGAGAAAGTTCCTTTCCTGTACCTTACGGACGTCGTCAACAAAAAATTGCACTCAATGCTACACTGTCACTAACGTCATATTTGCTTAGTATTGACTGCGCGGCTGTGAAACTTGTTACATATTTCTTCTACCCGAAAGTCCACAGTGTCAGCAGTCGAACTCTATCTATGCCAGTTGGGTTAAAAAAGACCTCATAGATGGCGGAACTAATGGACGTCGTGGTATTTTTTTGTGAAACTATTCAATAGTTCAGATGGTCGGTATTTTTCAATCGAATCTCGCGGCGACATAATAACTTTGTACTGGGAAGGTCGCTGTTGCAAAGTTATATGATTGAGAATGTCCGCTTCTAAGGACAAGGTTTTGACAGTAAATTTTCGATTTCAGATACACATTTTGAGATAATCGAAAAGAAGTCAAGTTCACATAGTACTTTCAGGTCACATAGTACTTTCGAGGCAATGTTGTGATAACTCAGCACCGCGTCAGGCAAGGTACCGATTACTCTTTCGATTACGATTTACATCTTGATTTGGTAAAATAATGTCCTCTTGATCCGTCTTTTGCCAGCTCTTTCAGTCCCATTTGCTCGAAATATTTTTTTTATCAATATTTCATATTTTTAATACATTCGTAATAAAAGAAAAATCATTTTTCCGAATAATGTTTGTAACTATGTGACTTAAAATCTGTGTTAGTAATAATATAAAAAAGATTTTGCTATGCTAAGTTACTTTCTGCTATTTACAGTGGCATCCCAGGGACCCCATTGAACATACTCTTCAACCAAGTAGTGGATGTGTTAGCAAAGGGCAAGATAATAAGTACCCAAAGAAGTGGCAAGTGGCAGGCCCTGATCTCTGCCTATCCTTCTGTGTAGTGGCATGATTCTCATCGAAAAATTTTAAAGGCATATTTGTATTTAGTTATCCAAAATTCCTATTTTTCAATGGTGCATTTTTGATGCAGAGAATCTCCCGTACTGAGCACTGCGGTAACGCTACAAGCATTGTGGATGCCTTTGAATCAGATTTGTACCTACAGGGTGGTCTGTTTAACAGACGTTTGGTGTAATCAATAACCAAGTTACTATTTTTCCTTACAACAATAAATTCTTATTATTTTCTAGCTAGGAAGTTACATTGTTAAGGCATCTAGCACCATAATAAGCGGCAATCAGATAATAGAGCACTTTTAATTTCGGTCGCGGCCTTCAAACGTCTTGCCAGCCGTTCTGAGTAAAAACGAACGGTCGATTAACTATCTAACGTTCTACTTGTGGACGATCAATATTCACAACAACAGAATATTTTTTTTTAGTTACGACTTATACCCAAAACGTATAAGCCGAGTGAAGTGCACGCGCGTAAAAGATAGACGGAAAAGATACACATCCTGAAATTTACATAAATGAAACAGCATAAAAAGAGTACAGTGGGTAGACAAAACACAACATAAAACAACTGTTGAACACTCCTTGGAACCATATTTTTGGGTTTTTATATTTTTACCTTTATGACTTTTATTGCATGTCACTCATATTGTATTATTTTGATTGTCACCTCTTTATCACCCATTTTGTTCTCATGTTCAATATTATATCTTTTTAACAATTTCACAACTTTTCTTCACAAATACAGTCCACTCCCAAACAAAAACATTAGAACATAGGTAACAGAATGTGAGATCACATGTACGTTATAACATGTCATCAAAATGTACCACATTCTAAGCAAATAAATTTATTTATGTATTTTAACAAATTTTAACAAACATAACAAATCGAATATAATATCGTGCCAGGATACCAGGTCGAGAACGTACGGCCATCAAATAGGTACTTGTACGTCACAATATTGCTGTAAGTGAGGCAAATGCAAATTGGCACTGACTCAGCATACACTGAAGAAGCGAGCTACACGTACTTAGTAAAAGTGGCTTGCAGGGTTTGGAAACATGTATCGATGGCATAAAAGTACAAAAATACAGCCTGTACGTCCCAATATAGGGCACAGGCGATACAGGTTTTCTCTCGGAGAAAGAGTACGGGCTAAATCCTGACTGGCAATTACAAGCACTGAGTTTTGTATGTGAACACTTTATTCTCTCAGGTCACCACACAACGTTATCCTTCACACTTACCTAGTGGTAAAGCTATACCAAATTCAAGGAACTTAGAAAAAAAGTCATGTACAAAAATGTCTTCCTCGGTTTCGAATGACTATGACTTCCTGATGGAAGTTTTACTAAATTATATTAGAGTTATCGGCTGTGTGGTTCATCCTATTTTTTAGTTAAAAAGTCGTCCCATCTCTTATAGCATATCCAAGCAAAGTGCACTCGTGTTAAGGTTGACGTACAGTTAAACATTCACAAAAAAACAAACAGTTCACATTTTAGTTGCAAAGTCGCCCGTAAGGCAACGGAGTAGAGTGCATGGGTGTATACCATGATGTGCTGTCGACTGTACTGTCGAATGTACCTGTAGGAAGAGTGACAATAAAGGTCGAACGCGAATACTAAGCTGGAGGATAATTTTTCGAGTAAACAACGTACCGCTGCACTTAACCTGAGCAGTAATCTACTGTTACAATCTCCGTGAAACAGTGTAGCGTAGAGTAGATCGCCGACGAAATTGTCAACCTTTGGACACGGTGGCGGGTCAGAGGTGACGGTAGAGTCCACGTTATGATATTTGTGGTACAACTTCCTCGTTCTGTAACATTTCGTATCTGACGAAAATTAATGCAGCTTTACCGTTTTATACCGTAGCTGGGTATTATAACACAGGATTACATCTAAAATTCTCAATTCGGTACTATTTGACACGATCAACAATAAATTATTTGATATGCTCGATTGAAACAAAAGTTACAAAATATTTCGGAAAATGTAGGTATCTCTTTTAGTCGTTTTCTAGTTATTACATTTTTTAAATAGGTAAACATAAAAGGACGAGAAAGAAAACGAAATGTGACGTCATAATTCAGTATTTTCATACAAAATTCCGTTTCAAAAGTAACTCATTAGACATTTTGTCAAATACCCAATTTCTCAAAAACGTTAAATTATCTAGGAGATTGTGGATTCGATTCTCACTGGGGGGCACTGAATATTTATACAAATGGGCTCAGTCTAGGTAATATCAAATGTTTTGGCGTTCTTGCCTACTTATTTTAGCACAGGATATTCTATTTTAGGACCAAGACAGATGATTGTATTGTGTGAAAGTTCCTATTAGTGAAACACTAATGTGAGAGCATCACAATTTATTAAAACAATACTTTAAACTACTTTCATAAAAATGTTATACCTGAAAACGACTCAAACCTCTGTTGCCCACTTCTGACATTCCTCGTCAAAATTGCAGGGTCATCACGGGCCACTAATTGAGACAGTTTAGACCCTATACACTGGGCAGTCGACAGGCACCCGTAAATTGGCCGCTTACGGTGAAAGTCTAGAGCATCAGGGTCTGATGGTTGGCGAAATGGTAAAGTTCAAAGCGGACCATGTCTCGTGTTATGTTGGACCTGTCAAAGGTTATTTCAATTACAAAACATCAGCAGGTTTAATACAATCGTAATTTTATGACAAAAACTCCAAAATAAAATGGATGTTAAGATAATCTACACTAGATTATTAGACTAGTCTAGATTTAAAAAATAATCACTGGCTAAAAATTCTTTCAAATATCTATTTGATTTATGAAACGACGCGACTTGTAAATTTTCGGAAACCTTGAGTTCGACTCTCTTAAATTTAGATGTGGCTGTCTCAATGACGAACAACTATACGGAACAAGAATTTGGTAGGAATATGCTGGATTTTGGTTACGTGATCTGTATAATCTGCACTATTTATTTAATAACAATCAGACACCAAAATTGCCAGACCTAAAATAAATTAAGACTTCTATGGCGCAGTGGTTAGCACCTCTGCCTACCATGTGAGAGGTCCCGGGTTCGAAACCCGGCTGGAGACAAATAAAAACCCGGGTCTTGGATGTTTCCGGGGTCCTGCTGTTTGACCAAAAGTCATTTGTCAAAATTACACTTGACAAACAACGTTTGACAAAAAATGCTTTCGCCAATTGATCATTTTACTACTAATCATTTTACAAATGACTCACTTATCCAAATGATCAACACTTAAATTTACATTTTACAAATAATTATTTTACTTAATGAACATTTAACAACTGAGTTATCAGACAAAACTACTATTGGTCTAAAAACGTTTGATAAAATGTATTATTTGACAAATGTTTCGTTTATTAATCAATCTTACAATAGATATGGTATGGGTCAAATTAATACACAATATTAGGTTAGGTTAGGTTAGTGATCACAAAACGCGCGAGCCGAGCGAGCGAAGCGAGCGTGCCGCGGCAGCGGCCGGCGAAGCGCCAGAAAATACTACTGTTGTCAGTGCAACAAATTCATGCTCACGGCGATACGCGGGTAGCGGAATAATTTACCCAACAGACTAAATCGTAATGTTGAAAAAAGAAGTGCAATTTTATAAAATAACATTTTGTTAAATGACATTTGGACAAATTCTTCATTTGCGAAACATATTATTTGGTGAAATTAAAGAAGGTCAATTGATATTTTAATATTCAAAACATTTAACAAATGTAGTGTTTGCTAATGGATCATTTGCTAAGTGAGTTTTTGTAAGATGATACTTTTGTCAAATGTCTCGTTTGCCAAATGAACATTTGGTTAAACGTTGTTTGTCGAATGACCATTTGTCAATAATTTTTTGGTCAACCATTAGTAATCCGATGTTTCCATTTTGTTCATGTCGCTGTTTCTGGTGCCTACAACACAGTGTGGGGCCAGAAGCAATATAATGTGCCTGTATGTAAATGTTTATGTTTTATATTTATGTTTTACCTACCTAGCTAAGTATTAAGGGAATCCCAAAAAGAACGTACACGAGGCAGTTATGAATGGATAACAATGGATGTATTACTCACAGAGGTCTCTTTCAATGAGATAATAACTGGTACAGTAACCATGTTATTACTCAAGAACGTGATCCATAAACAACGTTTCAGATCATTTTTCTCCTTTATCTCAGTGCCGATGCCGTTGAGGTCAAGAATGGAGGCCAATTGATTTGCTCTGAGATGTCCATGATGATGTCCTTGTAACCATAATCGCTTAGAACGTCTTAAATGGTGAAGGTGTGAAGATGAATAAGCTTAGATGGATAGTCTAGCAGTTGGTTGCTTGCCTCGTCAAGGAGATTATGGGTTTGATTCCCGCTGTATGCAATGTTGTATAAAAATGGCAAGATTTGCTATTTTTGCATCGTCTTTCATCATCAATCCATATTGCCCCCACCGAGAGACACGGGTCTCTTCCCTGAGGAAGGTAAAGTAAGCCATACTCCACCACAGGGCCAAATCCGGATTGGTGGAGGCTTGTAAGACTAGTGGCTGATTTTACTGGCAGAAGTTTTCAAGCCGCCCTTAGGTCTCAGACTTTGCTCAACGGCTGTCATCTATCGACGTCGTCGATAGGCATCGCCTGTTTGAAATAACGGATGTATCTGTGTGTGAGAGTGAATCTTTACTTGGCTCTCCAGTAAGTGAAAAATGCTAAAATGTTATTCATTACCATAACATATAATTGTTATGACGACCTCTGTGGCGCAGTGGTTAGCGCATGTGCCTAGCATGCAAGAGGTCCCGGGTTTGAATCCCGGCTGGGGACAAAAAAAAAGAAACCCAGGTCTTGGATGTTTACAATGGCTCCCACGACACAGGGTATCATAGGTGGGGCCAGAAGCAATGTATGTGCCTGTTAATATCTTGAGGAGCTTCCGGGATTCTAAATGAAAGGCTGGATTCCATGAATGTACATGGTTCCGTTTTCTTTTATATTAAGTCACCCCTCCCACTGATATCGAAACTCGCGCCACGTAGACGTAAACGCGCAAACTAAGTTAGTTCTAGGGAATATTATGTGTAGCTTGTTAGCCCACAGAGGATTAGAAGTTTTAGCCATTATCGTCTAGATGGCGTTGTTTAATAATTTACAGTAATTATTAACAGTGCCTGTATGTAAATGTTATGTTATGTTAATTACATTTATCATATTGTACACTCAGCAATACATATACGGGTGACTTTTCAAAATAATTGTAAAAGTTGATCTGTTCTTGCGCCGGATCTAGGCGCGTAAGATGCCAATTGTAGTTCGGAGTATTTTATCAAGCACTTTGAACCCTTTTGCATGGAATATACAACATCAGAAGGCCGGTGTTTATGAACTGCCAATATTTCTTAAGAAACCTCCTTATACGGATGGACCGTGTCAGTTATCTCCCATGTTTGTAGAATAAATGAGTACGCACAATTTTCTGGATCAGACGGATCGATGGCACACAAATCACTTCCAAGATTTTAAATTCTAATTCCATATTTACCCGATTTGGTATGGGTTGATCGAAGCAACGATCTCCATATTATTTCATACAAAACGTTCAGGTAAAATGCGTGACAGGTAAAATACGTATAATTTGGTTAACTACTTTGGAGCGGATAGGTGCGTGTTTTACTTTATTGTGAACGTCAATAAAGCATTAAAGTTAAGAAAGAAAGAAAGTTTATTGTACCAACAAGACACATCACAGAAACAAAACAAACAAACAAGTAACATAACAAATATGTAAGGAAACAGACAAAAATACAAATAAATTGAATCAAAAGCTTTAGTCTGTGGTGTATCTAAGTTGCCACAAAAGGCCGTTATGCTGAGGGTTACGGGCGAAGAGTGCATTTACACACGCCTGATAAACTCACGCCTGTGTCACAGAGGGATAATCACAGACCTGGGACTCCCTCTTGCCATGATCTGGACGGATTACGTTCGCTTCATCTACATTCATTGGTCGTCACATGCATGCACGCCGGTTTTCGGGTACTTTTTATCTTGCCCTTTGCTAACACATCCCTCATTTGGTTGACGTATGTCTACCTGGGGAGCCATTACCATTATTTCCACCCACATCTGCTCGATCTATTTGTTTCGACAGTCTTTCTTCCTTCATCCTCTCTTCAACGATGTCCAAATCAACGCAATATTCCTTTCTCAATTCTGATGACTACATCCGTTTTCAGTCAAGAACGATCTGAAATAAAAACTATTGCATACCCTGTCATTCAATGTAACACCACACTTACTTCTCAAGGACCTCCAGATTTCTTCTGCATTAATTCTACTTTCATACATTTATTTATATTTAGTGTTAACATTTAACATCTACATACAGGCACATACATTGCGTCTGCCCCCACACTAGGATACCCTGTGTCGTGGAAACTAGAAACAGTGACGTCACAAACATGTAAACATCCAAGACCTGGGTTTCTTTTTTTTTGTCCTCAGCCGGGATTCGAACCCGGGATCTCTCGTATGGTAGGCAGATGCACTAACCACTGCGCCACAGAGGTCGTCGAGTTAGTTCAGCTATGCTACCGAAATTAGGCCTTCTGTAACGTTTTGTTGTAGATGTGTGCAAAAAGTTACTTTGTCAATATTAGGAAGAATTAAAGAGGTGTTTTGACAACCAGTTTAGTGTCGAGATGAACGTTGCTTTGGTGATCGATAATGTAACAGGTTCATTGTTTTTTTTTTACAAATATCAAGGATTGATTTTGTGAACGATTCTAAACACAATATTGTGGTGCTGCTAATGAATTTTGAATGCATTTCGTAATAACATTTAATTATGTTATACATAAAAGGACCACCCACTAGTCTTACAATCCTCCAGAAATAAATAAATAAATAAAATCTTAATTCAGTAAGCAGAAGTTACAGTTTAAAACACATGATTGGGGCTCTGTACTAGGTCGAGACCTATGTTACAGATACCCCGCTCTTCCTTTTATTACATTGCAAAGCTTAATGAATAATCTACATTCTGGGTATTAGGAATATAATAATTTTTACATGCATGCAAAAATAATGAAATGTTGAACAAAAATTGAAGTTAGGTACTTTATAAAAATGAAACATTTTAGATGTACAAAATTGTGTGTGTGTGTGTGTGTGTGTGTTTGTGTATGTGTGTGTGTGTGTGTGTGTGTGTGTGTGTGTGTGTGTGTGTGTGTGTGTGTTTGCGTGTGTGCGTGTGTGTATGAGTGGGTGCGTGCGTATGTGTGTTAATTGTCAAAGGATGTTACACTGTGATAAGAAGAGCTTCAGTGGATTCGTAATCAAGTTGGCTCAACCAAGCATAGATCAGGTTTTTAGCGTTATGTGACAGCAATGGATATATATTCAAAAGCTTGTTTGCTTTATTATAAAGACTCTTGGAACATGCATTAAATTGATTACTTGCAAAGGCGGTTCTACATTTTATACTTGAAGCGGCTAGATAATGTCTTCGTAGGGTTATCAAGTCAGAATCGTAGTAAATGGACTTATGCTTTTTCAAAATTGAATTTAGGATGTATAATTGACGTACATTTAACAGTTGATAGGTGCCATAAAGTTCGTAAGTGGGGAAACGGTAGGGTTTGAAAAACATTACCTTGATTAGGGCTCTCTGCGCACGCTCAAGCTCAATAAATGTTGTCTTACCGGCGCCACCCCAGACAGTGATGCAATAGGTAAGAACGGAACGTGCCAGCGCGTAATACATCGTCTTCAAGAGCTCAGGGGTGGCAACGTATCTAAGTTTTTTGAAAAAGAAGATAAGTTTTCTCGTTCTGCCGGACAGGTAAGCTATGTGATGGCGCCAATTTAGGTTTTCATCGAGGACTACGCCAAGATATTTTATGGTTTCGGTTCGAGCGATGTCAGGACAAGAGCAAAGCGTAGGTTTTACACGAGGACAAGTATGAATTTAATGGAAAAGTCGGGGGGAGGTTTTGTGGAGCTGTTAATAGAGAATGTGAGGTATTTGGTTTTTGAAATATTCAATGTCAGTAAATTCTGAGAAAGCCAATGTGAAACAGCATGGAGTCCGGACTCAGTATGCCGTGTGGCCTCTTTCCAATCCACGCCGTGAAATATCAAAGCAGTATCATCTGCGTATGAGATTATGTTGCAGTTACGTAAGGTTAGATCGCATAAGTCGTTAACGTAGACTAGGAAGAGGGTCGGTCCGAGGACGCTACCCTGCGGGACGCCGTAATTAATTTCAGAATCCAAGCTGAAGGCATCATGAAGTTTTACTCGCTGTTGGCGGTGGGAAAGGAAGCTCTCCATTATTGCGTACGAATTACCACGAATGCCGACTCGTGTCATTTATTTAAGAGAATGGGCACAGAAACGGTGTCAAATGCTTTTGATAGGTCGAGAAATACCCCGATGCACTTTTGCCTACTGTCCAGGTGTTTCACGAGATTTTCAGTAAATGCAAGCACAGCGTCTTCGGTAGACCTACCATTTCTGAAGCCAAATTGGTGATCAGATAGGATTTTGTAAGCATTAAGATACTTTTTTAATCTATTATTTATTAATTTTTCTAGAATTTTGGAAAAAACCGTGAGTACAGATATTGGTCTATAATTATTAATATTTTCTTTGTCTCCGCCCTTGTAAATGGGATGGATAACAGCTAGCTTAAAAACATTTGGGAATGTGCCCCTCTGGAAACACAAGTTGTATATATATGTCAGAATGGGAGCTAGTACGTGCTTGTTAGACTTAAGGAACTTAGTAGAAATGTTATCCCATCCCGTTGAACTGGAGCTATCCAAGTTATTAATAATAGCAAGGACTTCTTTCTGATCTGTATCCAAAAGCACAAACGAGGTTGGATGATAAGGAATATCTGAGTAAGGAATGCTTGATTGGGATGGTTGATGACTAATGATTTTATTTGCTAGATTGTTTCCAATGTTTGCATAATGATGATTAATTTACTCGAGAGATTCAGACGCGGATGACTTTATATGAAGTAAGTCACTATTTAAAGTTTTGGAAGACTGGATATTGGCTATGTTTTTAATACATTTCCATAATGATTTGGGATTATTTGCGGATTTGGAGAGTTGATTTTGTTCATATTTAATCTTCATCTTTTTTAGTAAATTATTGCAGTGGTTTCTGTAGCGCCTGTATGTGATAATTAATATAGGGTCATTGGGTTTTTTTTTAACTTTATTATGTAATCGGTCCCTGTTTCGAATACAGCGCAGTATGCCGGGAGTTACCCAGGGTTGAGTTACTCGTTGTCTGCAGGGTATGAATTGTTTTTCCGAACACCTAAATATAATATTTTTTAAGGTTAAAACCAACAACTCAGCAGCTTCATTTGGATCAGTCTAATTTAGAACATCGTTAATATTGGAGTCTAGCAAGGAGTTAGCAGCCAGATCATAGTTAAGCTTCCATCTAAATTTGCGTGGTTCGTTGTGTACTATGTTAGAAGTGAAGCTAAGAAAAACAGTAGAGTGGTCAGTAAGGGTGGTATCAGAAACTACGATAAAGGCTTCTCTTATAGTTCTCAGCATCATATGATCAAGACAAGTTTTGTCGTGTGTTGGATGAGTGTGGCCGGGCAGCAGACCATGTGATGCGAGGAGATTTAAATATTTCGAGCTATTTCTATCGGTTCCAGACTGTGCGATATCAATATTTATATCTCCTGTGAGGACAACGTCAAAAGACGGATCGATCGAACTTAATAGAGCATCTAGGGAGTACAGAAAATCAGAAGCATCAGAGTTAGAAGGTGACCGGTAAATACCCAAGACTACGTGGTTATTTAACGTTATCTTTAGGCACGAGGCTCCCGATAACATAGGTTCCTCAGTTTTAAATTTCAAACCATTCTTAACATAAATCACAACTCCGTCGTTTTTGTTTACCAAGGACTTAGTGTTGCAGAACGTGTAGTTTGTTAGCTGCGGAGTGTTTTTTAGGGGTGATAAGTAACACTCAGTAAGAACCATGATATCGGGTAGAACGCTATAAGAAGTGAGAATAGCCTGAAATCCGTCCAAATTCCTATATATACTTCTGACGTTCTGAGTTACAATAAGAATTTGGGTAGGGCTATTTGTCAAATATTGTGTGTATTGGTCAGAATTACATTTAATAGATTTAGCGGCGCTAAACGTATCTATTTCATTGTTTATATTTAATGAAGTGAATTTTAAAACAAAAATATAATGGTACTAATGTATAAAATATATATGAGGTATAAGCTTCTATCCAGCCGTGTGATATTGATAAGTCATATAAATTACATATTATCATAACTCTAGGGTGTGGTTTCATATGATAATAATTACGTATTCGATCTGAGTAAATGTATTTATTGCACGCGAGAATGTTCGGTGAGTCAGTGTATGTGTTGATTGTGTAATAATTTGATATGAGTGTATGAGAGCAAATGTGTGTGTGAGTGGCTTGGTGTTACCAAGGGTGAGTGTGTATAATAAGCATTGTAAAATACAGTTCTTAAGAGTGCAAGAAAGGTCTTATAATTGAACAATAGGTAGCTCCGACCTAGTCATACTTTGACGCTCCGGAGTAGTGCAGCTTGACTTTCTGATTTAATCTGGATACGAGGAGATGAATCGTCTTTCCTCACAAATACTTTTCCGTAAGAGGTCCAGGCGTATTTGAATCCGGACTTAGCCCCGTGGTCGAGTATGGCCTATAATAACTTCCTCAGGGAAGAGACCCGTGCCCCTCGGTGGGGACATAATGTTTAATTAATGAAACAGACCTTTCTGAAACACAGATATAGATTTATATGTGCGTCACAGTGCACTTACTGTTGTTTTGTTATGCAACAATATTTAGCCACTGCTAGTTAGTTGCAGCAAGTGGTCAATACTTAGCGGGTAGACTATGTAATTATACAGAATACTGGGGTGTCCCAGAAGTAGAGAGACAAGTCAATTAATTTTTTTTTAATGAAAAATTGTATGTCAACTGTTATTTGTGTGTCATTATAAATTTTGCATAATAATAATAAAAATACAATATATATCAAATTTGCTCCTGCGATGCCTTTATAGCAGATTTTTCTCAAATTAATGCTTGCACGTCTCATGACTGCTTTTCCAAAAGTTGTTGCCACCCGTTTGGCCAATCTAGCCCATCTTTGTTTGAAAGATGTCAACGTTTTTAATTTTTTTGAATACTTTTTGTATTCTTTTTTACACAGAGCCCAAAACATTAGGATACCTCGAGCTTAAGGAACATTTGGAGCATTATTTTGTTTCGATATGAATTCGACGCCCATAGATTGCAAATATTGAGTGACTTCAGACTCGTAATGACACGAAGCCATATCCGGCCAGAATACAACGTCTTGCCTCTGATAATACTAGTCTATAAACGGTATTAATCGCTTCATACTACACTCTCAAAGATAAATTTGTGAGTTCATAGACCGCGTACAGATAAATGGTTAGGAAACATGCCGTTTTCGTTTATGGCTTGCCAAACCAGATACTTCTTAAAAAATGTAGCCTTTGTTTTAACTTTTTCGCTGTAATCCACCTCACCACGACTGGTAGCGTGGAAATATTGCTTCCCAGGAATATCAGAGGGGTTAACCGGTACATAAGTTTCATCATCAATTATAAGAATTTTTTTGGTAAACTCGACGGCAACCTGGCTTAGCACGCACTTCTTGATCTTTCACGTACTTTGGAGCGGACAATTTCACAAAAGCCTTCATGCCCAGATCTTGAACTTTAATTCTGGATATGCTTCATCATCAACCCATTATGTCCCCACCGAGGGGCACGGGTCTCTTCCCTGAGGAAGTTATAGGCCATACTCCACCACGGGGGCCAAGTCCGGATTGGTATTTTTTACCTTATCTATGTTTCGATCAGTTGCTATGGTACGTTGCCTTTCCGGAATCTTCATAAAATCAGTCTATCCTGATTCTTCATACCCTTTAATTATTCTGTAGATACTAAGACTTGTTCTTATAGCCCCTTCTTGAGAAAAATGACTCTTTTTACAAACGATTCTCGTTCGGTTCGCTTCATGTTAGAAAAACATCGACAATATTTGCAAAACCACGTGAATTTGACAGGTTTGTTACCGGTGGTTACCATGGCAACAGTTATTTTCTTTTTTGAAAACTTTTTTCTTGGCCGATATGAACACTCAGTTTTGTCTCTTTACTTACGGGACACCCTTTAGAATTTAAAAAACAAGAATTATTATTTCTATGCAATTGTTTCAGTAACACACTTGTATAATAACATGGGCCAAGCATACTTTGTAAATAAAGCCTTAAGCTTTGGACGAGAGCGTTCCATAAATTTTTATGCGGCAGATATGATTACTAGTTACTATTTTTTTGTTTCTCTAAAGGATTCGGTTGAATTTTTATTCAAAGCGTTATATACCTGGTACCGTACGCAGGCTTCAGAGCACATGCAGCAGGAATGTGATAGTCAGATACTATTATATATAGGTCATTACTGTAATCTTCGAATATATAAAATTCTCGTGGCACAGTGTAAGTGCACATACTCCTTCGAAAAGGCTTGACCGATTTTGATGAAATTTTATATGTATATTCGATAGGTCTGACAATAGGTTGTTATTTATTTTCCATACCCCTATCGGGCAAAACAACGTTTACCGGGTCAGCTAGTAGGTATATCTGTAATTTCCTCCGTTCTACTCAAAAGATAAATAGTTATCTTACTTCTTTACTGATTTGTAAATTTCAACTCAATGTTGTAAAATTATACTTCTGAACCTTTCTGCTTGATGATAATTGGAACTACTGTCGAGCGTGTTCGAGTAAAGCCCGATAAGTTTTTCAAGCTTATAAATGCGGTATTGTTTCGATATCAAACCGATCTCTTGCACAATACTTAGTTACGTGCAAATGGTAATTACGCTTTGATATCAAGTTGATCTTAGTTAGAGAGAAATAAAAGCCAAATTGCTTTGAACTGATCATTTCGCTAGTGATCGACAACCTGCTCGATAAATCTCAATAAATGAATGAAAACAATTATTTCGTTTGTCAAATAACTGGGCAATAGGCTATGTTACATAATTGGTTTTTTTTTTTTGCGAAAGTTTGATTGATATTTTATAATAACTGACATTGCCAATGGTCTTAAGGTGCCGGCTCACCCAATATTAAACTCCTTTGCACTTTCTAGCAAGTGGCACCTTTTCAGGACCAGCTCTTAAATTACGTAACTTTCCACTCCATCGGGTTAAGCGTTTAGACAACTTGAAAGAGTCAAAATAAGAATGTATATGACAGATAAAGTGATTGTGTTGTGTGGAAATTGTTCTTATTATTATTAAAAAGTAAGAAAAAAAAACGAAACACGTATCATTGATTACTCCAATCAAAGGTCCAAGCTCATCAGTTTCATCGTTACAAACAATATCTAGCCAATACATCAGTGTCATATCCTCAGTATCTAACCGCGGCCCGATCGCTATGGCGATCACGCATACCGTATCTCGCTCACTATCGGTTACACAAGGCGTAAGTGATAGTAATTACAACAGATGCCCATTGTTCTCGGTGACCGATCGGCCACAGTGACGACCTTCGGGCACAGCGCACGATTTTTTGACCATTTACTTCGATCTGTATAGAGCGGCTTGTGGCGATCAATCTCAAATGATAATAATAATCACGTTACGGAGTCGCGACTGGGGATGGTCTACTCGAGAATAACGCTGGGGCCGCACCTGCGCCTATCGTGACAAAGCTTCGCGCCACGGGCATTTCAGTCCCACAGAGTACTGGCGCGAAGCTTTGTCACGATAGGCGCAGGTGCGACCCCAGCATAATAATATGGCAAAGGTGTGCAAATGCGTGTAAGAGACGTAGTTCAAACCTTACGATATGTTATAAAAGTGATGTATAATTATGTTGATCAACGCTGTTTATTATTTTTGTAGACCTTATCAAAAGATTATTTTAACATTGTTTACATAAAAATACTTCTTATCTACAGTAAATAAAGATTTAATATTTATTTAATTGCTGTTTTTTTTATATTGTTTTTTCATGTACGGTAGAGTTTTCTCTATGTATGTATACCTAACAAGTTATTATAAAAACCAAAAACTTGATTTAGGTCCTACTCTATGATACACAATCGGTATACATTTTATCACCAGACCACTAACTTCTGTAACGGCTCAAGCATGTAGAAGTTGTTGAAAAAGCCGAACAAGTGCAAGTCTGACTCGCTCACCGAGGTTACCGTATTTTTTTAGGTAATTACATATTATAAATAGTCCATAAATTGAGTATTGCTGGTTTTCAAACCTTTTTCATTAATCATATAAATATACAAATATATAGATTTAAAATTTTTCTATATACTTGTTTTTCATATACTATATTACATACAAAGGTTCGTTACCCTAGATTGTCTAAATATAAGTGTCATGAAACGTAAAGAAAAGAGGAACGTGCATCTTCGTTAATTTGTCGGTGTCATAGCAACGAAAATATTGGGATAGAAAAGAATCCTTACAAATTACTAGGGTTAGATAGATAGAGAATACTATTGCACAGGTTCCTGCAAGATTCGAGAGGTGGTAATAACAGCTCTAAAAATGCGAGCTGCATAGCTCCCTGAGAGGTCCGTCCGATATTGACACTCATTAGTCTATTTAATACGGCTGCAGATTGGTTATCTTTGTTTTAAATAATGTAACGCAACTTGTATTAATAACTTTTGCTCCTACGTAGAGTAATATTCAATCTAGATATTTATAATAGACACTTGTATCCTTGTGGCTGGAAATATAATTTTATTGCATTGGAATAAAATACAAAATGTTATAACTTCTGCTCATAAGCAGCGTTCAAATTAATAACATAAATGTAGGAAGGCAGTGAGGCTGTATTTTATATTATTTTTGTTATTATTTAGGGTTCCGTACATAAAGGGTAAAACCCCTCAGTGGTGGCGTAGAGGGGGGGCGGTGGGGGCGGTCCGCCCCGGGTGCTAAGCACCAAGGGGTGACAACGTGGTGACAACTCACTCCAGAAGAGCTGCAGAGAGCTATGTTAGAATGTCTAGATAGATTTTACGGAGAATTAGACCATCGCTACAGAGCAATGGATGAAATTCTCAAGACATTTGGCGTTGTTCAGCATAAAACTCTGCTAACGTCAACAAAAGAAGAGCTTCGGGATATAGTTCCAAATCGTACGAAAGTTTTGACGAATTTACTGCGGATGAAATGATTTTGGATATTTTACGTCTGAGGCGCCACTTGGAAGCTGCCAGCATTTCTTTCCAAGAAGCGGTCTAGAATCGCTCGTAGCCTGGGCTGCCTGAGTGATCTTAAACGACCACTAAAGTTAAGCAACATACGGCGCGTTCAGTCCATGAATGGGTCACTGTCTATGACTAACGCTAGTGGCATTTTTCCGCGCAGTTCCGTGCTTCGCGAGGCACATTAAGCAGTTGGTGCCGGCTGCCGTCGATACATGGCAGTCGTTAAGCCAAGTCTTAACCTTAGGGAGACTTGAAAACTTCTGACAGTAACACCAGCCACTAGCCTTAAAAGCCTCCACCAATCTGGACTTGGCCCCCGTGGTGGAGTATGGCCTATACCTTCCTCAGGGAAGAGACCTGTACCCCGGTGGGGACACAATGGGTTGATGAAATTCATTATAGGTAATACAGGGAATAAAGTCGTAGGACTTCGGAAAAATTAGGAGAAAGCTAGATTTTTGCATGAACCTTCCTTTTGTGGTTCTAAATCATATCGCAAAAGTTCCCATCGATACATCACGTGCCGCTAAAAATGATAGCAAAGTTAGGGTCAAAGGTCACGATAAACAGTTTTTTGCGAATATCTCGTTAACGGTTACTTTCATCGAAAAAATAGGGGTGATAAAATTTGTAGCTCAAACAAATTGCCTACAAAAAAATCATTACTTTTTTTCGTAAAACCAAAAAACTAACGGTTTTCGAGAAAATTTTATCACAACGTTAAAAGTCTATGGATCCTATTGTTTTCCAGAAGTTTGTAGCGGGATTCTTCACTACTCGACGCAGTGCTAAATTTAGTTGTGGAACATGGTCTGACTGACATGATCACTCAGCAGTCTCTTATGAAATCCATGAAAACCGACGGAGGAGCACACAAGAAAGATTTTTGAGCAAATGGGTCTATGGCATGCATGCAATGATTATGTGTCCGAAGGCTTAGAAGTACTTACTAATGTATCAATGGACACAGTAGACCAGCATGTGGACGCAAGGGATTCACGTGTAAAAAGAGACAATGATGATCTAAAAAATCGATTTTCGATTATAATGTCAATATCGAGTGGAGTCGTCGGCGATGATAGAATAAATTGTCACAATGCTTATGAAGGGGGTCTTGTCTCCATTAGAAACATGATTGGTTAAAAATTTGACAGCATTATACTGAAACGTGAAGAAGATAACCAAAACGTTATGAGTGTTTAAATAGAATTTTCTCGAAAACCGTTAGTGTTACGAAAAAAAGTACTGAGATGTTATTTGTAGGCAATTTTTTGAGCTACAAATTTAATTACAACAATTTTTTGATAAAAGTAACCTTTAACGAGATATTCGCAAAAAACTGTTTATCGTGACCTTTGACCCCCACGTTCCATTTTTATCGATGGGAACTTTTGTTTGGGATATTGTTTAGAACCACAAAAAGAAGGTTCATGCAAAAATTAAGCTTTTCCCTAATTTTTCCGAAGTTTGGTCTTTTATTTGACTTTATTCCCTGTACTATTATAAAATGGGAATATTCCGAGTCAGTTCCAAGGCTAGTGGTTTGCCTAAGATTTTTTCACTATTTGTGTTTCAATGGCTTCTTGTGAAATAAGTTTCCCTAAATTAAAATTATTAAAAAATACTTTAGATCTACAATAAGGCAAGCACGACTTACCAATCTTTACATATTGTCCATCGATAAGGACAAGAAAGTAAATTTTGATAAAGTTATTGAATATTTCAGTAAAATAAAGTCACGTAAGCATGTTTAATAAGTATTTGTTGTTTTATTTTGGGGGTGCACAATAGAAAACCGCCCCGGGTTGATCTATGCTACGCCGCCACTGAAACTCCTATTACTAAGACCCCGCTTTCCGTGTGTCTATCTATCTGTCCGTCTTATGAACCAGCTAACTAGACGGTTTTAAGAAAATCGAATATTTTTGTATTTGGCCTGTCATGCATACTACCTAAAGTTACAAGTACATAAAAAGTCGAGTTTTGACGTACAGGTATAAAACATATGCCAATCGACAGAAAACAATATTACAAACAACAAATACTCTGACAAAATGTCAAAAGTGATATACTTTCTGAGTTATTCCCGTTTAAAAATTTAAAATATAGTAAAAAAAAAACATTTAATTTATTCCATTGTCCATATTTCAAAACTCTAAAATGATACAGAACTTGTTTTTTGGCCACATTTACAAAAACCGTTAATTTTTAGTTGCAGTAACAAAAAATATATTTTTTGTTTTACAAATACATACTTACCCTTGTGTGGGATAACATTTATTTCGAGTACGGATCGTTTAATCGGAACCCTAATGGCAGAAGTCCTACTCACACTTGACCGGTTTTTAAATTGGAGCAGTTGAACGTTTCTTTTTCGTAAGTAGCATTTTATATTTACGTAACGTGAACTTTATGGAAGTGAAAATGTGTAATTAATTCGTTAATAAAGAGGTTATATACTCTGTTCCACGAGTCGAACTCCTAGGGACCCAAATAATCGCACCTCATTGGTCAATGCTTGCGGCTCGAGATAAGCGAAGAAAGGTTATTGGTCTAGCCGTTAAGGTGCTTACCTACCGTGACAGAGTTCGTGGGTTCAATTCCCACTGGAGGCCGCCGTATATTTGTAAAAATGGCCTCAGTCTGGGTGTTTTTTCATGTTTGTAATGTCCTTGCCTCGTTACCATAGCACAGAGTATCCTAGTTTTCGCCAGGTCAAGTGATTCTGTTGTGTGGAAGGTATTATTATTATTATTATTATTATTAAGGCGGTCCGCTTCACAGGGAGTAGTGGTCATGTGCAATAACCAATGGGCGCACATGGACAATTTTCTTCGGGAGCTCGTTCCGTGGAATAGACTATAGGTCAGATTAACTAATTGGACTGTTTGATCAAGTTCGACTCTGCATTTTTATTTAAGGGGATACAGGTCTTCAAACAAAATACTTACTAGTTAATTTCAATGTTGGTTCTAAATAAACAATTTTCATTCTTCAAGTCTTGAAGTCTCTTTTACCAAACATTAATAAATGAACGTACATACTAACAATTTAGCCTGTGCCAGTGAAAACTATAGAATATCACCAACAAAACGTATGGAGCTTAAGTGGTTTCCATAGCATCATAGGTATATACTGTTTGCGAGTGCCTGCAGAGTACAGTCGACAGCACGTCAACATTCACATTTTAGTTGTAAAGTCGCCCGTAATGCAACGGAGTAGAGTGCACGGGTGTGTATTATGATGTGCTGTCGACTGTACGTTACAAATCAGTAATAGAAACATCAAGCTAATCACAATAATTACGCGAGATGTGAGTGTGATATGTAGATGGACAGACGACCGCCAAATTGTTCGCTATTTGGAGTAAGGTTAAGGGCAGCGGATGTGGACTCACGCAGAGTGACTTCACGTTGAGAGCTTAGAGATAGGTATCTAATTATCATTCTTATACTGGGCTACTGTTGTGAAATACACATTTTTTTAATCCTAACCTTCAACAAAAATTATGTAACTAAACTAAAGTCCGTTTTTTAATTCGATGCAAAAAAATTACGCGGTGTTACCGTTATAAAATATATAGGCATATATAGGTTTACTCAGTATATTTTTTTTACCGTGAATAGAAGATTCGTGTGAACAAAATCCTTATCACATCAAAGACATAAAAAATTTAAAAAAAAAACACCTAAGTAGCACAACCAATTTTTACTTGCAAGTAAAATGGGGTAATTTGGATTTTGCGTACTAGCAACATTCAGACATTGGATTGTATTGAGATGTCAACGTGACTGTTTTATTTTTTTGCATTGAACTAAACAACAGACTTTGGTGCGCGTTAAAATATAGCTCGCTATTTGCGGGATTCCGTTAAGTCGCTTTTTATAAGTCTTGTAAATGTGTGAAAAGCTACAAAATGCTACAAACATGTAACAAATTTAACTAACAAAATGTTATTATAATTTAAATGAATATCTGCTTAAACCTCAATCTCGTTGAGGAACTATTAAGTATGTTGTATCATTGTTATGTATTCTTATGCATGAAATAATTACCTAAAATAATAAGTTATAGAAATAGTTCTTAATTAATTTAACCCTAAGATGTCTCTGTGAGCTGTCATAAGACTAACTGTATTGAAGTGCCCTTACAGGATATCATGTACTTACCTACAAATACAAATACCACCAGTACTTATAACAATGTACGTGATTTAGCAATAAAGAATATGAATATGACATACGAACATCCAAAAGTGTAACATAGCATCAGCCTGGCCATTCAGAGGGGGAATGCTGCCAGTATCTTGGGAGCTCTCCCCAACGGCAGCGGTTTAGAAACGATTTTTTATATTTAAGTAGTATTTAATTTAGTTTAGAAATTAATTATCTACTTGTACATTATATCTCCTAGTATACATAATACTTTTTCATTTATAAAAAAATACTCCAGGTCTTGGATGTTTACATATTTGTGACATCGCTGTTTCTGGTTCCCACGACACAGGGTATCCTAGTGTGGGGCCAGAAGCAATGTATGTGCCTGCATGTAAATGTTTATGTTGTTTTATTGTTTATATTATTTAGAAACAAACGCACCAAAATAATATTGGTCTTCGTAGAGTTCAGAGACGAGAAACGGACAAAGCGAGCTCCGTCTCTGCTCACCATGATTAAGCTGTGCGAATCGGAGCAAAACCTGGTCGGACTCTTCCGACAAGAAGTCAAGTAAGTGTATCCGGACTAAAGTTAATAATATTATTCTTGCAAATTTTAAGACGTTCACCGAATCATATTTGTCTGCTTTGCTTTGCTACACTAGCCATGAATTATCATGGCTTGTGTCAAAGCAGACAAATATTGCTTATTAAAGCAAGAGAATTTTAAATACAGTAATGCAGTGGAAAGTTCAACATGCGATTTAAAAAAAAAACAGTTAATAAAGAGCAATTAATTACGCGGCTTCCCATCTTGAAACGGCTCACGAAAAATGCACTGAATGCAAAATATGCCGCGAGATGTTTAAGCTAATTTAAAAAGTTTTGGAGGAAAAGTCATGGTTGGCGGCTTAAGGCGAATCGGTAAGATTTTATTTCCAATTGAATTTAATATTTAAGAATATTTGTCCGTGTGTCTGTCTGTCACCAGGCAGTATCTCATGAACCGTGCTAGCTAAGCTGTTGAAATTATCACTCTTGAAATCGCGTCTCTTGAAATCGGCCCGAAACGGGTCGCCCGTTTTCCCGTCTGAACTATCCCAACCTTGCAGCGCGACGTGAAATTTACCTCTGTATGTTATTATAGTAAATTTCAATTGCCTTGAACACGGATAAAACAACGTTTTCTAAAAATGTAACCTAATTAGATCAATTAAACGACCCCGAAAGCATCTGGCTACAAAACTTCGTGAAAATCGTTGTAGCCGTTTCCGAGATTCTGATTATATATAAATGTAATATATACAAGAATTGCTCGTTTAAAGAGATTAGATGTAATTTTTTTTGCTCGATATTAATAACGGCTACACGTTGACGGTTGAAATATTCTGGGAATATTTAGTTGTAAAGTACCTTTTAAAATAAATAGTTAAATAACAATGAAAATAAATATTTAAGGGGCCTTTGTAGTAACAAAGGTGATTTTTTGCCGTTTTTCGCCGATGTAAATATAATAATTATATAGTGTCTTATGTAATGTTTTATAAATAATGGTGCACGAGTCCAAAACGCACTTGACCGGTTTTTTTAAATGATGAGATTGACACGGAACACGGAAAAAATCTACGTTAGTATAAATTGTTGAGACACATTTCTCACGGATTTTATTCTACCCCTAAAAGGGTGCTAAGGTTCATACGAAGAGTAAGCTACAAGTGAACTACGAACTATAGCCCAAAAATTACTGCGAGCGAAGCCGAGGGCAAAAACTAGTATTCAATAAAATGGTCAAAGCGGTCTATAAAGAAAATGTGCATTGAACTAATTTACATGCCATTTTCGTTATCTAAAAATCTTTAATGTTATAGCAAGTAGCTCGTTTTGCACAAATGTGCCTTACACATTTTTTGAACCGGTTCTCTATATTCAATGCTATTGTATAACTATTTTTTAAAGTATTGTTATCTGTCTTAATGTCCTTATTGCAGATTTGCATCTTATTGAACATACTTCCGCGACTTGGCGGAGTACGCTGGTGTCTATGATACAGTGAAATTAATCACTAACTTCACTAATTAATCAGTTTAAATATAGTTTATTTATATTTTATTGTTATACCCGTAAAGTTAATAAGTAAGGAAACAGAAGGTTGATATAATATTTATGGATTAAATTGGTGAAGTGTATAAAATGCTTTTTAAAGGATGTATTAACTTTTACCAGCCTTAATCATGGGAACGAAAGTTTATTTTTATTTCTAGCATTTACTAGGTATAGTTTCAAAGTTCCTGATGTTATACCTGTTATAATTATATCAATACTATTCAGTGGTCATAAGTGTTGTATGATGCCTATCGGCCTTAAATCGTTGCAATGCAGATAATAATTAAAAAGCACTGGTCTTTAACAAGGCTTTGGGCTGACATTTCGAATTTTGACTTTGTTCGCTCCACATTTTATACAATTTTAATGAACGGTTATTGGGGCCTGTGTACATTTATGTTGATCTAAACTAACCACGTAGGTATAGTTGAAATCTGATTAACCGGTACTTTTTATGGGAAATTCACCCGTAACTCAACTGAGCACAGGATGATAATGATTGAGGTGCTCTCTGGTACTTAGAACACACAACTTTTTTTTACCTAAGTATTAACAACTTAATTTCGCATTCAGAATTGAACGTCTCTAGAACATTGAGATTGAGTTTTAGATTAAGTCCTTCGATGATAGTTCAACCTTTACTTTTTTTGTTGCAAAGCTAACGTAACGTTACATAACATCCACACATCATAATCTCTGTTCTGGTCCTACCATAAGACAAGTACCTCGAAATAGTACAGTCGAGAGCATATCAACCGCGTGCACTATATGTATGCACTATAGGTACTTAGACTTTGTAACTCTTGTAGCAAACAGCTTGTAGTTTCACCGCCAATGGGCATTACTACGATATTATAATCAACTAACAAACCAAGACACAATGAAGTCACACAAAAGCCAGACCGTGTCACAAAGCATCGTGTCTTGCCCCCATCAATGGAGAACCAATACCTGACCTCATCCGAGCAAGCTGACACTAATGCTAGAGCTTACCGACGCCTTTATTAACTCTTAACTGCAAACAATAACTTATCATTAATAGCGAGACGAAAAAATTCGGATCCTCGTGGCCAGAGCGGCATTGAGATGACAGCGTGATAAGATCTTAACCCCACCAGTGTATTCTGACCTACGTTGCCCCCTCTTTAGCGTGATTGCAGCCTATGGAGTCCACCGGCTAAGATGTTAGAGAGGTCAGACTTTACTGGTTAGCCCGGTCATCTGGAGTCACGCTCCGTCGTGCAGACCACGACTGGCGCCCTACCGTGGCATTCCTGCTGTCAGGCCAGCGTTCATTGATACACAACCGGGAACGGAATGCCTGCAAGGACAACCCGAGATGACTAGACTGATTGGTCGCTTTGTTGGATTATGGTTTGCATTGAAAGGCGTGACGGGGATTGACGCTGGTAACTTTGATGTTGTGTAAATTGTCACGCTTAATTAACGGTGTAGTAAGTGCGTTTTGGATTTTGTGATACAAAATAACAACTCACATTGTGGCCATTATATCATTTGTATCACAATCATTCCTGTTTATTCAATAAGACAGTTTCTGCGCAATTATCAGTAAAAGTCATTTGTTTCTGAACTGCTGTAATTTTTTCCTGATTTAAAGTTCTGTCGTTCCCACTTTTTTCATGATGAGTATTGATAATGAAAGAGGAAAAACTTGGAAAGTGTCTAGGTCGTAAGGGTGTACCTCAGAATAAGGTACATAGGAGCACGTAGGAGGTAATCTCCAAAACTACTTGTTCGATTTCTTTCTTTGATTTTTGCTTTTGCTAGTAAGTATTTAGAATGGATCTTCAAGATAGATATGGGCTTTACACTTATTTAATTACCAAGAAAACGACTTCGTGGGCTCTGCAAGTGATGTATAAATCAAAATACAAGTTTTCCGTATAGATGAATCCGATTTTCAGAAAGATTAAGAGGCTTCCATACGCTTTGTGAACTTATTCCGGTCAAGAACCCTTTAGAATAAAACTGAAATACTTCGTCTACAATGCGAAATAACTCCCTCCACAGCAGTGTTGCAAATTGTTTGTCTCGAGCTCGAGCTAAAACATCCAGTTCGTGACCAACTGTGCGTACGCAAATAATTATGATTGATTGAAATTCGTCGACGAATTAATATACGGCTCGTGGGCAATTGGTGTGCTTGAAGAAATCTATGAACACCTGCAGTATTACTGCACTTCTTCTATGCTATTATGGTACAAAGATACATGACAATTTCATGTACGTCATTGTACGTTGAGGACCGAGAGGGTTGGCATGAAAGGAAAGAGCTCAGTGCCCCAGTTGGTTGAACAATAAAATGTTATTATCTATCTATCTGCCTACCCCTTTGAGATACAGACGTTAGCTTATGTATGTATGTAAGTATGAATATTCTACGTAGAGTGAAACAACAGCATTCATATCATACACAAATTTATGTAACACAACAATATTAATAAATTAAACTAAATAAAGAAAACAAAAACTTTTAGAGATCCATTCTGAAGAACAGTGCCCGGACTGGACCGGATGGACTCTGCTCTTGAAACTTTGAGGCAACCTGACGAATATACTGAGGCAGCGCGTTCCACAGACGCGCCGCCGTCACAGGGAAAGAATCTACGTAGACACGGGTCTTCTTTCATAGCAAGTAACTTTACATGCACTTTCATTTGCATCTGAGCGCTCAGGTTCACTCACGATGATTTCCTTCACAGTTGGCGGGACTTTGACAATGACGCATTACCATCGCAAATGCAACTAAGGAAATTCAATAAATTCCAATAGACTATGATGGATAGTAGAACAATAAAATCAATGAGGTATGTCTGGCAACCTGACCTTATGGACAAAACCTACCATAACTATACGAGAATGACTACCCTTTTACGTTTGTTTGTAGATTGAGATCTAAACCAAGGAATTAAAGGTGAATTTCGTGTGTCATAAGACGAATTGAACTACGTTTAAATTAAGATTTTTACTAACGAGTTCTAATGAATGACATTGACCGGTAAATTTTTAACATAACCTTTGGACAGAAACTAATAACCTAGTTTCATACCTCATTAATTTCGAAATAGCAAAATGCTAAATTGTGTTTAATGCTTCCTAAAATAAAATGAATAAAAGCTTTTGTCATTGAACTGTTGAAACATATTTATCACATTTAGATATTATTTTCTAAAGCGGTTGAATTCAAGCGCGTATAATTAGCGGAATTAAACGGTAATCTGATAGCCAAGCCTTCTCTATATAAATAAATAAAACTTTAATGCACAAAGCGTGCATTGTTAGTCCTAATTGCAGCACCCGTTCTATTAAACCGCACAGAGTTAGTACAGTCTAATATAGGATAAGGTCCGTTTATAGGCCCTTTGAAGGCATTGTAAAAGTACTGAAATTCCTTTAGGGATAGCGGCTCAAATACAAATTATGCTACTCTTATACCTAATCCTGCAAATTAATTCCCTACGGTAAAATTAGACAAAAGTTAAAAAGAAACAAAAGAAAAAAGTATTTTCAAGAAAGCGTAGACTTAGAAGTAGCCGTTGTAAAAAAATAATTTTTAATTATTGTAAAGTAATCGGAATATTGTTCTATGTGATTTAGGAAAATACTTTGGCTATATTGGAAGTTCGTGTATTCAAAAATGAAGACTGCTACATTGCCTAAAAACTTACAATACTACTCCCATAACCCTCACATGAACTGCTTACAGTAAAAATAGACCCAAGTGTAAAACAGGCACATATGTACATTGCTTCTAGCCCCACACTAGGATACCCTGTGTCGTGGGAACCAGAAACAGCGACGTCACAAACATGTAAACATCCAAGACCAGAGTTTCTTTTTTTTATCCCCAGCCGGGATTCGAACCCGGGACCTCTCGCATGGTAGTCAGATGCGCTAACCGCTGCGCCACAGAGGTCGTCAAAATAAACTAAACTAAAAAGTATTTCTAAAAATGCCAGCCGTTGTGAAAAATTATATATTTAAGTCACTGGAAAATTGTGATTTAGGAAAATACCTACTTTGGGTATACTGAAAGTTTCTGTATTCGGAAAAATAAGACTTTACTTAAGACCTACAATACATTTAATGTTAATTTTCCCAATTTATGCATTTTTGCATTCGCAGAAACCATTGTGCAAATCAGTTGGACCAGTCCTCTTTAGGGACCTCTTCAATAGCTTCATGGAAAGCCTTCGCTGCCGATTCAGGGCTTGCAAAGCGTATGCATCTAAGTCTTTCATTTTTGAAAACAATGATAAGTCGTGGGGTGCAATGCAATCTCTAGTCTGTAAGGCCGATAGGTCATCAGTTCCACATATGAAAACTTCAGATAAGCATCTGTTACCTTAGCGATTCAATGCTTAGCGGAATGAGAGGATGTGTTATCGTGGTGAAAGAGAACATTGCTTCGAGGATTTTTTCTAAGACTACGCAATCAAGTGATGATCACGGCCACGATTTTTATTTCACAATTTTTTATGTAGGTAATAATGTGTGCGTGGTTGACCAAAAAGGGACCTCGAGGGAAAATAATTGATTTCGAGAAAATCGCGTTTGAAGTTTCGTGTACAGGTTTCGACTCGTGCTCGGCTCACAAAAAAAAAATCATAAAAAAATAACTACGGCACCTAAAAATATTCTGGTTAGACCAAAACAAAGCAAAAATACCACAGATTAAAAAACTCAAATAAAAAAAATAACGGTTTCCAATCCCTCCAGGTTTTTTTTTGTCAACCACTCACATATATCGCACCCCCCGTGTAAAAGTGGCGTAACTCAACTCGCGCCATTTTTTTATTATTGCAAAAAATCGAGCGTAGTCTAATACACCTTCTCACAAATTTTCATGAAGCTAGTGCCAAAAATAAGGTTACTGTCACAAAAAATGTGTTATATTGCGAAAAAATAAAATATAGTTTTCCATCGTTATAAAGATGTAAGCATAAGTACATTAAATTATTTCACAAATTTCCCTGAGTATAAAGCCATAAACACACAAACATATTACTAACACGAAGAAGTATAATAACTTTATAGACGTAGATAAACATAAGCATTTGTTCTTGGATACTATTGCGAAGGCGTGATTTACAAGTCCACTTACTTATGTACTTCTTGCACGAAACTTATCGCGGGACTGTTTTGCGTTACTATCGTTATGTTGTTTCTCCAAGCAGTTATCATAAATACCGGAGACGTAGCTAAACTTACTTCTTTACTCTACGAAGAAAACAGTTTTATTCAAATCGTAATAATGAACACTTGTTTTTCCATAGATATTAAGTAAAAGTTTTTGGTGTAACTGTAGTTAAATTATATTATAACGACAATCGTAGATCGGTAACCCTCTAAACTTACCTATCTAGACGCGTTAGATTTTAAAACCAAAGTCTGGAACTGCACTTGCGAGTGGGCGGCCATGGTAACGCTTTGGGGGATGGGCACCGGAAGGCGATTACACAGCAGAGCTGCCTAGTGGCGGGGACGTCAATAGATCAGGCGTCGCTCTCAGTGCTTGATTTTCTATGACTGGCACTGATGCTTCACTGGTCGTGGACCAAACCGTCGTGGTGGCGACCACCTCCAAAAAGAAACGGCTCAGAAAAAGCGTGTGCTCGAGCGACAAAACGCTGAGGAAGGGTCCTCAAAGAGGGCACGAAAAGTCAGTAATGAGGCCACTGATCCTGCAAGTGTCTCTAAGAAGCAGAAAATCTAGTTTTTGGCTTCTTATAAGGAGGCTTTAAGCGGGCGCAAGATGGCCATAATTACTGATGGTGATCCATCGAGGATCACACCGGATGCGGCTCAATTAATAAAGGCAGCAGTAATTGATTTAATTGAAGCACCGCCGCACCCGCTCCCTAAATTGAGGCAGTAGCCTCATCGCGGGGGCACTGCATGTCCTATGCGAAGGGGACAGCGATACACAGTGGATGTGTGGCCTTAACGAAAAAACCGTGGGGACGTAAAGGTACGGGTGGTTGACAACAAGGATCTACCCAAACCGGTGAAGTTGGCCTGGAAGACCAGGAACAACTACACTTTGGACATTTCCAGGGTATTTCAGCTCTAATGCAGCGTTACAACCCGGAGCTGAAGACCCGCGAGTGGAATGTGGTGAACTCACAGGAGGATAAAACGCAGGGCCTGCTCGACCAGGCATCTGCCAAATAGGTACATCAAGTTGCAGAGATACTGCCTCCGTGCGGGCCTCAATAAGAGTTATGTTAAGAGTTATTAAGCTCTTGGAGGCTGTGGGAGGGGCCTCTAGTAGCTTGATGACTGCATCCACTCCCAACGTGGAAGCGTGCGGCGCTTCTGTATTAGGGCTGGCGGAAGGGGTCTCGGTGAGGGTGGATGGGGTACAGTCGCGGTAGAGTGCTTAAATCGTGGCGACTCAGACTCAAATGCATGCATGGATCTTACGGCAGTGTAGGTCATATCAGGAGGGCAGGGAACAGATAAAAAGCTAGTCGTTATGGAATCTGCACACCTGCCCTTTGAACAAGAGGACCCCGCTTCGGCTGTGGTAATAAATTTAACTAACCATTGTAGTAATGTGCACCACACTGCCTGGGTGCAGGACACCGGTGTGAACAGGAGAGGTGAGAAGCTAATTGACTTCATAGTCAATGGATCTTTACAAATTCTCAACATAAGTAATAAACCAACCTTTATCAAGTCAAGGAGAGCAGAAGTAATCGACGTCACGCTGGCTTTTAATCAGGCTAGTAAAAACGTCACTGGATCTGATGAAATCTGTGGATCAGACCGTCAGCACATCTGCTTCAGATACTGCACTGAACATTCTATTCAATGCGTGACAAGGAGAAGCCCGCGTTACACGAACTGAGAATTTTATCAAAATGACCTAGGGATTGAACTAGGTACTGCTAAAGAAACGCTCAATTCTATACTCAACACAGAATTTGAAGCTGACAGAATAGTCCACGCTGTTCGCTGGGCATGGACAAACAACTGCCCCGGGAAATAGAGCATGGACAAAGGGAGCCTTGGTGGACTTCTGAGTTAGACAAATGTTTTAGGCCGATCAGTCTCTCATCTTTTCCGCTTAAAAGTCTTTAAGTTTAATATACCAATATGTCAGAGAAGGCCCGCTCAAAAAACGGCCATTTCATGAACTGTAGTGTAGTTCAACAAGGCAAATCTACGGAGGCTCTATATTACGTAGTCTCAAAGGCGGAACGCAGTGAAAGAAATATGTGCTGGCGCTTATCTCGACACAGATGAAGCATTCGACAGGTCTAGCTTTGAGGTCATCAAAAAGGCGGATTCTATATAGATCATGTGGACGATTTAGTAAGACTGATCAGTGGCAAATTTCCCTCACAGTCTCGGAAATAACGCAAATAGCACTCAATAAAGTTGAAAGGTAGTGCATGGATAATCAATTACCCTAAAACCCGACAAAGACGACGATCGTGCCCTTCATACGGAAACGGGACTTAAAAAGACTGTGCGGGCGCGAACTGGATTGGTCCACAAGTGTAATATTGAGGTGTAATACTGGATAAAGAGATGCTGTGGAGTACCCATGCGGAAAAGAGCATTAAAAAAGCAGTTCGTGTTTTCAATATACATAGTTCTGCTTATGGCAAGACCTGGGATCTGCAACCACAGGTTGTCCACTGGATCTATATCATAATTGTTTGGCCTATACTTACATACGGCAGAATTGTTTGGTGGGCGAAAATTAGGTTATAGACTTGTGATGCGAGACCAGACTAGACTAGAGACTAGACGAGAATTAGGTTAGAGACTGGCGTATATGGCGACAGCAGGCGCATATACGCCGACGCTAACGCGCGTGTTGGAGGTTCTGTTAGATCTTAAACCACTTAATATTCTGATTCAAACAGAAGCGGCAAAGGCCTTACACAGACTAGCAGTCAACTGCTGTCGGTGTCGGTGCTGTAATCTTTGCACATGACTTCAAAATAAGTTTCAGTCTGAGGCAATATGCAACAGTGTTTCAAGCAGAAACCTATGCGATCATTGCCTGTGCTCAAGAGAATACAGGAATGTCAAAAACAAAACTTTTCCTATTTTTAGCGACAGCCAAGCAGCGCTCATGGCCTTGAAAACCCACGTGGTAGATTCAAAGCTCGTGCTTAACTGCGTTAAGACATTAAATAAACTGGGCTGCGACAACAGGGTGCAACTAGTCTGAGTTCTTAGCCACGAGGGACACATGGGAAATGATGCAGCCGACGAGCTGGTGAGAGAGGGATCTGCGCAGCCTTTGCGCGGCCCTGAACCATGCGTGGGGTTCTCATTAAGCACCATTAATATTGTGCTTTCAAAGCTGATGATAATGTACGGTACAAACGAGAATGGGCAGCCATTGAAGGACTGCAATATTCTAAAAACTTCATTGATGAAGAAATCGCAGGCTCAGAGTTTGTCTATACTGCGGTGAGGACGACGGGACACTTCTTAACAGGAAAACAACTCCGCAGAATGGGGTTGTGTCAAGACGATACTTGCAGGGCATGCGGTTTTGAAGTGCAGTCAATGGTACACGTACTGTGTGACTGCGATGTCCTTGCCCGAAAAAGAATGAGTCTTCTGGGAATGGCGTACCCCAAACCAGAAGACTTCAGGCACCAGTCCCTAAAGAGTGTAACCGACCTTGGAGAGTACATCTTCGACTAGGCTTAGGTGCAAGGTCATAGGGCAGACACAACAAATCCCACTAGTGTCGCCGACTAATTTGTCAACCCCCGCATGACTACTCAAGATAAGATAGAGGGGGCATTAGGTAGTGAGGAAAGTGTACAAACACTATTACTTCATTAAAGTTAGTTAACAGACTGGAATCACAATGCTTTAACGTTAAAAAAAGTAAAATTTTCTGTGTTTAAATTATTGATAGAAAATTTCCGTTTTTTAATTTTTGGGCACTTCATTTTAATTAGTTACGGCTTCTACAGCTTATTTTATTTTTTGTACATATATAAACATAATCTAAATCAATTAATATTAAAAACGCACCAACTTTAAATATTATAAATATATAAAGTACTGACATACAACTTTTGTACATGACAAGCTGTGACCAGTAAAATAGAAGTTTACGACGATACACTTCATTATTTGAAAATTTTCACAATAAAAAACAAGTTTATTCAGTTACTCCAGCAAAACGAAGATACTTTAGCATGCATAAAGTACGTATTTCTGATTACTTACATGAATTCCTCGTGCAAGAACTACGTAATTGATACTTACACTTTTTGACTAGCCTAAAATGGTAGCATAAATAATGGGATAACTACACTTAACACAACCATTGCGATAAAAAAAAGATCATAACAAAGCAATATTCATTTTTACACCTGCATCTTTGATTACAGTTTTGTGGAATATTTAGGTAACCGTATAATTCAACTTTATCTCACAGTACATATAAAACAACGAAAAATCGGAAACACTATCATTTCGCCGCTGCTAAATGCCATCTTTTGTTCCTAATAAGGTATTTTTAAGATTTTTTTTAACAATCTTGGACAGTTTTTTTAAGCTCCTGAAAAGTTGGCCGAAATCACTTACCGGTTTCTTACAGGAAGGGTGCGATATATTGAATCCTTAATCCTATATTAAGGCCTTAAGGCGGCTTGAAAACTTCCGACAGTAAGACCAGCCACTAGTCTTACAAGCCTCCGCCAATCCGGACTTGGCCCCCGTGGTGGAGTATCGCCTATACCTTCCTTAAGGTAGAGACCCATGCCCCTCGGTGGGGACATAATGGGTTGATGATGACATGATAAAGAATCTTGCTAGAGCTTAACGAGAAGATTGTAACAAGTGGCCGAGTGTATAGCGTATCTCTCAGTTTGAGATTACTCGCCGTATGGCCCGGGGCACTGCATTGTATGCCCCGTATCTTATTATTGAATAGAATGTGGGGTACTCCTGGTGTTAACGGAACTGCAGGTAAGTCTGGTCAGTATTTAGTAATGAGTAGATATATAGATAGAGAACACTTTATTGTACATAAAAAAAAGGATATTACACAGGTGTTTCTTAATATAAGAGTACAAACAGCGGCCTTATCACTAAAAGTGATAGCTCCGACAACCTTTGGATGGACTGGAGCAAAATTTTGGAAAAAGAAGTAAAATGTAGAAAATAGATTAGATTAGATTAGAACTCTTTATTGTACACACCAGAAAAACAAACAAATACATTATAAGACTTATATAACTAAGTTTTGCCGTATACAATTGGCGGTCTTATCGCTAAAAGCGATCTCTTCCAGACAACCTTGGGATGTATAGAAAAGATGTAGAGAGAAGGTAGGTAAGTGTACAAAAAGTATAATGAGGGGATATGCACATAAACAAACTGACTTACAGATTTTATTCGGTCCATTAGATTAGGTATTTAATAATTACATAAAATTATGTATAATATTCAATATAATACTTAAACTTACCATAAAATACACATATAATTTTTATAGACCTAATGAACCAAGTACCTATTGAACCAAGTTGTTACATAAACTATCAATACATACATAAACGTCAACCCATTATGTCCTCACCAAGTGGCACAGGTCTCTTCCCTGAGGAATGTGTGGGCCATACTCCACCACGGGGCTAAGTCCAGATTGGTGGAGTCTTATAAGACTGGTGGCTGGTCTTACTGTCAGAAATTTTCAAGCCGCCATAAAGCCTCTAGCTTGGCTTAACGACTGCCATCTATCGATGGCAGCCGGCGCCAACTGCTTACCATGCCTTGCGAAGTACGGAACCGCTCAGAAAAATGCCACTAGCGTTAGTCATAGAACGGTCACCCATCCATGCACTGAATACAAACTATCAATACGAATAAATAATAACATAACATTTATTATAGAGTAATTATGAAACATTTATTTCATCCTGGAAAAATCTATTTGCTTGTACATTTTGTCACAATGTCGAAAAGAATTATCCAGTAACCTTAACCGTTATCTATGTAATCTCCTTTTTCATGTATCATCTAAACAAAACGGTAACATCTCGACAAACAAAGCAATCGCGAGTGATGCTGCGTACGCTTTCGTAACGCCATTACATCGATTGCTTCTGTCTACAGAGCGTATCGATAAGGCCCGTAGGCTGCTGGCGCTACATTTATTTGCGTTCAAAAAAGAACTCTGAGATTGATGGTACTCTATGGGGTACTCCTACAGTTGGCCGTAGATAATTAGTTCCGAGATTTTTTTCTTGTCCATTATACTCTTCAAGAGCACCAATCCTAGCTTCCCGATTATAGATGTCTATGCATTTTTGAAGATTATTATAGTGAATGGTTACGTTGGATGTTTCCTCTTCTTTGAGTCCTTCTCGACATAGGAGGCATCCCACAGTTAAAAAATGTTCGTTCAATAAGCAGTCTCAGTAGGTAAATACAATTTGTCAAGTATTTTACCATTCATGGCAGTATATACGTATAACGTTAGTTGGTAATGTAACGAATAAGGAGAACAAAAATATTGGACAGATTTTTTTTTTAAGTTGTCAGTGTAGATCACAAGAATGTTTTTTTATCACGTTTTTTTTTTTGCTCAAAGTAAAATATAATTCATAAGTTTCTGCCTAACATCGGCATTATATCGTACAATATAATGCCTATTTTAAACAGAAACTTTAATGAATAACGATGTACCGATGGCGATCTCTGTGCCCAGCGGTTAGCGCATCTGCTTACCATGCGAGAGGTCCCGGGTTCGATCCCCGACTGGGGAGAAGAAAAAAACCTCTGGTCTTAGATGTTTACATGTTTGTGACGTCGCTGTTTCCGGTTCCCACGACACAGGGTATCCTAGTGTGAGGTCAGAAGCAATGAATGTGCCAGTATGTAAATGTTTATGTTTATGTGGCCTTTTAACGTTCCACTGTAGGGTAACCAGGCCTCTCAGAGAGAGAGAAAGAGAGAGATAGAGAGAGAGAGAGAGTATAGGCTTAATCGCCACGCGTGCCTACTAGTATTTGAAAATCTCAGATACTCAGGCTTCCTCACGATATTTTCCTTCATGATTAGCGAGTGGTATTGCTACTATAACTTCCCAAATTTACGTAACCTAGGAAACAAAATGTTCCTTGTTGGTACCTACATGCCAAATTAATACATGTCGAAAATCGAACTCACGACCCCCGAATGAGAAGCCGCCATTCTACAGCTTCGCTACCACTGTATTGGAATTGCAGGAAATAATGAAAATCATGTTTGATGTTTTCTTTTGTGCGACCTCTACACTACATCTAAAATATGTAGCGATGTAGAGTTCGTGAAAAGACAAAAAATAATAAGTACGGCAGAAATACTATACTTTTCTCAGACTTCTTATCGCGAACGCCCCCCACAATAACGCAACGCGAACACGCGCAGACAACCTTTGGTGTCTCAACTCCGCGACGTGATCCTGCGTAGCCGAACTGCGTTGCAACTTGCACTGTACATAGTACACTGCCGCCCATGGATATCTTTGAATAAGAGAACAAATTTTATGTATTGTTAACCGACAGATGTAAGTTCAGCAATAGTTATATCCTATATAGAGTAGGATAGAAAGTGAATCCTGTAGTTATTTTCAAAGCCAAGACCTGAGGAGGTTTTTCTTTTTTTGTTGTTAGAAAGGAGGTACATCCTAAGTGGTATATAATAGGGTGGGTCGCTCTAGTATGGAAAAAAAAAAATTTGATGAATCAAATCCTAATAGTGATATTAAGTTGTGGTGTACTATAAAAATAAGTTTTAGCTAAAAACGGATTATTAAACATACCTACATCTTCATGCCGCGCATGCGCTGCAAAATTATACGTTTTTGAAAAAAAAACACGTATTACTAAATTACATTGTTCTTTATTAGAAATGACTTAAAATATTATTGAAACAAAATAAATATTTTGTGAAAGACATACTTTAACGTTTAAAACAAAAATACTTAAGCAAATACACATGAAGGTTACAAAAAAATATATCTATTTTTATACAAAAAATCCCGCTTACTATCAAATTTCAGCACGACTGTTCTTGAAGCAAGTTTTGCATAAATCATGTCGTCTCTTGTTTTTTTTTATCACATGTTGACATTATAGCATCTGTCACTATCTTTACACTTCGTTTAACCGCTTATGTATGGCAAGGCAACCTAAAAAACAACATCCTTTCGTCACCTTTTTACTCTATTATCTGAATAAGTTCGTCATACGTTTGATTTCTTAGAAAAGGTGGATTATAATTATCTATAACGATATCTGATGAAAGTTGTCGCAGCATCAGCTCTCCTGGATACTCTATACTCCAAATTTGTTACAACACCAGGTGTAGGTGTAGATGTAGGTTCCTGAGGTGGAAGGTAAGGGCTCTTCTATATTTTTGTGTAGCTTTTCCGGAAATGAAACACTTGTATCAGAATCACTACATGTTGATAACATTAATTCTTGTTCTGCCATTTTGGATGGGTTGTTATCGCTCTTCAGACAGATTTTTGTTAAAGCTTGCTTTCGAACAAACTTTTTTTGTAAACTTTTTGTTCCATTGCGATCAATGCCGCTGATTTTCTTTTTCTCTCATCCCGTTGATCAATCAAATAGTCGTGTTCCTCTTAAGGAGCTTTAACTTGTTTGGAACAATTCACTGGCTTCATAACCTATTATTATTATTATTAAAATACTTTATTGCACAATTTTATAGAAATAAAAAAATACAAAGGGTGAACTTAATGCTAAAAGCATTATCTTCCAGTTAACCCTTGGTTATATGGATATTTTAAACGGAGGGTAGTGCTTATAAACCTAAATATAACATATATAAATAGAATACATTAAACATAATAGTAGTAAGCCTAAAATAAGGGGGCGGGTGGGGGACAAGGGGGGGGGGCAATATATATAAATTAATATACTTACATACAAATAATTTCTACATAAATAGATAATAATAGTATAATATATAACTATAATACGTACAATACATTTATGAGAAATAGACCAGAAATACATATAGGTAATTACGATAAGTTGCCGTTTTGCAAATCAAGATAATAATTAAAAACTTTGGTTTTGAAAACAGACAATGATGGAGCTCGGCGAATGTCCAGAGGCAGGCTATTCCATAAACGGATTGCAGTCACCGTGAAAGAGCCTGCATATCCGGCCATATTATGCTCAGGGGTGCGGAGATAAAGAATCCGGGACGGTCGCAGAAGGCGGCCATCTGTTTGGAGAAACTTAAACGCTCCCTAAGATAGGAAGGAGAATGAGTGTTATTCAACACACTATAGAGAGTGGATAGAATATGAGCATTCCTGCGGAAACGGATGTTAAGCCAGTTTAGCTGGGAACGAAACTGAGAGACGTGATCATACTTACGCAGTCCGAAGATGTATCGGATGCATAAGTTGAGCAGCCTGTCAAGTTTGCTTGGTAGCTCCTCGCCCAGGTCTGGGTAACAGACATCAGCGTAATCAATTATGGGGAGCAGTAGGGAATTGACAAGCGTAACTTTGCCGGAGAATGGCAGAAATTTCTGTAGACGCCTAAGAGAGTGCATAGAGGCAAAGATTTTCCGGCCTATCTCAGCCACGTGCAGATCCCACGACAGATTACTTTTGATGAACAATCCCAGATTCCTGACGCTATTACAGTAGGGAAGGGGTTTGCCGTTGAAATGCACCTTAGAGAGAGAGGTCAGGTCCAATTTGGCAATTTGAGCTCTGCTACCGACAAACATGACCTGTGTTTTGGTTGGGTTTACTAATAGTCCATATTTCACCGTCCACTGCCTGATAGCCTCCAGGTCTTCCAACATATGTGCTATGGCGGTATCAGCTTCTCCTGGCTTAAATGATACGTACAGTTGGAGATCGTTCGCATACAGATGATAGGAACTGAAACGGACAACGGAAACGAGAGAGTTAATAAACAAGGAGAATAGAAGTGGAGAGAGCACGCCGCCTTGAGGAACGCCAGCAGTGACATCGCACCACTCTGAAAAAGTGTCGTCCAGACGGATGCGCTGCTGACGCCCTGAGAGATAAGAAGAGAACCACTCAGCCACTGACCCCGAAATATTTAAAGATCTAAGGACAGCGAGAAGGATGTCATGATCTACGCAATTAAAAGCATTGCTAAAGTCCAAAACGGTGAGAAGTGATACATGACGTTCATCCCTGGCGTGACGCAAGTCGTCGGTGATTTTAATGAGGGCAGTACAGGTGCTATGTGCTGGGCGGAAACCAGATTGGTAAGAATTGAGGAGATTGTTTGTAAGAAGAAAATAAGAGAGCTGCCGGTTCACCACCCGCTCCAGCACTTTTGATAAGAAAGGTAAAATGGAGATTGGTCGATAATCCTTGAATTTTGTTGGGACAGAGATTTTGGGGATCGGCACCATGTACGCTGATTTCCAGGCGTTGGGTAAGGAGTGTGAGGACAATGAATGATTTAAAATATAAGTGATGCAAGGAAGGATGGAATTCAGGATGGGGAGAAGGAGATTACGTCCGTAACCTACATTTGCATGAACAAATATCGAACGAAATTTCGCTTTGCTGCAAGAACTTAGTTTTTTTCTCAGTTGACAACCTTTTCAGTGATCTTTATATATAAAAAAGGATTGCTGTTCGTTAGTCTCTTTAAAACTCGAGAACGGCTGGACCGATTTGGCTGATTTTTTGTTTTTTATATTTCTAGAATTCCAGGGAAGATTTAAAATAAAATAAAAATAAAATAAATAAACTCACGCCCGTTATCCCCGAAGCGGTAGGCAGAGGCACCAGTCTCTAGAACTGGACCCACGTTTTGCCGAGTTTATTAGGTCCCAAACGTGACAAGTGGCAAGCCTGTCGCCGTTATCCGGGCACAATTTATCAGCGAATGGTGTTGCTGTACAAACAAATGTACGTAACTAAAAGTCATTGGAACATGCGTGGTTCGAACCCAGACCCTCATGATCGAATCTCATGATGAAGGTTTAAATGGTGAGAAAATATGGAAAAATTATGAAAACTTTGGCGGTACGAAGTTTGCCGGGACAGCTAGTTTGATAATATTTTTGCTTTTGGAATGATAAGCTTTCAGGAGCTGAATGACTCTTGTATGGAAGACTACAGGGATTGATGCCTCTTGTCATACTCCTTCAACTTTCTGGGTTACAATTTCGGGAAACGCGGGCTCTTTTTTACTGCTATTTTTTATTTTCGCCTTTAGTCTATACCACTCGTAAATTTCATGACGTCCTGGTATGTTTTCTCTTATATCTTCTACAGTTCCAACTATAGAGCACTTATAATACTGTCTGTTATTTGACATAATAGAAAAATTCACTTCCAAGTTCTGAAACTAAAATTACACAATTTACAATTTCATAAGATTTCACCCGAAACTAGTCACATTTATACATGAATTCTCTGAATGTGCTTACCTCAAAAAAATCTTCTTTTAATGAAAAACACAGTTTTTATAACAAAAGCAACGTGTATTTCAATTAATACTAATCAAAACATTAAAATATACCCAACGTCAAACGCGTAATTTAAGATGTAAAAGTGGGAACTTGAACTTTATTTTTCAAAACTTGAATGGCGTTGCGCGGGAAGTTCCACTTAAAATAATTCAATAATATTTTACAGGGTTTATAACGATACCCCACGTCACCTTTTTTTGCTATTAGAAATCGATTACTTAAAAAAAAAATTTCGACCCACCCTAGTATATAAGTTTGATCAAGATATGTTGCTATAATTACTTTTAGTAATAAGGCCGCCAATTTTACTGTACTATGTTATTGTCAAATCTCATGTGTAATTCCTGGTGTACATACAATAAAGAATATTCTATTCTATTCTACTCTGTTTTCCCTTCAATACGTTTATAACATATTATGTTGCTGAGATCAATCAATTAATTATGAATAAGAAATTTTGATGTCTTCGTTTTTATTTTGGTAAATCATCATCATCATCAACCCTTTATGTCTCCACCGAGGGGCATGGGTCTCTTCCTGAGGAAGGGATAGGCCATAGTCCACCACAGGGGTCTAGTCCAGATTGGTGGAGGCTTGTAAGACTAGTGGCTGGTCTTACTCTCTGAATTTTTCAAGGCCTCTTGGCTTAGGGGCCGTCCATTAATCACGTGAGGCTTGAAAGGGGGAGGGGGAGGGGTTTGACAAAAATCACGAAATGTCACAAGGAGGGAGGGGGGGTGTAGTAAGATATCACGTGTATTTATTTTTTCATTATTTTTTAATACGCGCACGAGTTCAATACGCGCGCTTGCGCGCGCAAGACAATTCTAGTTCTGAAAAAATTAAGATTTTTTGTAGATACGAAAAATACACGTGATAATGGGTGGGGGGTGGGGGGTAGTCTTAAACCTCACCATGTATCACCAAGGGGGAGGGGGGTTGAAAAATGCTTAAAAAAAGATCACGTGATTAATGGACGGCCCCTTAGCGACGGCAGCCGTTACACACTAAATAAACAAATACATAGGTATAACCTACATTTTCTTCTTCTAGCATTCTCTTACATACCTTCAGCACACTTGCAATCCCATCCGCAAACACATCAGACTCAGGTGCTGCAGCGAGCGAGTTATATAATTTAAAACTAATATTTCACTCAAAATCGTACGCATTGAATTTAGAAACTTTCCCATTTTTTAAGTCGATTAGAAGTAATCTGTATAATGCGGTGGACTGAATACCGTAATAACATATTACTAGTAAACCGCGAGACGTGAAAGAAAGTTGAACCATAGCCCAACTGATTTACTAAATTTTGTTTGTGTAATAATAATAACTTGCACACAACACAATCACGGCAGTCCCAAACTAGGATACACAGGCCTGGCCTGTGTATCCTAGTTATCACAAGGCCCAGGTAACCAGGCAAGGACATCACGAACATAGAAAAACACCCAGGCTGATCCCATTTGTATAAATTTACGGCAGCCCCATGTGGGAATCAAACACACGAACTCTGTATTGATATATGCGCTTTAACAGCTAGACCAACGAGGCAGTTATAAATACATGCAATGCAGCGTCTATGACTAACGCTAGTGGCATTTTTCCAAGCGGTTCCGTGCTTCGCAAGGCACGTTAAGCAGTTGGAGCCGGCTGTCGTCGATAGATGGCAGTCGTTAAGCCAAGTCAGAGGCCTTAGGGCGGCTCGAAAACTTCTGACAGTAAAACCAGCCACTAGTCTTGCAAACCCCCATCAATGCGAACTTGGCCTTCGTGGTGGAGTATGGCCTGTACCTTCCTTAGGGATGAGACCTGGTGCCCCTAGGTGGGAACATAATGAGTTGATGATGATGCAGCGTCTAATAAATATTGATGAAGCCAAAGAGAAGAAAAAATAACATTTGTGTCTTTTTCCGTGCTCGACAGTGTACGCATGTCCCTCCTAGTCTTAGTTAGGCTTACAAAGCCTATGTTGGACTGGGCCTGAGGGTGGATTACGCACTACGCAGGTCTCCTAAATTGGAAACGTTTGTTAGACGATCTGTAAACAAAGGAATGATTCGTGTAGTATGTCAGCAGATAAAGGCCTCGTAGGCAATGGTTTTGATTAGTTTCGCCCAGTGTGGCAACTTTATCAGAAATCGATAAAGAGAAGAAAAGAGAAGAGAGTACAGAAACCAGGTTTAACCAAATGCCACTATCCTGAAAAATAATTTTAAATTCATTTTAATAACCGTTAGCGAAGAAAAGATTTTAATTTTTTGCGTTATTTATTGTACCTAATTATATTTTTGACACCTATGGCTATGGACACCATCTTTTGCGTAGTCTGGTCATGGTCACAGGTCAGACACTTGACAACTCGATGTAAAATTTTATCTATATAATTCAAATTAACCACTGTACGGAGTACTTCTGAAAGGCTCTGCAGGGACATAGATCGTGAATAAATCACCAGAGTACTGACTATTTAGGTATTTACAATTAATGATGTTGTGCCGTAGTAGCAGGGGAGCCCATGATGCTAAATCGGGATTTACTCGAGCGTCATAGAGACCTATTTGATTGTGAAGTTTAGATGATAAGAAGAAAAAAATGTCATATAATATACACCTTTTCATCGGTGGGGAGCGACTATAGATTTTCAAAAATGTAAAAAAAAACTGTTGCATGGACATACTCGAGCGCGTCAGATATTAATAGCATCTATATCCTGTGTATTTTTGAAAATGTACGTATGTTAATCTGATTGTTTCAATGATGGGGGTGGTCGTACGTAAGGGTTGAAAAGGAAAAAAAAAATTTTTCATCGCGCGCGTCAGATTTTCTAAGGGGATGTTATTTGCACCTAAAAAAAAGCTCTTATATAATCATCTGACGATTTGGATGTAACGCAAACTCGCGGCCATTATTAGAATGTGCAAAAAAATTCGCCATTTTGAAATACTCGAGCGCGTCAGATTAAGATATATATGGTTCTTCTTAATGCCCTAGACGTGCTGTCTCATAATCTGACGATTATCTAGAGGGGTTCGCCTAAGCTGACAATTAAAAATATGTTTTTTATTTTTTTTTCAAATCATTGAACTTAATTAATTGAAAAGCTGAAGAAATTGCATGCAAATAAAAAAGGACAGGTTTTTTAAGTATAATGCTTGTATTTATAAGAAAATAATTGTAAAAAGTTAAATTTTCTTGCATCGCTTTTTTAATCGTCATCTTCTTCATCGGTAGAATCATATTTGTCCTCTGGCTCGATTCCATCCTCATCCTCCCCATAGCTGAACGCGTTAAACTTTACTTATTATTTTTTCTTACTTCGGCTTATGGAAATCGTCAGATTTTATATTTTTCATTATCCTTGAATTATTTTCTTCAAAATAAAAATAAAATAGCCACGCTCGAGAAAGTCGAGATAACGTTATTTTTTTACAAGTTTGTAACCCTCTTACTTCTCTACGTCACGCGAAAATTGTCAGATTAGTGGAATATACACTTTTTAGCATGTAATTAACTCACCCTACCTTAATATGACGCGCTCGAGAATTTCTGATGATCAATTTTTTTTACTAATCTGATCCTTTATCCTTGACAGGCGACCATATATATGGGGCTCATATTTGGTGGAGGTACTTTACCTGGTACAAGGTATCTCCCTGTATGTTAATCTGCCGCGCTTTAGTAACTCCCGAAATCCCCTCTTGGGCTCCCCTACCATAGCGAGAGCACGTGACACGCGGCGGACGGACTACAGCAGAGTGGGGCGGCCAATCAGCGAGTGACACGAAGCACGAGGCCAGACGCGGCGCTCAAATTGTCGATTCATTATCATTGTGACCGCCGTCCGAATCGTTTGGTTCAGTGGGCATGCTGCCAAATTATAATACTATGTACATAATCCGTACACAGAATCAAAAGTATCAGAGTAAGAATTAAACTGAGATTTAGGTATTTAAAAAAAGCTGTGAGTGTCAATGTGATTTAAAGTGTTATTTATCTAAAATAAATGTATTAAAACTACCTCTGGGTTTGTACTGTTGTGGCTAATAATCCACAATGTAATTAATCTACCTGGGTATATAACTATGTAAATAGACATTGCAAGCATAACATTTTAGTACAGAACCCACCCACCAAAAGGTATTTCCTCTATTTATTTAGCGGCCTCGGACCAAAATATTCATTGGCTTGTGACAGGCGTATTGCCGCTTATCGATTTACATTAATGGCTTAAATAGCAACAATACATCCCCGATATTGGCTCCAAGTCCAATATCTGCCGATCACGACTCTCATAACTCAAAAAACCTCGGTAGCTACGCAGAATTGGCCCAAGCAACAGATTAACCCGGGCCCAGTTAGCTGCGTTTCTTACCCACTGGATACTTAACGGTGGCTAATATTTTGCAATAAAGTAGCTATTAATTTCTACAGCTTTACGGTATTAGTTATCAGCGTTAAATGAAGGTAGAGCAGTCTTTGGAAGCAATCGATGATTTGGGTAATTTTGTTTAACAGTTGACTATGCGCTATAATCGTATATCGTAAAAATGATGTCGCACCACGAGGCACTTTTTTTTAACGTAATATTTACATACAAGCACATACATTGCTTCTAGCCCCACACTAGGATACCCTGTGTCGTGGGACCCAGAAACAGCGACACCTGTCTGTTTCATATGACTAGTGATGGGAGAAAATCAACGTTATCATTCCTTACGTTATTCTTGACTAGCTTTTGCTACTGAATCACGATTAAGTAGTTTTGTTTTTAGACGACCTTCACTTATTCAGCTCTTGTGCCATTTTTGCAGGCATTTTAGAAGGGTCATCATTTTTTTTGTGCTGAATGGCGGTGAAGTGTTGTGGCGAGCTGTGCGACCTTTTATTTGAGCCCAGATCAGCTCAATCGCTTTGTACGGCAGTAATACGGAGAGATTCTGAGAACGCGATGATCTTTTTCTAAAGCCAGTTCATCAACTTCGTATCGTTAAAGGGACCGTTATTATTTTCGTTATTTTTGGTACGTCACTACAAAAAAATACGGTTGACATAACCTTGTGGCAGCGTAGTATTTTACGCACGAACATTAAATATTGATTTCTGCTTATTTAACATTTAAATCACTGTGCAAAATATAACATTGATTGTAAGTTTACACAATGATATAGTTTCAATGACAATTATTAGCTGGTAGGATAAATAGGACATAAAAATATTTTAATCGAAAATTTAACGCCACTTCAAGGTTATGTCGTCCGTTCTAACATGACCTGTCAGGCAGGATCTCATTCTCCCAGCGGCCGGACGGTAAGTAAATACCTAACTATAGTGCTGTCTATAGAAAGAGAGGGTGACAGAACGTTACTTAAGGATTTACTTAGTGAAAATTCTTAACTCAGAAACCAGCCCTATGTGCCAGTTTCAGACTTGAGCAGTCTCAACTGTAGTGCTGTCTCGTCAAATTTCTCAGAAAAGAGCGTGACAGAACGTTACAAGTATTTTACTTAGTGAAATTCTCAATTCAGAAACGGACCTATTGCTACTTTAAATTCACTGTGTAACTTAGAAACAAAGTTGCCGGTACAACCCGGGGTCGAACCGGGGACCTCTTGATACCTCCGCCGATATTATAAAGTACTGGAGCAGATGTAAATGGAGCGGCGAGCGTGCCCGAGGCTAGGGCGGGCCCAGCAACACTTTCATGTTATTACGACGGAGCCGGTTTACAAGAGACGGTACGACATCCTTTGTAGGTACTTATAATTAGTAATACAATCGTATTGTTGACTTTGGAACTAGAACTTTTTGCAGATTATTAACCTTATTCAATTTGATAGGTAATTCTAAATTAAGTTTACCATCGTTTTGTTGCTCGATGACAGGTCGCTCAGTACGTTCTATCTACATAAGGCCCAGTTTTCAATAGAAATAATGGCTAACGTAGTATAACGTGAGAACTAACCATTAACTACGCTTTATAAATAGCGCAAATTGTTTTTTCTATATTTAAATCCCGGTAGGTAGCTTTCTAAATTGGTAATCTTAACCAGATTGCCAGTAGTGAGCCTTAAAAAAATTGTGCACAAAATGAAACCCTCTAAACTTACTTTATATTCAACGGCTACATGTGTTACAATTAGATTTGTAAACAAAACTTTTTTTGTTTTCTTCCCTTATTAGTTTTGCCTTTTCATATTATTGAGAAACATTACATCGTCTTCCTTTGTCGCACCGGCACCGAAACATCTAAGCTCCAGCCGCAACTGCGGCTGCTCGGCACGCACACAGCCACGCGCCAACACGCACGCGCAGCGCACGCACACAAGCAGTTGAATCTCGCGGGCAAGTCACCCGTACGCTTCCAACCCCGCCTTTTGCTAACAAAGCGGTTGTAGAGAAAACCAACTATATTGCGTACATCAATGGCTGAAGAGAAAAGTAAAATCGAATGAGTAGGCGAGGAGGCAATGGAGAGTAATTAGCTAGATTCGGTTGGTACAGTAACCGAAGGCTACATTCTATGATTCGTTAGCGAAATCATTAGGAGATGTAATGTCGGCGCATTGTAATGCGTGTTTATGGTTATTTAAATGATTTATTTTTATTGATTGTTTTCGCCTCGCTGCTAGACAGAAAATAATGATTCTCGCCCGGTATAAAGGCTACTATTATTGCGAAGGAGATCTCCGCCATGCAATTTATAGTTTGGTAATGGAATGTGTAACAAGAAAATGAGTTGTCATGTGGGTTAGGTGGGCGCATTCATCACTCGGGGCGGTAGTGGCGTGTGGACAGCCTCCGACCGATTCTGGACCGCTCGCGGAGCCATTGAGTAATGACCACCTAGCTCCTAGTTAATTTTTTACTCATACTTAATTCATGCATAAATGATATTGATATTAAAATAAATAGGCCCCCCGGACCACCCTCGAACAACTGCGGCTTCCGGTAACGATTTCAAACCTCTCTTATTAGCCGTAATAAAATCGAGAAGTGAAATTAGTACTACAAACGTACGTTGGCTGGCACAATGGTCTGGAAAATTGCGTATTGGCGCAATAAAATTTTACAGTCGCCAAAGTGCAGGCCTGGGCGCGATCACGACTAAAAACGAAAACGGGCGGCGACCACAGTGAGGCGCTCGTCTTCACACCCGCCGCGGCTCACCCGCTCATTACCGCTTGCATGTCCGCCGAGATTATTGCAATTATTTAAATTCGCACCTTTAAAATGCGAAAAAGCCTCTTTTTTCAACTTAATATTTCGTAAGTCGGAGGGGAAATGACGTCTCATTCGAAAGGTGTAATTAAGGAAGCCTTGGCGGCCAGGGTTGGACCGCTCGCGCCTCTGACGACGCTGACATGATAATTGTGCGATGTTTCGACATGTAACGCTAAGGTAAATGGTTTGCTCGGTACGTTTGTCGAGCTTGACCCTTTTTCGTGGTATGTAATTATTGTACTACCGAACGGAGTATGAAGCGACGGCGGTCGCGGCAGTTGTACTCTCTCTGCAAAGTAAAAACCTTTGCGAGGTCGAGGTCACATTGCCTTTAACATAATTTAAGTAAGTCTCACATTCTGTCAAGATATTCAAAAGCTAGTTCAAAGAAAAGTCCGCACGTGAACGTTGAGTAAGGCTGAAATGGACAGCGTAATTTTACGCCTTCATTAAAAATGTGCAAAATAGTCGAAGCGGTTGGTCGTCTCTGTTCCAGTAAGTGAATCCGGAAATAAGCTGATAATGTGTAGTGCCTGTGAAAGTTGAAGATTATAACAGTGTATATTATTTAGGACTAGCTCAGTCCGCGTGGGCTTTAGTTATGCAACCCCGTTCACTCCCTTAGGGGTTAAATTTAGAAAAACGGCGAAACACGTGTTCAATCAATTGTGTTGAAGAGTATTTATTTAAAGTTTCAAGTAAATTAGACAACACCCTTTATACCTTCCATAAAAATTTTGGCAACCCTTTTCGCCCCCTTAGGGGTTGATCTTAATAAAATCCATTCTTATTCCTTGCCTACATTAGATATAGACCCTCTGTGCAAAATTTCAGCTTCCTAGGTCTAACGACTTGGGCTGGGCGTTGATGAGTGAATGAATCAGTCAGTCAGGACTTTGAATTTTATTTATATAGATTAAAACTATGGTACACAATATGGTACACTACAAGGTACACAAGTAAACAATCATGTAAGAAGGGTGGCTAGGCTCGTTCGCCTATTGGAACCAGCCTCTAACGTAGTAGCTCTTATCACATTTCGACGCAGTCAAGTTGTAATCATCGCAGGCTATGTAAGTCGCCGTACCTACGACGACGTAATGATGTAGGCTGACTGATCGCCATCAATTTCCTTACCTTGGACACACCCAACCCCCGATGCAATTCACAGTACTAACACCGAATGAATACGCAAGAAGGACGTCCTCAACATAGTGAACGTACACAGATTTGATTTAGGACTGAGTCTGAAACACATAAACAATCAGAATAGATGAGAAGTTACCTATCTCTAGCTTTGTATTGAGAGCTAGAGATACTCGTTAAAATGAAAAGGCACGGGCCTTCCCTCAACGAAATAAAGTAGGGTTGCTTATGTCGCGCGCACACATAATTTTATAGAAATCTCGATGAATGAGTCAGACGCGGAAACGCGGAATAGCGTTTTTTTTTTTTAATTTTGAAACTCTTATTCAATCAGAGATCCGTTTATACTAAATTTTAAGCTTTAGTTGGCTATTTGGAGAGTAATTTGAAGATGTACGTTTCAGAGAGAAAATATTACTCCTTTAAAGACTTTTTACGCAAGTTCAGAGCTGAGGTGTTTCATTTAAAGATCATGAGGTAATTAGTTAGCAAGGGTACTGCAGTGATTGCTACTACGAATTCTTAGAAATGTATGTCTTGATAAAAGCTAGAATCGAACCCAGAACCTCTCGGAAGTGAGGCAAAAATTCTACCAATTAAGGACAAACCTTTTATTGATTAAAACTCTACTCACAAGTGCGAGGCCCAGACGGCGTTCGTAAGTCGACCAGAAGTAACTGCGCGGTATTATTTTTAGTACCTTGTATACGGAATACTACATCGAGGTAACATGGTAACTATTTGTTTGTTGATTGAACTCTATCTTAAATTGATTTCTACAAAATATATCCTGCTTTAGCATAATAAAAGCGGTTCCTGGTTGCCGACTGTGTAAGAGACTACTCTAGTACATGTTGTGATTAAAACTAAGCTTAATAATTCTTGGTTTTAGTATGTTTTTGTGATGGGTCGTATTGGTACAATACTTTTCTCGTTTTCTTTAAGTCTGTGTAAGATTATCGAAAAGCTTTTCGCACCCCTAGGAGAAAATGTCGTCAGGGCACGTTATATTATTTTTATTCGTGACCAAATTATAACCAAATAATTTTTCCAGATTTAGAATATAATTGAGTTCTGTGAGAAATGGAATCACAAAGGGGAGTTTAACTGGTACTATTTCACCAGAGTGCTGAACTGTGGGGCATACGTAGTACATAGTGTGCGACATAAATGTTTTTTCTAGTCGACTCGCTCAAGCAAACAATAACAAATTGTGCGCGAACACTCTAGAAATGCAGAATCGCGAACCTCTATATACTTTCATGCGAGCATACTATGCAAACAGTGGACTCGCGTCGACGCATCATAGTTGTTGTTTACGAACTCATTCTTGTTTCTGCTGCTGGAGTGAAAACATTTTTGTATGCGCGCACTTTGTTGATTATGACGAAATGGACGAATGATAAAATAATATTTATTCAAGTAATTGAAACTTATTATTTCCTATCATATGATATGATACTCCAGTTAGTAAACATATTCGTGCACACTTGTGCTGCACTGACGTATAAAAGTCTGCATTGTCGGTGGAGAGAGGCTAAATCCGAAACAAACTATTTCAAAAAACTACAATTTATGAATCACCATGACAATCCGATAGCAAATAGCAAGATTATTTGTGCTAATTGGCCACGCTATGTACACGGAATGTTATGTTTGTTACGCTTTATTGCACGAAAGTAAAAAAGTAATAAAAAAACTTAAATATAAAAAGATTAAATATAAACTTAAATAACACGTAAGTTATAAATAAATGTTAAATAGAAGTTAAAAAAATTATAACAAACTATGAATTGTAGTTTTGTTAAATCTGGACATGTTCATCTTCCTATGTGGGAACCACAATTATGAAATATTGCCAGGCAGACTAACGGCCAGTTTCAGAATAGGCTAGTTGCCCTAAAAAATGTTTAGTTCGTCGTTTAGATTATTCAAAAATAAGGGACACGTATTTTTTATTTGAAATTAGACCAAAAATGACAAAAATATAGCCCATTAAAGTTACGTGTGACGTCACGCCGTGCTGCATTTTTTAGTTGGTGCCGGCTACCGTCGATAGATGGCAGTCGTTAAGCTAAGTCAGAGGCCTTAGGATGGCTTGAAAACTTCTGACAGTAAGACAAGCCACTAGTCTTACAAGCCCCTACCAATCCGGACTTGGCCCCCGTGGTGGAGTATGGCCTATACCAGGCGTGGCCAACTTGGTTAGACCCAAGATCTCCTGTTTACTAACGAAACCCTATGCGATCTACCCATTACATATTTCTTGAAACCTTAAATGAAAGAGCATAGTTCAGTACACAATCATGTAATATTTTTTATTTTATTAAGAGTGAAAATATAAATGTGCAAATTATTCGTAGCAACTACTACTTAAAGAATCCAATGTATGAGCGTCTGTCAAGCGAGAACGGTGTTTGTTTTTTGTTTGTTTTAAGTAGGAAAATGCTGACTCACATAAATATGTTAGTCAGCCAAAACACGAATGAAGTTGTTCAACACATTTCTTCAAGTTTAGATATTTTTCGTTGTAAACCAATGCCCAGAAATCTTGACCTGTGAATGATCTTGCTTTTAGAAATATGTCGCAGCGTTAATTTAATTAATTTAATAATATTTATTATATATTTCTAATAATTTCGTTTTGTAACATCATCATGTGCTCCATTTGAAATGTATTTGTAGCCAATTCATAGATATCACTATGATCAATGGAATCATTAAACGGATAACTGATGTATTGAACCAGCTTCTCAATTTTTCTAAAATCACTATAGCGAATTTCAAAGTCTGCTACCACTGGTCTGATTTCTGTCATGTACATTTTTTCATTTGTGTGTGTCTCAGAAGTAAAATTGTAGGTAGGATGTTTTCCCATAATTATGATCCTTGATGTTCACAAATTGTTCAAATTTTTTCTTCTCTATGTCAACTATCATAGACGCTGTTTGACTTTGAAATGCTGCAATAAAACTCATCATTTTTGTTAATTTTTTATTCTTGCCTTGTAGATTCAGATTTAATGTTCTCAGTTTTCCAGTAAAATCTGCAAAAAGCTAAATCACATTTCCTACGTATTTATATTTTTTGCCTTGCCACGATCGACTGGACTAACAGCGATCGACCTGTTGGCCATCCCTGGCCTATACCTTCCTCAGGGAAGAGACCCGTGCCCCTCGGTGGGGACATGATGAGTTGATGATGAATCAGTTAGGTAGCCTTTCCGTCATGCCATGATAACAACCACCCTCCCTTTTGCTAACGTAAGTGACCATACGCATACTTGTAATTGAAAGAGGCTAATTAAAAGTAGTGATGATTCATATACGTAGTATATTATATTATGTACGTATATGTATAAGCGTGTGTTTCTATATTTTGTATATAAGTATCAGAGCGTATTTGTTCCGTTCTGATGCTCCGTGAGTCACCGGAAGGCCCTAGCTGAAAATCAGTGCTTTGGGTGCAAACTCTCAGCAAATACTGAGCTAGAAACCTTTTTTCTGCTGCATCGACATAAAGCGCAAATCAACTGTAAACTCTTTGTTTTTTTTTCTTCTCTTACTGTAGCTTCATGTTTCTTGTATTTTTGTCAAATATTTACCTTATTTTTCTGTGTTTACTTGTGTTGTTGAATCGCTCGTAGCCTGGGCTGCCTGAGTGATCTTAAACGATCACTAAGGTTAAGCAAAATACGGCGCGTTCAGTCCATGGATGGGTCACCGTCTCTGACTAACGCTAGTGGCATTTTTCCGAGCGATTCCGTGCTTCGCAAGGCACGTTAAGCAGTTGGTGCCGGCTGCCGTCGATAGATGGAAGTCGTTAAGCCAAGTCAGAGGCCTTAGGGCGGCTTGAAAACTTCTGACAGTAAGACCTGCCACTAATCTTACAAGCCTCCACCAATCCGGACTTGGCCCCCGTGGTGGAGTATGGCCTATACCTTCCTCAAGGAAGAGACCCGTGCCCCTCGGTGGGGACATGATGGGTTGATGATGATGATGATGATGATGACTTGTGTTGTTATGTATGCCCATGTGGCGTAAAATAAACCTTTTTTCTTTCTTCTTTTTATTCACTATGCGCAGTTAGTTTGGGTATTTTCTGTTTGTGCGAAAGTGATACTGACATTGCGGTTACAAATTATGTAAGCAAGGTTATTTGCTTACAAAAACGGATGCTGTACCTAGTTATGTTGGTCACGTGGGCGATAGAAACTATCGTGTTCTTGTTACAATTATGTTCGGTAGATAGGTAATTGAGTGATGGGCCAATGACTACGTCCCACGCAACGGCCGAACTATGCAGCTAGTTAAGGAAAGATGCTGACTAGACCTCAGCGAAGGTAATATAGTAGAACAAAATAAACGAAAAAAACTTCCACCACCAGTCTACCAAGAAATTCTTAAGACAGCTTACTTAAAGTTATGGATAAATGATAAACACGTAGTTTCTAACGACTTTCAGTTTTTCTTTATTTTACCCTCGGTATGCTTAAATTCTTATGACCTAATATAAAATAAGATACAAAACTTTACAAACTGGAAAAAACAAGTTAATAAGACCCGTGAAATGTAGAACTCTGCATACCTCTATAATCAAACGTTACTAAATTGTTGTTATGCTTACAAAGTTCTTAATAATATTTTAAAATTCATCTTCCATTGTCTCCACTTATTAGTAAGCTGGTAATAAACTTACCAGTCCAGTCTATATACAGTCCTTACATATACTGATAACAGATAAGCGGGCCAACCGGGTGGGCACTAAATATCCGCCAGTAATTTAAGGTGCTCCCGACTACTATACGATAGCTTAGCTACTTTTGTGGTGACCTATAGATACGAGCCTGGTCTAATCAGGTTAGGGGCCAGTAGTGCCATCGTTCGGTAAGACGACATATAAAGTAAGAAGGTACAGAATAACCATCAATTTAGGATTAATCAAAGTAGGCTCCGGAGCAAAAAAGTTAACCTCAATTGAGATTCCAGCTGCTTAGCTTGTAGAATTTTTAGTTTGCCTATTAGATAGATAGATAGAGAACACTTTATTGTAGATAAAAGGGAAATTACACAGGTATTTCTTAATCCAAGAGTACAGACGGAGGCCTTCTCACTAAAAGTGATCTCTTCCAGACAACTTTTGCATGGACTGGAGCAAAATATTGGAGAAGGAAGCAGATGTATAAAATAAGAAAAACAATAATTACTGAGATATATCAATTTTATTGTACATGTCGTTAAGCCAATCCAGAGGCCTTAGGGCGGCTTGAAAACTTCTGACAGTAAGACCAGCCACTAGTCTTACAAGCCTCCACCAATCCGGACTTGGCCCCCGTGGTGGAGTATGGCCTATACCTTCCTCAGGGAAGAGACCCGTGCCCCTCGGTGGGGACATAATGGGATGACGATGATACATCGCACACTTGCAAGAACAACGTGTTATTTCGGAACCCTTACGTTACATGAGAGCATTTTTTTTAAGGTTTCAAAGTAATGGCTGAAAGAGATAGCGCTATAACGCGATGCAGTGTCTCTTTTGCTCATTATTCCGGCGTTTTAGGAGTAAATAAAATCGCGTTAAAAAATATAATATTCTATAAATAAAAAATGGTTTTCTTCGAAATATCACGTTGTTTTTGCAAGGGTGCGACATGTTATTATTAACTCAGCATAGCAGTGGCTTTAGTTATTGTTTTCAAGGTCATAACATAAATATCAATCACTCATATCCCGCCTTCGTTAACTTAGTAGAAATAGGCAGCTACTTTAAAAGCAGCGTTTTCACGGTCTTATTGCGCTCGGACCGAGTTTACTAAGATGACTACTAAGATGCTACTCGTATCGTGTACACTGGCCATTTTAGTGCACTCGTATCAAAACGCCAACTCGGACCGCGCTCTACTCAGCTTAGTTGACTTTGATGCAATAACAAAAACAAAATGGCGTCTTCGCAAGAAATCTCTGTGCCGCGTAGAAGAAAGTGGTCAAAAAGACATAATTTGCAGTTTGTGGAGCTTTACGAAAGTTAAGAAGTAATGTGAAATGTGTGTTTGGCATCATATAAAAATAAACACGCCAGACAAGCCGCGCTGGAGCGGATACTGAGAAAATTGAATGTGGAAAGCAGTATAACCCAAATAAATGCTAAAATAAACAATATTCGGAGCACCTATGCTCAAGAAAAGACCAAAATAAAGAAGTCTTATTTTTTCTTCTTTCTTAATCCTGCTGTTGTTGCAGCTCGACGATAAGCATACCTGCCAGCACTTCTATGTCTTTCAGCAGTACATCGGTCATTTCAAAGCCACTTCAAAGTTGGTTCAAAGTTTTTCAAGTTTTCACAAAGTTTTTCTTGACAATAGCCGCTGACCACAGACAGCAAAGCGCGTTCAAAAATGAATAAAATCCATGTCCACTACAATGTGTGTAAACTACCATCCGAGTGGCTTACAGTTTTAGTTGACTAAGAAGACGCGCTCGGTGCGAGCCCAATAAGACCGTGAAAACCCGGCTAAAATCTGGCCAAAAATAATTTTCATCTTCAGCTTCAATCAAATGGTGCAGTAAATTCAAACATCATCAAAGCAAGCGTCTTTTGTTTGCACAGAATATCAGTGGAGTGTTAACTCGTTCCAAAGAACAACATCGTAGCATACATATTAAAATCTCTAATATAGTTAAACATGTAGTTGCAATTGACCAACAATATATAAATGGACCTTAGCCCGAAACACGGACTATTAATACAAAACAGTGCTAGAATTAAGTCCAAATAACAGGAGATACCATATGCGATAAAAAAAGACAGTGGCGAATAACAACTGGATATTAACTGTCAATGATGGATAAAAATGGCGAAGTTTGGAGAAAACCTCACTGACATGATTAAAAATAGACTAACCTTTAGAATTTTCTGTGGGCCGATGGTCGATTAATTGGTTTTAGTTGTTCTTTTCAAGACGCAACTGATCAAGATAATAATGACAATGAAACAGATCTTCCATTTTCGCTATTCTGTGCAACTACCTAGACTATAGAGTTGCGAAATTAGAGCGGACGGCGACGCCCGCCTCGCGCGTGCGCACTGATAGCGTGGTTTGAATTTAGAATCGAATGGAATGCTTCTTAAAATCCGAAAGACCTTTTATAAAGGTTACTCCAAATTTGAAGTGATTGGAAGTACCCAACGTTGACAAATATGTACTAATATGTATGTTAAATGCTTAAGAGTCTGTCTTTCATTATGCGTAAGCAATTAAAAAAACCTATTCAGTTGGCCATAGCGTCGATCTGTAGATTTTTTCAACTTTTTTTACTACTATATTTTTACAGTTTTAGTCAATTAATAAATAAAAGAAATACTACTTTTTGTCCTGATCTTGTTTGTTTATGCTTAAATAAAGAAATTTTAGTAAACAAAAAGAAAAAAAAAATTATCTTTTATAAGTAAAAATACATTATTATATTATTATAAACATATATTATTGTATTATTATACAGGATGTGAAAAAAGTACGAGGCAAATTCAAGGGGGTGACTGTCAATCGAGTAGAATACAGGAAAAATATATAAAAAATATTTTAAAGAAAATTACAGGAAAGTCTACTGTCCATCCCTAATAAATAGTGACTTTTTAAATTATTATAAAAAAAAAAATATCTTATCAAAATTATCACTCGGCACTTACTTTTCTGTATAACAATTAAACGCAAATAAAAAGTGCAACAAAAAAAATAGTTTTCAAGATTTTTTTCATATTTTTCCTGTATTCTAGACTCTACTTGTAACCACCCCCTTGAATTCGGCTCGTACTTTTTTTACTCCCTGTATATTGTAGCACACATTTATTATATCTTGGTTAGAAATAAGTTCCCTTAAAATACGGTGAATAATTTCACTTGTAATATGCAAAAATATGTGAAAAGACTTTTTTATCATCATCATCAGGCTATATTAGTCCACTGCTGGACATAGCCCTCCCCTAATGAGCGCCATAGCGCCCTGTCTTCAGCTTGCCGCATCCAGCATCTGCCTGCAGTTTTTCGCAGATCGTCATCCCACCTGGTTAGAGGGCGTCCTACACTACGACTTATTAACTTGTGTTAATTATTTTCAAATGAACCTTGACCGACAAATTAATACCTGTTCAATGAAGATATGACCCGAATATATCGTCACTCACTCCAGTAACCATTAGAAAGTGGTCTGTGGTCCACTATGTAGAGTTTGCGTAATTAACATGCGTAGGCTAATTGTTGGTAGTTCAACTGACTCTATTAACTGTAGCTAGTAGTTCTCAAAATGTCTAGCATGATCAAAAAGAAAAAGGCACGAGATGGACTAATTTTGCTTCCTCACAAAAAATATTTACAATGTCACTTAACATCTGCAGCATTCAAATGTACCTACCTATGGACAATTTTTATGCAATTTTGATGTTTTCTACAATAGAAGTTGTTCGTATTTATAAGAAGAACTCCCCATAGTTGGATGTTTAGGAGCATTTTGTGAAAAAAATATTTAATTATATCACTTGCTGACCGGCCAAACGTCCTATTGCCATATCAGTTAGACTATTCTCAGACTTACCAAATATAAATAAAAAAATAAAGCCGTTTTGGAGAAGTTCGAAAACCAACAAAGTGACATGAAAGTGTTGTACTTTTAATTTAAAGTTGAAAAAATCTGTCACAATTCACGGAGCGTATTATTTTTACTTTAGACTAACTTGTACATAACTTTTATCAAAGTCACGATGCTTATCATTTTATGCGTAAAATTACAACTCGCAACTTGCAAAAAAATATTATTATTATTTCTTTATTGCAATAAAACACGAGTTTTGCACATTGGCGAGCTTAGTGCCAAGTAGCATTCTCTTCCAACTAGCCTAGGTAATGATTAAACATTTACAGGTAGTGCAACTTAATTATTAAATTACACTATTTACTTACTTAGTCCTAGGTACATAAATAGATAAATAAATAAATAATAACAATACAAAGTGGAAATATTATACATTATAAATAGTATCTCTAAAAAGTCTTCTACTTTTTTTTATAAATCTTCGAAAACTACAAAGAATCACGGAATATACATTGGGATATAGATAGATTTCTAAAAAAAATATAATTTTGCTATTACTTAGGCGTAAGAAGTCATTTTAATTCTTTTTTTGTGGTTGTGATAAAAAGGGTGCTGTTTTTATCTATTTACAAGTCAAATTTAGTGCCACAGTTCGAGCGACACTGGTCGGACCTAGTTAGCGGTTTCTCTAAGACAATTACACGTAGCCCACACATTTCGTTGATAAATTTCCGGGCAGATCCGCTCTGAGGTAATAAATTTCACGAGATCACCGGTGGACGCGATTCACCTATTCTTATGACTGTATACACAAGGGTGAGTTTCCCTTGCGTTCCTGGACATGCATCACCCAAGTTGATGATGATGATTAATTCATTCAGGCTCGTACAAAAATGATGCGAGTCGATCGATCATCGTGGGTGTTTAATTTGGCCGTGGATTCATTTATCTTTGCTCTTAGTCGGCGGTTCGTGTGTGAGAGCGGTAATGATCCATTGATAGAATATGATGTGTAGATAGACAGAAATAGCATACTTTGTAATCATCTGTGGTCAACCTAGAAGTACATCTATGTCTTAAATAGGCATTGTACTTTGACAAATTAATTGACGTTAACTTAGTAACAGGGTAAGAATCATATATATGTGAGGGCGGATGCTTTCCTTATCAACAATGAAAAGATCAGAAGGGTTTAGCAGGATATATTTTGGTGCGCCAGAAAATTCATGGAAGCAAAAACGAGAGGCTTGACGTGAGTGTTTTTCATTGACACTTGTCTGGCGCGGTGGCGATAGTATTCCGCCGGCCAGCACGCGTTAGGCGCGCGAACGCTCCATGTAGGATGCACTACATATACATATGCTTACACCTGTGTCTCAGAAGGGTGGGAAGACCAGAAACTGCCTCTTTCCCCGATCCTGATACATCGCTTGCGCTTCATCGACATTCATTAGTCGTTGTTTGCATGTACGCGCGCTGATAAGAGTCCTATCCAAAAATACGAAAAACTAACATTTTTAAAAGTGGTGAGTAACGTATTGAGTGTAAATTTACAAAATATAAATTTGATATCTTATTTTTTTTTTATTTAGATGAAAAATGGGTTCACAATTCCAAATTTTTTACTTAAAAAATCCTAACACAAAATCAATTGAAAGTTTCAGTGTCCTTAAGAGTGTTTTCAACTGCCTGCATATACACTGTACAGGCCTTCCCTTGGAGAGATTGTATAGGCTTAGTATAGGCACCGCAAATTGGTAATTTCGAGCGCTGATGTGTACACCTCATACGCTCAGGTTTCCTCACGGTGTTTTCTGTCACCCTTAAACATAAACCTTTACAAACAGGCACATACATTGCTACTATAATTCCACAAACGTACGTTGCTTAGACAGCAAAGTCATTAGTATGTGTCGTGATTCGATCCTACGACCTCCCAAATGAGGAGCCGGCACTGTACATTTCCGCGACAACCGCTGTAAGAAGTTAGATAGACATATAGAATATGCTTTATTGTATGCACACCAGGAATTACCTATGAAATTTGACAATAACATAGAACAACACAATTGGCGGCCTTATTACCAAACGTTATTTCTTCCAAACAACCATTGATGGATAAAGGTAAGAAGCTAAATTACGGGTAGTCCGTGCAACTAGACAATATAAACAAGATATGTCTATGTCTATTTATAATATATCTATATCTACATAAACGGTACATAAATATTACGTAAATATAGAATAAACATACATAAAAATAATATCATATGTACGGAGGAGATGAAATAAAACACATAATACTGGAGAAAAGGAAAAGGAAACATATACTTAAATTCATAGTCATCATCATCAACAGGCTATATTAGTCCACTGCTGGACATAGCCCTCCCCTAATGAGCGCCATAGTGCCCTGTCTTCAGCTTGCCGCATCCAGCATCTGTCTGCAGTCCTTCGCAGATCGTCATCCCACCTAGTTAGAGGGCGTCCTACATACTTAAATTAGGGAAAAATAATGTTACCCAGTGTAATAAATAAATAACTTCCACACGATACAAACTAGGACACCCTACGCTATGGTCACCAGGTAAGTGACAAAATATACACCCAGACTAAGGCAAAAAAGCGATCAAATAGACTTTTACTGATATAAATTCTGCCATAATGCTGCTTCCATAGAAAAGACATCAACGCACTCGCACGCGCTTAGTAGCGAATTGAATTTAATTATGTAGTTCTGTTACTGTCGGACATACAGAAAAGTGACTCCGCTCTACGCTACAATGTAGTTGAGTTGAGTGTATGTAGTTGAATAGCGGAATGCAAAGTTTAAGTGCACAAACTAGCCTCCGACAAAGGCATCTATTAACCTACACAAATCTGTGAAGATTTACTTAGTGTGTTCCATGCAGAACTTCGAAGTCCATTCAAAAACACAATGATATTGAAAACCAGATCCAGACGTTTAGCTATTAGTGTTAATGTCTGTTTAGTACCAATGGCATTTTAGGACGTTAGTGCTATATCGTCGTTCAACAAAATGGATATTCTGATAGGGATCCCAAAAATAAGTGTCATAAATATATTAAACGTGAAATAACCTGCTTTGGTAATAAATAATACATACAGCTACATAGCTTTCTTTAGTGTGCCACGGCTGCCTCAATGATCTTAAGCGATCACAAAGGTTAGGCAACATAAGGCGCGTTTAGTGCATGGATAGGTGACCGTCTATGACTAACGCTAGTGGCGTTTTTTCTAGCGGGTCCGTGCTTTGCAAGACACGTTAAGCAGTTGTTGCCAGCTAACATTGACAGATGGCAGTCGTTAAGCCAAATCAGAGGCCCGAGGGCGGCTTGAAAACTTCTGACAGTAAGACCAGCCACTAGTCTTAAAAGAACTTTACCTTAGCTTGCTCAGGGAATAGACCCGTGCCCAGGGTACGAAATTACAAAGGCTATAACCATTTGAGTCACTACTGAAACTAAAATAGATGAGCTTTTGTTCGCGCTAATTTCTACTACAATACCTAATCCATTTTAGTCATGAATTGGACTAAAATAGCATAGATTTTGTTAGATATTTTTCAAGCTAAATTACAACTACAAAGGCTATTACCATTTAAGTCACAAATCAAGCTTTAAGACCAATGCAATGTTACAATCAGTGGATATAATGCAGGAATGTTTGATATGAAATGTAGAATTGAATTGATGTACATACGAGTTAATTCTGATTATAATTTAGTATTTATACCTATCGTGTAAGTAATAATGAAGAAATATGTACGTGATGTATCTATGTATCTATGTTTCTGAATAAAAATTTTGTTATTCCTTCGAAATGTTGTCTCATCAAATCTATTAAGGTAAAGAACTCTACACTTACACACTTGCCTTAGTACGAATATTGCGTTGAAACAAGCTTGTATGCAGTTAAACTGAAAGCTAAATCACAATAGCAAAAAGTTACCCTTTTGGGTCAAAATTCATTTAATTCTATATTTGATTTCTTATATACCTACTTAGTGTTATTTATACAGCTATTCTGGCCATTACACTTTCTCATCTCTTATCTGTATTTGAATGACGGACAAAGAAAAACAAATTATTCAATTAACGTTTATAAAGAAAAACAAAATGTTCTAAAAGTACGTACATTTATCATATGAAATACTTATAATACGTTTTATAACATAAACAAATTGACAATCACTCTCTTGATTAAGAAATGCTAATTTAGACCAGATTCCACTAAATTTTATTTGTGCGTCATTGTTGGAAAAGAAGCGCTGAAAAACCTAGAAAAGCGCTCTAGCGCGAAAAGCGCTAAAACGGCAACACTGACGTTAGGTACAAATCGTGCATGAAGAATTTCGGTCGCATTGCGCTAAGCAAAATGGCGGATAGCATTATACTCGACTAGCTTTTGTAGTGTTCGGATGCAATCACAAAAGCTATACCATTTCAGTCATGAGTCAAACTATAATACTATAATAGATTAGGTTTTGTTCTTGTACATGCAACGTGAAAAACACTAATAAAGCCTAAACCATTTTAGTCCAATTCTTGACTAAAATGGATTAGGTATTGTAGTAGAAATTTGCGCGAACAAAAGCTATCTATTTTAGTTTCAGCAATGACTCAAATGGAGCCTTTGTAATTTTGCGCCCAGGGTGGGGACATAATGAGTTGTTGGTGATGGTGAAATTCATTCTGTCGAAATAATCACAGCTACATAGCTTTCTTTAGTATGTTTTAGGATTTTGAAATTTCTTTTGCCATATTTAAAATCATCTCCTTTGCCATTTTCATATTTTTGCTATTGGGACCCCTGCTGAAGTATTTGGCCCTTACAGTAGCATTCCTACAGCGTTGCGAAGCGTTCAGGAGAGACAGTTTCTTTAGGTCGTATATTTCGACTTTGATAAGATGTGTGGCATTGTTAGCATCGTCGGCGTTTGTAGAGATGAACAACCTTTTCTCTTCTTTGTTTATTCTTTCTAAGGTTGACGATTGCTTGCGTCTTTTTCTCGAGGGTTTTGAGATCCCCTTGAATTGGTCATCAATCTCAGTCGTCCATATTCGTCTCTTACTATGCTGTTTCGGTATCGCAAGGCTTGTAGGCTCTTTTTTCTTAGCTGGGGTTCTGATCTTGGTGACACAGGTCTTGCTTTTAGCTATTGAAGTAGACTGGGGAAGTCCGATTATTGTAGCGGATGATGTAGATGGCTCTGGAGATAGTCTTGGTTTCTCCACTATAGTTAGGCTCTTTCTTCCTTGACCTGCATGTATTGTTACACTGTAACAAGAAATGATTATTTTCTATATTTTTAAAATGGACAAATGCGTCTAAAATTAGCGCCCTCAAGGTTCCAAACAAACGATTACGAACTTAACATTGCAGTTGAAAAATATTAACTTCAAATGAATATAAACTATTCGAGCAAAGATATTTAATGTAACAAAGTAAGTAATAATTTTTAGTTTTATTTTGTTTTGCTACCTATAATATTGAATATGCTATTACTGCCTTAATCATGAAAATAATGGTGCAGTTTATAAAACCTGTTGTTACGTCTTTTTCTTGTAAAACCTCCACCACTGACAATTTAATTTTCTTACTTTTTGTTAAAATTAAAGTATAATGCGTTTCTTAAATTAGTAAATAGAAAAACAGAATTGTTATCTAAAATATCGGTGATTACTTAATGCTTCCCTGTCTGTAGGAGTATTTGTGACACAAAGGAGTATATTTTAATCAGAATTATCACGCTAGACACAGACAGGGTTTTTGCTTTGAAAGTTACTTCGCACCTTTAGTGTCTTACAATGTAATATATTTTATTTTATGATCCACTTAATAATGCCGAATTAATTATTCGAATTAGTAGTAGCATGAAAAAAGTAGTGAGTTTTAAGGCATTATTTTTTATCCTATTAAGATCTAACCTTGAAAATAACAAGAAAATAAATAACAACATTTTTGTATACATCGTTTTATTTAAAAACAAAACCATCATATAAACGATCGCTTATTTAAAACCATAATATAAGCGATCATAGCGTGATAGTTTCTCTGATTTTATCACAGTGTACTTTTTTGTATTTTAATCGGGATTAAGGAAATGAAAATGCATACCTTAAGTATTTGGTCATTAATATAAAACATCGCGGATTGGAAGTATTTAAAAGTCACTTCTTACAACAATATCTGTAAAGAAAAGGAATATAGGAATGAAGAATATTGAAAGTAATGTAGAATATATTTAAAATCACAAATATTTAACAGTCACTTTTTACAAAAATGTATGTAAAAAAGGAATATACTCTTTGTAGTGAAAACCTTGTTCACTAGGTTAACTAGCGCTGTTATTTTCTTTAGTGGAGCTAGTGAACCTCATGGAGCTCCTCAATGGATCTTATCCCAATTGTTTGACTAACGATTGTAAACTTATTTACTTGAATTTAAACATAAACATTTACATACAGGCACATAGGTACATTGTTTCTGGCCCCACACTAGGATACCCTGTGTTGTGGGAACCAGAAACAGTGACGACACAAACATATAAACCTCCAAGACCTGGGTTTTTTTTGTCCCCAGCCGGGATTCGAGCCCGGGACCTGTCGCATGGTAGGGGGATGCGTTAACCGCTACGCCACACAGGTCGACAGTTCCCGGTATTGTAATAATTTCTGCATGTGTAAGGTGGAACTCTAAAGCCCACCATTCACTACACGCACTGCGAGCCGAGCTCCAAACCGTACCCCTTCGTGGACAAATCCGTCATTGTCCACACACTACACGAGCGCCGAGCTGCTTACTACTTTATCTCCAGACGGAGAGCGCCGCGCCGAGCCGCGAGCCGTGCACCGAACCGAGAGCAAACACATTCACACGCAGATTTGTCTGCGGACTTGTCGCCAGTCGCCAGCCACAAATCCGGCGGATGGGCGCGCCTGTGAATGAGCCTTAAAGCTCATTGGTATAATATCGGCAGAGGCTCTTGTAGAACACGCGTGGGCAGCCTTCCTGGGTCGAACACAACACTGGTTACATTATTGACATTATAGCCTTTTCAATTATACACCGAGCTAATGCCCACTGTAATGAGACCCCTGGAGAAGCATTGCACTTGGTTCTGTGCGGAATATTTATGGGTCAAGATGATTGGATGATGATGCCGGTAATGTGGGCTGTAGGTCAATGGCAGTGACCTGCGCGAAACCTACATTAAATTATATGTATAGGTTCAGTCCAGATAGTACACAAAACGTTCTTAGAATTCTTCCGTTGTTCCTAAAAAGGACAAGCGCACTTTAGAGTTTTTTGCAGTATCAATTACTCTACCTTTATCAAATAGACGATTTGCAAACATATTCTGTATCGGGTGTATCAACACTATCATGAGTGTCTGAATTGACGACCTCTATGGCATAGTGGTTATCGCATCTGCTTCCCATGCGAGAGGTCCCGGGTTCGAACCCCGGCTGGGGAGAAAAAAACCCCAGGTCTTGGATGTTTACATGTTTGTGACGAAGTTGTCGCTGGTTCCCACAACACAGGGTATCCTAGTGTGGGGCCAGAAGCAATATATGTGCCTGTCTGTAAATGTAAATGTTTATATGGGGAGTTCTACTTATTAATATGAACAAGTTTATTTTAGTACGAAGAAGTCGCTAAAATATTATCAGCATACATTAAAATGTTTGGAACAACTGATATTTCTTGCGCGATTTTTTTCCATCGGATGTATATATTGCAAGAGGGGTAGGCAGAGACCAAGGACTGCCACCTGCCACGATCCTGGCAAATCACTTTCGCTTCATCGACATTTATTAGTCGTTGCATGCACGCACGTCGGTTTCGGGTACTTTTTATCTTGCCCTTTGCTAATACACCCCTATTTGGTCGAAGTATGTCCATCTGGTGTCCTCTCTGGGATACAATGTTCGATTAGAAATATCTAATAATAATCAAAATTCCAAGGCTATTAGGATGCATAAAGTTCTCTTGTCTTCCTGCAAAAGGTAACGCTGAACCTCAATTTGAAAAATAAACTCGTGGAAAATAGTTGTAAAACGGAAACTTTAATGTCTTGTCAGATTTGTAATTTTTATAAGGGGAGCGTGTCTACAAGTTACTATAAGCATGCATACATACGAAATTTATGCACCTGAATTAGCCCAGTAATAGAATAAAAAAGAAGTATCTTTCTCAGATGGTTAGAAATAGCTAGACGAGCTGAGATTGAGAGTTTAAAAAGTCATTTTCTTCGGAATCGAACATACGACCATATGCTTCTGACTTCGAGAAATGTGTACAAAAATATCCCAAAAATATACAAAGTTATTCAATAGTACCTATCTACTAAACGATTCTCTTAAACCTATAGCTTAATATTGCATTAGCCATTAGCCCAAAGGTATTAAAACCGCCTCCGTGCTAACAATTATTGCTATCAGCTCGTATATGGTGTAACGGTAGGAGCTCGAGATTAGAACCGCGCCTTATGGCCGACCCCACGCGCGCCGATAGACAATGCGAGTACCCTACTGCACTCAGAGTAGAAATCCTTAGTATAGGCATCTGATACTGCGTTCACTTAGTGGGCTAGAAAAGTTATAGAAGTGGATAAACAAGTATAGAACAAAGTAGCGGACACCGCGTATAGAACAAAGTAGCGGATTTTTCAATGAACAAAATTTGCCACTTAAATTCTAATTCAAATATTTTATTCACAATAATAACAAAACGTTTATTTTATAAAAGTGAAAGTAGTTAGTTTCATAATTTATAGTTTAAGTATGTGGATGAAGAAACTAACAAAAAAGGAAAGAAACAAAGAAACTAACAAAGAAACACAGAACTCAAATGCATGATTCATGTTTTACAAATAATTTTTACTTAGTGGGATGATGTTATACTTTTTAAACTTTCGTAGGGGTACCGTTGATAGCACTAAACGCGCTTATAGTTAAAGCATGTATGTACTTTGTGTAGTTGTGTTACCGGTCGACTGTAGATAGATTTGGCTTCTTTTACAATAAATTCAACAATCTAACTAGCCATACTTACCTCTTAGGCCCAGAACACACATCATCAACTCATTATGTCCTCACCGAGGGGCACGGGTCTCTTCCCTGAGGAAGGTATAGGTCATACTCATAGATATCTGAATAGTAATGAGATTGGACATACCGTTCCAAGGCTTGAGAAATAAGCTTGCACAGGGTGCCAACACTAACCTCATTTGGGACATCTGAGCGAGCGCGTCAGACGTGTCAGAAACAATTTCGTCTTTTACAATTAGAAATGCCGGCCTGTGCGATCGTTTTTTTGCAAAAGACACAGTGACAAAAACAACATCCAGACCGATGGAACTTCATTTCACAGGCAAATGCCTAAAACACCACTTATTTCTAATAAAATAATATTTTTGTCGTAATGATACAACAACGGATAGATAGCGTAACCATGGAGACACTTCTTTGTTTCTTTCTCATTCTAAACGGATGAGCGTGAGAAAGAAAGAAACAATTTGTGACGGAACTAGTGAGGAGATAATTATGTAGGAAGTCAATATCGATAATTATATTATCGATATCCCATCAAAAACATAAATGTGAATGATATGAGAGCCAAGTTCAATAGGTATTAAGAACATACGTCGTTATCGACTTCGCCGACAAAAGAATTGAGATCTATATGGGTGCTGCCAAGTTCTCCGACGAAAATCATGAAATTTTAGTTACAAGATCATTGAGATGTAATTCAAGCTCAAGATTTGACTGCTAGTTTTTACCAACAACCGATTTACGATTATTATTTTTCGTTCTAAAATAGTTAGCCAGAAATCACTCACGCAATTCATGTTAGATTTTTGGCGCTTGCATGACGAGCTGACAGATGAGAAAAAGCTGATTGAAAAAAGGTGATTTTCGGTATAAAAAGGAGGTACTTTAGAGCTTAATCATCATCATCATTCAGCCACAAGAAGTCCACTGCTGGACATAGGCCTCCTCCATGGATTTCCAAAAAGACCAGTCGGAAGCGGCTTGCATCCAGCGTCTTCCCGCCACTTGGATGAGATCGTCTGTCCATCTTGTGGCTGGTCGTAGAGCTTAATAATGTATGAGAATTACAATAAACAAGTTGATTGATTATTTTCGCCCAGTTTTTCGGTGATTTCGGTGTAGTCTGAATTCGGTGATTTATATATTTCGTTTTATAGCCGAGAATCTGACTACCCAAAATATATCATGTTTTACAGTTTTTAGCCCTTTATCCAAAACGATCGATAAAATTCCTGAAAAACGAAAAAAAAACGACCATTGAAGTCAGCCATTTTTGCCTCTTCTGGAGAAATGCCTAGACGTGTTATTTATTTTCAACCTTTTGCCACATATTTTTCAGTTCTAACATAGGCGCCACGCACATATTTTATGTTTGCACAAATAATTAAATTTCTCGTGACTTCAGACACACAGAAATTAGCTACTAAAGTCTGATTTTTTATTCCGTAGAATTCTGAAATTTCATAAGTGTTGCTACTGAAAAAGGTCTCCACCGAAAAAGGGACAAATTTGACCCATTTGAGGGCAATAAAAAATAAAATGCTATGTATTTTTTATGTTTTGCCTATATAAAGGTTAATCTAAATATTTACTTACTCAAGTGACCTAATACAAAAACAACAAATATTTAAATATCACGGACAATATATCGAATTAATTTTAATTACTTTATTTTATTCTTTAGCTGGCATCACTGTCTACTAATTCAAGGTTTCGTAAACCTTTTTAGAAAAGTGAAGTATCCCGCTGTTAGCTCTCTTAATAATTCAAGTCAGCGATGATGATGATGATGAAGTAGTGATATTAGATGATATTAGTAATAATGATGATTAGATGTCATAATAAAAATATGTTTTCTTTACTTGCACTTTTTTACTATTTGTGTGATGAAAAGGGGCACAATTGTCACTCACCTTAAATTCTCTTTTAATTTGGAGCTCCACACTTTGTTAAATGAATACATTCACTAACAAATTAAATATGTAGACTCAGATGTTCACACTCGGGCGTGTTGAAATTCAAAAATGTACCCGACCAAAAAAGGTTTCTAATCTATGACATGTCAAAAAATGATAACTGTCAGAATTCTACGGAATTAAAAATCAGACTTTAGATGCACCTAATTATCGACAACCTATCGACTAAAATCTGTCCCAGCTAGAGTGTGGTTGTGTGGGTGCGTACCATGAAGTGTGCGCACATCTCGTAGCGTTGTGTTAGTAACTCGGGCTTGCGACACCCGGTTCTCATACAAATTCGGCGATAGGTCCGGTCTCCTTTACTTCAGATGTCTGTGGTCATACTCCACCACGGGGGCCAAGTCCGGATTGGTGGAGGCTTGTAAGACTAGTGGCTGGTCTTACTGTCAGAAGTTTTCAAGCCCCCCTATGACCTCTGACTTGGCTTAACGACTGCCATCTATCGACGGCAGCCGGCACCAACTGCTTAACGTGCCTTGCGAAGCACGGAACCGCTCGGAAAAATGCCACTAGCGTTAGTCATTGACAAAAACCCATCCATTGACTAAACGCGCCGTATGTTGCTTAACCTTAGTGATCGTTTAAGATCACTCAGGCAGCTCAGGCTACGAGCGATTCTAGAGAACACACGGTGAAACGCAATTACTAGTAACTTTTGAGTTGCATTTAAGTTTCTACCATAGATTCCTTTGAGAGACCACACATGACGCGACCAGTTTGAAACCGGTTTGAAACGCGTTGCAAATCAGTCGCATTGAAACTGGCGTGCAGGAAACTCGCGTAACGTTGCGTTTCATTCATTTTTCTTCGTCACTTAAAGAACTCATTATGCAGATGTCTTTTCTCAAAGAAAACCGAAATGATTGTGGTTGCAGCGTGTGTGGAAAATAGTTGAAACTGGTTTCAAATCAATAATTTCAAAAGGGTTTCGTTGCTTTTGCGTTTCACCGTGTGTTCTGGACACACTTGACAAATCGTGGACTTTTGTCTTTATGTTCTCGGCCAACCTCATTCAGCCGCTACCGAAATTCTATCTCAAGCATTTGTCCAGCAAACAGTGGCGCTACATTTGTCAGTTTGTGGCCTCCACTAGAGAACTTTTTGACGATCCAATATGGCCAATAAAATAAGCGTTACCCAATGCCCGAGGCAAAGAAAAAAATAACAAGGTTAAGATATAACTGTTCACGCAGCTTCGCGGATGAAGCCGTGAAATTCGCAACAGAGTAACGTAACAGAGTCACGGGAGCAAAACGAACGAATGACAAAAAATCGTATCAGCACACCTAGCATGCCTATCTCCCCACGCCACTCGTGAGTCACCACTACTGAGTGGCATTTTGTGACTCGAGAACGCGTGTCACTCAGAGCCGCGCGCGACACCCTACAAAATGTGTACCCTACACGCCGTGTGATTCACCAGTGTTACTAACCTTTTTGCGAGAAACCTAGCTTTGAATGAACGGAAATCTAATTCATTCACTGTTTTAACCTGTGTGAACGCTCTGTTGTCTGTGACTTGTTGACATTTGAAGTTTGTGTTTATTTTGTTTATTAGATTAAACTTAAATTGAAAGATTTCACGGTTAAAAAACAGTTTACGTGCCATGACGATGTATCGGCAGAAATCCTTATAATTATGTATTAGTAGCATTCTCACTACATAACACTTGGGAAAGGTTCTTAATAAGGGCAGCGCATCGCCATCTCAAGTAGCGAACAGGAAGTTTACAAATAAGGACAGCAAACTTGTAAACCACTGCCTACTAAGTGCTCAGGTGCCTCCACGAGTTGAAAAACTTTCCACAAACAATCGAGTTACGATACCATCGTCATAGCAACTTCCAAATGTTGACGCTGAACTTGTCAGCAGTGGACCGAAACTACAGTGCAAGGGCTTGAAGAGCCATTAATTGGTACATTACCAATAGCTTACAATCACTTTAAGGAATGCTCAAGGGGAAGAACCGACAACTAGCATTTTGAACAATTGTGAAGTTTGCCAGAGAACGCAGCTGCAGTGCGGATGACTAAAATTGCTACAATATACAGTTTACAAAAGTATACAATGTAGCTTGCCATGTCTGAGAAGATATACAATTAAGTTCAGTGCCAAAAAAACCTTACCATGGGATTAACCAACCACTTGTACTTACACTACTCTACTAGGCTAAGGATGTCACAAAGAACATCTATCCCTATGAGAATTATTTACTGTCAGAGTGTGGAGATGTGTTGGCACACCATAATCGAGAAACTGCAATACCCCCGGTTTCTTTAGTATCAAAGATGAATACTTTTGAAATCTCTATTCTCACTGTCTAACTACATATTTCATCGGAGAGTTCATGAAATACTCTTTTTTTTTTAAAGTCTGTCAACCTGATTTGGAGAGGGTGGCGGGGGAGCAAATTCAATTAAGATACGAAAAAAAATGTTTAATTGCAATTTTATTGTTTTTATTAAAGTAAATATATACGAACATGTTTTCCAGCGTTAATTTATTTGCTTTCTTTCATTAGTAATGCAATATTGAAAGTAGTGTAGGTATTAAAATTCACTAGCAAGGCATAATATAAAATTTTATTAAAAATTCCAAATAACTCAATTTGAAGTACAATTATTGTTTTATAAAGTCGGTCCAGCCTTAACTCATATAATATCTACCTTGGAATTTCTTAACTCACCAAAAAATAACACTAGCAATGAGTGTCAGGTTGGATTTTAAGTTGTACAATGTACATGTAATATATTTTTAATCTAACATGGGTTGCCTGTCTATAAAATAAATAAATAAAACTTGTTACAATGTGACTCCAAATATGAATGTTTCATTCTGGTAATCTGCTACAGTCTGAGTGCGTATACTGAGTTTTCTTCATTCACTCTCGATAGTGAGAGCGTTTGCGATTTGCATAGGAGTGACAAAGAGACAACTAGATGGCGCGCTTTGTCACTCCTATGCAAATCACAAACGCTCTTGCTATTGAAAGTGAATGACAAAACTCAGTATACGCACTCTGTAGGCAATAAAATGTTTTATGAAACTGTTATTGCTGGCACTGGTTTACTGCAGTTTGCGTTGCTACTTGTGGTAGTCTGAAAACATAAGAAATTTACATAAGTTTCAATTATTTTAATCATTCCTATATTACTTTCGTGAAACTGTACTTTTAATTTAACTTACCAACTGGGCATTAATAGATTGTATTGAAACATTAAGCGGAGGAAACAGCAATCTAAGTAGTTTGCAATTCCGCAGTAATGGTCCGTATTGTTTGTTCTGTTCCTGGCAATAACAGCCAAAGTAGATTCAGGCTGAAACTAAGTAATGAGATATTATCATCATCATCACCTTTACGTAGACGGCGAGTGTTCGACGAGTTAAGTTGAGAAATAAATTGGCACCGATAATTTTCCCATCACTATAGGTACCGACACTTTTTACTGCCGAGAAAGTATCTTATTCATTGTAATAAATTAATAAGATACTTATTTCCCTTACAATGACACACAATGTTGATATCAAGCTTTAAATATTTTTTGGTGGTTGATAATGCAGTGTTTTATCCAAATAATATGTGAGTCGCGGTCTCCGGAGACGTTGACAAAAATGTCGCACGAAATGTCAAAATTCGCGAGATAAGCCGCGAGAACTTGGCTCGCATAAATTTTTCATGCTCGAAGCGAGTCACCTAATATTTTACGCGACTCAATTGTTTGAAGTATTCGCTTGTCGCGAAAAGTCACTCAAAGTCGCGAATTTTGACAGATTTACAATTATTTACATCACAAAACGTGTGACTCACAAAGTCGCGGGTTCGCACATGTTCGCATTGCGCGACTTTAATAGATCGCGCAAATTTCTCATGCTCGGAAGCAAGTCACCTAATGGCGAGTCGCGGGTTTCGCGCGACTCAATCGTTTGACGTATACGCTTGTCGTGAAAAGTGACTGGAAGTCGCGAATTTTGATAGATATACGCCACAAAACGTGTGACTCACAAAGTCGCGGGCCCTCACGCTACGGGTGCAGGAATTGGTGGCGTACGCATTGAATTCGTGACAAACGCGTTACGTAAAAAGTTAGTTACGTCAATAATTTTACCAGAATTTCTGTCAGTTACAGCCAGCCAATTCATTAACCATAGTAAAAAGTATTTGTGATAGCCAAACCGCCGATATTGTCGCATCAGTAGAACGCTTGCCTCATATTCTAAAGGTTCTGAATACATTCCAGTATTACAAATAACAAGGCACACCACTTTTTTGTGTCTTCAGCTAGCTTTAAGCCGTCACCAAAAACGGAATAAACAATGCCGAGAAATAACCAACGCATTTCTGACCCGGAAACAAAGTATCGTGATGCCTAAGATGTTGGATGAACCCACAATGGTTACACGTGGGGAAAATTTCTGAAAAAACTGCGAGGCTTCCGCACTCGCAGTTTTTCCAAACCTTTTCCCGAACTTCGAACATTTTTTTATTATGAAATTTCAAATGTATAGTTTTCAGATTTTTCCCTGTGTTGTAGTTTCTAAGACCAAACTTACCATTTCATTATTCTAAGTCAATGGGAAGTACCCTATGAATTTTGACTCCCTTGAGTTTCTAAATACACGTTTTTTATACTGTGCGTCATAAACGCCCGCATTTGTTTACGTTAGCTGAGTATTTGTTTTTTTCACAATTCTAAGGGACTGTATATTTAAGACATAGCATTCACATTTACATACAGGCACATACATGGCTTCTGGCCTCACACTAGGATACCCTGTGTCGAGGGACCCAGAAGCAGCGACGTCACAAACATGTAAACATCCAAGACCTGGTTTTTTTTTGTCCCCAGCTGGGATTCGAACCCGGGACCTCTCGCATGGTAGGCAGATGCGTTAATCACGGCGCCACAGAGGTCGTTAAGAAGATTATATGATTTTAATTAATTTCAACTCGATACCTCCACGTGTACCCTAGTTAAAGGGTCTTGCTTGACAGACAGACCAACGGACGGACGTACGGACAAGAAAATAATCCTAGAAAAATTCCGTTTTTGTTTTTCAGGCACTGAACTCTAATATACTTTTTAGGGGGTGCCATGAAGAGAAAATAAAATGAAACTATTTTCTTACTTAATGGCCTTTCCCGATCGTATTACTTGTTTCTAAGATACTATGCACTTAGTCAGAATAACCCAGGTTTCTCGCACACTAACAAGCTGTTAATCTACTGTTAACAGCTGTCAGTTGGCCAAAGTGCATACGAAAAAAACCATTTCACAGCGGTTAACAGTAGATTAACAGATTATTAGCGTACGAGAAACCGGGCGTAATAACCTAACAAAAACTTATGAAATCCCACCGTTTACACATCATACCTGCAAGCTTTGGTTATAAAACTACAAAATCTTGTAAAAACTTGCCAAGTATGGTGTTAGCGGCATATTAATTGTATATTTACAATTAATATGTCTAATTTAGGATCCTGAAAGTATTGAAAAGCATACTGATCTACATTGTTAAAAATCCCTGGCAAAAGTATAACCACAGCCTTTCTAATTACACCTAGCTCTGTATTCCCGGAGCGGTCTATCCTTCAGCGCATTCTCGGGAGCAGTAGCCGATATGGCGCAGATAGCTGGACGCCACCGCCCGAGAAACAATGAGCTCCAAAGCCCGTAGTATAGAAGTAAACTCCAGCGTTGATCTCCGTTTAAAACTGTTGCATTATAGATCCAAAAGCATGTACTATACTTTTTCACGAAATTCCCTCTGACAAATTTCGTGAGAAGGTAGGTAAGCGTAAAGTTTAACAGTTCACTCTGTTGATTCATAGTGCATAAAATATATAGAATATAACCTTTTTTGTTGCGGGTCTAAGTACTATGCATTCATGAAAAGGTGTCGAATTGAATTCTGTAATTTAAATAGTAGTAACTGTACATTTTTGTGATTGTTATAATTTATCTACGTTAGGAGGAGTATATCTGAAAACCTGGGTATCAGGGATTCTTCAGTGGATTTTAGTTCCGTAGTGCATACAGACGTTTATGGAAAGCTTCTTTGAAATCAACCTAGTTATATCTACGTAAAATCAAAGTAAAAGCTTAAAACCGTTTTTGAACCAGAACTTTCGTAAGAATTAAACTTTATTCTGGATACATGTACTTGACTTTTTATCGGAAGAGTCCGACCGACGACGCGAGCTCTGTCTCTGTTCACGATGATTAAGCTCTGCGAATCAGAGCGAAACCTGGTTGGACTCTTCCGACCAAAAGTCAAGTAACTGTATCGAGAATAAAGTTAATAATTAAAACCGTTTCTTTAATACAAGTGTTGATTAAAACTTAGCGAAGATTTAAAAGACACTTTAAGAGTTAAGAGACTTGAGAAGAGATGTAGAAGTCTTTTACTTTTGCTATTTGGAAGTAAAGCTTAACTATCTGAAGAAAAAGTTTTCTTGTGTTTTGTATTATTTTAATAGCACGTTGTATCACGTATCAGCAAAAACACAGTTAATGTAACTTGTCTCTTTGTTTGAGGGAGCGTTCTTTTATTTTGAATAAATTGGTATAACCACGTAGTTCATATCAATTGAACACTGCGGGGACGATTATTGAATTATATCGTAGAAAGAGTGACTAATATTATTACTGGGTTTTTATCTTGAAAGTATTCATTATTACAATAATATTGTAAACGTGAATTTCCCGCAATATACACTCAAGAAGAAGCTCTGGGAACATGGGAACATTTTCGATGGCAGAATTTGTGTTAGACTCGCTGCCTCTAGACAAGTGCAGCTACAAACTACAACGGTTACTTGAAACTGTGCAACTTCCCTTTACAGCAAAATAATAAATGCATTAATTCACCGGATACCATCAAAACGACGCATTGAATATAAATAAAATGACTGCTTCTGAGAGCATCTCTTAGAGGCCTGATAAGCCCCGTTCGGGCCACGCGGTAGCATCCAATATGGTCTCATAGCTATCTGATAGCCGTAAACGCCAGCTTCAACCAAACCGCTTGATTCGATAACACTATGTTACAAATCTAGCGGTCCTTTACCGCCGCACAGTAGCCGAGCGAGCGAGATGGCGCGCAATCTGATCACGCTATCTCACCATCGTATCGATGTGCCGTGAATCGGGGATCTGATAGCCGCTTAGCCTCAGAATGGTAGCCATTACCTTGGAGCGGAGAATAGTAGGAAACACATAAAATATAATGGCTCACAATTATCGTGTGATTGTCGTCTCTACCGCGGGTATTAGTGTAATTATGTCGGTCTCGGATGACTTGTCAGTTGATATTTGCAAAACCATAATCCTAAGTATCCAATTGCATCAATCAAGGAGTCTAAGTTGCAGCCAATAGTAACCAATCTCTCCTGAGTAAATCCGCCAATGCTCGCTCGGCATGAATACCTACGTTAGTGCGCCATTTGGATTATTGATTAGGGTGTTTTTACCATGTTCCCTACGAAATCATTAAGTTCGGTTCCAAAGATACTTTAAAAATAATAACTCTAACTCATCATCAACCCATTATGTCCCCACCGAGGGGCACGGGTCTCTTCCCTGAGGAAGGTATAGGCCATGCTCCACTACGGGGGGCAAGTCCGGATTGGTGGAGGCTTGTAAGACTAGTGGCTGGTCTGTCAGAAGTTTTCAAGCCGCCCTGAGGCCTCTGACTTGGCTTAACGACTCCCATCTATCGACAGCAGCCGGCACCAACTGCATAACGTGCCGTGCAAAGCACGGAACCGCTCGGAAAAATTCCACTAGCGTTAGTCATAGAACGGTCACCCATCGATGCACTGAACGCACTCTATGTTGCTTAACCTTCGTGATCGCTTAAGATGACTCAGGTGGCCGGGGCTACGAGCGATTCACTCTAACTACATAGTCGAAATACCAATGATATACCAGAAGGAAGGTCTCTCGCGCAGTCGTTTACATAGACATAATACATAATAGAGATATTTACGGAAACCTCACTATAAAGCAATCATGAAAATCATAAATTTATGCTATAGAATTATACAGATAACTATAGCTAGACATTTAGTAGCTGGCTATTCAGCTTCAGCTATTTTTATTTACGTTTATGTCCTATCTAGTATAAAGTATGCTAGCAGATTAAGGGCATGTACCAACCCTCAGGATTAACGGTAGATCATCAGTACGCATAATACATCCGCGTCAACACCGACATTGCTCTCCCTTTACGCGGCCAGTTCCTAAAGTGTCGGTATGAGGATACTGAGAGCTAAATATAATGTATAGCGAACAGCTTACCAACTATTTCATTTTGGTTGCCAGGTTAACCCTTAAGCTATTGCGTCGAGTGAGATAAAAATGTAGAATATGCGCACACTAGACGACACTCGACAGCAACAGTTTGGCGATTAGACGCGATGACAGGCTACGGCCGTCAATTTTCATATATTTTGTTCGAATCTCCGCACACTTGGCGTCAGAGTCGCGGGGGTCGCGACGACAAGATGCAAATGACAACGTCGCGTCTGACGCGGCGACTAGACGCGGCGACAAGTCGCCCTGATTGCGATGGCTCGTAGAGTGAATAGAGATGAAAACCGTTTATTTGTTACTCACAAAACCATTTTACGATTGTCTTCAAACTGGCATCAGTATTTACTTTATAGATAAAAGGTTTTATTTATTTTTTGAAAAGTAACGGTGTTTTTATACATATATAGAGACTATTGTACAACTTCTGGGCAAAGGCCTCCCCCAAAATGCACTGCGATAGGTGAGAAAGACACTCCACCGAGTGGGTCCCACATGACGGACACCGAATTTGAGGGCGCGCTAGAAAACGGTGGAGACACGATCTGGACTGAAATTTGCCGGAGTGGCCTCAGGTGGCCCAGGACCGAAACGGTTCTTAATAAGTCTAAAACGATTATATTTTTAACCAACTTCATAAAAGGACGAGGTTCTTCATTCGACTGTATTATTATTATTATTTTATGTTTGGTCCGATTTTGATGATATTTTTTTTACTTGAAAGCTCGTGCTTCCATTTCAATTTGATCCAGCTTTGACATGGCATCCATGAGAATACCTTAAATCTAAGTCTTAAATTTGTCTGTTCGACGTCTGGATTTTTCTTCATAGCAACAAGTTACGTATGTGTGCTAATCATCATGTGGTCTATTGAATAATTTGTTGGTGTACAATTAGTTCACGCACTTCAAATTCACTAAAAATAAAAATAAAATTTACAAAAACAGACCTAAAACAAAAACTTGAAAATAATTACAGTCGGTGTCATTGTGGTTAGGTATATTGTAGTGTTTCCTTGGCTGACAACTCCAAAACATACAATAATTGTAACACAACTAAGTAAGATGTGCAATTATTTTCAACTTTTTATTTGAAGTCGGTTTTTTTGTTTGTTAAATTTTTTTTACTTTATACATAATCACGACTTCCAAACCACCCAGATATAAGCTCGTTTTAACCCTTGCGTTGTAGCCCAGCGTAGCTTGCAGTGTGCGCATGGCTTGACACTTATTTATGACGCGTCCAAACAAACGGATGCGCGCGGCGGGACCTCGAGCCTCGCCTGCACCTACGCGTGCCGGTAGTCGGCCCGCCATATAAACCCTAGACTTTATATTTGAAGAACATTTTACTTTGTAATATTTGCTCTATAAAGAGCTTTAAGGACAGAGTTGTCACTTTTTCATAAAAGAGTGGTTAATACCACTCATTTTTGTTTCATTATTTTGCATCTTTATCTGCACCGGGGTTTGTGAGGTGGCAAATGGGAAACCTTGGTATCTGCGTACCCCAAAAAAAGCGTATATATCAACACTCAGCGATGAAATTTGAAAGTAATATCGTCTTTACTACACATACAGGAATAAGTCTGAAAAGTAAACATTTGTGATTTAAGCGATAAAAGATAGATAGAATAATCTTTATTGTATGTACACATGAGATTACATATGAGATTTGACAATAACATATATTACAATTGACGGCCAATCACAATTCCAGTATCTTGGGAACTCTCCCCAACGGCAGCGGTCTAGAGACTATGTTTTATATTTAGTTTTTATGTAGTATGTCATGTATTTAGTTTAGTTTTATTATTTAGTCTATAATTGTTATGTTATGTTATGTTATGTTATTTAAGTTAGATTTATTTTTATTTAAGATTATATTGAATAAGAAACATTTCAGAATTAAATAAAAAGTAATAAATTGACAGCCTTATTACTAAAAGTAATTTCTTCTAGACAACCATTGACGAAGAAAAGAAAAAAAAACAGAAAAACTGAATGACTGAATGAAATGCGCTGAATGAGCTGATAGATTGTTTTGAACGTTCAGAATACGTTCAAAAAAAATGCGAGCACGGAAGCCTCGGTGGGCGAGGCCGACTCGCTCTTCTCCGGTTATTTTATAAACCTAAGCTGACGCCTGTATCCCAGAGAGGTATTCAGAGATGACCCCACCAGTACCCAGACAGAACACCCTGTATATGGGGCTTGAATGTGTCACTCACAACACTAAAATCTAAAAATATTATTTGCTCATACCTTTGTCTTGCTTTTATGTCTCTTTATGACTTACTCATTGCTTTTACATATTATCGAACACTTTATAAAAGATACTGTTGTAAGTAGCTGAGAAAAAACTAGGTATAATTAATAAAATGTGAGAAATAACTGACATATCGCGCCTTGTACGTGTCGCGTTTGTGAATAAATTTCATTCGCGCTTATGGTGTTAGACACTTCGACGTGAGAAAATATTTGAATTAGATATTATTGTACTCTTTTTGTCTCTTACAAAGACTTCCACTGGTGTGTGTATTCATTGAGAGAAGTTAATGTTCTTCATTTTTTCAACAGGAAGACACAAATATTTTAAATTCGTAGAAGTTCCTGCTTTATAATATTTTTAATAAAAATACATAACTTTCACACAATTCAATAATTTGTTTTTTTATTTTTCTATTTTATTTTATTAGACCCACAAAACAGTATTACGAACATAGATTCAAACCATAACACCAATACATGTGTATACAGCATGATAAATTACATTGAAGTTACATTATTTATAATAAAGTTACGAAATCATACTTGGAATTACAAATTAAAAAAATACATAAATTGAATAAATTTAAATTAATTAAATTACATCGGAGGCAAGGATCTTTGCCATTTTGTGTCCAAAGGCTTTGACCTGGTCCCGAAGTATGATACTCTGTGCTATGGTAAGCAGACATTACAAACATCGAAAAACACCCAGACTGAGGCCATTTGCACTAATGTTCGGCGGCCCCCAGTGGGAATCGAACCCACGACCGCGTTGTTGGTAGCTTAAGCGCCTTAACCGCTTTACCAGCGAGACGGTAAGATATTGCTTTTGTTTTCTGTGGCACTCTTGGTGATGGTAATTTTTCAATCTATTATTTATCATACAATCTATAGTAGCGAACTACCTCTATCCTGAGTTAAATCGAAAACTCGTAATTTACATTTAAAACTTATCTTCTATGGTTTTTGTTTAAAATAGCAATGTTAGGCTTCAAATACTTTTCATAGAAAATTTAACTCTTTAATCCCCCCGTCCTTCGCCTCTCCTATAGGTCTAGGTTAATATATTATCTCGTAATATATTTTTTTTCTTGCACTTGCCACTCCTGCCAGTACCTGCATTAAGCAAGCACATATTACATCAATAAATAATTTTAATAATCAGAAATTTATTTCAACGTAAAGAATTTACATTCTGTTTGTTGAATGTCAATGTACATACACTTATGTATAATGTTAGCCACTACCTTGGGGCTGTGTGTAGTGGAGAAAAAGGCAGCGAAAAAAAACTCCACTCTGACTATCTTTTCTCAAATAACGCTAATACACACATAAACGCATGCCTATATTCCAGAGAGGTAGGCAGAGACCAGGCTCTACCTCATGTTACGGTGCCGACAGATTTATACATTAAACTGGTCTTTTTGCGATTATTAACATTACCAAATTTCGAGAGTAGAGGGGCAACCGAGAGGCAACAAACCCCGTAGGTGCACCTGTCAGAGGAGCGCTAACATCTCAATAGGACCCTCTGTAAATAGCGCCAATGCCTTATACGTGCTTCGTGAAGAATCTACGCTGTCGACCGCTCTGGACGTATTTTGCGTGCGTAGGCCCTTGCTCAACTCTACATTGTGGTTTTCTCCCCTCAAAATTAAAACATAATATTATTTAAAGACTTACCCAGGTAGAGTATGGCCTATACCTTCCTCAGGGAAGAGACCTGTGCCCCTCGGTGAGGATATAATGGGTTGATGATGACCTACCCAGGTCTCGGATATTTACATGTTTGTGATGTCGGTGATTCTGGTTCCCACGACACGGTCTCCTAGTGTGGGTTTAGAAGCAATATATGTGCCTGTATGTAAATGTTATGTAAAAAAATGTTATGTTATGTTAACGCTTTTTGTGTGACCGTCACAATTTTTTTTCTTTTGAAAGCCAGGAGATTTACTCTTATGTTGGTTCCAAAAAAATACAAAGAGCTAGATCACTTGTTCATTTGAAACCGATAAAAATTGCTCCGCGGATTGGCGATTTCAAGCGCTCTGACACTCAGATTTCCTCACGATATAAATTTTCCTTAACAGGTATTGCACCACTTCACTGTGTAACTTCACAAATGTACATAAGTTAAAAAACAAAGTCACAGGTAAATTTCTATACTGGGAATCAAACCTGGGTCTCATGCTTCCGAGTCATTTGTTCTACCCACTAGGCTACCACTGCCTTTCATTTTATGTTCCATTTCATCAAAATGTATACTCTCCGTTCGGCATTTGAACCATTTCATTTTTAAAGCGAGCTTAATGCTACTTAGCATTTTCTTCCAACTAGATTAGGTAATTATGAAAACAATTACAGGTAGTGCAACTTAAATATTACATAATTTATTTTCTTAGGTATATAAACAAATAAATAAATAATAATAGTACACACTTACCTGTATTTTGAAAACAAAAATAAAATATCTTCTAAAAGTTTCATAAGTTAGTTTCGGAACACCGGGAAAACCTGAAAATGCGTTCGAACTGAGAACCCACCAGCCATTCTTTATACAAGCATAGTTAAGGCACTACCTTTCCAGGAGTGGTGGAATAGAACATCTGTTCCAAGTCAGGACAAAGGTGGCCCGCTCCGTATAATTGCTTATTCCTGACCCTTCCTCTATGCGCGTCCTTTGTTAACGAACAAAACGCAAACGCAACCTAGCTGTGCTGCACTGCGACCCGCGTTCAGTTTATGCTAATTTCAATCCGCGACGATAAGATCTAGCCTCTTATCTTAGACCTGTTTTGAGCCAACTAAATGCAAAAGAGGATCTAATAATAACAATGTAAATTAAAAACGACTATTGAATCCACCATTTTAGGGATAACGGGCTTGTTTATAAAAAGTTAATTACACTAAAACACTCTAAACTGAGTTGAAGACGGTTTTGGGGAGAATTTCTTGCCATAAGCCGTAGTATTTTGGTGGGTATCTACTTTTTGTAAATAAGACCGTACAGTCTGTTAGGTTTTAGAATATACCTCGGCTGATCAATTAAAAACCGATTATATTGGAATAAGGTAAGGTTCCTCCACCAATCCGGACTTGGCCACCGTGGTGGAGTTTGGCCTATACTTTCCTCAGGGAAGAGACCCGTGCCCCTTGGTGGGGACAAAATGGGTTGATGATGATGAAGGTAAGGTTTATTTTATATTGTTATTTACAACTTTACTTAACTTTTCAGAATAGTGAAGAAAAGTTTTATAAAGAGCAGAAAGTAGTATTACACTCGTGTGCTTTCGGCGAAAACCGAAGCTTACTCTAGAGCCCGAGGTATATCCTAAAAGCTAACAGACTGTAAGTGTTTCTCATGTAAATAATGTAACGTATGATGTAGTAGGTATTTAATATGTTGCTGCTAATCAAAGCAGAATTTAATATAAACATAAAACATTTACATACAGGCACATACATTGCTTGTGGCTCCACACTAGGATACCCTGTGTTCAGGAAACCAAAAACAGCGACGTCATCAACATCCAAGCCCTGGGGTTTTTTTTTTGTCGTCAGCCGGGATTTGAACCCGGGACCTCTCGCATGGTAGGCAGATACGCTAGCCGCTGCGCCACAGAGGTCGTCTTATATTCACCTTATACACTTCATCACATTATTACATTTAATTGTAATAACGTAAATATGCGGTGTGCTTTGGTTCAGCGGTATTGAATGGAAACTCACGCTTATATTAGGGTACGAGTATGTATGTGTTTTGGTATCTCATACGTAACGAATAACAATAAGAATTGTGATGGATTAATATATGATTATTACTAAGTAGTTTATGTATCTACAGTCAACAGCACATGATTTTTCATTTTACAAAAGTGTAAACGTTAATAATTTACTGTCAACTATACAACACGGTACAACTAACAATGAAAAGTGTTTTCTAAATCATATTCATGTCATAGTTGTCAATAAGAGAAACTACGCCCTTGTCATCGGGATGCGATCGTGTATCTAATCGGATAGAGGCATGATTGTAATCGTATTCACAACATACGACTATTAGACCGGTGCAACACATAACGTTTTAGCGTCTTGAGAAACTAACAACAAATGAAATACTCTACTAATAAATTATATACTTCCACTGCAAGGCGCAGGCTTTTTCTCAGAGAATGAGAGTTTGGAGACAGTTTGGCAATTTCAAGTGTTGGGTATATTAACGGCAGACAATCAGGTTGGAAATTGGTTATAGATCTAAGACATTGCATAAACATTTACATACAGGCACATACATTGCTTCTGGCCCCACACTAGGATACCCTGTGTCGTGGAACCAGTAACAGCGACGTCACAAACATGTAAACATCTAAGACCTGGAGTTTTTTTTTCTCCCCAGCCGGGGACCGAACCCGGAACCTCACACATAGTAAGTAGATGCGCTAGCCGTTACGCCACAGAGGTCGCCAGGTTGATCTGGAAAATAGCGTTATAAATATCAGTTTTTTTTTTGTGATCTATCTTCTTACGAGTATAAACGTTATTCCGGATACACTTACTTGACTTTTTGTCTTAAGTTTTGCTCTGATTCAATGAACTTATCATGGTGAAAGACGGAGCTGGCGTCATCTGTTGCTCATCTCTGAAACAGAGACGATCGCTTCGCCAGTCATAGACGAGCAACCGATGACGAATGTGCTTATAATCCATTTATCTATACTTGACATTTTTTTTTACTTTAGACGACACTGAATTAAAAACCTTTAGCGGTAGAAAATTCCATACGGTTTGCAAATTTAGTACTAGCTAGCACTTTTTTTTTTTACTTTAGACGACACTGAATTAAAAAACTTTAGCGGTAGAAAATTCGATACGGTTTGCAAAGTTAGTACTAGCTAGCTAGCACTAAATTTGTAAACTGTTTCGAGTTTTCTACCGCTAAAGTTTTTTGATTTGGTGTCGTTCAAAGTCTGAAAAAAATGCCAAGTATAGATAAATGAATTATACGAAAGTTTTTGTTCGAAATTAGGTGCTCTAAAGTTAGATTCTCTCATTTACACATATCTGCTTTACATCACGATGTAATATCCTCAATCAAATACTACAAGGACCGTATGCTGATTTTATTCAAATCCCAAAAGATTATCTGGCTCACCCACGTGCCCAGGCAACTACGTTCAAAAGCAAGCTTTACTATCCAAAATATGACTTGCAATGTGTCACTTAAATCGATTGTTATAAAGTAGAATTTCAAATGAAAAGTTTATATGACGAGGATGATCGTTTCACATTCGTCTAGCAAATTGCTTAGGTGTTTTACATACAAAGCGTTATAAATTTCTTACGGTTAGACGACCTACCCTTTGGGTGATTTGGACCTTTCCTTCACAGATGCTTCAATTGTCAACTGAGTTGTGCAATCCTTTGTCGTACGAAAAAATGATGAGGTATAAACTTTTGCAATGCAGAACTATTTACTAAAAAGTTTACGTGCTAGCTACATTACTAGCTTACTTTACCAAAAACGCTGGAAAATCTATGAATTTTCCTAGGGACCTAAACATATTTTTGAAGTTTCATTCTGGCGCACTAATATTTTACTTTGTTAATAGCACGATATTTTCTCATAGTTCTCCCGCCCCGCCCCGCGAAACCCCCGCCGGACCCGTCAAAATGCAAACGATAGAAGCTAAGCCATATATATAACTTTATGATTGTTAGGTGATTTTCACTAAAGCAAATATATTTTGTATATATTTGTTTGCTTCAATCATGTAAATAACCACCCCTGAGTCGGATTTAACTGTACAAATCAACACCCTGTATAAAACTCTCGTGTCACAGTGTTAGAGCGCATACTCCTCTGAAACGAATTGACCGATTTTGATGAAATTTTACATGTATATTCGGTAGGTCTGTGAATAAGTTGTTATGTATTTTTCACATTCCTAAATGACAAGGGTGGTCCACTAGGAATATTTTATCTGGCTAAACAACGTTTGGTGGGTCAGCTATTCTTATAAAAAAGGATTGCTGTTCGTTAGTCTCACTAAAACTCGAGAACGGCTGTACCGATTTGGCTGATTTTTGTTTTTTTATATTTAAAAAATCCCAGGAAAGGTTTAAATGATGAGCAAATATGGAAAAAATTACAAAACTTTGGCGGTACGAAGTTTACTGGGACATCTAGTTGCTTATAAAAATGAAAACTTGGTTTGACAGATCACCTTTTACAAACTGAAATATTGGTCATCTATTTTTACTCCCTTGACAGTTTGAACTGAAAATAACAAGTTAATCGGAGAACAACCCAAAAGCTTCAAAAGCTCAGCGGATGATGCCCATCCGTTCATCCGACGATTATGCGCCAAACGCGATGTAAATGTATGTAAAATAGAGTCGTCTCGTTGTGAAATACGCGCATGGCAGGGAGTGAGACAACGGGCGCTATGAATAATGGTGTTGGTGAGGCGGAAACAACAGTAGCTGTTAGTCATAGGACTGGCTTCCTTAGACAACTCAAAGAAGCTGGAATAGCTTTGTTCAATGCTGTAAGTAAACTGTTTTGGAAACCGAAGCTGAGCCAAATCTGGTTAGTATGTTGGATGAATGTATTATAGGGAACTTGCGCCTAACTTAGAGTGGCATCGGTTTTATATCTTAGAATCTTGGGAAAAGAAATGAAATATATAATATCATTGAAATAATTTAAGGCACATAATTAAAACTTATCAATTTTTTTTTTATCGAATTCTATACTTTTTCTTAAGAGATGCCTAAAACATTGTTTTACGAGATAAATCAAACATTAACAAAGTCTTCTTCAAACCTTATTGTTCAAGTTTAGACCTCATAGTATTAGCTCTATTTGTACGAAGCGTGTTTTTACTAAGCAACTACATAAGTATGGACATTTTGACAGATTATGAGAAAAGTATTAGTGGGAGAGAAATAAAATACCACTTGTATTACACAATGATCTCGCCGATTACAATTAAAACATTTTATTTGCGCAAGTTCTCCGTTGGATATGTGTGGATATATTTGCACACTATAATGAATGCAATATCGATATAATGAATAAAATATCGAAAGCAAAGTGGTAAACCCTGATCGCTCCTAGTCCCTAGAGCGTTCTAGCTAGACGAAAGGCTGACAAGGGCCTTCATCGGACATTTCAACCAACACAGTCTTTAATATCCAAAATAACAAAAAAATAAAGCATTAGCTAATGAACTGTGATCCTCTGGTTCAGAGCGCAAAATATAGATTAACGCGGATGTGCTAAGTAGCAAGAGGCAGTCACTGGTCTCTGCCTACCCCTTGGGATACAGCCGTGAGCTTAAGTATCATCATCATCATCAACCCATTATGTCCTCACCTAGAGCCACGGGTATCTTCATTGAGGAAGGTATAAGCCATACTCCACCACGGGTGCCAAGTCCGGATTGGTGGAGGATTGTAAGACTAGTGGCTGGTCTTATTGTCAGAAGTTTTTAAGCCGCCCTAAGGCCTCTGACTTATGGCTTCACGACTGCCATCTATCGACGGCAGCCGGCACGAACTGCTCAACGTGCCTTGCGAAGCACGGAACCGCTCGGAAAAATGCCACTAGCGTTAGTCATAGACGGTCACCCATCCAAGCACTGAACGCGCTTAATGTTGCTTAATGTTCGTGATTGTTTATGATACTCAGACGGCTGGGGATACGAGCGATTCGAGTTACTTGCCTCGGTTGCCTTGGCTTGTGCCTCCACCAATCCGGACTTGGCCCCCGTGGTGGAGTATGGCCTATACCTTCCTCAGGGAAGAGACCTGTGCCCCTCGGTGGGGACATAATGGGTTGATGATGATGATACTGTTGTATGGGCTTACAGTAACTCATATAAGCATGATCTTCTGTAAAGTATAAAAGTAACAAATCTGACCAAATGCTTTTGACGTCGAGATATTTCACTGTAGAGTATAAGGCGCAAAGAAAGTGTTGCAAGCTTTGCCACTAAGCGCGGACCATCAATTTCAAACGCTGGGTTACGTTAACACTTCAAGCACTCAAATGTCTCGATGAGCCCTTTACAGTCAGCGAGCGGTATTGCTGCTCTAAATTCAAAGTCTACCTTCCTGGAGCCAGCAGGCATCAGTACCTTAGCAGAACTAGGGTCCTCCAGGCTCCAGCAGCTGTGCGGTATCGGTGCGCGCGCGCCGCCGTATATCACCGGGCGGGCGTTGCTATCACCTGTCACATCGTACAAGTGCTCGCCCGCGCCGCCAACAACAACCTATATAAATATCAACCGTTTTACCGAACCGCCTTAGTTCTATTCGACTTCGATACTGCTTTGATTTGGCGTTACACTGTAGCCGTTGTTGTACCCTGTCGGTTCCATAACCTGTCTATTGTCGACAACGTTGTAACGATAAGTCTGGTACGGCCTTAGGCCCTCTTTCATAATGTACGATAGGTGCTATGTAATAAACTGATTTCTAAGACAAATTCTATGATTACTGGATATTTAAATAACGTATGTAGTCTATCTGTAAATTTTTGCGGAAAAATAAAATTATTCTTTAATTTGTCGAGTTTTTTATTAGCCGAAAATCAGATGTAAAAACAATCTTTTAAGCCTAAGGATGGCTACCTATCAAGGTTTTTTGTAGTGGATTAGTAAAGCCTTAAAAATGGCATTTATAATTTATGAGATATACTTACAATACAACATAGAATGGCTCGTAGCCTGGGCTGCCTGAGTGATCTTAAACGATCACTAAGGTTGATCTATGGATGGGTCACCATCTATGACTAACGCCAGTGGCATTTTTCCGAGCGGTTCCGTGCTTCGCAAGGCACGTTAAGCAGTTGGTGCCGGCTGCCGTCGATAGATGGCTGTCGTTAAGCCAAGTCAGAGGCCCAAGGGCGGCTTGAAAACTTCTGACAGTAAGACCAGCCACTAGTCTTACAAGCCTCCACCAATCCGGACTTGGCCCCCCTGGTGGAGTATGGCCTATACCTTCCTCAAGGAAGAGACCCGTGCCCCTTGGTGGGGACATAATGGGTTGATGATGATGATGACATAACTTAATCCGCTGTTATGCTGTCCGCACACAATCTTACAGGCTCAGGACTGGTCACCATATACATATATACGTAATACATTATAGGTATATATAAATGCAGATAAATCTTTTGTATTCATACATAAACTCATGCCTATATCCCGGAGGCAACTCTATATATTTATGAAAAAAAACATATTTTAAAGATATATAACCTGAAATCGGTCGCATCTTAATAACTTACAACATAGTGTTACCAACGGCCGGTTTATAATCCATCAGCGGCAGCGGCAGCACATTTGTGGTCCCATATAATCGTTCAAGCCCTTTGTCAGCTCAAAAAGCAGATTACCTTTCTCCTGAACTACAATGATATCAAGAGTAGGGCGGCCATTCCTTAACTCCTGAAGATATTGAATTCCAATTGCGACACAATTATCTGCAATACCCCACTCTCTTTTTTTTTTAAGATTCTAAAATTTCTAGGCCGGCTGGAAGAAGTTTCTTTAAAAGTAAGTCCGCCTTTGCACGTATATTTTATCAGAAACCTGTTATTTAAGTCATTTTTTTTTGTGCAATAAAGTGTAACAACAACAATGAAATGCAATTATGTCAGAAACAACCACGAATTTTCCACAGTTGTAGAAAATCCCGTTATAGTTCTAGCATATAGGCAAATGTGGCCGAACATTTGTTGCTTTAATTTGGTAATCTTTAATCTATAAGTATTTAAGATTTATCTTAGTGTATCGTTGTGCCAGCACATCACCATCCCGTTGCAACATGGATAGTATTTTATTATTACTTTTTGGGTTATCCTTTGTGGTTTTCAGTTTACGATTAGTCGTACACCACCACATACATCATTCACTGCGTATGGGATGCGATTGCGATGTGATTGCCTCACACATGTTTTAGATATCTTAAAAAGCGACTAAAGACCTACCTACTAAAAAATGGGCAGCAGAACCTCTCATTGTACTTGTGAAAACCTCTACTGTAATCAACCCCTCTTGGACGTAGCCCTGTCTCAGATAACAGTAAGGAAAATTTGGCCAATGAGTGAAACATTTTATAGGTAGGATTACACTAATTCAAACTTGAATCTTATCGGAAACTGAAACCCTTGTATTAGCTAAATTATTAACTAATTAAATTCACTCAATCGTAACGTAAGTTGGTCATATTAATGTCGAGAGTAAGGGGCAATGGGCCGGTCCAGTCCATGGGCCATGTTAATTTGTTGTGAAAGCGTCTTCGGCCTACACGTGCGCCGCTAATCCAGTGCGCTTGCGCACGGAGCGACGCAATTACGCGACATTTGAATATTCCATTCGGGCATCTGAATTTGAAATTGTCGTGAGTCACTCTTTGGGATGCAAGGCAATTGTTGATTAAATTAAGTACCTGTTAAGAAGGTACTCAGTTCAGGTAGGTAGGTACTATTAGAATCTTCCGAAAAGATCTGAAAGAAATGAGAAAAAAAACATAAAAAAAGGAAAAAAAAACTTTATCTTAAAACGGTTACAAAAATGGTTCATCATCAACCCATTATATCCCCACCGAGGGGCACGGGTCTCTGCCCTGGGGAAGTTAAAGGACATACTCCACCACGGGGGCCAAGTCCGGTTTGGTGGAGACTTATAAGACTTGGCTGGTCTTACTGCCAGAAGTTTTCAAGCCGCCCTAAGGCTTCTGACTTGGCTTAACGACTGCCATCTACCGACGACAGCCGGCACCAACTGCCTAACGTGCCTTGCGAAGCACGGAACCGCTTGAAAAAATGCCACTCGCGTTAGTCATACACGGTCACCCATCCATGCACTGAACGCGCCCTATGTTGCTTAACCTTCGTGATCGCTTAAATGGTTTTGGACTAATACCAAACTAGGGTTCTCTGTGCTGTGGGTAGCCAGGCTTCTTCTTCGTAGCCAAAACTTCGTTTTTTTTTTCATTATAATCACAACAACTGAGATACCAAAGCGCTATGAGATTAGGCCTCGTAGTCAGTATTAGTAGTACGTAAACGTAAACCCGTATCTGATTCAGGTATCAGATCACCATGCACAACGATATAATACGCCTGAACAAATCGTCAGATTTACAAACTTTTCTATCCGCTCCAACTGCAGGGACCGTATGGTAAATGCTACATGAGCATGACTAGTTCTCTAGGGCTGCTCTAATTTAGGAGCGTACTCACTGTTTTGGATTTCCTACTCTCCTTGTGGTGCTATGTTGACTGCGAGTTGCGTAAAACGCCTTTGTTTTAACATTTAATTATGCTATCTTTATCGACGTATTGGAGACTGCTACCAGGCTGCCGCTTTCCTTTCAGGCCTTTACCCGTTCCTTCCTCGTGGTCTTATTAGTAGTCAAACTGATTTAACCACGAGGAATTTTAACATTCTTCGTGGTCAAACTGTAACTATATAACCTCTTTGAACATACTGTATACGATGTAGTCTTATTGTACAGGGAAAAATAAACTAAAATAACCGTACAATTTTATTTCAAGACCCTCACACAGGGCGTCATTTTTTAATAAATTTGATAGTTTGACCGCGAAGAATGCTAAAATTCCTCGAGGTCAAATCAGTTTGATTACTAAGTTTGACCACGAGGAAGGAAGGCCTTTATCACATTATTTTTTATGTGTTCTTTTGTGGCAATGTAAATAAATTCTTAATTTTTTACTTATTTTCTTTCTTTCTTTCAAAGGCAAGAAGCATTATATGTGTAGTTGTGCACACAATAACGGATGATTTGATATCGATGTTACAAGCAATACCCATCTTCAGTCATCTTCAATCAACATCCACGTTTTATTTAATTAAGTAGGTACCTACTTTTTCATTTCATTTTAAATATAAAAATAGAAATTCCTACATTATTTTCCGTATAGTTAATACCTAACAGATGGCGACAGACGACATTAGTAGGTATTTTACAAAAAAAGTAAACGAGAGAAGCTCGGTCGTCCAAGTTCTAGTTAACCTTATAAGTAATTCTAATTATAAGTTACACGTTCAAGCAATGCTCGTAAAAATATTCTCTTCAGCTCCGGGAAAACTAAATGGGCCTATAGAAGATCAATATACAAAAAAGGTAGAGACCACGTAACTATCAGAGCCTCTTTATATGGCAAAAGCATTAATATTTAATCAAAATACAACACGCAATAAACCTTTGATAGACAGGGGTAAAAAGATAAGATGATTTTATTCAAGAAGTTCTCATGATATTTAATTTTATTCTGGAACATAAAACTATAAAGTGGAAAGCAGGTCGATTCATTACGGGGAATCTTAATCAATGGAATTCGCGTATTCTAGATTCACCCTATACGGAATTATTTTTAACATTTGGTTAGAATTTGTATTTATCTAGAACAACCTTTGGTCTAAGACTTTAAAAGGAATGTTGTTCATTATGTTACTTTTGTTATTTGTTTTTTTTTTTTAATTCAATCTTAAGGTTTTTCTGCTTCGAAGTGACGCTGTATGATAGTTAATTATGTAATACTTAAAACCATTATGCGTCAAATGGAATGACTATTCTTCTAGGTACAAACACATAAGTATTATACAGGGCATTTACTATACTCCATTCCACGAAAGGAGCACCCAAATAAAATCGTCCACATGCTCCCATCAGTTAGTGCACGAGACGTTAAGCCACTGCCCTACCCTATGAAGCGGACCTTGTCTCTTTTTTGAATAAAAATAATTGAATTTGAATTTATTGTTTCTATTATCTCTAACCGCGCGCTTTGACCAATGCGATGCGCGTATATGCATGGTTCCCTAGGAGATCGACTCATGGAACGGGCTGCGTTTCTAACAAATAGCGTAAACCTCGACTTAAATAAAATTTTATTCAAACTCCACTATTTCGAACAATTCAAAAAACTGACCGAAACATCTTAAAAAAATGCTGCTAAATACAAAAACTAATTGGCGTAACTCAGAATTTGTGCTTTGTAGAAATAACTCTGTATTTTTCTACGTCTACTTTTGCTATGAAGTCGTAGACACTAAGAAACCGCCGCGGAGGCCACGGAAGAGAAGACCACGACCTTTTCTACCGTGATAGGTATGACATGTCGAAGTGAAATATACCCAGCCTACTGCGAAGTGACATTTTACAGCAATTGTTGAGTCGATGCAGTGTGAGAACGCTACAACTAAGGCTGCAGTTTGTGACTCAATTCTGCTTTAGGTAGACGCATAGCACCGGTCACTTCGTTGTAATTAAACTATAAACTACTCAGTCTTTATTATTGTCACAGCAATAAGGATATTTATTGTCACAGAAGTGAGGCACAAAAGTTTGCAATAAGGAAGTGCAAAAGTATTGTTGTGTGTCCAGAATATCATATACCTGTGTGTGGAATAATGCGTTGCCATATATGCGAGCGGCACAGCTATTCCATACGCACGTCGGAGTACAATTGTGCGTTGCCGTAAGCACTGACTGAAAATCAGCGCTGAGAGTTAATAACCTCAGCACGACGCTGAGTCAGTTGCCTTTTGTGGCAACTCAGACATTATCATCATCATCGACCCTTATGTCCCCACCGAGGAGCACGGGTCTCTTCCTGAGGAAGGTATAGGCCATACTCCACAAGGGGGCCTAGTCCGGATTGGACTTAGACACACCACAGACTATTTCTATGGTTTTGTTTTTATTTACTTGTTTTTTTTTTCTCTGTTGCCCTACTTATATTATGTTACTTGTCTGTTTATTTTGTTTTTGTGATGTGTCTTGTTGGTATTATAAACGTTTTTTCTTTCTTTCTATTTCAACCAATTTTAGTTTACCTACCTACTTGTATTAATATATTAGTTAATTAACTCAATCGACACTATCTCAGCGTACATCGCTCTAGTCGCTAGGAATGCCGCTAAGTGGCATGTTTCCTGTGTTGCTGGGCATGCATGTTGTGATATCCGCCATATGCGGAGTTCCGCCAAATATCCGAAAAAAATGCAACTCTATCTGTGGACCGTAAGCGAAAGCACTTGACTGCTTAATTGGTCTAGAGCAGGGGTACCCAAAGCGTGGTTCTGCCAGATATTTGATGAAATGTGACTCTACCTGTAGGTGGTAAGGGAAAACGGTAGACAGCGTCGTTTTTCTAGAGCAGGATTCCCATTGCGTGTGCCGCGGAAAGCCGCCAGATATGCGATGGATGCGGTACCGTCCACAGGTTTCTACCTGTGGACGGTACGGTAAGGGAAAGCAGTTGACAGCGTCGGAGGGGTACCCAAAGCATGTTCCACACATTTCTGCCAGATAACCAGTGAAAGGCGACTATAACTGAAGGGAAAACGGCAGCCTGCGTCGTTAATCTAGAGCAAGATTCCCATAGTGTGTGCCGCGTAGTAATCAGAAATCGGAAATTTATTTCAACGTAAAGAATTTACATTTTGTTTCTTGAATATCAATGTTCTCATAATGTTAATGTTAGATGCTCTTGCGGCCAGATGTACAATACAATGCGATTCTACCTGTAGATGATAAAGAAAAACAGTGAACAGCACCGTTGGTCTAATGCAGGAGTTTCCATAGCGTGTTCCGTGAAGTTCCGCCAGATATGCGATGAATGCGAAAGTATCTGTGGACGGTAAGGGATAGCGATAGACTGCCTCGTTGGTCTAGAGCAGAGGTTCCCATAGCGTGTGCCGCGCAGTTCCGCCAGATATGCCATGAAATGCGACTTTATTTGTAGACGGTAAGGAAAAAGAGTAGACTGCCTCATAGGTATTCACAAAACGTGTGCCTCGAGAGGGCGCCGCGTCTCCTAGAGAGTAAAGGGCCGTTTCCTTTTCCCCGGAAACTAATCTTACTCTTCAAGTTGTTAACATCCTTGTGCCCAGTGTCATTTCTATAAATGTGCTGCGAACTGAAAAAGTTTGGAACCCTTGTCCATTGGTATATAACTTGCTGTTTTAAGTAATAATAGCTTCGTCTTAAGTAACATGTTAATCTTTGTCATTGCTTGCCGACATACCAACATCGCGATTGATATGCAGGTTTACTTATAACTAGGTATATCACTGCTATATAATTCCATATATTAATCTTAAAATATAAAATGATACAAGACCTTGCGACATCAGTGAGCGTGACTGCGGTTTTTATATTAGAAAAGTCTATATAAAGGAATAAAATGATACAGTATTGCGAGACGGGAAGACGCCGAGTAGCTACAGTTTTTCTTATAACAGACTTTTCACCACCACCGTTATACAAAAACCTACTGAGTCTTATTAATCTCTATTTTTTTAATTTATTCAATAAAGTCAATACGAGCGACATAATTCTCCTAATAAAAATTGACTTGATACTACATCTTCTTTACCTTTTGCGTTTAGATCTTCTGATGAAATCTTATTCGCGGAACGCATTACAGAGAATCTTGTGGCAAAAAAAAACGTTTGGAGTTGACAACATATCCCTTCTACCCCTGCCAGAGGAATATAAACGTTAAACTGGAACATTAAGGTTGATTAAAAGTATATGCGTGGTGATTAGGTCCAGCTTAATCGGCTAAGTAAGTGTTTTTTTGTTCAGCTTAATTGAATGGCTTCCAGTCCCATTCTGAGATGATGTTTGCTGATTAACTAGTGCGAATATAGTTTCTAATTGCACAGTAATTAAACACTAGATACAATCTTTAATTGGACGCTTTGAACCAATTCCAGAAGCATACGTCAATGTCCTACTGTTACTGCGCGAGCTATACCATTTCTTATTCATCATTCAATCCATTGCAGAACTCAAGCGTCTTACTCGGTTTAAGGTATGTAATCAGATGGATATTTTTACTTGTAATCCAGGGGCAGTATATCGTAAGACTTAGTCACATGAAAGTGAAATCAAACTCTAATGCAATCGAGGAGAGGCGAAATTAGACTCTAGACTCTCTCAGAATTAGACTCTCTACTTAGGACTATTTAGTCTTAATTAGAGAGTAGGTCTCTACTAATCCAATTCATGAGTTTGACATTCAACACTGAAGCTACTTAAACACCATTCTGTAATCCAATTAAGGTTATATGTTCCACGCATTAATGGCACTAAACTTGCCCCGCGCCTTCAGAATGAAGTTCTATCAGACCTAAAACAACACAATTTGCATTGCAACAAATTTACTAACTATTTATAAATCGCTGTGAATTTAGGATTTGAAGTTAACTTACTTAACTAGAAGCCAGTTTCTGAGTTCAGAATTTCTCAAAATAACTACTTAACTGTTGTGATGTCTTGTCAAATTTCTCAAATTCAATTCAGAAACCAGCCCCATAAACAAGGCCAATGAAATTTCACCGGCATGTAATTTGCCATCGCCTCCTTCATTATTTTACCTAGACGTGTGACAGCAAGGATAGGTCAAATCGAAAAGGGCGATAGAACAGCGGCCATTTGAAGCTACCTTTATTAGCTAGCTAAATGTATTGAACTACCAAGGTGTTAATTTTTCTTGTATCTGAAAGAACATGGAAGAGAAACAGTTTTATGGCCAAAAAATTAAGGCTGATATTCAGAGACGAATCCTAAGTTCACGCTTAGATCAGACTTAGCAAAGTAAACTAAAGTCGTACCTCGTACTTAGTAAAGCGCCGTAATTTTCGTATTCACAGTACTTAAGAAAGTCATCTATATTGTCTATCATTTTTTAGTGATGTAGTTCTTACCGGTTTTTTAAATTTGACATTGCTACATAAAAAAATTCCACAGGCAATGCTTGTAGAACATCAGTGAAATGACGTTTGGAGTAGTCTGTGAACAAAAGGCTTAGAAGTGACAGTTCTAAGTTCACGTAAAGTCACCGATATTGACTACTTACACTTAGCTAAGCACCATTTCATACTAAACTTGCTAAGATTCGATTCTGAATACGAAATGTTTTTAAGTACGTGATTTTGACTTTTCTGAGACCAGTATTTGCTTAGTTTTCGTCTCTCAATGTCAGCCTAAGAGCAAAAGCCCTTTTACTTAGCTTAGTAGTCAGGGAACACTGTCCAAAGCGTCGTATTCTCGGAAGGTCCATGAGTCATAATTGCTAAAGAATGATTTTACAAGCAATATTTACTTACTGGGCAACATAAGAAATACAACATTCCAACCTTTTCCTTTAAAATATGGGTATTGTAATATAAACGATGTATTTGATCACACCTGAAGTTACACCTCATGCTGTAACTTTGTATTGATATGATAGCGGTTTCGACTTGGTTCACCTTCATCATCAACCCATTATATCCTCACCGAGGAGCACAGGTCTCTTCCCTGAGGAAGGTATGCCATACGCAACCACGGGGGCCTAGTCCGGATTTGTGGAGACTTGTAAGACTAAAGGCTAATCTTACTGTCAGAAGTTTTCAAGCCACCCTAAGGCCTCTGACTTGGCTTAACAACTGCCATCTATCGACGGTGGCCGGCACCAACTGCTTAACGTGTCTTGCGAAGCACGGAATCGCTCTAAAAAATGCCACTAGTGTTACCCTAGATAACCACAATCATTCCTTAACTTAATTCATGGAGCTACCTATTACTGCAATAATTTCAAGTAACTAATATTGGTACCGTTTATTTCCACTGCCTCCTTTACTTCGTTATCCGCACATCTACGACGCATTCTTATAGTCTCTCCTTGTAATATACACTGTGAGAAATATATCACGTATGAGCGATTGCAAGGTTAATAACTTTATTTCTCCGCTTGTCTCACAGTTGTTGGATTAATTGTTACGTTTTATGTGCTGTATGCAGCTTTTTTTATGAGCCACTTATGTCGCCTTCGGCGTTAATGGAAGTTTTTTCTGGTATAAATAGTGCTTATTAATTATGGCATAGCTAGGCTATACCTTGTATTATGACAGATGATTTATTAACTGCCCTTCGATGCCAATGATAATATTATTAGTTATGCATTTAACCAATAATAACAAGGAGTATTGAAACTCCTTGATAGGTACATTACCTCTAAAATGAGTAATTTCTGAACATCCCAATCAGAGGTTGTCATTAAACTACTTTTTTTGTACGACTTTAAAATAATAGATTCTTACACTACTGTATACAATTTTAAAATTCGTCGCTATTCGTTATATCTTTAAATATTAGTAATAAAAAAAATTATGCTTAAAACTATGTGAATTAAAAAAAACACAGATCTTTGCGGGTATTTAATATAAATTAGGCCTGCACACGTATAGTAGACAGCACGTCAACCTTCACATTTTAGTTGCAAAGTCGCCCGTAATGCAACGGAGTAGAGTTCATGGGTGTATAGGATGCTATATTGTCGACTGCACATACCCAAAAAGCATAGAACACACAATAAGCAAAGAGCAAAAAATGCTCGATGATACACATCGTCATAACGAATGAATTGTTACTTCCCATAATATTGTTTTATACTTATAAGTAAGTCAAATACAGTTTATATTATTTAAAGAATTTTATTTTTTTCTAGTAAACACCTTTACTCTAGGCAACTAATGACGTCGCATGCACACTCGTCGGTTTCGGGTACTTTTTATCTTGCCCTTTGCTAACACATCTTTTATTTAGATTAAATATGTCCACCTGGTGCATCCCTTTTCGATCAATATACTTATTTGTTTCGTCAATCTTTCTTCCCCCATCCTCTCCACATTTCAGTCCACAACGTTCTCTAATCAAGCTTGGGCGTATCTTGTCATTTAAGGTAACACCACACTTATTTCTCTAGGACCTCATTTCTACTGCATTAACAATACTTTCTAGATTCTTTTGCAAAGCCTTTTTTCGGCATGCCTACTCCATCTAAAAAAGCATGTCCCAGGAACTGCAGTGTTTGGATGGTCCGTTCACCCTTAGTTTGAATGAAGATGGCAGCCGTATAAATGATTTCATTGTATAAGTCATCATTATTTATATTAATAACTAGTTGACCCGGCAAACGTTGTTTCGCCATGTGTTTTTTTTATGAAAAATAGATAACAACCTATTCACAGACCTACCGAATAAACTTTCGGAGGAGCATGCGCACTAACATTGAGACACGAGAATTTTTATTGTGTCATTTAATTAGATTAAGTCTTAAAAGAATAAAAATAAATTTGCAATATTCCATCCCACGTCTCTGAAAAAGCAAAATTGTTTTATGTGCGTAATATTGTATGAACTGTAATAGCATGAGAAAGTAGTGGAGAGCCTCTGTGCATGACTTTTAATCGGTAACCCTGACTTTTTTTTTTATTTAACGAAGCTCTTGTTACTAGGGAGTCTATTGCGATAGTTTTTGAAAGTGTCTCTACTTAATTTAGATAGAAAGAATTTGCAAAACTGTCTGTACAGTCTAAATTTGTGTTTTTTCAATTCAATTTAAACAGTAATTATAGTTAAGTCAAAACACAATAGACGTACCTAAATTATTTAAATTTACATAATTAACATAGACATTAAAAAAAAATGATAGATAGAATATCTTTATTGTATGAATACACCAGGAATTACACATGAAATTAGACAATAACATAGTAGAATACAATTGACGGCCTTATTACTAAAAGTAATATAATATGTTCATGGGCACACTAAAAACGCTTTAATGCCAAAACACTCCAAGTAAAGTAGGTTTAATTTCCCCATTATTATTTGCACTGATTTCACGTCATCATCACCTCAAAATACCGCAAATTAAGGAGGACGCATTCTAATCCTGAAGTGTCCTGTGTGTGAAATGACTTAGTTTTCTAACTTACAAATTTGAAGTAGCTAGACCTCAGAGGTCAAGTCGATTGGCACTAGCTGGCCTGAATTGGAAGCTGGAAGTGTGGAAGTCTGTGGCTAAGCCCCTATGCTCCCCTAGGAGTTAAAGGACCACATAAGAAGAATCGCTCGTAGCCCCGGCTGCCTGAGTGATCTTAAACGATCACGAACGTTAAGCAACATTAGGCGCGTTCAGTCCATGGATGGGTGACCGTCTATGACTAACGCTAGTGGCATTTTTCCGAGCGGTTCCGTGCTTCGCAAGGCACGCTAAGCAGTTGGTGCCGGCTGCCGTCGATAGATGGCAGTCGTTAAGCCAAGTCAGAGGCCTTAATAAGGCGGCTAAAAACTTCTGACAGTAAGGCCAGCCACTAGTCTTACAAGCCTCCGCCAATCCGGACTTGGCCCCCGTGGTGGAGTATGGCCTATACCTTCCTCAGGGAAGAGACCTGTGCCTCTCGGTGGGGACATAATGGGTTGATGATGATAAGAACAAGACCTCAGAGCATTAAATAGTAAGCTAGCAGCCGATTTCTGAATTGAGAATTTCGCTAAGTAACTACTTAACTCTAGTGCTGTCTCGCCAAATTTCTCAGAGATGAGTATGACAGAATGTTACTTAAGTATTTACTTACGTGAAATTCTCAACACAGAAACCGGCCCATAACCATTCACTGAAACTTAAAAATAGTACTTAATAATCAAAAGCTTCAAACCAAAACCGAAAGGAACGTCTCTGAATATCAGCCCTACATTACAGTAAAACAGTTGCAGATAACGAGGCATTTAGTTGCGTTTCCCTGCCGATTCTCGATTGGACTATGCAGACCAAAAACATAACCGCCAACTCCTACGTCCTACGAAATTAGAGCTGTTTTCATGTAAAACTTCTGAGTAAGGCTTTGGTGGAATGTCTTTGTCGTAAGTTCCTGCTATCGGTGAGTTATGAACAAACAGTTTGTTTCTCTTTGTTATTGGTACAACTTTATACCGCTGTTTCTGATAAATAATAGCGTAATCACGGTTGCTACTCCACCTCGTTATAGTTATCGTAACAGCCTCAGTAGTTGCGTGTGATATTCAGGAAATGAAAGAGATTCTATCTGACAGCCGTGGCAGTACGTTTGGTACTGTAGTGATAATATTGGGCATATTAGATTGTTTCAATGTAGTATTGAGCAGTTAGTTCAGACTTCAACTTAATTATAGTGTGGCGAGCACATGTCAACTCTGTGCGCGCACTATAAACTCCAACATTCCTGCATCGCGCAAGCAAAAGTTTACACATGACTTATAATAAATACAACGTCCAACAAACCACAGTTGAACCGGCCGTCCCCAGGCATACGATCTGCCTGGCGGGAAATTTCCCTTTATAGTGGAAGAGCATGATCACTTCCCTATAATAGTTTAATAATATTTAATAACTGCCACACAACACAATCACTTGACCAGGGACGAAACTAGGATAACCTGTGCTACGGTAACTATGCAAGACTGAGGCCATATGTACAAATTCACGGCGGCCCCCAGTGGGTATCGAACCCACGACATCTATCTTGGTAGGTCGCCTTAACGTCTAGACCAACGAGGCAGTCAATTAATACCTAAGTTAATACCTAACGCAAAACTTAGTTCAAAATACACTTCACATTAACTGGTGCTCACTCTAAAGTCCGTTTTTAAATTCGATGCAAAAAAATATGACGTGGTGTTACCGCTATAAAATATATAGGCTTACTCGGTAGTTTTTTTTTACCGTGAATAGAACGTTGACCAAAATCCTTATCACATCAAAGACATTAAAATTTAATTCCTCTTAAGAGCAAAGTCTAAAAAAAAAGCTTACGTACCACAAACAATTCTTACTTGGAAGTAAAATGGGGTTATTTGTATTTTGCGTACTAGCAACATTCAGACATTAACAGCCTTTAGTTTGTATTGAGCCGTCAACGTGATTGTTTTACTTTTTTACATTGAATAAAAAACCGTAAAAAACAGACTTACAGATGACCAGTAAACATGTCAACATGACGCTTGAGTTTGAAATAATTTTCCAGTATAAAAATAATATGTATTAGAGAATTGAGATGCTACTTCAGTTATGTAAGTTTCCGAGTAATTAAACATTTCTTACTTATATTTAGAGCAGGTAGTGTGGAAGTGCGAGGCGCTTGCCATCGTCGAACGTGCACACTAAATGAGAACAAAACAAAATTATGTTTACACTAACAACTCGGTTATGTTATGTTTTTGGAATCTAATATTTGCAAAATTTGTGTTTAATCTATGTTTTGACAATAAATGTAGTTCACTTTCACTTTCAAAAGAAAAACAAACAACTTACTAAAGAGAAATAGGCATAGGCCACTAGGCATAGAATCGCAAACAGAGTACAGTGTGTTATCGTACACCATTGTCTTGAATTGAGCCAACGAATTGTTGAATAGGTCAACCGAGATCAGGCGTTTGTCGTAGATTGTTGTTGTTGGAAGAGTCCAACCAGGTTTTGCTCTGATTCGCAGAGCTTTATTGAAGTAAAAGTATCCGAAAAACAATTTATAATTAAACATAAATATTTACATACAGGCACATACATAGCTTCTGGCCCCACACTAGGATACCCTGCGTCATGAGAACCAGAAACAGCGACGTCACAAACATGTAAACATCCAAGACCTGAAGTTTTATTTTTCTCCCCAGCCGAGGATCGAACCCGGGACCTCTCACATGGTAAGCAGATGCGCTAACCGCTACGTCACATAGGTCGTCAAATTGTAGTACTTATAAGTGTTATTGAGATACTCCATAAAGACCTTGTGTGTGTGATACATATACCATTTTTTTAGACTGCAATAGACAAAATGTTTTAATTTTGTTAAATTTGCGGTTTTATTTCACTAACAATTTATAGATGTAACGAGTCCGATACAAATAGACGATATATTTTAAATTAAAACCGCAGTGACCGCCGTAGTTGCCGCTGCCCTAATGAGTAATTAACTAACGGATATTTAATTGGTAAATAACACAAATAAAATAACTAGCTCTGTGTCAGATTAATGAAGTGTAATGTAAATAAACATTAGAATTAATTATGCCAATCGAAGGCTAGTTTGATTAAGTACTTTTGACAGTAAATGATGGATCGTGCGCGAGAGATTTTAATCATTGTTTTTTTTTACGTCGGCGGTTATGCTTACGTCCAATATGTAGATCTGGAGTTGGTATGTAGTTCCTTTTCTGATTGATCCGAATACAATTTTAGGCACTTTAAATACTTAATTACATCACAAAATTTGAGTACACATCCTGGTGACACAAGGTAATAAGTATGAATGGTAACGTCAATAAAGAGTTTGAGAAGAAATTGGGTCATATGTCCGTGATATTTTAGAACTCTCTGCGTTAAGGTTTGTTTGTTTATTCCGATTTATTGCACAAAATAAAAATAAATATATATCAATAACAGATAAGTGTCTGCTGTGTGTGTGCAGATAAGTGCAGAAAGATAAGTGCTGGAAGGCGGACGGACTTATTTCAACAGTTTGGAAAGGTTTTCAACTATAAAACATAGAGTGTAAGACAGTAAATAAAGCTCAATGATTGGTCAAAAATTTGTTATTGGTCAATAATAAGGTTTTCCATCATTCTGCATTAAAACTACATGAAATGTAATTTGATGAAATTTCATGCTCAATTGACTTTTGTAGATTATACAATGATGTGTGCAATCAACACAATTATTTGTTTTATTTGGTTTTGTATCTGTGAGAATTGCTAGGAATATACTCTCAAGTATTTGAAACTTACACAAGCCAACATTTTATTGCATAGTACTTTGTAAGCAAGTCTTTAGTGACCACCGCTAACAAACATCTTGTTGCAATTACTCGTGCCGTCTTACTAGTGATGTCCCATAGTTACATACTCTACTTACTTTACATTCTAAATATTTTCTTATAATTTTAATAACTGTACATTGTGTTGCTTTCTTTTACTTTCAGTATGTGATGTTAAATAAAATTCAGCGTTATGTAGGTTCATTTTTTCTAACTATGACGGTATTATTAAATTTATAATAATACTATTCTTTAAAACACTTCTCAGAGTCAATTTATACACTCTGAGATAAAGCCGAAAGACAAAAACCTTAATTATTTAAACTTCCTCGATTTAGCTAACTTTAGAATTTTATCACCGTAAATTTAAGAGCTAGATTCTTGTCACTGCTCCATCATCCATGTACTTAAGCTGTCAAAGCTTTTAGTAGCAAGATCACAATGAAATCAAAACACCAAAGTCACAAATCAATTACACAACGAACCAATCCAAAACAATATCTCGCATTCGATCCAAATGAACGTCATAATTAAAACGCGGAAGTTCTAAACCGACCACCAAAGTTATTCGCCTTCTTTCACTTGTAACTTTATTAAGATAAGGTCCAATTTTGCTTGTCGAAAGAGACTGGTGGTGTACACAATTTATCGATAGAATGGCTAGTGGCACGCACATCACTGGGCAGGGCGCGGTGCGATGTCGCAAACTGGGCACGCGAGCTCTTGTACCGGGCCTTATTCGTGTTAATGACGGAGAATTCGTAGCTTTCTATTATAGTAATGTTTCCGAAACAGAAAATAATAGACGCTCACATAATAATATGTGAGCGTCTATTATTTTCATAAGATTTTTTACTAACTTGATTTCAAATAGACTTATTTGACTTTTTGTCAGAATATTTGTTAAATAAAAATAAGACCATAAAAATATTTCTTTCATGGTTTTTGAGATCACAAAAAATGTGTTAAATAAAGTTGTCATAATAAAAAATTTTTTATTAGACTCAGTTTTTTGATTGAACTGTAAACGTTTTCTTATAAATCTTTCACACAGAGGGCTACATAACCCTCTGTGTGTAATAAACATCTTTAACGTGAAAAACTCGTTTATATTACAAACGAGAGACAAGGATCCAGAGATGGAGAATAAAATTGTGTGATACCTTTTGGGACAGTACGTCTCTTCGTTCCTTCCACTTGACACCACTGAGTTGACACTATCAGTCGTGTCATACGGAAACACGATCCCGTTTCACACCACCAGCTACTAGTGATGTTAAAATCTAGCTATAACAAAGTATATGATAATACTCCCAGATTGGTTATTATTTAAGGCACTTTGTATGCATTCTCTACTGACTGTTGGTTTACACGAGGTTTCAGGAAAAGGAGAAAAGTGGCAACTGTAATATTTAGCGGCCAGTCATAATTAAAAATCTTAGCAACAAGTTTTATTGCATGTTGTAAAATATGGCCCGGATTGTCTTACCTATGATTTTATCGGAAGAGTCCAACCACATTTTGCTTCGATTCGCAGATCCTCTAGTTGTTCCGAGCAGTATAAGTCAGTATAAGACTCTTTTGTATAATTTTTTTTTTGCCTCACTATTATTAAAATAATGTCGACCGGCCGTAACGCGAGTGCCCCCTTGCCCGCGCCAATCTCCGCAATCCGCATGACGTGTCCGCTCGCGATTTTATTTGTTGCCAGCTGCAGGTCTCCGTATTGTTGCAACGTGCAACCAACCCTGCCGCAGCATGTATAGTGTGTATAAGCTTTTGGTACAGTCGATAGCTGGTGAACCTTTACATTCTTGTTGCGTTCTTATTGTAACTGAATTGACAGCTCATGTAAGGTAAGTCGACAGCAGGTCAATCTTTACACTTTTTGATTCAAATGATCGTCAGTAAAGGTGGTCAGAAATAAAATAAATTTATTTCAACGCAAAGAATTTACGTTCTATTTGTTAAATGTCAATGTACTTATAATCTTAACCGCTGCCTTGGGGCTGAATATGGTGGACAAATTGCAATATGATGAAATTGAATATATAGTGAATACTGAATAACAGAATGAACTGAAAGAATCGACTGCATGGAAGTCCTTGGGAGCTTTCAAAATATTGGAAATTAAAATTCCAAATTCACCCGAAAGCCTGTCTGAACATAGCGACGTCTCCTAAATTGCCATTTTTATTTTCGGTAGATGTACGTATTCGCTAAATTTATATCTTGAAAATCGCAACAATTCCTAACTTGTGGAACTGTAATTAAATCTTGTACACAATCTTGTCCATATGTACATGGTGATTGATCCATTATCTTGTGGTGAGTAAGCTTATGCTCAAAAAACAGAAATTAATTAACAGAGAACTTAGAAAAACTGTAATCACGATGAATATTTTGTTGTACTTCTCAGTCCTTTTGAAACTTATAATGTCATGACTAGAAATATCTCTCTTCACTGTGCGATAAATTCTAATTAACTAATTACGATAAAATTAAATAAAATGCAATTTATTAACCAGTCGTAAAAGAGCAGAAACGCCTAACACGGTTAAAAAAAATGTCCTTATTGTCTGTCAACTACTGTCATAAAACTTTCAAAAGATTGCTCTACCGTTTTGGGACATCTGCCAAGTAGTCCTATCTATCTATCTAAGCTAGTTTTACGATGCGTCGTGGCGTAGGTTTGTGAGCGAGGTTTCATAGGATCCAATGAATTCAGCTGTTGTTGAATATTTGTTGAGGATAGGGTTTCGTTAGGATCGAATCAAGATCAAGATAGTGTTCATTTGATTTTGTATTACTACTTACTGCGCTGGCTCAGCAACCCGAAGTCGGTCTTGGCCTCCGACACAAGAAGTCGCCACTTGTCTCTGTCCTGCGCGGTCTCCTGCCAGTCGCCCGCCTAGAACTCCTTGCCACTGCAGGTCCTTGACCACTTCCTCCTTCCAACGATGTCTGGGGCGGCCCACCGGTCTTTGGCCGCTTGGAAGCCCCAAGTATGCTCTCTTCACCGCTCGATACTCTTCTATCATCATCATCAACCCATTATGTCCCCCTGTGATGTCCCCACTGAGGGGCATGGGTCTCTTCCTTGAGGAAGGCATAGACTGTACTCCACCACGGGGGCCAAGTCCAAATTGGTGCAGGCTTGTAAGACTAGTGGCTGGTCTTACTGTCAAAGGTGTTCAAGCCGCCCTAAGGCCTCTGACCTGGCCTAACGACTGCCATCTATCGACGGCAGCCGGCACCAACTCTTCCATCCTTTCAATAATTTTGTATTATGTTTTTGTGGGTTTTTTACTTATGTTTGTAATATCATAAATTGTTTTATTAGGGCAACTGAGCCCTTCAATAAATAAACCAGTTGCGTTGGAGTTTCTTTAACCGTTTTGCACGAATTTTTGCGCAGTGAATAATTGTGGACGCAGTTTTAATTCATTAATCTTTAGAAATTCAAAGGTCGATCGGGCTACCGAAACAATGGGTTTTAATTGTTCTTTTCAGGGTCTTAATCTAACAAGTTCTACAAATTGATTCCAGAATATTATATTAGAGTTACCTCCGACGCGGCTTAAGAAATGTCTCAAGCACACTCTGAACAAAAAATCTTATTATAAAATCAACGATTATTAAATTTGAAAGACAAGGATGTCTGGTGTTAAGCAGTAGATTAAAATTAAATGTATTTAGAGCAGATTTTTAAATTATAAAATTGATATTTGATTGATAATTGTATCTAGTGTTCAACACATCTATGAGTAATATTTTTAACTTTGAAAGTTTGTTACTTATACTAAGACTGTTTTAAAAAGAATAGGTAAATGTGAAGTTTCTTCGTTGGTTTCTTCTCCACTTACTCTATTAATTGTGAAACTAACAACTTTGACGATCATAAAGTAATTTATAATAAAACATTTTGTTACAAATATGAATAAAAAAACATTTGAATTTGAATTCAGATTAATGTAAAAAAATGTATTTATTCGACCTCAACCAACGATGGGTCGATGTCGTTAACGAAGTTCAAGGACATTGCTCAATGTCCTTGAACTTCTTACAATACTTGCTTTTTATGTCCTCGTCTATCTCACATCCGTGATCTGATCATATTAAGACGTCATAAAGTAATACCACAACGTCATAATCGCCCAACGAGTAGGTAGGCTTAATGAAAACGGATGCGGATCGTAAAATTATCATTTCTGATTTATAGGACCACCGTTTGGCTGAGGTTAGACCCTTAATCAATTTAATTGGAGCTCAGCACACAAAATATAGAGACCTAGAGGCCCGGCGTTGATTGACCTTGAATTTTAGGAGCTAGAGGTCGATATTGCTTTTGATACAACTGACTGCTTAACTACTGCTTGACTGATTAACAGATTTTCACTATGAAACTAGTAATTAATTAAAGTAAGCAACCTACTGAAACTAATTACTAAATAAACTTGTGTAATTTTTTTATGTGTGCTTTTGTGGCAATGTCAATAAATGCTTTCTTTCTTTCTCTCCAAGCTCGCAAACAATATATGCAGAGTCAATAACAAAATTTTGTACCGTGTTAATTTTCAAGTGGAAAAGAGTGGAAACTGAAGAAAACATGCATAACAAATAATGTTCCTATTCGATTCATTTGCAGTTTCATTGTAGTCGTCGCAACTGCATTCAAACTGTAACTGAACTGCAACCCCGCAGAAGGAAATCCGTTCAATTGCAGTTCATCTGTACAGAGCGTTATTGGCGGTAGGTTTGGATTGGGACTTCAATTGTTCGGACGTTAATTTAGTTAATTTATCATGTTTACTTTTTAACCCCCTACTGCATGAATTATGATATGAATGAAATATAAAATAAAATTATGGTTTATGCGTTTTATTTAACAGAAAAGAAATAAGAAAAAGAAGAAAAATAAATTGCCTCTTTCAGGAACTAAAAAAAAATCTGACCAATATGGGTTAGTATGCGGTAGAGGCTGGCCAAGTGCAAGTCGGCCTCACGCACGAAGGGTTCCGTGCTAATCTATTACATTTGAATATTGCAAGCGTCAACCTGTTGGCGTTTTTAATATGGAACAAACAAAAGCAAAAAATACACATATTGCGACCATGTAGTTGCTTAGGTAGTACATTTAGGGTTTATCTCATACTTGGTACCCACTTAGGGCACAGCAATTTACAAGCGGCATTCAGTATTATAAACACAAAGAACGTTGACAATAATCCATCCATCCATAATAATAAACTCACGCCCGTTATCCCCGAGGGGGTAGGAAGATGCACCAATCACTACAACTAGAATACGTACGTATACGTAGAATACGTGTTTTTGTATAATATGTTATATATAATACATTGCAGTATATAATTGCAGTGCCCACGAAAGTTTTAGTTCAAAAATTTGATCATTATTAAATTAGAGGCTTATTGCCTCAAGTGCTAATGCTCGCCTTCTGTATGTATTTACTTTATTCAAGAGCTAAGGCTGGTTTTCTAGTGTGCTATTTTTTATCTCTCTAGGTGTAGGCAGGACTAGTTATTGTTGTAATAAAGCATGTTTTTATATCGTAAGATAAACTAAGGGCTCGTTAATTACTAATGAGATCGTAAGCTGGGATTGAGGAAAATCTTGTTAAAGTGCGACTCAGAGCTAACTAACGCCAACAATAAAAAAATCTCCTGCCAACAACTGTACTGTGGTATGATAATTTTTTTCTTTCCCTTTTGTATAAAAAAAACGTTACTTAGTTTCCATAATTATTTGGTAATGATGAGCTAGAGGTTAATTTCCTGGTTATTTTAAGTAAGTAATACGTCTTCGTTCGATTCTTTCAATATTCCCGCAACAGGTCCTCTCAGTGTAATTAAAAATAAATATACCTACACTTGTACCATCAAGCTCGAAAGTTTTCTTCAAAAACGTTGAGTTTAGTATTCGCGTCTTTGCAGACTGCACGTTTTTTTCTTGCACTTTATTTTTGGAAGTCTAAGGAAAGCTCAAAATCCTTACCAATTGGAATCGCCCATCTCTGAGAGCCATGAGAGCTTGGCGATACCAAGTAACCTCTAATGAGACTTATATAGGCTGTAAAAAAAATTCCTTTATGAGGTTTCCGGGAGCGTCTGTGAAGTTACAAGAGGAAATGTAGTAAAATATTCCACATAACACAATCACTTGACCTGATCTCAAACTACAATACTCTGTGCTTTGGTAATCAGGAAAGGACATCACAAACATCGAAAAACACCCATACTGAGGCCATTTTTACAAATGTAAAGTAGCTGCGTAAATTAAATATTTTGCAAAAATAAAATAAAGATCCAACTACCTCTCTTTCACAGGCTTACGCTCAGATATATACAACATGTATTGAAGAGAATATCTCATCTTATTTATAAAAGGGAAAAGAAGTTTACTTCAAAATATCAAAAAAAAAACCAGCTGATGCTTTAGATTGTATTCAAAGACAGTACTTTTTTGCCATTTAAGTTTTTCTCATAATAAACATATCCATCATCTTTACATGCTACATTGTTAGACCGGCGGCTAACATGTTTACATTTTTTTAGAATTCCGTACCTCAAAAGAAAAAAAAACCCTTAAAGGATCACTTTATTGTCCCTTATTTCGGTATAACTCTGTGAAAACTCATCACTTTTATGCCTGACCATACTTCTTCCCGCGTAATAATATTTTGGGCAGTTTTGCACGATCGCGACGGCGCTATTAACACGGTCATAAATCTCCCGACTGTCCTTCGGTGCATCGTTAAGAACTTCATTAACTCGAGTGCGGCGAGTTTTTCAATTCCCATCATGAGAACGGGCACTCAAAACATCTTAATATCAGGATCGCAATATGACAAAATGCTTAAGATTGATTCGATGGCGACGCAATTATGGCCGAAGACGAAAACTTATATGGCATATATAATATATATATATAACTCACTCCAACAGTGTCCACGAGGTGGTGTTGACAAAATGTGGCGATTGAGTTTCATAATTATTTAGGTTTTTCTGCTTTTGTCGCGCTGAGTTACTTCACTCATTGAGTTCCAGAAACTAAATTGATATCTTAATTTCAAAAGTACTTTAGTTTGTTCCTTTGATACATGTTTTTAAAGTTTATTATTTCAGTAGTCTTTCCTAATGTGGATTAGTCTCTCACGTCACGATTAAGTGCCCATCGTTCTGTTATAGACTTATACGTATTTTTTTTATATCATCACATCTGCCATCATTATATTGTTACTTATCTTTTGAATTTCGGATTCACAACGAAACAAGTTTTTTTATAACTTTCATACAGTACAATCACACCTCATGCTCCGGTTTTTTAACCGCTAACACTTTTTTCGTACGAAGTTTCATATTGATCAAAACAAACGGAGTCGATAGACGACTTTACACTATGTTAGGGGGTCAGAAACATCTATAATCCATTTATCTATACTTGGCATTTTTTTACTTTAAACGACACTGAATTAAAAACCTTTAGCGGTAGACAATTCGATACCGTTTGCAAATTTAGTACTAGCTAGCACTAAATTTGTAAACTGATTCGAGTTTTCAACCGCTAAAGGTTTTTGATTTAGTGTCTTTCAAAGTCTTAAAAAAATGCCAAGCATAGATAAATGGATTATACATGTGGGTAATTCTTTTAGATACGTTTTTCAAGCGGCATCACCTTATAAAAATAGAAATCGAAAAGTCAGCAAGCCATTTTTTTTTTTCAGGGAAACCTTTAATCATCTCTTATCTAGGTAATTGATTATTATTCAATTATTTTTATATCATCATAAATCATCATATATCATAAAAAAACTACAAAGCCCCCGTTCTTTGATTTTCGTGGAGTGTCCGCCGATCGAATCACTTAGTTAATTATATATTTTAAACTAAATGGTATACGCTTACAAAAAATTAACACTAAGTTTTAATAAGTTGCCAATGCTATAAAAAATTACACCGTTGTTCTAAAATAATTATAACTGTCCCGGGGCAGTTACTGATTTGCGTGGATCATTATAAAGCCACTTGCACATCCCTAACTTCGCGGTCCAATGCTGCATCATCCTAATTCATGTCACAACTAGCCGCTCTCCGATGGCCAGACAAAGTGCTTGTGTGTGACGACCACGTTGAGTTTCCGAAAAATTAAGGTGAGAACCCCGTTACGTGGGTATGGTTTCTCAAAACTTTGATTTGCGTGGTACAATTTTCTCCATCGTCTGTGAATTTATTTTTTTAATAAAATATTGTAGCGAACAAATATAAGGTAACATAACTTATATTCAAAACACAGTTTATTTGTTTAAAAGGTTTTTGATTATTTTTAGAATAAATAATTTATTTTGATTTTCGTGGTCGTGATTTCATGGTAGTTTGACCCACGCAAATCAATTATGGGCCATGCAAATGAAATAACTTATTTGTTATGGTATTGCAGGATTAATATTTTTATTACTTTAGTTAAATGTAAATTTGTTTAAAAAATAAAAATTGTGTCCGATTACCTAACTATATTAATTTTGACTAAAATTTTAATGAATTATTTTTTAAGTCAAAAATGCCATTAATAAAAGAGGAAAAATAGTCCAGTCAGTCAAGACAATTAATTCATAATAATTCCAAAAGTTTTCAAATTTTGATGTAAGGTCGGGAATGGTATTAAAACAAACTATAAAATTTTGCAACCTGTTCTGCGGTCCGGAACATTGTTAAAAATGCAATAAATGATAATTTGCTCAGTTCTTGAGACCAAAATTCCAAAAGTTCTGCAAAGTTGGAGTGGTGTTAAATATATTATTTTACATCACGTGTCAAATTTGCAACCAATTTAAGTGTACGGAACATTTTTTGTTATTAACAATTAATGTTTTTCTTTATTAAACTGAAGGAAAACGTTCCAAAAGTTCTGCAAACTTGACACATATATCGGAAAAATATACCGAACGGTTGTATAAATTTGCAACCTTTTTCGTTGACCGGAACATGTTTATTTATAATTCTTTTTAATTCGTGGTCATTTTTTCGAGTAAGGTGGTCTCGGAATAATTACAAAAGTTTTGAATCTTGGTTGCAAACTTCGAAAACATCTATTCTGATGCATTTACAAATTTGCAACCTCATACGCGATCCGGAACTTTATGCAATTTGCAAAAATGTAATTTTTTTATTTTTTCACCTTCAAGAAAATTTCAAAAGTTCTGCAAATCGAGGGGACTGTTTAATTTTGGGATTAATGTCAGTATTTGAATTTGCAACCATATCCGGAATACGGAAATATTTTTTAATCACTTTCACGCAAAATATTATTTCCGTACACATCGCTGTTATATATTCAGGGCCTAAACTTTGTGCTATACGAAGCCGCCGCGACGTCGTATACCTGCGTTGCTATGGTAACGCGACCAATGGTCGCGTCAACCGCTGGATACGTTCCTTGATTATGAAAGCAGTGACGTAAGATCAGATGCAGAAGATGGTGCACCGGATAATACAATTGTGGAATGTGAAATGTCATCGAAATGTACCACGGAACTGGAAGAACATTATGGTGATCCAGGAATGGTGTGGGAGGGTACACACAAAAAAATTCAAATGCTCATAATTATTTCTTTTCAGATATGTATTTCTACGAAATTCAAATAAATCAGATTTTCAGTATCTTCAATTACAGATTGTTACATTCAACATGCATTCAAAGTTTTATCGCTAACTTGTAAGGTTTTAACACTTATTAACTGACCTCATAATATATTGAAAAAAGATATTATTTACGGACAATCTATTCGAAATGTTTTTCCTTGAATGCTTGAATGTAACAATCGTCAGTGTCGACATTTACGAGAAATTATAAACGTAATACAGAAATTATTTCAGGTAGTTTCTTTAGTATTTTTCAGCATGACTCATCAACAAATTTTTCTACTATTCAATTTTTCATTACCTTTTAAAGGTATTATGGATCCTCCTAGTTCATCTTTCTATTGATGTAGATTAGTTTTTCAAATAAATCAATAATATACCATTCACATGCTAATGATTGAAATTGTTTGTAACACAATTTGTTTCTAACAGATGTTGGTATAGTACTATTTTTACATGACAGGTGATTATGCCAAAAATAAATTCCGTTGGGCTTATTTAAACCGGACGTAGGATTTTGCCGGTACGTATTTTTTTATTAATAAAACGAGTCTGGGGATTAAATACACTGTTACTCACCTACGCATTGTCGTCCATTGATGTTTACTTACCTTTTTTACGAATATTTGATATCTTTTTACGTCTATTTATTTTTTCGACGGTAATATAATTAAAAAAGTCGATTTTTGCAAATAACACAAGGTTCCGGGTCTCGTGCGAAGTTGCAAATTTGAATAGTGGTATCGATTCCAAAATAAGACCATCCGCTCGATTTGCAAAACTTTTGAAATTCTTTCAAGGATAACAAAATGCGTAAAATCGATTTTTGCAAAGAACACAAAGTTGCGGATCTCATGCGGGTTTGCAAATTTTAATACTGACATGCACCTCAAAGAAACAATCATTGGCTCGATTTGCAAATATTTGCAATTTTTTCGAAAATGAAAAATGCCATAAATTTAAATTTCCGGCATCACACAAGATTCCGGATTGCGTGATGAGAGGTTGCAAATTTTAATACTAACATTAATCCCAAAATTAAACAGTCCCCTCGATTTGCAGAACTTTTGAAATTTTTTCGGAAATTAAAAATGCCATGAAGTTAAATTTCCGACATCACACAAGATTCCGGATTGCGTGAGAGGTTGCAAATTCAAATACTGACATTAATCCTAAAATTAAACAGTCCCCTCGATTTGCAGAACTTTTGAAATTTTCTTGAAGGTGAAAAAATAAAAAAAATACATTTTTGCAAATTGCATAAAGTTCCGGATCGCGTATGAGGTTGCAAATTTGTAAATGCATCAGAATAGATGTTTTCGAAGTTTGCAACCAAGTTTCAAAACTTTTGTAATTATTCCGAGACCACCTTACTCGAAAAAATGACCACGAATTAAAAAGAATTATAAATAAACATGTTCCGGTCAACGAAAAAGGTTGCAAATTTATACAACCGTTCGGTATATTTTTCCGATATATGTGTCAAGTTTGCAGAACTTTTGGAACGTTTTCATTCAGTTTAATAAAAAAAAACATTAATTTTCAATAACAAAAATGTTCCGTACACTTAGATTGGTTGCAAATTTAATACGTGATATGTAATATTATATCGAAAACTTCCCCAAGTTTGCAGAACTTTTGGAATTTTTTTCACGACGTTACCATAGCAATACAGCAAAAATTAATTTAATTGCAATTTCAACAATGTTCCGGACAGCGGACAAGGTTGCAAAATGAGATTTATTGTAGTCCCAATGTACCATTCACTTGACCGAAGTTTGAAAACTTTTGGAATTATTATTAAATTTTCGATTTCGAATGTCAATAATGACTGGACTAAAATTAGAAAAAAAAGTTTTCCAAAAGATGAAGAGAGTTAAAAAAATCTAAAAAAAAATTAAATTTTAAATTAAAAAAATCATTTACTAGGGTGTTTTGTGATTTGCGTGGCCCTCATTTTTTAACATCGATTATCTTTTTAAGTTTATTGCTTTTTGAGAGATGTCGATTTAGCAAAAATATTAAATTTGAAAATTGCCACGAAAATCACCAAAGATTGACTTACTCGAAGAAGCACCCATGTATATATCGGGCAACGGCCCACAAATCGCTTCATTAAGCCCTGTCTTCCTATAAGTGACCGGACTCTATGACATTTAGCCGCGAGCCTTTCTGCTAATAAGACACATTTCCCGCGCGGGTGTACTATGACCACGATTGTGCTCTGACGCGCTCAACTTGGAAAGTTATGGAAGATGCACTTCACTTTGTAGGCAGCCTACATACGCCCCTATGCAGGAGAGAGAGAGTATTCCCGGCTCTTTATCATCAACCAATTATGTCCTCACCGAGGGGCGTGGGTCTCTACCCTGAGGAACGTTCAGACCATACTCCATCACGGGGGCCAAGTCCGGATTGGTGGAGGCTTGTAAGACTAGTGGCTGGTCTTACTGTCACAAGTTTTCAAGCCGCCCTAATGCCTCTGACTTGGCTTAACGACTGCCATCTATCGACGGCAGCCGGCACCAACTTCTTAAAGTGCCTTGCAAAGCACGGAACCGCTTGAAAAAATGTCTCTAGCGTTAGTCATAGAACGGACACTCATCCATGCACTGAACGCGAACTATGTTGCTTAACCTTCCAGATCGCTTAAGATCACCCAGGCTACGAGCGATTCGAGAGTGATTTCGGGCTCTTACAGAGATATAATATATGAGCTTCATTACCACACTTGTCCATCCCAGATCTGGATCTGTGACCTAAAACACTTAGGTTTCCTCACAGTAATTTTATCACAGTTAGGGTGTGAGTTAGCTTATTAGCAACATTTTGTTTCCAAAATGCAAAAACAAGTAGTTACGTTTTTGCAAACAAAAATATACAATGCAATGCAAAGATACGCGACTAAATTGATAAGTTCATGCTGGAAAGACTCTCTCAAATAGTGTTCTAACGATTTGCTATACTTTAGTAAACATAAATTTAGTCTAAATATTAATTAGAGTAGTTAGTTAACAGGACATCAATCTTACAAGCACGCTCTCTATCAGAAGTAGACAACTTTCCATAAAAAGCCGATGTTCTATCCAACATTTCGTAGAGTTTTGTATTATGACACGTTGTGCATTTTGCGCTTAGAAATTCATGACTGATTTTGTTAAACCATACATTGACAGAATCATTTATTTATTTATTAGACACAACCAACAGATGTTAGATACATCACATAAAATAACATTGTGTAGATGTGTTCTAGTCTAACATCCAATTACAGGTGTGCAACAACTCTCTTGACTTAAAGTAAATCATTTCTGAAATAACAAGGCTGAGTCACATAACTTTTTTCCTCGTTTTGTTTTAGTATGTGTGCGTTTGAAGTCTCCAAATTTTCATGAAATTGACATTGCATTGATAGTCCTGACCCTTCGTAAGTGTTGCCTTAAATCTGCACACTGCTTCGAAGATTATCTGCATCTCACTGAAATCGAAAGACTTCATGAACCCTTTGTACCTAATTATTTTGCGGCACCAAAACACGACCATGTCTGGACATGGCGCCACGTATAGGGCACGGAGTGGACAATGGCACAAGCGGTGTCACCCAAATTGGAGGGGGTGACACAGGTTTCGTTTTACAATGTTGCAAATGGTGTATTTATAGTCAACAACTTTACTCACAGGATACTCGCGCGTAGCACTGAAATTCTGATACTAAAGTAGAATAACTCAATAATTTATTTTAAGTACTCGTAAAGTATCTTTTTTATTTTTATTAAATATTTCTTATCATATCATAATCTACTATATCACTCTGAATATTTTATAGTAGATACCCTTCTTTTAATAGCATCAGTTTTATGAAGCAAAGAAGTCTATCAGAATTGTGGCAAAAGGTAAACCATGGTACTCATAATGTACATGTTACCTATAATATTATATCTGTAATGTGTGAATAATCTTCAAGCTATCTAGTTAAATGTGACTCCATGTGAGCCGACCGCGCAATTTTAGTGTGGGCAGCGCAACGACAATATGTCGCGATAGTGTCCAGTGTCGCGCGATCCAGGACGTTGGCATGTACAGCTGTACATATGTACGACAGTACTTATTTTAGGGGCAATGTGGCTAAAAATGAGAATACGCTATGCACTTAAATATAAACTCTACGTTATTGTGTTCTAAACTGCGTCACAATAAATTCATTATGTCAGAAAAAAAACAAAAAAAAACACAGACAAAAATTTTAGTTACTTTTGTCAACATTTTTAATGTTGGCCGCGGGCGAGGTTGTGGGCTGACACCCAGGGACCACTCCTCGCTCTATCCAGCAAAAGCGGCGGGCGTCATCGGAAGTTTTTTAGTGGGTATTCCGCTACAGCGGCGAGTCCCACATACCCTCCTGGTCCCCCACTGGCCAGGAGGCAGTGCGCAAATGCATTTTGTTACCGACGTTAATAAAAATAAAAAGAATGGTTTTGCCACAGTCTGTAAAGCCTGTCCGGCCTTTCACCACGACTTTTTCCGCACGTTCTTGTCGTACGTGATCCACTTTTCATCACCAGTTGTCAATTTCTTCAAAAATGGTTCGGTTTCGTTACGTCGTAATAAAGAATCACAAATGAGTACACGGTTCATTAGGTTTCTGTCAGTGAGCTCGTGAGGTACTCAAATATCAAGCTTTTTTGTTTACCCATTTTTTTTTTATGCGCCAAAACTGTTTTGTGGTCAATTCTTAGTTCTTTAGCTACGTCGTAACTACTGATATGCCGATTTCGCTCCACTTTTTCAAAAATAGCGTCCATTTTATTCGTAACAGGGCGACCAGAGCGATGTGCATCTTTGACATCAAACTTTCCGAATTGAAAACGCTTAAACCAAATTTGTGCTACCTACTCTCGCTGACATTGTACTAGGTCCATAAATATCGCAATTTTTTTTCGCTGCTTGCGTTGTATTTTTACTTTTTTTGTAGTAAAATTTGAAAATGTGTCTAATTTCTTCATTAGATTCACTCGTCTTGAAGAAAAACAAATGAAAATATCGCATGTTCCTAATTTGAATTTGGAATTATCTTTTTTAAAACTTAAACTTTTGAATGATACCAAAACCAGCCAGGTACAAATAGTATAGCCAAAGAGATTTTATAACAAGTTCATGCATACTATAATGCGAAAAGACTTTTTCCCCAACCTATTACTTAGGTACAGTTGTGAATTCACAATTTATTCATAACCAAAATAGAGTCATTGTTACCTGTAGAAACGAACTCAAGACTCCTCAAACATAAGACAATCGTACTACCGATTCAATACCACTGGCATATCCCTATTAGATCGAAAATCGGTACGATATTTGCAAAGTCGCAATCAAATACTAAACTCGATCTTACTCAGTTATTTTATCTCAGTATCGCGAAAATAAACGCAGCTTTGTTGGTTTCTAACAATTAATTGCATAATGATTCGGTACTAGTTTAATCTAGCGTTTGTTAAACCATCTAGGATACTTAGATTCAGGTCGAAATGCCTAGCACGGGAAAGATAAATACTATTTTGATAAAACTTCAACCTGTTATTGCAATGACGCAACATCTTTGCACACTTCACAGCTCTAACAAAAACATCCTCAATCTTATTTATCACTAGCTTTCGCCCGCGACTCTGTCCGCGTGGACTTTAGTTCAAAATTTTGCAACCCCGTTCACTCCCTTAAGGGCTAAATTTAGAAAAACGGCGAAACACTTGTTCAATCAATTGTGTTGAAGAGTTTTTATTGTAAGTTTCAAGAAAATTAGACAACATTCTTCTTATAGCTCTTATACCTCCCATACAAATTTTGGCAACCGTTTTCACCCCCTTAGGGGTTGAATTTAAAAAAATCCGGTCTTATTCCTTGCCTACATTATATATAGACCCTCTGTGCAAAATTTCAGCTTCCTAGGTCCAACGGCTTGGGCTGGGCGTTGATGAGTGAATGAATCAGTCAGTCAGGACTTTGAATTTTATAAATATAGATTAAAACGCGTTGCCCTAAAAATTGACCGCGTCAAGATTTCAGATTGTAAGAAAAATAGGAAAAAATGTGTTCTCTACTAAATCTTTGTTAACAGTTTTTAAAACACCGCAATACCTGTGCGCTTGAATCTTTTGCGTTTGTAAGAGGAAAAGTATGAAGTACCCGAAACCGGCATGCGTGCATACAACGACTATAATAAATGTTAATGAAGCAAAGAAGGACCGTTACGATCGTGGCAAGTGGCAGTCCGTCTTTCTTTTTTTTTCTTTTTTTTTCTTTATTAATTTAAAAGGGTTTGGTACACTAGTGACCATGTCACCTTCGTTTTTGCTATTCTAAACTTATTGACTATTGATTGACGCTAATCTAGCTCGCAACCCAAACTTAACCATCTTGTACACCATTCTAGCTTCTTCTGAACACGGAAAATCTAGAATGATGTTACAACCACCAACCACATTAAATGTTTCATACATCTGGTAATTTCTTGTACGTAATGTGTCTAAAAAGTAGTTACAAAAAATACAACACAAAACTAATATTGTGTAGACTAAATTCCTAGCGCCATGCTAGGCCTGCTTGTTACTATAAAGCCAGACCGCGGGCAGGCCACGGTAATAAGAGTAATTTTGCCTTATCACGTCCTTGCCGCGTCCTTGCTTTCACTGATAGTGCCGCTCGCCCTATCGGTTATATAATATCTCTACAGGTGGCCAATCGGGTTGTGGTGATGATGACGTGAATTTGATTTAGCTCTAGTTGATGTGCTTGGGTTTGAACGTGTGCTAACGCACTAAAACACTCTTAATACTGAGTTAAAGCAGGTTCTATGCCAGGAATGAGCGTTTTTCCTTATGTCAAATTTAGTTCTAAAAGAATCCCTAGGTGGCACTGCCGTACCGTAATAATAAACGTCAAAGCAAAAAAATATACTATGGTTCTGTGGAATTTGTGATGGTTGATTACGGAAAAACAAAAATGCTGTTGTCGTTTGGTGATAAGTGCGATTTTGGATATTTTGGAGTCTTTGCTGTGGATTGTGGGTTTGAATTTTTATTTTATTACGAGAAACCTCGTCCGAATAGCAACCCTGGTTCCTTCTCTTGTTTAGTAATCTGTGGACTAACTTTGACATTGATTGCTACGAATCACAATTTTGTACGTAGAAACGAATAACGCCATCTAGATTATCTCAAGGAACTAAGAAAAAAAAAAGAAAGGAAAAACGCTCATTCCCTTTAAAAGTATTTTAGCGGAATCAACTTTTTATAAAATATAATGACTGTATACCAAAACGGACAAATTCACACAAAATTGCGTTTTATAAAGAACCCTAAAAATCCTGGAATTTTTGGTATTTTTTTTTGTTTGCTGATCCCTGTTTTTTTTTTTGCGATTTTGAATTCGCTTCCAAGTGGGTCCACGGTACTTAAGTTGTACTAAAAAGCTCCGACTGGATGTAAAGTTCTATGAGTGTGATGTCATTGCCTTAATTGTTACCATGGCACAGAATAATATGCCTCATTGTATTATCCTCGTAAGGCCCGACCTTGAAAATAACAAACTTTTTTTAGTATATTGGGCCTTACGAGGTTAAAATTAGTTGGTATGAACAGATTGATCAGTGATTGTATTGTGTCCCAGCGCGCTTTCTATTAGTTATCTACTAGTAGATAAAGAAACCATTCTGGAGGTGTTTGGCAAAATTTTAGCGTAGATACGAGTATAACACAACCGTTTGGGTAGAAGCAAAGATGCAACATTTGTAATATGTAATTTTATAAAAACTAATACTGATATTTATGAGTACAATAAAAAATATGCTATCTATCTATCTGTTATATCTGGATTGGACATTAAATCCCTTTTTTTGTGCTGTCCTTTTGTCTGGCCGCAGTATTAAAGTTTTCCGACTTATTTGAGAAATGACTAACGTTAATTGTTGCATGTTGTTAATTTGTACTCGTGAGATCTTGTAACGTACAAACTTGTATCAACTAATTGTATTGGCAGGGCCGCATTTAGGGGAGGGCAACCGGGCGAAAGCCCCGGGGGTTCCACAAACGGGGGGCCCTCACAATAGAGACTTCGGAAAAAAAATCTTTCAAATAAAAAAAAATCTGTTTGTTAAATACTAAGTGAACCTACTTGGTTTTAGAATAAATTATTTATTGAAAAACTCGACTGAAGAATATTGTTTATTTTATTTAGAAAATAATTTGAGGCGAGGGGGCCTCCGCTCCTTTGCTACCCCGAGGACTCTGGACCTCTAAATCCAGCCCTGTGTATTGGTATTTCTAATAATTTGAGTTCTCCCAAATTATCTGGTCGATCAGTAGTTTTATTTCGCTGCCTTTTTCTCCACTACAACTCGACCCGTAGACAGCGAGTATCATTGTACATTGACATTTAACATTCTTAATGTTGATACTTCACATTGAAAATCTTTTTTTATAGGTATAAGATTACCATCAGAAAGAGTAAGTATTTAGTATTTACAAAGATGATTTGCGATATTTTAATTATTAAACTCGTTTCCATTAAATGCCACTCCATTGAAAGCACCTGCTGTGATTGAATGGCCGAGTGGATAATTGGACATCATGAACTTATTCAAAAGGATTTGGTTCAAGGATGTTGCGCCTTCTGTTGTATTAAATCGAGGTTGCTCTTTGTAGGAGGTGTTACAGAAAAGCGAATTCTACCTGATGTTAATCGACGTAACCATTTCCGAATCCCTCGTAGCTCGGGCCGCCTGAGTGATCTTAAACGATCACGAAGGTTAAGCAACATAGGGCGCGTTCAGTGCATGGATGGGTAACCGTTCTATGACTAACGCTAGTGGCATTTTTCCGAGCAGTTCCGTGCTTCGCAAAGCACGTTAAGCAGTTGGTGCCGGCTTCCGTTGATAGATGGCAGTCGTTAAGCCAAGTCAGAGGCCTTAGGGCGGCTGGAAAACTTCTGACAGACCAGCCACTAGTCTTACAAGCCTGCACCAATTCGGACTAGGCTCCCGTGGTGGAGTGTGGCCGATACCTTACACAGGGAAGAGACCCGTGCCCCTCGGTGGGGGCATAATGAGTTGATGATGATTTTTGACTCTCTCGTTGTTACCGCGTTTGATCAGTATAGCAGAGGTCGTGGTTTCGGTTCCCACCAAAGTCGCCGTACATTTGTAAAAATAACCTGAGTCCATATATATTTCCATGTCTGTGACGTCGCCTGGTTATCATAGCACAGGGTATCTTAGTTTGGGGTCAGAACAAGTGATGGTATTATTAAGCAAAAAAAACATTTTACACCCTCCTTAGAGGCAGTTGAACCCAACAAAATGCATTTTGTATCAAGAACGCCACAACATAAGTTGTATGAAAGAGTTTACAGACAAGGCTGTTTATTTCTATTTATCAATGCCAAACTACGAACGACAGACAAAAAAAACAACAACAGCTGTGCAGGCTGTGGCCATTTTCTAAATTCATTTAACTCATACACATTTTTATTTATTTTTCCTTGAATATGAATCTTATTTCCCTTTTAACATATTAGGTATATTGTTCCGAAAAAAAAAGCACGCTGTCATGAATTTAAGGGTTCAATAATTTTTGGTTACTTTTCGATAAAAAGTACCCAAAAGGTGAATAAGATTTTGTATAGGAGTTAAGATTATAGAAATAAATGCTTGCAATTTTATTTACTTACTATTTTATTTTGAATGCAATTACAATAACAATATTTTGTCAATATTAACTCAAAACAAGTGAAACATGAGGCTTAATTCCTCTCTACCAATTTCTGAAATTAATTTATTAACATGGCATATGTTTTCAAAATCTGGTGACAATATTGGCGTAACTTTAAAATTCGTTAGTTAAAATGTGCCTGAAAAGTGGTATTAGGTTACAAAGAACTAGATTTGTTTAAAGTTACTAATTACTGCATCGACAAACTAATAGTTTACAAGATAGTGAACTTTTCAACTGCGAAACATCTATTTGCAAATACTTATCTTAAGTAATAACAATATTACTATTACTTTTATTAGATATTAATTAGCATTTAGTTTAAACACTTACTCGACTGCACATAGGAAATATTTTAAAATTAGGTGTGTGTAAGTAAAATATTAATCTTCTAATGCCCGAAGCAAAAAAATCCAAGCATTTCTATATTTCGTAGCATATTTTAGTATAAATATTATTGAGCTCCCTTTTAATTAATTTTGAGTGATATGACTGTACTAAAGTGAAACTTCCAAATTAGTGCCCTAGTTAAGTATAAAATAAGTATTTACATTTTTATGTTTTAATCATAGTAAAATGTAACGAATTGCTTAACTAAATTTTACTTACAAACTTTATACAAGAGCGGACCACATCACATAATTTTAATATTTAAATAGAGTGTTGCATCCAATTAAAATAATTATCTATTTCATTTAAGCTTTGGTTGTTTTTGACTAACAAAATAATAAGGGATTTTCTGCCTTATTTGCATAGAAAAGGTTCAAAGTCGTTTCTGACAAAGGAACAATAAAGGCCCGTAACAATACAATCTTTGTCAAAGAAATTCAAATGCTTAGGTAATAAATACTATAAGCCAATTTGTAGGTAAATGTTTAATTTTGTTATAACTTATCTAATTTTATTTACAATATTTAATACTCGTTTTAAAACAACTTGAGATAATTTTAGACAAAAAATAGGAACGAAAAATTTAATAAACACTGTTTGACTAATAAATCCATAAAATTTAAGTACAAATTTAAGAAATAAATTATAAATAAAAACTCATTAAGTGTCTGTAAATTACCTATAAGTAACTTAAAATATAATTCCATAGTTCCATATTTCCATAGTTTTAACCTTAATAGCTAAACATGATGATCCTACTTTACAAAGAGAAATATAAGACTTTGTCATGTTGGATAAAAAACTAAAAACAAGACCGATCACTGGCCAGTAAAACTGTTGCTCTCAATAAAACGAATTAAGCTAGAGACACAAATTACGTTAGAAGAACTCGTTAGTACCCGCGTGACGTTAACGCTGTTCATACAGACTCGACCACAACGGTGGCGGCGGTGGCAATTGGTACCCCTGTAGCTATGTGGATATAGCCAACGCCGAAGGCCTATGCGGGGGGTGCGCAGGCTGCGGGGCGTGAGGAGAGGTCACTGGTGGGGTGCCAGCTCCCGGAGAACAAGTCACCTTTCTCATGAAGGACCGGATGTCATCAAAATCATCGCGTTCAGTGTCTACCGAGCTAGGCGAGTCACCGCCCTCTGCCTCATGCTTCTTCAGATGCCGGTCCAAGTTCGTCTGCTGGCCAAAACATCTGTCGCAGAGAGGACACCGGAACGGGCGCTCCTTGTTGTGAATATTTCGGACATGGCGCTGCAAGTTGGACGATATAGAGAAGGAGCGCTCGCAGTACTTGCACTTGTACGGCTGCTCACCAGTGTGTGTGCGTAAATGGCGCGTGAGGTTCGCGCTGCGTGGGAACGTCTTCCCGCAAAACTTACATGCGTACCGGTCTCTGAGCTTGCCCGAGCCAGCGCTCAGTTCGCGAAACTTAGCGTAAGCAGCCGGTTGCCTATCAGGGCCGTCTGTGCCGAGAAGTGGGGATAAAAAATTAAACGGGCTAGGGACGTATGGCGAGTGTGAAGAGTTGAGAATGGCATCTGAGGCAGAACGGAAGGGTTGATATCTTTGCCTGTACATTTCAATGAGGTTATTGTGTTGCGGATGGACGGGCATTGGGAATGCTAAGGTAGGAGAGACCAATTGCGGTGGCGAGTCTTCTCGTTTGGGCTCTACACCTTCCACATCAACATCCGTTGTATCGTTCTCGGGCGTTTTGCTATCTCTTTCGACTGGGCTGTCAGGTGGAGAATCACGAAAGGACCGGTCATCGTTTTCGACGTCGGATTCCTTGTCACTTTGCTTTCGCGACACGGATAGGTCCAAAGGTTGATCTCCTTGGTCCTTTTTTGGATCTTCGTCATTGTCTGAAAATTCAGAGTTTCTATCGCCTACACTCTTAGCGGAGCTCTTAGTGAGAGCAGGCGAGATAGAAGGCTTGCCGTTGTGCACGTCATTGTTGTTGAGTTTCAGCGTATAATTGAACGGTGATTTTCGCTTCGTGTTGTCATCTCTATTGAAGTTGTATGGTATTATTGGAGTGGGCATCGGCATTACCGGTGATGGACGTGGCTGTGATACTTCCTCAATCGACAAAGGCGATTGCCTGGTGGTCATGGTCTGTGATTTAGGAGTAATCCTGTCATTCTCATCGCGTTTCCCGGCGAACTCTTCCTTTTTCTTTACATCATCAAACGAGTTTGAGCTATCTGTGCTCTTACTACTATCCAGTCCCATGGTTATCCTGCCTTCACACGAAACTGGCCGGTGCTTAGACAGTAGATTAGCATTTGACATAGCCAAGTCATGCTCCATGGCTAACCTTCCTTGAACGTTGAACAACAACGGATTTAGGAACTCCGGCGGGCATGCTGCCGCTGCCGCAGAGAATAGGGCTGGGTATTGAGCGAAAGTGTTGTAAGGTAGAGGCAAAGTCGGCCGATACATCGGGAAAGGGTTAGGATGGTTTGGATTACTCATTCCAACGTTGGGCAGCGGTGGAAGCTGAGGTAATCCCTGCGGCATCTGACCGCGTAAGTTGACGTTGGCTGCGGATGCCGTATCGCAGAACCGCTTATGTTTAGTCAGAAGGGCGTAGGACTTAAATGACTGTCCACATTTGCCGCATTCGACATAACCCTGGCAGGCGGCGTGCATCCGCTTGTGGCGGCAAAGGTTTGAGAACTGGGTGTAAGCCTGGAATAGAAATTAAGGATACTTAGTTACGGCGACTCATTCATACCTCTAGAAATAGTGTTAACAACAAATAACAACAAACAAATATTGAGATACTAGGAGTTTTGCCCATATTTAAGTAACTCTATCCTCTGAACTCTTAAGTGGGACTGCTTAGTCATCATCATCATCATCAACCCATTATGTCTTCACCGAGGGGTCTCTTCCGTGAAAGACCTTCAACCTTAACGACCTTACCAACCTTAAAGACCTTAACCTTCCGTGGAAGGTTAATAATAATAAAACAGGAAAATGCAAAGAGAGTTTCAGATGAAAGTGAGTACATGGATCACAAAAACTTACATTATTTAGCTGATTGTTATACAGATTAAGTAGCGGCTACATCTAGTGAAACCTATTTTATGTGTCAGAAATATTTTGGTACCTATATTGGGACAGTCGGTTCTTGATTTGTTTTTATTAGACGTGTCTTTGGGTCTATAATACTGATGTGACTGCCTACTGCAGTCTGCCTACTGCGTGAGAGCCTACTTAGTTTTCAGTATAACTTTTGCAAACCATCGTTTTTTGTTTTGAAGCTCAAAATATTGTTTCTAGACATATTTTCTTGTGTCTACTCATTTTTGGAGAAGATCCATCATCGGCTCCGTTTATTCTTTAATAATTAAAAAGTAGGTTTCATGCTTGCGAATTCCGTGCATTTCTTTAAAGCTACATCTTTAGCGCTTGAAATTGCAAATCCGCGGTGAGCACGCGTGGTAATTAAGCTCATACTCTCTCTCTCTCTCTCTGAAAGAAGGCCTGTGGGACTACTACTTAATTTAAAATCAGGTTCGAACCAACCTTAAAGCACACCTTGCACTGGAACGGCTTGATGCTGGAGTGGATGTGCGTGTGCTGCTTGAGGCCTGATGATGTGGAGAAGGTCTTCCCGCACTCGGGGCACGCGTGGCTGCGCGCGCCGTGGTGCTGCGCGCGGATGTGGCGCTGGAGGTTGGAAGGATCGGTAAATACCTGAAATACGATTCAGGTTTCGGATGTGGTGAAATAACGCTTCACAGGGACGCACGCGAATTCATTTCGGCTGCCGAAGTCAGAAAGCTGACGATGGTTTACCAAACTGGGACTATCGTGACTAATGATACATTTTTTTACCACCTGGTTACCCACTAGATACTAAAACTTCCAAAAGGTGTTTATTCAGTATCGTCATCGCATAGTCCTAGACTTTGGTTGGCAAAAATGAAAGCGTGTGCGAGTAGTTATTGGATGTTATTTTACATTATATCTAAAGAAATAATTGGATGTTCTAAAAACCATCCCTGAGTAAGTTATTACAAAATAATTACTGTTTTATTTCTCTATGAGGCAATAAAAACAATAAAATCTATGATATAGGCTATGATATGGCATATTCTCCTTAATGCCCTGTATTGCTGTTGCAGTACGGTGTCACTAAAGTTTCAAACATACACAAATAACATAAAAAAGGTGTCACTACGTCTGTATGGAATTGTTCAATTTAACCTACTACAACCTGAGTTAAACATACATATTTTGTCACTCTGGAATCGTCAATCCAATAGAAGTTGCATAGCAAACAAACGAACAACATAATAACAAGAAGCTAAATAAATCAACATACCGAGAAACACCCAACCCAAAAGTTCCCATGGCGCCAGCAGTCTTCCTCCACTGCACCACTAGGGAAATCCTTTGCATCAGGTATGCCCCGGGACGATGATACAAAAAATCAATAGAGTGGGTAAAAGGGAGGCAACTCACCTTAGGGCAGTTTTCACAGGGGTATTTCCTGATGTCGGTGTGGGCGAGTGCGCGGTGCCGCAGTAACAGCGTACGGGAGCTGTAGGCGCGGTTGCACAGCTCGCAGTGGAAGGCGGCTGGCGGCTGCGAGTGCACCTGGATTTGATGACGATCGAGCCTGAAATGGAGGAACGGGGAACGGTTAGCACAAACTTTCCTTTGAACGCAGATGGATAGTTACGGAGCTTGGAAAATATGAACGAACACAGCACGTTCACAGCTGAATCGCATATCGTGGTCCTAAACTAGGGTTTCCAGACTAAGAACCTTTGTAATTAATTTTGTATGCTTGAGTTGAAAGTTGTGTTATCATTAAAAATCTGCTTCGCTAGACAAATAAACTCATATTCAACAACATTTATTATAGGCCTTTGCGTCCTTTACGGATGATTTGTGCATAGGCAACTATGAGTTTAACACTTCGTCGAATGACTAAAAAGTCAGATTCGACATCGGCAGGCCTTACTGCGTATAGGAGGAATAGTCCGGACTCGGTACAAATATGGTGATTCAATCATAAAGTAATAGTAAATAGTAGAAAGCCCATCAGTGAGTTTGGTAATCATTCGGTAATGGCTGCTAAATGTAATTTCAAATAAACGAATGACTGATAAATGTAATGTCACATGACAAGTTTCTCAAGAATAGTTTGACGGAGCATTTCCGATCTATTCCACTGCGTTACATAAAATCTGGATCAAATAAGACAACAATCTAATACCGCCCAAATCGTAAACAGACCCATCATCCAATAAATGGAAAGTTGACAAATTACACGTGATCAGGAACAGGTATTTGAACTGTGACACAGTAATCGCCGACTATGCGCAAGCGCAGAGAAACGACTCGATAACATCGGCCAATATCGAAGCTCTACCATGGGATTAGACGTACATGTGGTCCTCGTTATTAATTCAGACATTTGATTAATTATTAATTTAAAACATAAAATCCTAAATCTCTAAAACAAAATTTCGAAATAGCTACAAGGTAGCTTACCGAACTGTAAAGGTTAACGACCTGTACTGATCTTGTAAAAATACACCTCAAAATATTATTGTTTAAAAAAAAATTGTGGAATCCACAAGGACTGGTAAATCGTAACTATTTTTTTTTCTTTCAACCTTCTTGACTTCATCATCATCAACCCATTATGTCCGCACCGAGGGGCACGGTGTCTCTTCCCTGGGGAAGGCATAGGCCAAACTCCACCACAGGGGCCTAGCCGGATTGGTGGAGGCTAGTAAGACTAGTATCTGGTCTTACTGTCTGAAGTTTTCAAGCCGCTCTAAGACCGCTGACTTGGCTTAACCACTGCCATCTATCGACGGGAGCCGGCACCAACTGCTTAACATGTCTTGCGAAGCTTTGTTGACTTAAGTACCTTTTAATTAACAAACTCTAATGCTGATATCGTTAGAGCTTTTCCACGTAAAACTGATCTTTACGATATGGTATTTTTTTCTTAATCAGTGGCTTTATGACCATGAAAAGAACAAGTAAAATTTATTGTTATGGTGAGCTCATCGGTCCACCTAAAATTCTACAGGTCAAAACAGTTATGATCTACTAGTAAGGCCCTAACTAATCATTAATCAACTACTTCACCAAATAGCAGAACCCTGCCTGCAAAATAATCTTCAACAGGCTGTTCTATAAATAATAGGAAATCATACTTTTACAGATGTATAGATCCGTGGTCACCGCACCGCGTCGCCTACGCAGCCATTCTGCTACATACATAATTCAAACATTCGGCCTAGGCGGGATGATTAAGGTATGAATACATCATCATTATCATCATAGGTTACTCCTCCTATCGTGATACACTCGAATTGCCGTTCAGCTAACATTAAAGTACCATGATCGTCTTTTGTCCAAATTCTGCTTAACAAACATAACAAATTAACCGGAACCGGTGTGGGTGCTTTTGTTAGGATCGTGGTAAGTGGCAGACCCTGGTCTCTGCCTACCCTTCTGGGATACAGGCGTAAGTTTAGATGGTGTTTTACTTAAACAAATTGTCTTTCTCAAAAAAGGCATGGACTAAGATTTCACAGTCCGTCCAACAATAAACGAATCCTTACTTAATGCGCATGCGCAAGTCTTTCTTCAGTGATAGAGTCTTTTAGGGATAACGCCGCCGTCTGTACTCTTAAATTAAGAAATACCTGTGTAATTTCCTTTTTTATGTACAATAAAGTGTTCTCTATCTTTCTATCTATAGAGCACACAATAACGCGTCTAGCAATGAAATTCAAATGCGGGTTCAAGTGTACGTTAACAATCGACAACAAAACCGAATAAATGCAAGACTAGAAAGTCGTATGTACCGGCAGCGAGCACCATTACCATTACCAACACAATAAATTCACCAGCCGTTTGATGGAAAATGTAAATCATTGGCGCAGAACGATGCCAGCCAAAGCTCGTCAGACTGGTCCACCACACGCAACTCGAAGCCTGGGGCTGGAGCTAGATTTAGAACTGACTAATATCTTTATGACACGGGTTTGTCGTAGCCACGATGTCCATTGCTGCGTCTGTAGTTCGTCCAGCGCTGGAAATATTAGTAGAGGTATGGCCAATCTTTATTAAAGTTGACTCTATGGCAAATACCTACTCTTGCATTTGGTTTTCTACTTTATTTGTACTACGTAAGCTAGGAATATGTCACTGTGTGATATCCTATTGATTTGACATATAGACATTCGACACTCAGAATTTATGTACAGATTGTTCTAAAGATAATTAGTTTTTATTACGAATAAAAATATTTGATTTAATTTTATTTTACAATGTAGGAATTGGGTAATTGACAAAATGTCAAATGAATTACTTTTAAAACGGAATTTTGTATGAAAATACTGAATTATAACGTCAGATTTCAGAGCACTCTTTTTATGTTTCAACAATTTAAAAATTGTAATAACTAGTAAAGGACTAAAAGGGATACATTTTCGGAAATGTTTCGTAAATTTTTGTTTTAATCGAGCAATGAAATAATTTATTGTTGATCGTGTCAACTACCGAATTCAGTACCTGCAACATAAGTACAAGCACCAATGAAAAGCGTCCAACATAGAAGTCACGTCATATGCTAAGCGACGATGATCAGTTTTCACTCTCCAGCACAGATGGCGGTCTATCTTTTAATTAATCTAAGGAATAAAATATATCTTCTCTGATGGACAGTCGGTTTGTATGTATCAGCTAAGTAGATAGTATATGTACCGCCGAGACAACCCTAACAAAATTTATAAAGAGACCTGTTTATTGACCTACAGTCGGCAGCACATCATCATATACACCCATGCACTCTACCCCGTTGCATTACGGGCGACTTTGCAACTAAAATGTGAAGGTCGACGTGCTGTCAACTGTATGTAACATAAATCTTCAGAAAAAAAATCAAAAATATTCCATAAGCTGTGATTTTAGTCAGTAATCTCTAATAAGAAAATTGACGTAATATCATTGGAGCAAAACCACAGGTTGTATATAAAGACTCGAAATATTTACGACAAATTATGGTTCTCACACAAATAGCAAGAAATATTCAGTTGCAGAACCGTAAATAATAAATTATAGCTCCCAGCTAAACATAAGGAAGACAGCCGGGAAGATGTTGATTGAAATCTCAACTTAGGTGCGCTGAGGTTAGGACTTAACGCATGCTATACGTTCTACTGAAACCTCAAGTGCTTACTACGACTCTCAACTTTATTTTAATCGTTTTAAGGACGAGTATTATTGGCAGGTCATAGTACGACATCCGGTCTACATCGTTCGGCCTTCATGGTGTTGTACGCTGCAACATTTACCCCCAGGGTTCGCTTACCAAAGCCTCACTATCGGCCATTATGATCTACAATGCTGCCCGGCTAATAACTATACATGCGTAAACGTCAGTATTCGTACTGTACACCGTTGCGTCACAGAGGAGCGCCATTTTTTTTTCTTTTAATTAAAACTATTGTTATATTCCGAATGACATCAAATTATTCTCGCTTAGTAATCAATGTTCTATATCAATATTTGAACGTCGAAATAAACAATGAAAAACAACTTAAAATTTCTAAATGGGATTTTTTTTTGTCAACTCCAACGCCGCGTCCTACTCTAGCTAGAGTAGGACGCGGCTTAGCTAAGCCGCGGTTTAAAATCTCTCTCTGCATACCATACCTCTAGCCCGAAGAGTTATTGTTATCTCTACCGTAGATTTTTTTTATTTTAGTGACGTAATTCGTTCATCTAACTAAATAATGGCACGTGTCTCGGATGCGGGTCTCGTGGACCCCTCACTGGCTATTGTGCAATTAGACCACGTTGCGACTACTGAAATCAGGTTAACTTTTCCTTTTTAAATTGTTTCGCCGATATCAATAGAAGGGTTTGGTAAAACGTAATGACTTTATAGACAGGTGAAGATAAGAAGGTCGGTTGGTGGAATAGCTATGTGAAATAGAGATTAGTATATACTGTGTGCGTTGTTTTATATTAAGCAATATGCAGATAAATCACAGATTATGTTCAAAAACTTAATACTGTACCTGCATACTTAAGAGTGTACGGTACGGTTAATATATATATTTTTTAACGTCATTAAACGAGCTACTGCCCTGATTTTTTTCAAGTTTCTTACCCTGGAGCCGGGGATAACGGATCCCTAAATAAAAAAACGGTTTTCCTACATGAACAATATTTTACAAGGACCAATAACAACTTTGTCGTTCATAAAGTAAACATTTTGTTTGTACTATGAATAAAATATTTGTTTTTGATTTCAATTCTACGATACGAGATAAAATCATCTCCAATTTAGGTTCAGGAGAGGTAACCAAAAAAATTTCTTGTTTGTTTTTATTCTACCATACTGTATTATTTTGTACTATACTATGTTATTGCCAAATAAATGTTATGTGTAATTTCTAGTGTACAAAAAAAGAATATTCTATTTATCTATCGTTTTTACGCCAGTTCTATTTGTATATCTGGTCAAATTTGCACTTTCAAGCATTAATAATTGTACTTGGATTTATAAAAAATCTGTAAATGTAATTTATGAGTACCATATAGAATATTTTATCTATCTATCTATCTAATCGTCTTTGAACCAATACTTGGACAGACATACAGACATGGCGAAACTAAAGGTTCCCTTGTTGACTACGGAACCCCAGAAACTTGTTATTTTCTAAACAAGACCCATGTAAAGACAGAGCTTTCCACGTTTAACAAGCTATCGTTTCAATCGACGACTTTTGTCCGCGATCGATCCATTAAGCCCCGCCCACACCTGCCACCGAGCTCCTCTAATGATGTGCCACAAGGTGCTTACGTACCAATAATCGATTGTAGATCCTTAACGTACAAATCGCTTTAGAAAAGCCATAACTGAATACATGACGAACCTGATAGCGGTTTGCCCCTTGGCTATACCATTTAGCTGCTATTATCTGAGCTGTTGTAATTTGTGATTGATTTTTTATCGAAATTTGATGTTCTAGTACTAAGACTGTCTGTTTTCATGGTAGCCTTTAAAACTTGTGCATGTACAGGTATAGCTAGAAACAAATGAATAAACGAAGTCGTGCTATGGATTTGATGTCATAGAGATAATATTTTCACTAAAATAGCAGCATAAGTGTTGGATAAACAATGTTAACTGTCAAAAAACACTTAAACGAGTAAAGCCTTAAAATTGGTAAAATCGGGATGTATCACCGTTTTCCGTAAAAGCTAACACAAGTAATAGAGGGTGCTGTATGTAAATTTAATGCGTCATAGTTTTTTGCTATAAATTATTACCTAACTCAGAGTAAACTAAACACTAAAGAGTTGATTACAAAGTCAACTATTTGATAGACATTGCAATCAAATAACAAAGGGAGCTATTATCAAAGGGGCACGACAAAAAGGCTAATTTTCCTTTCGTTGCAGGCTACCGATGTGTCCGATATCGAATGACAGGTTCGACCGTGTTGTTGATTGTCGAACAACTCTAACGAAAGTAAGAGTCACAAATAGAGGAGAACAGAAGATTCTCTTCCCTATCAACATCTGGTTCTTAGGCATACATTATTAGACTCGCGAAGTTTTTCGAAGTTAAAGACTGTCTAGAAATTCAGAGACAGACAGTAATTACCATTTTCAAGAGAAACTTTAACACTCTCTTGCCCAAAACCCCATACTTACAGAATTTTCGTATCAAAAATAACTAGGTGGATATCGCCTACTATTTCAAAGTCAATGATATTTTAACAGGGCGTCACTCTCATAGAATTTACATTGAACTTAATCTACTTGAGTTGGGTGGTCTTTCTGATGTACCATGCTCTAGTCAAGAGTTGTAAAAGATATTCGATTATAAAGATTACGTAGGTTACAATGGGAGGTAGGTTTCGTAATTTTGTGTGATGTGATGATGCATTATGTTGTGGAGTCACATTTATGGTACCTTCGAATATTTGGGACGTGCGTGATAACAATACTGTATCATGCTCGTGAGCAATAAGTAGGGGCCACTGACAAAATCGTTGACAACTCAGTAATGAAGATAAATAACCAAGACATCATTGTAAAAAAAAACTAACGCACTAATCTGGAATGTAAACTTAACTAAATAATAATTATGATAAAGATACTCAGACTGATACCTAAGTGGCATGAACATGTAACAAGAAATATTCTTTATTATATTTTTAATGATATTAAAGTAGAATCTTTCTTGGCTATGACCCTTATTTATAGCTTTTTTTATTTCGTTTCTTACTTTATTAAAGGTGTCATAACCTTAATGGTACTACCTTTTTCCTTGTGGAAGTGTTCCGTCTGTACCTATATTCTCACTGAAAATTCTATTGCACTAGAAGGATACTGAAAACCAGCGCTCTGCACATACTATACGTGCGGCTTACTGCGAGTTTTACCACCCATTACTATTTTGTCGGCTTTACCCACGTTTATTTTTAGAGTGTATTTTAATAACTACTGTTCATCATCATCAACCCATTATGTCACCACCGAGGGGCACGTGTCTTTTCCCTTAGGAAGGTATAGGCCATACCCTACCACGGGGTCAAGTCCGGATTGGTGGAGCCTAACTACTAGTATTTTAAGTTAAAAAGTTAGTACGTAGCAGTTTAGTTGTAATAAACATGTAACGGTGCTTAGTGGTAATAAATGCTTTCAGCTTTAATTCATCATCATCATCAATCCATTATGTCCCCACCGAGGGGCACGGGTTTCTTCCCTGAGGAAGGTACAGGCCATACTCCACCACGGGGGCCAAGTCAGGATTGGTGGAGGCTTGTAAGACTAGTAGCTGGTCTTACTGTCAGAAGTTTTCAAGCCGCCCTAAGGCCTCTGACTTGGCTTAACGACTGCCATCTATCGACGGCAGCCGGCACCAACTGCACGGAATCGCTCGGAAAAAATGCCACTAGCGTTAGTCATAGACGGTGACCCATCCATGGACTGAACGCGCCGTATGTTGCTTAACCTTAGTGATCGTTCAAGATCACTCAGGCAGCCCAGGCTACGAGCGATTCTTTAATGAATGAGGGCTTTAATTATAACACCAAAATAAAAGACTTAGTCTATAATTTTCTTTTCAAATTAAGTATGTACCTTCAGGTTGACGGAATCGCTTCACCACTTTATATCACCACTAACCAAATAATCGCCGATACTTTTCATGTTGAACTGAATATTCCCACAACTATACGAAAAATACACTAGTGGATATTCAAAATTGATAACGGATGTCCTAGAAAATGTCGGAATCGTTTAAAACAATAGTGATGGAACGATAAGGGAGGCGTTTGGTCGTTAAAATACACAAAATAAATATACTAAACAGAAGAATAACTTGAGTTGAGTGCTGAATTCATTATTAACCTCGCTATTGCTAGCTGGTCTCGGTCCGTCTTTGCTTGAGTTAGTGCTTGTTTGCATGCTCAGTTTTTCCAGTCAGTTCCTTCGGTAAAACAGACGTTTCGACATTAAAACTTAAGAATATTCGATATTAAGAAACGTCATTCTTCGGAAATCTGAAAATATGATTACAATTAAAAGTAGGGACGTTATGACGATGTGTTAAGTGATATTTTATTTTTATAAGTTTCATCAGGTCTTTCTGTTGTATTACAGAAAACAGTTACTATGCATGTCGATAATCTCGATCCGATGCATTATTGAGAAGTGTCGCTGCTCACTCCAATAGAATATTATTATGATGGCACATGACACACGCCATTGTGATGGGACGCCATCGTGGTCTTTCCTCTAGCTTTATAACACCTGCATTTTGAGCACCTAATATAAGAGCATTTAAACATTTTCAGTGCAATAAAGTTTTGTTAATTGAAAATTACCTAAGTTTTCTTAATTGAGAATTAATTATTACGTTTTAGAAAATAGTTCAACATTATTTCAGAAAATAATTTGTTTGTCAGGATCGTCAGGATCTCTGGGATACAGGCGTGAGCTTTTTTATGTATGTAGCAAGGAAACAATACACGTGCTACCGCAGGGCACACACCTTCTCTCAAACAGAGCAGAGAGAGAGAAAGAGGGAATATAGGTTCAATGATTCCAATCTAGCACCGAGGTGTGTAAAAACCTCTTATTTTACCTCCTCTGCAGTAAACTCAGGTATAAAAAATCGTGAACACAGACAAACGAAGGAATTGATTTGCTGGGGTCCTAATGTGACATTTGTGTAACATTTTGTTGTATATTAAGACATTTTATTTATTTGATAGATATCTACAGCCATATAATTACAGTAAATAATTACAAAATAGTTCAGTACCTAATGAAGGTGCTCAAACTAAAGTGCGCAACAGGCGTAGTTCGCAACACTACCAGCTCTTGTCACACAGCCATCGATACATTTGTGGAACAAACACGATGAGTCGCTTTAGCCCACTATTACCGTGATTTGTATCTCTCCATGGGAGCTTTTATTCTATTCCATTGTTTTTGTCAGCTCCTCAATTATTCATAGACAAATTGTCATTATGATTCTCGGACCCGAAACGTGAAGTGTGAAGGATATAATTCCTCTACATTTTTTGGTAAAAGGGAAGCTAGATTCTACGTTCATAAGTCAGCAAAACATTTACAGCTTGTCACCAGCTGGTTGTTATTCTAGTCACATATGTACTTGAGCTAAAGTTATGAAGGCAGGGGTCACCAAAACGTATTGATAGTTTATAGAGCTTGCTATCGCCGCGAGATCGAGCGTAGATGTCGCGGAGCGTCGCGACCCGCCCTGAGTGCTAACCATGAGCCGAACAGATTTGCCGTCGAACTATTCAAGAGACGTTTTCTTTTTTCGTACTGTCTTAAGCCATTTCATCGACTACACTTTCCGATATAGCTGTAATTAACCGTGCTATTCGTATAGGACAAATAAATGTTAATTAAAAAGATGAATAATAAATATTGGACACAATGCGTTGAGACTCGCGTTTGCAATTTTTTTTTCTATGCAATAAATATTATTTCAATTCAAGCATTCCTTGCTATATTTTATGGATAGTTTTTCTACAAAAATACAAGTGTTCATATGCCACCGACTGTCTGTACGAGATGCAAATGGTATCAAGGTGAAAATAGATATGGCGTTACAATCCTGTGGCTTGTCTATTATGTAATCTGAAGACAGCCGATTTTTGAATCGAGAAATTTGTACCTAATTCAGTATCAGTGTTTCTCCAAAGATTTTGCAAATGAGAACGAGACTGAAAGTAGTAATTGAGTATTTACTGAAAAAGATAAACTTAATGTTTGACTGTTAACTCTTTCCGTTAAACAAAAACTTTTTCAATATTAATATCAAATCTACATAAAATATACGGTAATTGCTTGCCTCCCAGACTACTTCCTTGGTCCAGTCGTTAAGGCACTTAGCTACCAAGACAGAGATCATGGGTTCGATTCCCACCGTACTTATACAAATGTCCATATTTGTAATGTCCTTGCCTGGTTATCAGGGTATCTTAGTTGGGGCCCAAGTCAAGTGATTGTGTATTGTGGAAGTTATTATTATCATTATTCATTAAAAAAAGTGTTGATAGGTTGACATACTGTCTGCTATGCCATGGGATTTCTTCTCTAATAGTAGAAAACCAAGCTCGTGGAAAGGGCTTCAGTGCAACTAATCATCAACGTGCCATTCTTATCGAACGGGCACATCTGTAGCACTAAATAAATTGTTACCGGCCGCTCCTCGGCGACCGAAGAATATTTATTGGTAGAGGTTAATGGTTCCGAAGACGTTTGAAATGGATTGACTTCTGCGAGCGCGGCTCTAATAAATGGTTGTTTAATGAATGGATAGGTTGGAGTATATAACGCCGCCGATGGCTCAGCGCTGTTTGTGATTGAGATAATGATATAAAATATTTTTAGTACCAACTTGATGAAGCTCTATGTGCTCCACCATTTTCTCATATGTAGTAGAAAAGCGTGGTCATGTTTAGAACCCAAACTTTTGCGGAATAAATGCTCTGAAATGTCTACTCTTCCTCCACTAATCCAGAACAGGCCCCCGTGGTGTAGTATCGCCTATACCTTCCTCAGAGAATAGACCCGTGCCCCTTGGTAGGGACATAATGATTTGATGATGATGTTCTAAATGTACTACATGACGCTACCTAAATACTAAGCGATCTACGTACATAATATGTAGTTCAATGAAAATTCAAGACGTAGTTACAATTTATGGCATTTCGCTCGTATCTACGAGTAATACGCGATACATTTGATATGTTTCAATTGGGTAAAAGCGCTCATGATTGCAAGGTGGTGTTGTACAGAAGCATTGCTAGTCGATTGGAATCCGAACAGATTATTTTGAATGATGATATTTTAATACGACAATTAACCATGTTTTAGATTAGATATGGAGATTTCAATGTTTAAATGCGCGTTAAGAAAAAAATCTCTTACTTGCGGTGCTCTCGGGTGATTCATTTGGAAGGTACCGCCATGATTTATGAGTAAGTAGATCGCCTGACCTCCAATTCGGTTAAAAAACTAAATTGCGGATATGATCGTCGAAAACATTGCAAATTGTTTTTTCAATGACACCTTTTTATTGCTCTTTAAGGTTTCCTACTTGTATTTTTCCTTTAATTTCTTTGAATCAGTGAGGCACCTGCGTAATGTCTCCTCCCACAAAGTCCCCAAGGTGAATTTACTTTTTTTAATTACAATGATGATGCAATTGTTATATTTGAATGCTTACCAACTGTATATTTGTATGTTTCAGGTACTTACAAATACAGGGCGTCCCAAAAAATAGTGTCAAGTGAAAGTCCATAGATGGAGGACCTCTAGGGGTACTCGAATCACCCCCATGTATGTTCCGCGATTTTAGTAGTTTTTACGTTATAATTTTTTGTCGTATATTTGTCTCACCTATTTTTTGTAGGTCACTACAAGACATTTTTGGCCACAGAGCCACAGAGCCATGAATTATTAAGATTCATGATTTATTTTTTCCAAAAATAGGTGAATAGTGTGCCTTGCAGACACAAACTCAAACTGTGGGTCAATTTGATACAATAACGCCATAATAAAATTAAGAATTGCAAAGTTAGTTAAAATTTATAAATCTTTCAAATTTTTGCGGACTCAAAAACTACAAAAATTGAGTAAATAGGTTATTTGGATAACCCTAGGGGTGCTCTTCTGGACTTCCACTTGACTCTATTTTTGGAACACCCGTATATTTGCTAAGATATGTTTTGTGGTTCAATCGTTTGATTATGAACCTACTGTGTATTTTTTTGTAATTTTATCAAGTGAAGTTTACTAGTCACCCTACTTCCAATAAATTAAGTCGCGCTCAGCAAATAGTATGGCACAGAAAAGGATATCTCCAGATATTGCTAATGTCTTCAGGATAACAAAGGTGAAAAAAAACTTACGCGTCGATATTCGGGAACGGCGCGTCGCAGAAGGAACACCTAGGCTCTGTCTCCTCCCTCTCTTCCTCTTCTGTAAAAGAAACATAACAACTTTTTAACCTATGGGGAACAATCTGTTGTTACACATTCTATCAGGCGAAATAAACTACTTTATACATAATATTTTACTAGGAAACAATTAAAATATATAGAAACGTAATGCAAGTAATATATTGTGGCTTTGACTTTCTTCAGGAAAAGAGTCTATTAAAGATTGCGCTAATATTTCTTTGCGTTAATGTTTTGACAACTTCACCTTACAACTAAAGGTAACGATATGTGAATTTTACTAAGCAGTGGCCTTTAACCACCTGAATAATAATAATAATGTATCATGTGAAAAATTATCTCTATCTAGATTTTTTTTATAAATATATATATTTTTTGTTTATGTTTAATCTGGCGTTTTTTGCGACAAGATGCTCCTCTTGCATTGCTTCATTACTTGCCTAGATTTATTGACTATCTATTGGCATCCAATGATTAGTTAGTAAGTACGTAGTTTATTTACAAAACACGGGTATAGGCAATCAGGCAAAGTGGTCGTGGCGAAAGATGCCACCGTCTTGCAGTATCTTCATTAGCTTGACACGATGTTATGTTTTGCTATTAATGTTAACTTGCATAGTCACTAAAAACTCAGGAATCATAAGCTTCTGCAATGTTCCGTGACTCTTGAGAATTTTAGAGGGCTTATGAATACAATAATAATATGTTATTGAAATAAAGCCCGAATATCGTTTCTTCGATATTGATATTAATAATTAAATAACTACCGGGAAGAAAAAGTTTAAAATTAATTAGATTGATGTAAGGGTCTAAATAATACATATTGGGAATTTTAAACTTTTTCTTGATAAAACTGGTTCAATATCGGCACAGAAGAAACATTTTTCTGGTTTGGTTAATTTCGACGACTCTTTGCTTAACAAACCAACCGTGACAGTTTGTAACTTAATAATCAGTTGTACAAAGTTGATGGCAGATAAATTGCTGTGTTTTTTGTTGTTACACTATAAAAAAATGCTTGAAATTCTTATATGCAATGTTTCAATTTATTTGACAATTCTTGTGCAATAGCAAATAAAGCCGAGCTTAATAGTAAAAAGTATTTTCTTGCAGCTTTTCACTTTAGTATTCATTCTTTATTACTCAGACACCAAGGATATTGTCAGTGACCCTAACCCAATGCTGTAGAGAGTCGTTATAGACACGTAGGTATGCAAACTCCGCTCTAATTCTAAGCCCCACACATCATCTCGCGTCGGAAGTAAGCAGAACATTTCGCATTGACACATGCAGAATTGACTCGAGTCACGAGCGTGCCTGGCCCCGCCCCGGGCATTGTCTGGCGAGCCTCCGTGATAAGGCAAGGTTGGGGATTGTGTTGTCATCTTATCTTGGAAATCAACCCGAGATATTCGTCGGTTCCAGCAAGACTTAGTCTTACTTATTAGTATGGAGATCGTCTTTGTACATACCTACACATTTTTGAGCAACAAAGAATTTTTCAATTCATCTCTTAGGCCCGCTAAACGCTCTTACCTTTAAGATTATCCGTTGCTGTTTTGTTTCGAACAAAATCTTGGAAAAGGCAATCAAGGTTATTGATACGTTCTAAGTTAAGAATTTTCACTAAGGAAATACTTAAGTAACGTTCTGTCCCGCTCTTTTCTGAGAAATTTGATGAGATAACACCTACAGTTACGTAGTTACTTAGCGAAAATTCTCAAGTCAGAAATTGGCCCTTAGAATCGGAAAAGTAAGTGAGCACCTTAGATGTAATTAATCGCGGGTTATTTAATTGTGAGTTACATTAAAATTAGATTTGAAAATAGTGGCACTACTGCTGCTGTCGTGTAAGCATTAAGGTTAGAATTTGAACAAAGTAAAACTTGACATCGTTTTTTACCCTTTGAATATTTACATAGTGATTCATCTTCTGATATATAAAAATTATCGTATATAAAGTAGATTGCTGTTCGTTACTCTCACTAAAACTCGAGAACGGCTGGACCGATTTGGCTGAATTTTGTTTTTTTTTATTTGTGGAGTTCCAGGGAAGGTTTAATTGGTGAGAAAATATGGAAAAACTACGTCGAAAACTTTGGCTGTACGAATTTTGCCGGGAGAGCTAGTATTTAATAAATATTTTCTTAAATGATTCGTTGCTTTCCAATCACTTGTAAACGCCTGAACGTATGTAATATTTGGAACGAAGATAGAGAAAACACTATAGTAGGATGTATAACATAGATCACAGAAGATATTCAAAACAAACACCAACTCGAACGAAGCTACGAAAACCCTTTTTATAAACTATGGACAATTGATGACCACGGAAGCTCTAAAAAACAAATCGTACACTTTGCACCTACCTTAATCTCCCACGACAAAAAGACACAAACTTGAGAACCTTAGTCAAAGATGACCCCACTAAAACCGCGGAAGCTTCAAGTGCAGAGGTCAACCGGACACTATGGGTTGTCAGCAGAGTCACAGGGTGTTTGTTGCCAAAGGGCGGCGGGTGGGGGCACCTGACGTGTGAGGGTTAAACGAGCTTAATTGACCTGCTGTCGGCTGTTCTTTCCATTGTATTTTGTTAGGGAAATAAAGGTGGGCTGTGGAGTGTTTTATTTGGGGTCGTGGGTGGTAAGTAACGTAGCTTGATTTTGGTCTTTGATTTTAGCTACTGACGTTTGTTGATGGAGCGAAAACGTGACAAATCCGTTCTCTATTTCTCCAAGAGTTTATGTGAAGTTGACATCTTGGTTTTATGTAAAAATTTACTTTATCTTGGATATTTCAGACGAGAAAAGACAAAAACTCGAGCGCAAAGTGCGGTTCTGTAGATGTTTTCTATTCAAAAATAGTAAGAAAAGATTCCTTTTAGATTGCATCGATTTCAAATTCACCCTTTCTGTGGTAGGTACACCAACCTAGGGCCGATTTCTAAATTGAGAATTTCGCTAAGTAATTGCTTAACTTTAGTGCTGTCTCATCAAATTTCTTTAGAAAAGAGCGTGACAGAACGTTACTTAAGTATTTCATCATCATCATCATCGGCCTATGGTTGTCCACTGCTGGACATAGGCCTCTCCCATTACACGCCACTGTGCACTTAAGTATTTACTTAGTCCAAATTCTCAATTCAAAAATCGGCCCTTATTAATTTTTATGAAGGTTTTTACTCAAAACGGCTTGTTGCACTTGCAACTAAACGCCTATGCCATATCCCGCCCTTGCGTTCCCAACACTGGCGCCTCTACAACATGTTGCTCGGAACTTATCGCAGGGCTCGCGGGCGTTAAGTTTTCCCACGACTTCGGAGGGCCAGATGGGCCGGCGCGAGCGCAGACCGTGACGGTGCTTTACCGATCTTTGCGATCGAATTCACAACAGGGGGCGTAAGTGACGTCACCTGTTGCTTCTCGCGATATTTGACTTCCTTAATTTATTCGGTTTGCGGTGTAATTATGATGATAGGCGGTTTTAGTGTGCTCCCTTGTTTCCCCTCGAAGGCGTAAAATATATATATATTTTTTTTTGTAATACAGAAGCTGGCGTTTTCTAGAACTTTCATTAGGCACTAAATATTTTTTTATTATGACGATGCGCGGCTTTTTTTAACATTTACATACGGTGCTTCTGGCCCCATGTACTAGGGCTTTTACCAAGCATTAAGTATTTTCTAATACATCAATATTATGTTAATCAGCATGATGACGCGTTAAAATGTAAAAAGGAATTTTCAGTGGATTCACTGTCAAATTCTGACATTTAAGTGTCAAGTTACACTTTTTTGTGGAAAATAGGTAGCTTAAAAGCTAAAGTAGCTTGTGCACCAACTACCCGTATCTTTTTTCCTTCGGCAACCTTTTCATCACAAGGTTGTTTGGAAGAAATTGCTGTTAGCAATAAAACAGCCGATTGTATATATTTTTAATAGTAACTTTTATTTTGTCTCTCATTTCTAGTGTGCTTATTGCACACAATTCTTAAATTATCTTATAAGCTAAAGACAGAGTTATTTAACGAGTGCGGTGAGAAATTATTTTGAAACACATGTGGTACGCAATATACCTACGCAAAAGTTATTTGATCATTTTGAATCCAAACTACGCTATAAATCCGAAACCAAGGGTTTTTCTGAGTTTATCAGTTAAATAGACCACACACATAGTCCATATATTAAATTTTCCGCCTAAGGACTATTCTATTAACACGGTAGTAGTACTCCAAGCCCATAAAGTAACAGAGGGCACCACCTCGTCCCTTCGCCGCTCCCGGCGCGATTCTGTACGCATCAGGTGCGTCGCGGGCGCAGATTACCGTTACGGACTCTTCCTAATTGTTGTAGTGATAGCTGACAACATTTTAAATACTATCCTTTGAAAGAACAATTGCCAGGGCGGATGCTATAGTAGAGAAAAATAGCAGAAAGTATAGAAGGGCAAACAAGCAATCAATAAGTCAGCCTTCTGGATTGTCATTGGCCGATTTCACATTGATTAATACTTGTAATTATGATATTACCAATTCGATGGTGTCGTGGGCCATCATCGGATTGTGCGAACGTTGCGTGTGAAAGTCGTATGACAACATAAACATTTACACTTACATAAAGGCACATACATTCTGGCCCCACACTAGGATACCCTGTGTCGTGGGAACCAGAAACAGCGCAGTCAAAACATGTAAACATCCAAGACCAGGGTTTTTTTGTCCCCAGCCCGGATTCGAACCCGGGACCTCTCGCTTGGTAGGCAGATGCGCTAACCGCTGCGCCACAGAGGATATGATTACTAGTCCAACGACATCGTGTAGTTACAGTTGCCAGTTACGGAGGCTATTAACAATCATCATCATCATCATCATCATCGGCCTATGGTTGTCCACTGCCTCTCCCATTGCACGCCACTGAACACGGTCCTCGGCTACTCTCATCCAGCTCTTGCCAGCCGCCCTGCGAAGATCATCGCTCCACCGAGTCTGAGGACGTCCTACACTACGTTTACCGATCCGCGGTCTCCACTCAAGAACTCTTCTACCCCATCGGTTATCAGTTCTTCGGGTGATATGGCCGGCCCACTGCCACTTCAGCATGCTAATTCGGTAGGCTATGTCGGTGACTTTGGTTCTCTGTCGGATGAACAGAGACTACATTTTTAACAATACCTACCCAAAAATAAAATAAAAAATATGTATTCAGGTGCAATGAGCAAAAGAGGAATAGCCCTCTGCATCCACGCCCTCCAGTGTGAACGGTCATCCGGTCAGATCACGACCGGTATTGTCCGTTGCGCCCGCGCCACATGCGGTCGCGGATCCGTATGTTGCTGCCTTTATCGGCAACTCCACACGGGATCCGCACGTGAGTTACGACCTTTACGATAGCTTGGAAAAGAGGAAACACTTGTGTGGTGTTTAGATTTGTGTCAAGCAAAACCCACATATACTATTATGAGTTCTTTTTGCCCTTACAATCATGTTGAGAGTTGGTTTTCCAACAAACTCAATCATGACACAAAAATCCTGCCACAAGGCTCTTGTTATTTTTATGTTTATGCAGATTATATTCTATAATTTATAAGCCGTCGCCATCAGACTTGAGAGAAAGCAATAACTTTGTTGCCAGATCTAACCAGAATTGGGTATTTAACAAAATTTCAAATGAGTTACTTTTAAAACGGAATTTTGCATGAAAATACTTGCTTGTGACGTCACATTTCAGAGCACTCTTTTTATGTTCCATCTATTTAAAAATTGTAATAACTAGTAAATTATTAAAAGAGAAATACATTTTCCGAAACATTTTGTAATTTTTGTTTTAATCGAGCATATCAAATAATTTATTTTTGATAGTGTCAAATACCGAATTCACTACCACCTTTACGAAATCTGCTGCGATGTAATAACTAATAAGTAACAGTTGCGTCAGTTATAAAAGTTAAAAAATACACTCGTGCTATTTATTTGTTTTGTTCTAATAAATTTCTAATCTCCTTTCATCATTTTTGCTGTCACTGAGATCAAGATAACAATCAAAATTAATCAACAGGAAGAATTAATCCAGCAGCCACCGGATTAGCCTCGTTCGAAATATGAATTCTAATGTGATCATCGCACTGGTCTTTTAAAATACCATTCAAAAAAATTAATTTCGCGCAATATCAAGATAGGCCCTAATTCTACGGATAGAAAAAAAGATGCGACAATGTGAAAAGGGTCAAATTAAAAGGGGGCGGAGTTGTGAAATTGAAATATCATCTGAATTTTATTGTCGGTAATATTTATTTGATTGTCAAATAAGCAGTGTATGTGGGACGCTGAGCGTTTGCCCGTTTCTAATGGGGGTGCAGCCATTGTTGTTGGTTAATTTTTTGATTAATCATTCCTTTCATACAGGATTCTGTGACGATTCAATTCTGATGTCTGTGAAGGTCGACAGATGTGTGCTGTTACGTAATTTTAGGGTTATTATGGTTTACAGAATAGTTCTCAGTGTAACCCTCGAGCTCGCTGGACTTGCCCAGTTTTTGCCATGCCAAGCCTAATAATACTTAGTCACTTTTCGAGTACAATGTAAAATTAGTGAGTCAATAAGACATTTTACTTTTTAAAGGCCGGTTTCTCAATTGAGAATTTCACTAAGTATATTATGTACTTAAGTAACTTTCTGTCACGCTCTTTTCTGAGAAATTTGATGAGACAGCACTACAGTTAAGCAGTTACTTAGCGAAATTTTTAGTTCAGAAATCGGCCCTATAGACTTTATTGTGCTCGTTTAAATTGATTAAATTTGGATTTTAAAAATCCAAATTTAATCAGGCACCACCAATTATTTCTAGAATTCCAAGCCTTATCTTTAATTCTATTCCCGAATAATAATCTACCCTGTGACGTGATAATACCAACAATGACGCATGCGCAGCGCGCCAACAAAACAACGTCATCAATTTTAATCCGCGCGACAATTGCGCGATGACAAAATGTCATACGCGCATAACGCGCGACACTCATTCATTACCCGCGCACGCGCATGGTCCGCAAATGCAAGGCCTAATAAAGGGTTAACTTTTGTGATTGTTAGGTTCGGTGGGGTAGATAGATCACAACGCGAATTGAAACTAAATTTTTTATTTATTTACTAGAGCCAGTGCTTAAAAATTGGCTCCATCTACCATTTTTCTAGACGTAGCCGAAGTATTTTTTTATTATTAATATCACTGAAAGTTTGAAGAAAGTTTCATTGCATAGGATTATACGTAGGCACATGGAAATTATCATACATTATCGAAACAAACACGGAGAGTATATGTCACACGTTACAACCACAAACGAAATAGAAATTCTAATACGTCTTGTTGGTGACATCAGATCAATCCTTTCTACCAAATCCAATAAGCTTCACTATCTAATGAATTAGCTTTGAATAAATGGATGGGTTCAATACTTTTTGGCCTATTCTCATATGATGCATTTTTTCAGATTCAAAGTTGATTATCTCGGAATGAAAGTAAACATGAAACAATCAGTAGCTTCAGATAAAAAATAAAACATCCACACAACATTGTTATCGTCCCTAAGTACGATACCCTGCGATTTGGTATCCATGCAAATAGATCAGAAATATTTGTATGGCTACCATGTCACGGAAAAATACCCAAACATGATATACGTGGAAGGGGTAAGAGAGGCAACGACTCAGCTTAAGCTGAGAATTAGTTCACTTAGAGTTTTTGTTTCATATACAAGGTGGAATTTTGTAATGCCACCTGAAGGAAAACAATGAAATCTTAAATTATTAATTCGACCTATTGAATTAATAATTTAAGATTTCATTGTTTTCCTTCAAGTTAAAGCACTTTCACTCAAAGATCCGTTTCTTTATGTTTACTTATGTTATTAATTAATAATTATCATTGACGTCATTTATCCATTGAAATGACGAATCACTATTTAGATAAGACGATTGAAATTTGCACGTGTTTGTATAGTAGACTCCTTTCTTAGATGAGACATAACTTAGATATGTAAAAAATCAAAAATTTACATTAAATCTTATGAGAATGTAAACAAGTTGAGAGTTGAAGTTCAGAATACGATTTATAATTATAACATTAACCACAACACGTTATTAAAGGCTACTAGAAATGAATTCGTTAGAAGAATAAATTTTTGTATCCAAGAAAATGGAGCCCATTGCGAGCAATTAATTAGTTATAGTTTACCATTTTTTGTAAATAATTAAAACAATTTAAGATTTCATTGTTTTCCTTTCATTTAATTTATGAAGTTTGTTAGAGAGATTTCATCTTTATAATTGACCCTAACGATCGATGCAATAAAAGTGCAGGGTGCAACTTTCACAGATTTTAGTAGGTTCGATTATTGGGTGAGGCAAGCGAATTTTTAAAAATGTTTGAATGCAGTTTTCTTTCTTTTCAAAAATAAAGGAATGTTTTCTATTTTATATAAAAATTTTCTATCTACAGTATTAAGAGTACTTCCCCTTCAGGTGGCATTACAAAATTCCACCCTGTAGAAGAGCTGCAAACGTTGCCTAACACCTACCTGCTGTGCTATAATTTATGATATTACATAGTTCCATTGTTTCCGATGTCTCATAGCAATCTTTAAAAGATGACCTCTGCTGTGACTTCAGTTTTTTTTATAATTTGTAAAAAAAAAGAAAATTATGTTATTTGAATTTTTTGTTTGTTTTTTTAGTATTATTATAATACATTATATAAATTCCAATTTTCGTTATTAAGGAACACACCAGCAGGAGCAAGCGGCCTCTCACACGATAAGCGCGTCGCACCATCAATCATACACTCTTGCGCAACCGAGCAGCCCACAGCGGCGCAATGACAACTCGCCGGCTGCAAATCGATCCTAATTACGATATTTAACAGTCATTCGGCTTGCTAACAGTTGCTGTAGGCACAATTAATGCTGGCAATAAGGGTGGGTTGGGTAAACGTTCTTCAAATTTGTTTTATAAATTACAATAATCTTTTAAAGAGCTGCATTCAGCAAATTTCTTATTTTAAATTATTTCTCCACCAATCTGGACTTCACCCCCGTGTACTGTATCCACGGCCGTAGCCAGGAGCAAGTCCGAATAGACTTATCATGATCTAGAACAGTTTGACCTTGCCTTAACTCCTAACCTGAACCTGCTTCCAAAGTTTCTAAAAAGTCACTTATGTTGACAGTAGTGCCAACTTAAATTATTGTTGAAACAAATAGTTTTGAGCCCGCCCTGATTTTTTGACTGTCCTAATTACAGTTTATTTATGGTCTTGACTCTATCTAAAAGTAAAAGTTGCCAAAAGACGTTGCAAAAATGTATTTTGATACGTTATTCTTAATTGTTAATTGTAGTTATTAAATTAAGTTTTTGTGTGGAAGATATAATTATTGAAATAGGCTATAATTATAATTGTTTAGTGAAAGTAATTATTTTTTCTAACGATTTTTTTGTTAAATGAAAAAAGGATTTATGTATATAATATTATGTACTACATATATTATTATCTTACTTTGATATTTCCTTACTCTGGTAATAGTATCAGGAAACTACTCGTATTTCATTTCAATCTGTAACTGTGCCTTAGAACATGAAACGTTGTAAAGTGCCCTGAAAATCCTCCAGATGACAAAACCAGCTAAAAATTGCCGGCCCACGCGAGACTCTATGTAATTTTATTAAGCAGCAGTCACACATGCAATTTAAATCGCATAAATCATAGGAAATAACCGCCTCACACCGGAAGTGAGACAGGAAGGGTGGTTTGCCTAGCACGCACTCGGTAGAACGTATATGGTTGTACCCTAGTGCCTTATATCACTCTATGTAAGTGAAAAAAGTGGGATATTAATTTATTACAATTATTAAGCTGTTTAAAGTAGATTAGTGTTATTTTTTGTAGCTTTAATAGGAACCACTGTAGAGCAGAGGCCTTCTCTCTGACAGAGAGAAAGAGTATGGGTCTAATTTCCACGCATGCCCACTGCGGATTGATAACTAAAACCCCACGACCTCCCAACTCGACAAGACAGGCGAAGTTCTCCCGCTGCGCTACCACCTCTTCCACTACATTCTTATTCAGTCTGTATATTTGCATTCCTTGCCTAATACGGTATTTGACACTATCAACAATAAATTATTTGAGATGCTCGATTAAAACAAAAATTACAATGTTTCGGAAAATGTTTTCTTTTAATTATTTACTAGTTATTAAAAATTTTAAATAGATGAGACATAAAAAGAGTGCTCTGAAATGTGACGTCACAAGCAAGTATTTTCATACAAAATTCCGTTTTAAAAGTAACTCATTTGACATTTTGTCAAATATTCAATTGCGTGTTAGGGTATACAGGAAGCGCTGAAGAGACTAACCCCTGCCCCGGCTTCGCCCTGCGCCCTTATTGCTTAGCGTTGTACGCCTGTGGGTTAATTTAACATACGTGCGCGTGATTCGCTTCCGGACTCGTTGACGTGCGTTTGTTTGGCTCATTTTGGCCATATCAATTTGTATTAGATCTCTTGTCTTATTTTTTAACAATCTTTGTTTTTTTTTATGTGCCTGTACTTAAATGTTTATGTTTATTTTAGACTCACCTTGGATAAAGGATGCCACAAAACGATACGAAAATGATCTGTCTACTTTGTGCGTTTTCATAAACAAGACAATATATCTAAATAATGCGTAATTAATTTAGACATTTTTTTCATATATGTTAGATTATTTATACAGCGTCTAGTGTCATCTCTCAAATCACCAGATAGTGGCAACGTTGATGGGACACCACAGTTAATATTGTAGCGTTATTTAATGTAACTCAAAATACAATACTTGAATGTAAATTGTTTTATAATTGTAAATTATTAATAAATTCTTAACTTCAGTTGTCACGAGTTGGAGGTGCGCTCTGTACCGCCGTTTCTTTCCAACCGCGCTTCCGGCCATGTTTTCAATCAATTTAATTTATTAAAAATTATTTTCTTACTGTCTGCGACTATTGCCCCCGCTTTTGGGGTTTGTAGTCTAGACAAAGTACTGTAAAATCTTAAGTGAATACTCTGAAAGCTAAAACCAAGATTTCTGAAGTGTGAGCTACTATAATCCATTTATCTATACTTGGCATTTTTTTCAGACTTACGACACTAAATGAAAAACCTTTAGCGGTAGCAAACTCGAAACAGTTTACACTTTTAGTGCTAGCTAGTACTAAATTTGCAAACGGTATCGAATTTTCTACCGCTAAAGGTTTTTAATTCAGTGTCGCTTAAAGTCCAAAAAAATGCCAAGTATAGATAAATGTATTATACTACTACTCCTACGGTTTGAGCCGGCGCTACTATCCCCTTCACCCTCTTTCCATGGTTTTCGTCTGATTCCCGGAGGGATCCTCGCCGGCTTGCAGCGTCTTCACCTAGGCCACACGGCGCGTCATCTCATCCATACTAGGGAGTGTATCTGCAGCATTTCCGACCTGAACCAACTTAACCTGGTGTAGGGCACCTTGTGTATAATATTGTAATTAAATAATTGTAGATATCGTACTTGTATCTTTTTCTTCTTGACTCTACCGCATTGGCACCTTTTCAACGTATGTTATATTCAATTGGTTCATTCAATTTCAATTAAAAAAAAGTTTTATTCAATTTGATATGTAACACTACAATATAAAATAATATACATACTAACATAACATAATAAGATACAAAAATAAAGTTTATGAATGTCTGTACACATAAGGTTATTAGAAAGTTCTTACGTACTTACGTACACAATATTAAGCTAAACTTATTGCCGACTTCAAGTACTTCAGTTTGTGTAATAATCATCGTTAAAAGTATATTTTCGTTAATTAAAAATCAATAAGGTCAAACGCGCCCTTGTCCGTGATATTTGATGCGAGACCGCGCGTAACGTCGCGATTTATCTAAATTAAACATCACATGCGCGCGTGGCGGCCAGTGTGTCCGCGCCCTAACTTTTGTTTGTCTACAGTGTGTGCCATTGTGTTCGATAGGGTTAGCATGTTTGCCCTAGCCCATTGTTAAGGACTTTTCATAACAATTTTAGATTAAAATGAACGATTAAATTAACATCGATTAAAAAGTTTTCGAATTTTTTTACGTTTCAATACAGGCGGGCAAGAAATGTATCATGTTTTTCTGATGATAGTGTCAATTACTAATAAGATTTATTTTCTTTATTTCGAAAAAGCTTCAAATTGTTAAACTAAAGAAGTCTTGTTAACACTTATGCTGTGTACAATAATCTATCTAAGGCTTTCTTTCCAAAAAGCGAAGGATCGGTGACTATTAGGGTCAGTTGACACCAAATCAACCTTCACATACTTATTGAAAAGTAATCCGAGGTGTAACAAAGTAGAATGCACGCTAGCCTGTAATCGTCTATATACTATCGAAGTACGCTACGGTATAGACTGTACCTTTAACTCTATTACGTGACTCTAAACCACAACTGAGAAAACTCAGCAAAAGAATGCTCCATCATTCCCGTGACACACTAGCCAACACACCCCGTATCGCGCGCAATTAGTGCTGGGTCACACGACTAAGGGCAGGTGACTCCAATTAAGCCCAAACGACGGGCTTTGGTCGACGGACCGTGAACTCACGCACCGCTGTGATTCAACCGCCCTGGCCCGCGTGTGCTTCGGAAATTACTGGCCTGTGTGTGATGGTCTGTGATGATAAAGCAAGGCTAAGCGAGCCTTGGGCGGCAAGCTTTTCAGTAGGTAGATATCTCACAAATTGGTTACAAAGCGAATGAGGAACCAAGGCTTACGTTTATTAAATTTGACTTATCTCCCGACCCCATAGAGTTATTACAGACTATTTCATTGAAAATTGTTTTATATTTAAACTTTTCTCAATTGAAAAGACGTTTATTGATTTTTTTTGCTATTTACATTTTTTGGTTCTAAAGTTTTTTTCTATTTCAAAGTAGATATGATCATTAACGACCGGTCACTTAGCAATTGCAGTATTATTTTTATGATTTTTCTGAGTTAAAAGACTTACTCAACGACTAATAGGCTGATTTTAGGTTCATTATTCATATTTCATCTTTTTCTGGCACTCCCTATCGTCAATAACAGGGCTTGCTAGAAGAGAGCGGTTCTTGCAATAAGCACAGCTTTGTACGTTTACTTTACATTGTAATTTTATTGAAACATCGTCAGCTTTTAATCTCGGCGAGATGTTTTTACGTTTGCACTATAGGCCGGCGAAAAATGTAGACGCATACCTTAGTCAGAGGTCTTAGGGCGGCTTGAAAACTTCTGACAGTAAGACCACCCACTAGTCTTACAAGCCTCCACCAATCCGGACTTGGCTCCCGTGGTAGAGTATGGCATATACCTTCCTCAGGGAAGAGACCCGTGCCCCTCGGTGGGGACATAATGGGTTAATGATGATGATGATACCTTACGAGGGAACTTTGAAACAAACACAGTTCTTACGTTATATAGGACCGGTTTCTGAATTGTTCTGTCACGCTTTTTTCTGAAATATGTATTTCATGAGACAGCACTACAGTTAAATAGTTACTTAGCGAAATTCTCAATTCAGAAACTGGCTCCTAGACTGTTGTTTAAGTAATATCAATATGCTTACCAGTAGCACCGAAGACATCCTGCAGGGGTAATGGAGCTTTCGGTCCAAGCAGCAGCTCTTCGCCAGGCGGGATTTCTCGGATCGTCTTGTACCACACCTGGAAAACCAATTCATATTTGGTAAACAATTGATTTACGGGAAGATACCCGTGCCCCTCGGTGGGGACAGAATGGGTTGATGATGATGATGATGAAACGATTTATCCTTGGTCTGGTTAGGTTTAGTCTGTCGTACAAACTATTCTTTTTAAAAATACGTACATATATACGCACGCAAGCTCACGCTTTGCCAACCCCAGAGGGGTAAGGGAAATTTCGCTTCATCAACATTCACATGAGCGAACGTCATCGATTTCTAGTATTACTAAAAATACTTTTCTAAAAATTCTAGTCTACACGTGTTAAAGAAAGCGCTTATGCGGCTCTTTTTTTATTTTGTAATTGATTCGACATGTTGTGGTAGCGATATTCGGGGTTGTTAGATTTGCGCCTGTTGAAATGTTGATCATACCGTCTCGCTCACACAATATAATATTTTAGTGACTATAATACAATGAGCACGCTGAAGTGGATTTTGTCGCTTTGATGGATAATTAAATTACGCACATTTCAAAGATTAACTGAAGACATTACGCTCATTTATAAAAAAAAGTTGTTATGTACCAAGATTTTTATTTTGGAATCAATTATTCTCAATAAAAAACTGAGTGCAGGATGAAAAAAATATGGCTAGAACGTCCGTAATTTAAATATCTTAAATTTCCTCCGATCACATTTACGAAAGTATATTCAATTTATTACAATCACCAAAAATGTTATATTTCGCAAAGAAGGTATTGAAACAGCATGCTTATAAACACAGCTTTTTGATACCACAGGCAGTTATACAGATGGACAGACAGCCGGACGAACAGACGGACGAACGAACGGACTACAAATTTATCCTATTATATAAGAGTTCCGTTTTTTTCTTTTGAAATTGGAACCCTAAAATGCGATTGGGTATTTGACAGGATGTCAAATGAGTTACTTTTAAAACTGAATTTTGTATGAAAATACTTGCTTGTGACGTCACATATCAGAGCACCCTTTTTATGTTTCATCTATTTAAAAATTGTAATAACTAGTAATTGATTAAAAGAAATACATTTTCCGAATCATTTTGTAATTTTTGTTTTAATCGAGCATCTCAAATAATTTATTGTTTGTTAATATATAGCATTAATATAATGGTAAATTAGGGGTCGCCTTTCCAAAGTTTGACTTTAAAATAAAGTCGTGCCAAAATGATTCTAGCACCTCAACCATAACCTCCTCAGTCCTGACCTTGAAAATAACAATAGTTTTCTATTGTTACTTTGTGTACCCGGGACTGAGGAGGTTAATACTAGATAGACTGAAAACTCTTTTTTTTGTATACAAAGCGCGACCGTTTAAAGTAAAATCAACGATTTAATGACCATCTGTGCCACCCTTAGCCGCGACCGGAAGTTGAGACACAGTTGTTCGCCAGCGAACAGCGATTTGCTGCACCGGAAGTAGAGCCCACCGTTCGTTCCATATTCAAATTTTATTGGGGTAAAGTCACAAAAGACGATGATTATGAGGGGTCAAATGATATTCAATTTGATCGCCGTCGTGATAAACATTGTTTTCATATCAAATGCAGTTTTAACAAATATGCTATTTTTATTATTTTCACCATTATTTTTGTCACCTATCTAAAAAATCTCTATTAGTAAGTCGGTGTGGCATACCCTTTTTAATTACCTACCATAGATAAATTTGTGTGTAACGTGGTGTAATCCACGTTCGTAAGATATTTCCTGCTAAGATAATCAAGATATTTTGTTAATTACCTGACCAGCTACCACAGAATGTTGCACGTTGAAATCATCTGGATAGTTAGTTGAACGGATAAGTTTCAGCCAGTTTGACTGTTCATTTGTACCATCTAACCAACTGCGGATGCCATTCCTTCCGAGAACCTGAAAAGAAGAATAAGAAAAGTTTTTTATCACAACGCCATCTTTAGAAAACTCATGGAACTTTGCAATCACATCGCCTCGTATAGAAGCCTTCTCAAACACAGACTGCGTGCCAGCTTTTCTCCTCTTTTTAACAAAAAAATCCAATCTTATTGTATTGAGATTCAATAGATCTCCTAGAAACATAATATGAAAATTAAAAGTATAAACAATTAGACCAAAGAATATTCAGCCCACCACAAACATTTGAACTTAGAACTGCTGGCTCCATCTCTTGTCAACTCTTAGAACTACATAAAAAAACTGCGTGCTGGACACTGTGGCTTCATGATAGATGGCGCTCATTTATCCACGTCGTGTCGCAATGGACGGGAGGTCGTCGCAACCTGTGACACTATTTATCATGTCCTATAATTGGTCCATCCACCCCATCCTATGTTATTTAATTTTCATAGACGTGCAAAGGCAATTTGTTATCTTTGAAGGGAACGATGACTGCTAATATATTGAAACAGTTTAATTTTGCGTCGATATAGGTATTTATATGCTACATATCAAAGCGTATATTTTTCACTTTATAGAGATTAGATCTACAAGAAAATTGGTTTAATAAATCTTGAAAGATAAGTAAAAATTTTACAGTTTACAGCAACTTTTTACAAAGAGTCTTCTCTAGATAGGTTTTCGTAGGGATTTTGATACAAAATTATTCATTCAATTCTTTTAAAATAACGGGGAAAATAGGGATAAAATAACGATGCCAATTACAAAGCGGGCCTTTCACAACCTACAATTTACCGCTAGATACTTGAAAATTACTTCCATGCAAACAACAAATATTTTTTTCAACACTATCATCGTCAAAAGCGATGTTCTTGATGCTAGATTTTTTACTTTTACTACTTTTAAAAGTATTTTACATATTATATTTAATTAAGTACTCAGACTTTTGGAAAAAAATCTTCAACTGACACAAAAACTGATATTGCTGTATACAGATTAAAATTTCGCGAAATTTTGTCGCATTTATTGCTTAGATTAGGAATTATCGCTTGTAGTTTCATTATTTCTTTATCGATCTAGCGGTTAACGATTAGATGGAGCCACTGGGGGCCGTACTTGATTTCTACAAATGCCTTCTTTTTCCATGTTGGTCTGGTCTGCCTGGTTAGGTATTATTTATCTTTATACAGTGACCGTACTATCCGGGCTATAAGCTATTGCAACTGAAATTTAGCGTTGTAGCGGAGCAAAAGCGGTAGAGTCGCCGAAACCCATCGTTCGATTGAGTCATAACACTCCCTCAATAAGCGGGTGGATCCAAAGATGTACCTTTTGTAGAGGGCTCGGATGTTTGTGTTTCACCGGCAAATTAGGGCTTTTAGGGTTGATCTATTGCTTCGGTAAACAGCGATTTTACACGGGGGTGCGACATGCGATGTGATCCTACGGTCGGTTTATTCAAACAAAACAATACCTAAAGCTATCGTCGTTTTGATAAAGGATACTTATTTAGGTCGACATGAGGCATATTATCCCTACTCAGTAGTGGGCAACGGTGGGCTGGTTATGACAATAATGAAGATGAATTTGAAATAAAACGAAATTATCATGCGCTTAGATCACAAGGATTCCGAAACCGGTGTGAGTGCATGCATGAAATGAATACCGACGTAGCGAAAGAGGAATCGAAAGAAGAATCTATCTGTATCGTGGCAAGTGGCAGACCTGGGACTAGATTCTGTTAATCAATTGTAGTACAATGACAACTGCACGAACATGGCGATTTAGTTTCATTGCCGCTTCAAGTCTACTTCTTCTTCTTCTTCTTCCGGTGCCATCTCCTATCGGAGGTCGGCTATCATTTTGGCTTCAAATCTACGCGCGCACTCAAATCAAGCAGTCTAGACGTCAGTGGTATGAAAAAACATGTCACGTGACCCAACCGTGTATCTGTCATTGAACTATAATGCAGTAGCAGAATCGAGACCCTGGTCTCTTCATACCCCTGGTCTGAGTTTATGTTATGTTTTATCACCAGGAAAACTACTATAGCCACTGTAAAAGTTTGTTGTTGTTGTTGTTGTTGGGACGTTGTTTAGATGTTGTGAAATTGAAACTTTACTACAGCTCCATAAACATTAATTTCCATAATATCTTAAATCCAACCTAGCGCCTCTCATTTTAATTTTTTTCTAACGCCTTACATTTTTATGTAAGAATTAAGATCAAGAGACACTTTATTATATTTAAATGTAGCGGAAAAGTCGGAAAAATACTTTCACTTAGAAAAAGATTTAATCATAAAAAGCATCTGTTTTGTAATAAAAATGTAACCAACGTTAAGTAATCTCACTTGGCATTGACAATCTGGTGACCTTTGATTTTCGTACCCATTCCTTGACGACCGAGCTTTGTGCAATTTCTGGTACTGTAGACGTGAATTTTATGTATTACGACTCTCACACTTAAGTCTGGGGCATAAGACATGCTTCTATTCTTAAGCTAAGGAAAAATCAAATAGTGTTAAAGGTATTAATCAAAGCTCTTGGGAGCCCCTCACTTGGGCTCGCGTCAGCAACAAGCCTTCCGCAGCATTTATCACGTTATTAAAACTTGCGACGGGCGTTACGTAAAAAAGATAATTATCTTAGACCTACGCGACCCTCGTCTTAGGGTTCCGCGCAGGGCCGTATTCGGTGGAACTTTTTATAAAAGGTTTTGGTGTCATTTATTTGCTCAGTACTTTGATTAAATTCCAGTATCTTGGTATTACAGATTTACTAATCGGGCTACCCTACGAAATAAAACAAAAATTATACAGGTCAGTGTTGAGACAGTTTAGGCCTTTTCATTTAAAATTGCGTCGAGAAACAACTGGCAATTTATTTTTATTTCAATGTCTGCTTTGCAATAACAATATTTTTCTTCTTCTATAAGTCTATCTTAGTCTGACGACTTCTGTGGCGCAGTGGTTAGCGCATCTGCCTACCATGCGAGAGGTCCCGGGTTCGAATCCCGGCTGGGGACAAAAAAAAAGAAACCCAGGTCTTGGATGTTTACATGTTTGTGACGTCGCTGTTTCTGGTTCCCACGACACAGGGTATCCTAGTGTGGGGCTAGAAACAATGTATGTGCCTGTATGTGAATGTTATGTTATGTTATCAGAGGCTTAGGGCTAACAAATTATTTATCCTGTTGTAGTACAGTATAAAAATTTCTAATGTCCACACACAGAGAAATTTCCACTACGAGGCTTTGTTTAATAAAACAGCAATCCATTGTTCATAATCACAATTCCATTTACATTGCGTAACAGTCTTCTTAAACGTAATTGTGTGGATTAAACGGCTTTGCAATGTACACAGTTATGTCATATTTTGTCCTGATATTGTTGTATATGCTTATGGAACGTAAAATCCGGTAATTTTTTTTTGGGCGCTATTTTTGTTACTCTTCCACCATTTATTTCATAATCAGTCGACAGAATTACAAAATGTCGGATCAATTAAAAGAAAAAAAAGAGTATTTATTTATTGCCCAGCAAGGTCGAAGTCTCACCCTGCAGTTCTATAAAATAGGGCCCTGGCCTGAGTGCAGCCCTGTCGGGCGATGAGTTGGCGGGTGCCGGCGCCAGCTGAGGCCATCAGTCATCGATGAAGCGCCCGGTCAAGGATGCCGAATGGAAGGACACAACTGCGTGTAATGTGAGGTCTGCACCGGCTATTTGTTGTGTTCTGTCTGATTTGCTACAAGGGGTTGGTACGGATTGATACGGAGAATTTCGACATAGTTCATAGAACGGATTCTGCTACAAAGAACCCGACGGGGAATATTTCCTCAAGAATTTTTTTACATATTTATTGTAATCTCCATACAACTCAAACACAAGTCCTGTTACCAAAGTAGGATATCTTGCGCTATGGTGTTTTTAACAACATAACATAAAATCACTCCTGTATACCGGAGGGGTAGACAAAGACCAACCTCTGCCACGTCCCAAGATCTCAGATCTTTATAATCAGATCTCTCTCGCTTCATAAACAATCAGTAAATAATAGTAATAATTTCCACACTAGTCCTGGTGTTTATTAACAAACTAGGATACGGTCTTAACCAAACATTACCGTATCCTTTTCAATGGTCACCTCAATAGAAACATTGAATGGCAACCGCTACACGAATTTCAAACATGTTAGGACTTTAGACCTTGATTGTCTACCTACCCCATTAGACTACATCAAAGATATCCCACCACACAGCATGTACTCGTAATAGGGCACATAAGCCTGCTTCCAATTTGACTCAGCAGTCAGGTAGGGTAGGCTGGGGTAAATAAGCACACAAATTGTTATCTTGTGAAACGAGTCGTGTGATTTGAGCAACGACGCGTGCTCGCCGCTCCGCGCCACCCAAAGCTCTTCAGTTCAGCTAGGGATGGCCAGTGAGTCGATAGTTGTATTTGTACAGTATCGATAGTTTTATTTTAACATTGCTTAGACAGGTGTAGATAAAAGCTTTATTAAAAAAATAACAAAATAAAAATAACTTTTTACCATATAACATTAGTTTTCTCTTTCTTGAGTATATTTTTTTTTAATTCGTAACTTAAACTTCTTAGGAAGTTTTTTTAAAACTAAATGTTGGGGCGCTGATTGTCAGGCTAAAGTAGACTGGTCATATCTACCGCTTGCTCAGTGTGGTGGATCAAAATTGTGACCAACTGGGTCCCACCAAATTGACACTGGCATCGTGGCAGACTGACGCAAAGATGGTGGAACGACGAATGCATTGTTACTGGGGTGTTAAGTGGCTGGGGACAGGGGGAGAGGTAAAGCAAGAGGAGTAGTGTTATACTATCGAATGAACAATTTATTTAAAGTCGTAAAAGATAAGAAGAGATTGACAGAATGTTTTTGCGACAAAATATTCACGAACTGGCTCGATATCATTGCGCAAAAAAAAAACAATAAAAGGTAAGGCTGGTTTAAGTTGAGCTGTATGAGTAGAATATGCGTAACGTTCTACAATAGAGAGCGAATGTCAACTTATTCTGGTCAATGCACAAATGCGATGGCCCATTGGTCTAGTATTAACGGCACCCCATTGATTGGCACAAAACCCTCTCGTTTGTTTAGCGATCGGTGAACAGCATCCAATGGTCGCTTTTCTATTGTCATTTTGTTATTCGATGAAACAAAACAACGATGTGAAGGCATTCTGGGGAATTAATTAGGGCCTGGATTTTACTTTCATATCTTACTTGATAAACACATTGGGAAAAATTCATTAATCTATGAGCGATACCAACCGTTTCACCAATAGTACATCATTCCAATTTGATAGACTAAAAGTAATCTGATACTTTTACCTAAGCTTACTTGGAACCTCTATGCGTGTGAAAATCAAACGAACCCATCTCTGAAGATAACAACAGTCGAATAGCGAATGAAATCGTCATCGGGAGACTACTTATTTATAGATAATCTATCGCAATCAAATGCCTCACTATATTGTTTATCGATAGATACCCCGAAAGGAAATGGACATCACTAAAATTTATGAAATGTAATTTTCTGACGCGAACGTTTCACGAACATTTGTAGCGTTTCCCGAGTAGACCGGGCAAATTGCGACCTCAGCCGAGTGCAAAATATAAGATCCGCCAGGGTTTCGCTTAAATTGCAGGCGCGCGAGGTTTTTTTTTTAATAATATCTTCCGCTCACTCACGGTAAACGCTTGCCAGCTAGGCTCTAGTATTCAGACAATATCTAGCAGAATGAGCATTACCTATATTCCGTATTTTAATGAGTAGTGTCTACTATTTTGTAATCGTCGATTAATCTTTCAGTCGGGAATTAAGCTAATAATGCTAAACTACAAATATTTTTAAGGTTTTCTATTAATTTATAACTCTGGTAGGTAAATCAGCATTAACGTTCACAGAGAAACGCTTGATATACTCATTAAAAATCTTCGTGCACCCCAAATATAAATTAGCTTAACAAATCACTTAACGAAACGTTTCCCTCGTGTTGAAGCGAAATGCTTCCGCTTTTTGTCTTCGAAAAACAGAAAAACGCAACTTCATGAAAACAGGCACTTTTTTGCTGCTTAACCCATAGTTTTTCCACGATTGCTGGAAAATGAATAGCTGTTTTTTATCCATGCATCTTGGTCGCATTTTGGGGCTTTGCTGGACACTTCCGACTCTTGTCTTCGGCTATCGGGAGCGGAAAAGCATGGCTTCCGGGACTGTCCGCGAAAACGTCACCTTATTTTTTTCACCCTCGCCGGCTTTCCGTTCAGGGTATAATAGAGCGGCTTCTTTTGTCTCTAGATTTGGTAGTGATAAGGTAATAGGGCAAGAAAGAATAAATGTTTCGTATACGACCCGACACGCAATGTCAGCGATGTCATTTTCACAGTCTCGCTTTTATTAGGTTAGCTGGAAGAAAATACTTTTTACTATTAAGCTCGCCTATGTACATGATTTTGCAATAAAGAATTATCTAGAATGGAATTAAGAATCATAATCATTATCACTGTTACTATCTGACCCGTTAAACATTGTTCTACAATATCACGTAACGGTGGACACTTTCTTTTATTTTTAAATCAAAATTAAAAATTACGTCACCCATTTCTAGATTCCATTAAAGATTAATTCCTACTTCACCTTTTGACCAGATCATGAACTGACAGCGTTTTACTTGCTAGTTATATTTTATTCCGTTTTTTATCAACTTTTCTATTGATTGGTGAAGTAAAACGCAGTTGAAATTGTACAGCACACGATTATACCTACTATTTAATCTAGTAATTAATTATAATTATCCTACGACTTATTCCCAAACTTAGAAAAAACGATAACATGATAGCTGTTTATTAACCAAAAACCCATTTACTCAGATCCAGTAATTTAATTCGTAATGTGTCATTTATACAGAAAAAAACAGCAAAAACTAATATAGGTAGATACAAAAGACTTTATTGCAAAAACAGAAAAAATAAATTACACCTATGAACCATAAATGCTTCCAAGATAATTAATAATTTAATAACTTCCATAAAACACAATCACTAGACCTAATGCTAAACTAGGATATTCTGTGTTATAGTAACCAGGCAAGGACATTACAAACATTTAAAAATACCCAGACTGAGACCATTTGTACAAACGTACTTAAACTCCCAGTGGGAATCGAACCCACGACCTTTATCTTGGTAGTTAGCGCTTTAACGACTAGACCAACGAGGCAGTCAATTCAAGATCAAATCGAGGAAAGTAGACTGTTGGTGACTCGCTTAAAAAAGATTATTATCTCTCTTTGTATATTGAGAACTGACCGTAAACGTGAGGTTATCAATACCCAGGAAACGCAGAACTAGAACATTTTTCAAGCAGAACGCCATTAATCACCACAGGTTTATCTGCAACCGCTTTACCGATATGCCGCCATCAACCTTCTCAGCCAACGACATAAATTAGCCTCAAAGCATAAATAGGATTTCACCTACGATCATTGTCAACTGTCCCCGGACAAATTATCGAGAAATTACATATCTATCTATCGGTCACGTTCCGACCATTAAGTGGAGACAAAACAGCCTAATTCCTGACGCGACAAAATATTCACGAACTGGCTCGATATCATTGCGCAAAAAAAAAACAATAAAAGGTAAGGCTGGTTTAAGTTGAGCTGTATGGGTAGCTGTATACGTAACGTTCTACAATAGAGAGCGAATGTCAACTTATTCTGGTCAATGCACAAATGCGATGGCCCATTGGTCTAGTATTAACGGCACCCCATTGATTGGCACAAAACCCTCTCGTTTGTTTAGCGATCGGTGAACAGCATCCAATGGTCGCTTTTCTATTGTCATTTTGTTATTCGATGAAACAACGATGTGAAGGCATTCTGGGGAATTAATTGGGGCCTGCATTTTACTTTCATATCTTACTTGATAAACACATTGGGAAAAATTCATTCAACTATGAGCGATACCAACCGTTTTACCAATAGTACATCATTCTGTTTTGATGGACCAAAAGTAATCTGATACTTTTACCTAAGGTTACTTGGAACCTCAATGCGTGTGAAAAATCAAAATCAAGCGAACCCATCTCTGGAGATAACTACAGTCGAATAGCGAATGAAATCGTCATCGGGAGCAAATCGGGCGACGTAGTGCGCACGCACATCTGTACGCGTTAAAACGGATTAGCGCAAAGATTACTAGGCGAAAAAACACCCCACAAAAGACACCGCGAACGCCCGATTCGCCTCGCCTGACAATCGGGTCGGATACCGAAATGATTCGGTTATTTTAACGCTGAATGGGTTTTTTGCTTTAAGGAGATTATTACGCTACTACTGTGTGCTTGTAGGAACGAAAGTGGAGCATTCGGTTATTTGACGCGGAAATTTAGTTTGATATTTTGTGTTTGGTGGGCACTTGGCTTCCAATTGAGCATAACGTGATAGAATTCTTAAATACTCTCATTAAAATACTTCAATGTTATATAGATAGTAACCTGTTTTCCCTAGAAATGTTAAAGTTCGGAATGTGCACTCCATACCTATATTGCAATAATTGTGAAATGTTGTTCCAATCCTATGAAGTGTATCGGAAGTAGGTATAGGTTTATTTTCTATTTGCAACATTATATTCTCAATATCATCAGTTATCTGGAACTAGCAACTGAATCATGAAACTCTACCGCAAAATTCAGCAAGTTGTTTTTAAAATAAATCTTGCGAGCCGAAAGCTTGGCAACGATGGCATCAACATACGCCTCTGCTGCTCAGTGGCGAGTAAACAGCGCTTAACCTAACCCAATAACCGATCGGGATATCGCATTGCGTTCGGGGTATTTCGTTATTTTGTCTACACGGATGCTGGCCGATGGTATTCAGCCGCCCAGTGTATCCAGACCTCCGCGACTGCTAAGGAATTCACCTCAGACGCCTAAGTTCGCGAAGTTGTGGGCGGGGGAGGGAAAGTTCTCCGAGAGCGGCGGTGGTGTAACATTGTGGTGCGAACGTGCCGTGGCTTCGACTCCACGGGCTATTATTGTTCTGGCCAGCTCGGATGAAATATGGCCCCACTGTGCATGCCGCGCCGATTTCGCAAACACGAATTCTGTGCGGAAAAATAATGTACGGCATTACGTAGGACCGCAGGATGTGCTGGGGGTTTTAAGTAGGAAACTTTTCTGGTGCTGGCAGAGTATTAGCTACCGATGATTTATTTTAAGGCGCGACGACTAATTACTATACGAACGAATCACATAAAGGAGCATTCCGCCGTACACAATAAACAAAAGTCGTTTAAAGCATATGGTGATTGGACAATCGATAAACAAGATAAATCAACCCCTAAGTTAAAAACAGCTCTGCAGAAAATTGCATCAAGACAAATCGGTTTCCTAAAAAATAATATGTTTGCACCATATTTCTCCCGTAGTTTGCTCCAGAGCGAAGGGTGTGCGGGACAGACAATGAGGATTTCGTGAAGATAAATTTCTATCACGCCTGGAGATTAGCCCCCTTTGTCATAGAGTGTAAGATTAACTGATAAGTGTTGTAGATACTTGTTATTATTAATAGCGAGAAATGTTTGCTGTTGGCTGAGGATAGAGGGGTGAGCTGTGGAGTTCGATTTGATCAATATTTATGACTGCCGCTGATTTTGTTGTCGGTTAGTTATGAATTAATTACCTACGAGATACATTACAGTTATAATTATTTGAATTCAATTAAGTTGAAGTACTTGGAAGGTCCGTAAAAATGTTGGCTTGTCACTAAATATATAATTTAGGAGAAACGAAACTATTGAAATGAAAGAGATTTTGAAAAACCTTATCCATCTGAGCAATCTATAATCCGTAAATATATCGCAGGCACTAGAGCATCTGTTTGGTGACTTTACCAATCTAGTATAGATAAAGCAGAACACTAGACGCTGAATAAACCTAAAAAGTATATTTAAATATTTATAATTATACCCGTACCACTATCTTCTTACAAAGGCAACGTGGAATATGTGGATGCTTTGTTAAATAGATCCAGTATCGGATAGATAGGCCAGGTGTCAATTTGACAGCTACTGTCAGATGTCATCGTTGCATACAATGCAAGCCCAATGCAATAGCGGATCAATGATCAAACGCAAAAAAAGTACAACCACAATTTCGCTCCAATGTAAAAACTAAAAATTATAACAAGTTCACCTAGGCCACCTTTTACTTGTTAATTTGATAAAAAAATTAAGAAATTTATCAAACAACTTACGATATCATTAGTAGATAATTTTAGTGTGACGGTGTGGTCACGGAAACGATAAATCAATAAATTGATTTATATCATCATCAACCCATCATGCCCCCACCGAGGTGAACGAGTCTCTTCCCTTAGGAAGGTACCTATAGGCCATACTGCACCAAGGGGGCCTAGTCCGGATTGGTGTAGGCTTGTAAGACTAGTGACTGGTCTTACTATCAGAAGTTTTCAAGTCGCCCTAAGGCCTCTGACTTGGCTTACCGACTGCCATCTATCGACGGCAGCCGGCACCAACTGCTCAACGTGCCTTGCGAAGCACGGAACCGCTCGGAAAAATTCCACTAGCGTTAGTCACAGACGGTCACCCATCCATGCACTGAACGCGCCCTATGTTGCTTAACCTTCGTGGTTGTTTAAGATCACTCAGGCAGCCGGGGCTACGAGCGTTTTCATTGATTTCTATATAATTAACCGAAAAGATCTACGAGCACAGGTACAGAACTAGTAATATACTCGTAGATACATCTGCCTTTGTAACACATCTGTTACATTGTCACCGCCAGTTGAAAGCCGAGATCATCGCGATCGTAAACACTATCACCGTATCCAGCAAACACAATAACAGTAATATTTTTTATTGTTACTTATTAACAATAACGCCCCGCCATAATGAAGATGTAATGGGGTGGCCGCATCGCTAATCCTCGCGTGAAGGGGTGGCCAGAGATGACAAATGTCAGAATATGACAGATATTTTGACACTAATACAACAGATCTAGCGCTGCCATTGGCGTGGGCTTAAAATTGCCTCTTTTATCTCACCCCGCTTTTTTCTTTATTATTTTAAAATATTCATTAGCATCTACATAGAGGATTGATTTATATTTAAATTGAACACGAACTATAAAATATGTAATTTAAGAAAATTAATCAAATTCAAGCGGTGGTGGCGTAGTGGGGTTGACCCTTGCTTCTCGATCATGAGGGTCTGGGTTCGAACCACGCATGTACCAATGACTTTTAGTTACGTACATTTGTTTGTACAGCAACACCATTCGCTGATAAATTGTGCCCGGATAACGGCGACAGGCTTGCCACTTGTCACGTTTGGGACCTAATAAACTCGGCAAAACGTGGGTCCAGTTCTAGAGACTGGTGCCTCTGCCTACCCCTTCGGGGATAACGGGCGTGAGTTTATTATTTATTATTTTTATTTATTTATAATCAAATTCGTTTCCCTTCGCTTCAAAATCTAGGACGGATTCAACATCGCAACGTGTACTTAATAGACTTTGTTTTGTAATATCATCATCATCATCATCATTCAGCCACAAGAAGTCCACTGCTGGACATAGGCCTCCTCCATGGATTTCCAAAAAGACCGGTTAAAAGCGGCTTGCATCCAGCGTCTTCCCGCCACTTGGATGAGATCGTCTGTCCATCTTGTGGCTGGTCGTCCTACGCTGCGTTTTGTAATATACATTTGTGATTTCCAGTAGCAAAGCTGTGAGGGGCCATATCATGAGTAAACCCAGGTGTCTGAGGTTTCACATGCCTTAGCAGTGAAATCATCAATCTGTAATCACCACGCATGGTGATTATGCACTTAGAGCCGGTTTCTGAATTGAGAATTTCACTAAGTAACTACTTTACTGTAGAGATGTCCCGTCAAATTTCTCAGAAAAAAGCGTGACAGTACGTTACTTAAGTATTTACTTAGTGAAATTGACAAGTCAGAAACCGGCGCTTACTCGTGTAACGGCCTCATTATCTTTCTCTGTTCACTCTTTGATAATTCTATTTTTTTATACTTCGTTTTTTTTATTCTAGTCCTGTCTAAATTCTGTCAGTGCTATCAATTATTGTGATCCACTTTAATTTAAAATTTGGAATCGATAAAGGTAGATATATAAGTGCCTAATCAAAAAAACGTTATTTGGAGTGATTAATTATAATATCGATCGTTTCACTAGTTTTAATTCTCTCTAAGAGAAAGCCAGTGCTTTGAGCCGGCTGCTTACGTATGTTACTGACAGACAGAAAAAACGCCAAAAAACAATACCATAAACAAATTATACGCAGCCCAACGCTTTACAATGAAAAATCAACAGAAAGTCATCAAATATTCATCTGTGTTTCTCTTCCATTGTCAATTTGCCGTCGAATATTTCGTAATGTACCTGAGAGAGTAGAAGCTGGAATATTTTCAATTGTAATTATTGGCATCCATTACAACTCAAAATCTATAAATGATATTCGTGACACTCCCTTTTGTAATTATGAATCCATAAATTCATAGGTTGACTGACGTTTGCCTTTTCGTATCTTTGATGCAAACCAGTCCATCTCGTATATTATGCAATAATAATATTGCAGATACTCTTAGAGAATATGTAAAATAAATTATTTTAGTGATTAAAGTTTAAATTAAGGATGTGACTAAATTAATTCAAGTAGTTCGATTGCTTAACTTGAGGCTTGATGCATACGAGTTCGGTGAGAAAATGTTAGCAGATCACAAAAAGGGAGACAGTTGATGAATAAGTTTTATTATAAAATCTAAAAAAACGCAATAAATTCTTAGCGATCATCTCGAAGAAAAAACTCGCCAATCAAGTTTTCATTCTAAACTTTGAATTCTGTGACATCTGTCAATTGTAAGATTCACCGTTACTTTTTACTTTTTTAGATAAAATGTTAAAAAAACTGTTGACGGGGGTCACGCCTTAACCAAAATTAGGGTTTATTTGTACGCAACCTTTTATTGCACTTTGACACGGGATTCTTGGCTTGAAGCATCTTGATTACCCGGATAGGCATTTTTTTACGCGTTTTGAAGATTTTTATAAAGAGATATCGGCAGTTTCGGAAACGGTGGTTAGATAATGTTACATTGCGATTGACGCTCGCATTGTTGCCGTAACCCCTTTAAGTTTACTTTCGATGTGTGAACGTATCGAATTGAATTAATTCCTCCCCATCTGCGAAACTCGAAATTTAGAAAAACTTGCAAACACATTTCACTTTAATACATAATTGGATGACTTGCCTTCAAGTAATAAACGAAATTTTTGAGTTTCCTACAGCACTCACATAACCCGTTTGAAGAATATTATATACCTACATAAACATAAAATAAAGATACATAAACATTTACATCCAGGCACATACACTGCTTCTGGCCCCACACTACGATACCCTGTATCGTGGGAACCAGAAACAGCGACGTCACAAACATATTGGATGTTTGTATGTTTACCCAAGACCAGGGGATTTTTTATCCCCAGCCGAGATTCAAACCCGGGACTTCTCGCATGATAGACAGATGCGCTAACCGCTGCGCCACCGAGGTCGTCAATATGACTAAATATAGGCGTAAAAAAGCGTAGGTTATGTGCCACTCATAACCTACGCTTAAAAAGTATCTTCGAATACCACAACTGAAACAGACGAAAGACATTCAGTCAATGCCCAAATTTAGTTCTGACGCAATTTGCTAAAAACCTATGATTGCATCACTTGCCACAAGGGCGCTTTGTCCAGTGACATGGAAGATCGGTCAAACATCCAGGATTAGTCTAGTCGCTGCTTGCTCAGGAGTTTGTCGTTTTAGGGGGTGTTCACTAATGATGTGGTGGAAAGTGGTCTCTTTAGTGGTTTGACACGTTTCAATCCGTAGTGTGCAGTTGTGAGTAGAAAAATATAACTTGGTGGTTAACTGTTTGGGTGTCAGTAATTCAGTATCACATTTGCTACGAATGGTGACTTTTTGGTGATATCATTTTGACATGCAAATAATTTGGCAGTTATAATATTGTATCAACTAGTATCTAGTTTCAGCAAGAATATATTTTAATTGACTCTTTATTTTTTAGATAATAGGATGAGCTTAGCTGAACTGAATAATCTTGGAACTAAGACTTTAGTAAGCGCTTAACGCACTCGACATAAATCGAAAAATTCGATTAAAATGTGCGCGTGCAAAATGGAAACTGCATTTTTGCTAAAGGGCCGGAACTAGTGTGTCCGCCCAGAACGATGACAATAGTGCGGTTTAAATGCAACATGACACCTGGATCTCGACAAGTATCTCCATCTGACATTCGATAGCAACTGCCATCCGATAGTCCAAGCAGACTCATCATCCAACGATTGAGGTAAGATTTATGCTTATTTCGCATTCTTTCCGTATTGTTATGTCTAAAGAGAGGTTTATTTTTACAATAATGTCAACACTTGAGTTCAATTTTGCCTGACGGTAAGCTACGATGGGAGTATAAGCTTATATACTCACTGTAAGACACCAATGCCCCATTATTAAAACATGATGGTTAATGTATCAACAAAAATATTATGATACTTTCATATCATCGGAATTTTTTGTTTTTCGATAGATATAAAATCGTGATGAAAATGCTACGCATTCGTTCTTATATCTATAATTTCTTGCCGATGCTCTTTAGGGATCATTTTATAAATCGGAACAAAAGACACCAGGTTTTCATTCAAGGATCATTCGAGCCAAGAATCGAAAACAATCGGCGAACACAATATTCGCGGAGAGATAGCGAGTAATTCGATACATCGAAATCGTCTTGGCTAAACCGTGTTCTTAACAATTGACTTCCGTTTCCTCCGCCGACGTATCTATGCGCAGTTGACCTCACGTTCCACCCATTGCGAATTTATTCATTGTAAGTAGAGTCTAGTCATGACAATGGAGTGAAACCATCAAATTGCCAACGGTATTGTTTCGAGCTATACCTTTAAAATTTAAAGTTTAAAAAGTACAACACATTAAAAAAAGTGTACCGCGAATTTTGTGTTCTTTAATGAAAGGCATTGCTACTACAAATAGATCCTGGGTGAGTCTATTCCATCTAAACTAAGTTCTAGTAAATACAACGTACGAGTAGTTCCTTCACTCATTTAATGTGAGTGAAGGTGCCACTGAAAGACATATAGAATCATCATTATGTTGATGTACAAGCCAATCAAAGGGAACATTAGATTAAGCGATTTTTAGGATTATATGTTTTTTTAGTATAAGCAACTATTGCTCACAATTGTGCTAGTTTCATAGTAGGTATACAGTTTTAAATTTGTTTTATAATTATTAGTTTCACAGGAAATGTAACTTAGTTGTTTGCCTATACAATAAACCAGTTAGCGCTCAGCTCGTGTCTTTTATTGACTTATCAAAATCTTTCTCCTTTCTTTACGACGAGGTTATTTGAGCAAGTGTTTAAAATTCATAACTCCGTGACTAAAAATGACAGACAATGCACCTTTTTTTTTCACGAAAATAAAAACGAAACACTCAAGTAATTAAAAAACAAAAGTGCTGAGCATCCAAGCCGAATCGCATCCTACTTGAAACCCGAAAGAAAAAACCGTGCTTCAAGAGTTTTGAGACTTCCCAAAGAACGAAATATCAATAAACCCTACACTTTATTGCCTCCGTGTTGACGTTCCCGTCAAAGATTCTGTTCGGGCCAAATTTACGAGGGCCCAAATGTGATACAATCCCTGAGCGAGCCATAGTTGAAACGTTTCACTTAGCTGGAAACAAGTGGCTCTTTCTTCGAGTTGGGAAACTGATTAACACCCAATCTGTCAGTGACAGGGCATGGTTGAAGCATTCTTGATGTCTTAATGTACTTGACTTATGTATAAGTCTTTGGGATTAAAATTTGGATCACACATTCTCCTAAAAGGTGACATTTAGTAACATCGCAGGGAAACATTTTGATACCTATCTTTATAATACGTAGTTACTTTTGTCACTAAGCAGCGTGCGTTAAGGTCTTGTGATAATGTATCTTATGAAATACTAGCTTTCGCCCGCGACTCCGTCCGCGTGGACTTTAGTTCAAAATTTTGCAACCCCGTTCACTGACGTAACTCCCGTTAAGGGTTAACTTTAGAAAAACGGTGAAACACGTGTTCAATCAATTGTGTTGAAGAGCATTTGTTTTAAGTTTCAAGAAAATTAGACAACATTCTTTATACTTCCCATACAAATTTTGGCAACCCTTTTCACCCCCTTAGGGTTTGAATTTCAAAAAATCTGGTCTTATTCCTTGCCTACATTATATATAGACCCTCTGTGCAAAATTTCAGCTTCCTAGGTCCAACGGCTTGGGCTGGGCGTTGATGAGTGAATGAATCAGTCAGTCAGGACTTTAAATTTTATTTATATAGATTACCATTAGTGATAAAAGTCCAATCATCTATATTCAAATATTTGAAGGTGATATAGTTTTTGCCAAGATAAATTTTTTGTAGATTATAAAAAGTCGATGAAAAGATACCTAATTGCCTTTGCTCCTCGTATGTCTCGTGCGCGCAATTCGATTTCATTTCGGCACATGTGATACTTAGTCTTAATATATGTTTTTAGCTAAAGTATTCGCACTTACTTCCCAAGCATATCTTCGGTCCGCCGGCTGCGTCTCCCACTTTCCAGCAAACGGCCCATACTTCGTGCCGCACGGCACAGTCTCAAGCGCAAAGACGCCACCTCTTTTAAGCTGCAACTCTTTGGGCAGTTTCACATCTACTTCCACCTTCTCGACTTTTAGGAATTCATCAGTTTTCTCCAAGTATCGCTGGCCAAAGTTCCTTCCGTATTCGAAGTTACCGGAGAGGTAGGCCTCTGGTAGACCGAAGTCGAGAGCCCCGTAGTAGTCTTTTATGTCACCGCCGGGAGGCATGTTTTCCTGCTTGATGTGGACCAGGGTGGGGGGGTCAGATGCCCCTGAGGCTGGGCTCGGCGGGGGGCTTCCAGACTCCTGGCTGTCAGCTGCTGCGGGACAAAAAGAGGAAACTTTGGTTTTCTGCTGAGACAAATTACGTACGCATAATCTATAATGGCCACATCTCCTCGATGCGGCCCCTATATCGACATCAACGTCTTACCGATTAAAGTCGTATAGTAAAACTTCTCGTGTGGTCCGAGGTAAGAAAGAAACAGCCACTTTAGAGAAAATAAACTGGAACTACGACACTGCGACGTGTCGTATAGAGGCGCGTCGTACAGAGGATATAGAGTCGCGAGAGGTCCCGGGTTCGAAACCCGGCTGGTTACAAAAAAAAAAACAGGTCTTGGATGTTTACATGTTGGCGACGTCGCTGTTTCTGGTTTCCACGACACAGGGTATCCTAGTGTGGGGCCAGAAGCAATGTATGTGCCTGTATGTAAATGTTATGTTATGTTAAATTTTATGTTATATTCTCATGATACGGCACCGTCAATTGGCTTGTGCCGAACCGTGGACCTATGGTCAGGCCCTAACGGTCTGTGCTCCAGGGTATAATGTGAAAAAGTTAAAATAATAGACACCTTAGTTCAGTCGGGTAAGTATTGATCGTTGGCGCTAGGAATCTCCTTCCATTACGCAAACTTTTTTTACTAGAGCCGTACTAATAAAGATATTGCAATTCAATCAGAATAAACAATATCGTTATTCCTACTCCCCAAATCGAAGAAGCACAGGAAGGTATACGCTTTATGCTCTGTTTCCGCTGACGAACAAAGCGCATCCGCCCCCCTTGTCTCTGCAAGGCATCCCGAGGAGATGCAAATCTACACAGCGCAGATATCTTCTGATTTTTATTCATTTTGTTCCATATGAACCATTTACATGAGGTCAGTTGAAACTGACGGTGACAGACGGAAAGAGATGTGGAGTTATATGCCCAATCCCTAAAAGTTATATTCGGTAGTTATTTACGTTATTTACGATAACATACGTTACAGAAAAAAAAAATTCTTTACTGCATTTCGGTTGCTGTCGCTAGGTTTTTTGTGGATAATGCAAAAAAATCTAATCACTGTATTGTTAATAAATATACTCATGATATCACAAAGAGAGAGGTGTTCAATATCAATGTTTTGGACATTAATACTATTTATTAAGAATTAAATGAGAAGTTAGCAAACTTGTAACAAGTGTTTAAAATTTCTTACTTGTCTTAGTTAATATTGTTAACGAATCCTTCTGAAAGTCATAATTATGACGCAGTTAATTTAGCTACTACAACAATAACTTGTAATTTAGTCGCGTTGTGTTGAAAAGGGTTGCGGTCGTCCAGTGGCAGCAAATGATTGAAGAGACCATCGATCAATACCATTTGGCTGATACCTAGTTAGTGCCAAGTATGGCGCTCATTAGGGGAGGGCTATGTCCAGCAGTGGACTAATATAGCCTGATGATGATGATGATGATGATAGACCGAAGAGCAGTGCAAGGAGCAGACCATGAGATTGAATGTAAACGGGTATTAAAAAAGCTTATGGTGGATGCGCGTAAAAACGGTGGCATCGAATATCTGCGTAAAAATAATAACATGAGGGGTCGGTGTAAAGAGACTATAATTTTTTACGTAGGTTTTACTAAAAAAGGTTCTAAATTTCGATAGAATAAAATTGCCGAGACCAAAATCTAGCAACTGTGATGTCATAATGTTCGATACCATCACACCTTGCTTGGGGACTAAACTTTAAAACTTAATTTACGATAGAAAAAAATATTTATATCAATAGATTCATGGTTGTAAGTACAAAGTTGTAAGTTGCGGTTTTGTTGTAAAAACAGGATCCTTCTTTATTTGTTATAGTCACATTTTGGTGAATACTCATAAACTAAATTAAACGCCTTGAAGAAATCGAGTTAATGCACCGTTTAGACGCGTTTCCCTTGTTCAATTCACAGCAAACAAAATTCAAACTATCCAGCTAACACGCGTCATCAATAAACTGAATCGTCCCCTTAGCAAATACGGCTGAAAGAGACACTCCATAAATCATAATATCCACCCTATTGCAGCTAATAGACTTGTTAAAACAACCCCCTATCTTGTCCATACGTCTTCCAACACGTGTCTACAAAAAAAATGCTATAAAATTACACGCCTGATAGACGTCTAATACAATGCGATTACCAAAGAGGAATGATAACTGCTTTACATTACAAAGGTGGTGCGGTCTGCTTACAATGTGCAGGATGTGCGTGAAAGAAGGAACTCGTCTTAAAACCCTTCTTCATGTTGAATGTGCATGGCATAAAAAAGAGCTGTTGCTATGTCGGATGACCTGACAGTATTTTTTTATTTCTTGTATCATGTAATTATGACTGATCGAAACTTCGAAACATTATTTTTTCTACAAATCATGTACATTATTCAAAACAACTAAAGAAAAAAAAATGCCAAATACTGGCCGAAAAACACATATTTTTTTTTATGTTGTGACCTATTGGGTTTTCAAAAAATAAAACTTCGCACACAATCCGGAGAAAGGAATAAATAATTCCATTTTCAAATTCAAATCAAGCGCGTCACATGGTCCATTTGCGTTTAGTGACCGAGCGCTGCGTGCGCGGACAATGCGGACGAGCCGTCGTTAAATCATCAGTTTCCACATAAGCTCGTTCCAGATTTAAAATAAGAACATTAGCTGAACAGGGCATGCTAGAGAGCTGTACCTTTCCCTGCTAAGATTGCCAATATACAGGCGAGTAACAAAATGCCTGTATACGTCAGAAAATGGGAGGTAGTACATACTAGTTTATTCGAATAACTTATATGTACTATGGCTAAGACTTTGAAATCTCAAAAATACGAGGTGTTCCATTATTTTTTCTGGCACTGCTTTCCATAGACGATCCCCAAGACTTCTTTCACTTGTATAAACTTTAAAAATCTTTGCATATTCCCCAGGCAATAGGTAATTATGAGCCACAAACAAGTTGACTAACGGGTTGTTACCAGTGATACTTTTTTAAAAGCCCTGCCTTACCGCATACTTGCCCATTTTAAAGACACATTATGCAAAATCTTCTCCAACATTTTATGAAATTCACTGTCAAAGTTAAAGACATGTCAGTACATTCCCAGTTCTGGACCTCACGGCAAGCTGATTTCACGAGTTAGCCACGGCGAGTGACAATAAGCGCGGTTTATGTCACATTCTGTCACCGCCGCGTCGCGCCATAGAATTGGACAGAAGAACTACAAAAATCGCTCGTGTGTGGTGTAATTTCGATACGCCAAACATTACATGCTTTCCCTCTACTCGATTAAATTAAATTTATGTGTATTAATTTTGCTTCCGTAATAATTTGTAATTAAGTAATTTGATTACTAAGAACATCATTCAAAAGTAAACTAATCTTGTAAATTTTTTGTGCTTTTTTGTGCATTGACAATGTATAGTGCTTACGAAAGTTTGAAACTAATCTCATCCGATTTTTACACATTCCACACCTACACATTTAAATTAGGATGTTTGCCTTAGCCACTGTTATACTTCAGCTTGCAGCAAAAATAATTTCCAGTTTCAAACATGAATTTAATCCACATACAGTTTAACGTCCGTCCAATTTAAAGTAACGTTTAAATTTAACTTGTTTCATTACATGTAATTTAAAATATTAGTAGTAGGTACTCAAATTCAATGCATCGAAACTCCTACTGTAGTACAAGCTTGTAGTTTAGTGGACTGTATTTGTGGGGGCTGATGATACATTTAAACGAGATTTATACTATTTGTACGCTTTATTATAAAATCAAACAAACGGCATGCGGGAGCGGCAAAGCACCCACTCTCTTCACCATAGTGACAAATTTAGAATGTATAACAATGCAGCATTAATAAAAGTATGTAAAAATAGTGGATGTCGCGAAAACCTATAGCAAAAATCTATAAAACAAAAATTTTTTTTCTAATTCTATTCATCATCAACCCAGAATCATAACAATTACCTAGTCTTGCCATAAGTACTGTAACAAAGAAAAACATTTTTTTTTCTATTGCCAATAACATTTATTACTTTAATAGTGTGTTAGTTCAATGCATAAATATAAAACAATTTAAAATATAAAAAGCTCATTCGAAGTGGTCTCCATTGGCTGCAATATAGCCCTTTAAACGTTGAGACCAGATATCAATAAAAGCACGCACTCTTTCCATGGGAAAATTCTTCACTGCCAATCGTATGGATTGTTTTAGGGAATCCAAATTATCATGGCGCTTAGAGCAAGTCATACTCTGTAAAACTGACCATAAATCATTATCCAGCGGATTAAGATCGGGACTAGACGACGGCCAGACTTCAGCTCTGATGAAGTCCGAAACATTCGTTTCTAACCAAGACAGTGTAGACCGACCTTTATGACCAGGCGCCGAGTCTTGCTGGAAGGACCATTCTTGGTTATTGAACATGGTGTTGTTAAGGGGCTTCACTACCTTCTCAAGAATGGTATCTAGATACACTTGTGCTGATTTTTTTATACCTTTTTCACAAAAGTATGGCTCGGTCACTCCTTCATAGCTAATACCCCACCAAACCATCACTGAAGTCGGATAATGCCCATGTTACACTCTGTCGACTAATTGGGAAGCTTCTTTAGAGCTGTGAGTATAAAAACGGTCATTTAGTTTGTTAAATTATTGCCTAATAGTAAAAAAAATCGCATCCGTAAACTAAATTTTTCTGTGACCTCCCCTTGCGTACCGCTTCAGTAGTTGTTTCGACTTTACCACCCTATTCTTTTTTAAATTATCAGTTAAGAAATAACCAGTACGTTTTTTATAGGCTGCAAGTCCTAAGTCATCTTTTAAATTACGTGACATGGTTCTAGGTGCTATCTTCATCTCTCGAGATAAAATCTTTTGCTTTCGGACAGGATTACTTTCAATTGTCTCCCTTACTGCTTTGACCACCTTTTTCGTACGAACCCTACATGGACGGCCAAATCTTTTTCTGTCACAAACAGACGAGGTCACATTGCACCTATTAAAACCCCGGTACACAAACATTTTACTAATACCAAGAGTATAGAGAGTTTTAAAAATTGCATTTGGCCTACTTTGTGTAATGCAATCACAGCGATTCGGTTCTCTTTATCACCCCACTGCATTTTAATATCGCAAAATATTATACAATGTATTGGCGCCAAAATGAGAAAACACAACGAACAATCATATAAAAATAACATATTCCAAATTCAAATGTAATATTTTGTTTATTTTTAATTGTAACAGTATTTATGGCCAAACTAAGTATACTAAAATGTCTGCGGTGTTATAAAGTAGCTGACATTTCTTCCGCGTTTTCCAAGTTTACCTGATAGTAACATTTCATCATCATCAACCCATTATGTCCCCACCGAGGGGCACGGGTCTTTTCCTTGAGAAAGATTCTATTATTATTTCCGAATGAATAAACGACGGCAAACCTAGTTTTCGGAAGTAAAGCGTTAATTTTTTCAACTTATGGTCCTAAATGAAATATCTGACAGTTCTTAGTCGTTGTCCGCGACGCGCATAATAAGCGCTCAACTGGACATGCACATCAGATTAGCATCCGCGCCGACAAAAGCGCGGAAATTCTCCACTTTCTAATGAATGTACAGTAAAACCATTCAATGATACACGTAGGTACTTGTAATGTTGCATCTTGAATCCATATCTTACTGTAGTAAGTTACGGTTTAATTTTCCTTGTGCTCTTGGATACTCTTACCGGAGTTATATGTGTAGGTACGTCCAGCAGAAATATTTTATAGTATTACGTACTGCTGATTTGCATGAGCAGTACTCTGTTATCGTGGTTAGTCGTGGTACTAAAAATTTGCTAAACTTTTGTGAGAGACGCAGTATCTGTAGGTACTTCCTCTTTCACGTGACAGTGTTAAAGCATTTATTACACCTGACTAAAGTTTCTAACATTTTGCATTAAGCATTGTGAGAGCACAATTACAACGCCTAGCTTCAAGTATAGAGTCCTCTGTCATAAGCGCTTATACTGGTAGGTAGCAGCAGCTCAGAACTCTACATATTCTAGAAGTTTATGGTTGTATATGACTGTATAAGAATGTAAATACTATGATTGATATGTCATGTAAACATATACGTCTAAATACGGTGAAGATTCTTCTTGGTACAACAATAAATTTACTATAGGTACAAAACGATTTGCTATTGTATTAGAAACGTGAGTTTTGACTGTAATTGTCGATTAAGCTTAATAAATAGATAGGTAAATTATTATTATAGACATAAAATGTCGCTAGTTTTTCAATAACAAAATCAGTTAACTTATTCTTTTTATCCAATTTGTATATTATAACATAGCATAAAATTTACATACAGGCACATACATTGCTTCTGGCCCCACACTAGGACACCCTGTGTCGTGGGAACCAGAAACAGCGACGTCACAAACATGTAAAAATCCAAGACCTGGGTTTCTTTTTTTTTTGTCCCCAGCCGGGATCGAACCCGTGACCTCGCGCATGGTAGGCAGATGCGCTAACCGCTGCTATATGTGCTTTTGTTTTAATTTATTGGTTTTTTGTGTGTTGCCTTACTTATATTATATTGCCGGCAAGGTATTCAAGCAAGTCTGCAGGTAGAGCCTAGCGCGTGTATAGCCAAACAAAACAAACTTCGATATTTTTTCGTAGACAGCAAATATATCTCACCAGCAGGGCCCAAACAACATTTAAATAGTGTTTAACATCTACCACAAACTATCTTTGAACCCGACGGACACCGCCAAAGTCGCCAATCGCACGTTACAACGAAAGCAAACACTTGAAAAAAACAACACATTTGGGCCCGATTTCGCACACCCTTATTAGAAGAGGACAGATAACACTTACAAAAAATCTGAAGTGGCTTGTTCAGAGTTCCTTATCAAAAGGTTTACTACGAAGTCTGTCTGTCTTATTTTTAAAGAGCTTTATGCTCTGAACTGCATCAGGAAGCTTGTTAGTATTATAACTGTATTTAAAATTTATAGGGTACTTTCCGATGACCTAGAATTATGGAATTTAGCATTATAGTGTCGTTTTATACAAGCACGAGAAAAAACTATACACTTGTAATTAAGATAAGAGAAGATAAGAATATTCTTTATCGCACATAAGAAACAAGAGACTAATAAAAGTTACAATTAAAGAAATATATACAATACCTATTATATATATTTCTTCTTATTGGTCTTATTAACAGTAATTTCTTCCAGACAACCTTGTGACCGAAATGTTGCCGAAGGAAAAAGAGACGGGCAGTTTGTGCAAATACGAATAATACATATACTTAATAATAAACTTACATAAATCTTACTTATACAGATGTTATAAACTACTACATAAATTAAATCATATCTGAAAACTATATTTCCAATAAATAGTTTTTAGATATGATTTAATTACAAAAGTATATAGTTTTAATTTTTGTATATTTAATGATTAAATAACTGTCTTCGAAGTTCGGGAAAATTCCGACAAAAACCTACCTACCAATTTATACGGAACCCTCGGAGGGCGAACCCTCGAACCACTCATACTTTTTTTACATTTTTACGGTTAGTGATATTTTGTCGATAAAATATGCATAATCGAAACCAACAAATAGAAAAAAGTGAAAAAACTGGACTGCTATCGAAAGGATCTTGCTTAAGGTGGTTCGAGCTAAGATTATGAACAATCATGATACAACGTCAAACATGTAAATACAATCACAATGATACAACGTCTTATTACAATAATGCCCTAAACTAAACCACAAAAATTGAGCAAAATTTAAAATCATCTTTTTTGAAAACATACAGTGACTTTAATATTTTATAACATCTTGTATAATTTACTTATGTTATCAAAAGAGCAAATTGACTGATTGATCATCATGTAAGCATTAAGAACATCCAATCCTCGGCCTCCTAAGACTATAAACATAAGAAAAGATAAGATTGTTCTTTATCCTGCACCAGATCACATGCCACAAAGAACATGTAAAGATACACTGTGCATTTGGCGGACTTTAAACATCACCATCATCATCAACCCATTATGTCCCCACCAAGGGGCACGGGTCTCTTCCCTGAGGAACATATTTACTTTAAACATATTTTTATTTAAAAAAAATACAATACGTAATGTAAATTTAGCTGACAAGAACTTACTAAGCCATTATGAAATGCGAAATGTACAATCGACGGCACATCAACGCTAATAGGCGTGAACTGTACTTGAATACGTTACGAGCGATTTTGCAACAAGTTATTATAGACGATTGTACCTATTAAAACTACTAGCCTTCATTTTCAGTTAGTGGTTTCAGTACGACCTGTGAGGAAACAGTCAGATTGATAGATTTGTTTATTGCGTGGCACAAAATGAGTGTTTACTTATATTAGCGTGCCCATTTGCTGTTAAAACGATGGTTATGCTAAACACAGTCTTTAGGTAGGTAGGTATTAGGGATTACATTATTTTCGTGTTCCAAATCTAAAATGAAAAGCAGAACATTTGATTTGCATCAAAAAAGCCAAGAAAAGAAAGAAATAAGTAAATATCATCTTAAATTCCTTACAGCTTTGAGAAAACTCCAACGACGTTTTTTAAATTTTATTCAGCTTTCGTCTTCATGAAAACGAACCGTAAATAAAAGTTACTATACAAAAAGCAATAATATCCATCATATAGTTTGTTTATCCTGGGTCATTCGTTAATCTCATTGAATCTTGAAATATTAACCCATATTACCAATTTCTAAAATATATTTACTTACAGCCAAACCAAAGCTGACTGAAAGAAAGTGTATCAGAAACGAAAAGTGCATTACATCATTCATATTAAATTAAATTTTGCGTTTTCCTCAGACTTTCATTAACGATGACGTTTTCCACTAGTTCACTTATTTTGCAGATTTCTAAAAACCCAACCAATAACGTTTGTATTGTAAAGACCTACGTGTTTCAATCAAAGCACTTTTTGGAAATAATTCACGAAAAATGTTAGTCTTATAAGAAATATCAGAAACGACACTTATTATAACTCACCGGACATCTTCATTGTGTTCGTGTCGTGTAACATTCGTATCAGACGCAGAGAACTTCACGCCTTATTAGCAAAATAACATTGTTTGAAACTGTCCAATCCATATAATCGGAGTCTTTTTGAAACTTCACTGAATCACTACTTCTGTTAGCATGACGTTTTAAATAAACCTACTTTTGCAAAATAAAAATATTTTTTTTTTGACACTGGCACAAAAGCTCGCAAAAACAAAAGAGCATTCGAGATTTAAGAAGACAAGAAAATAGAGATGTGTGACCACTATCGATAGTCTGCGTGTCCGGATAGGGCGGGAGATATGTGCGGCTGCCGCGACGAGCGGAGCCCTAGTGAGAGGAAGCGAGAGCCAGCTCATCCCTAGAATCCTGAATCACATACCCGGGCACCGCGCCCGCGCCCCGCCCGTGTCTTTGTATTTACACCCCTCTCTCTCACACGAATACGAATACGCGAGGCCGTCTGGAAATATCTTTCGTGAACTATTATTCAATACAAATTTAATGTACTGAGTGGAAATGTTTTACAGATTTCATCTGTATTTTTATGTCATTGCAATTAGGTAATCTTCGATTAATATCGATGGCTATTTTTCGACAAAAGGAAAACTAAAACAAATGCCTACATCACATTACAGTCGCGTAACAATTGCTTTATTTCACGTAACACGATCACGTGTACATAGTTGTCAAAACTAACGTTTTCATTCACTCGAATCGAGTTACCAACGCTATTGGAATGGCAAATGAAATCAGCAATACAATATTTTACATCCAGAGCAACGTATAAACAATGGCCCTTCAGTTATCGATGGAGCTTATAACAAATCACTTGTATAACAAGACCAGCTTCTCAAGACCTATGAAAGATCTGAAACCTACGGTTTTTTCTGTGCTTAGTAAAGCATTCAAAGAAGTGAGGTAGCTCCTACTTATGCGGTTATCGTTACCACCGAGGCGCAGATTAAGAAAACAATCGAAATTGAATACGATCCACTGTTATCGTGTCAGATTCAATTGTTGTTGCTTCTGTTTGGAAATAAAGTATGATTAACGATCGGATTTAATGTGTTCCGTGTAAAATGTAGAGGCACGTTCCATTTGTTGTTTGAGATTAAACCGATAAGTGAGACTTAAACAAAGATATTTTTATAAGTGTAGAATACTGTTTGAGACACACAGATTCTATTGAAACATTTAGCTAAATATTTCGCCGACCCAAAAATAACAAGCAGACGGATTATCTGCAAAGTTCCGAAATGCACACGCCATATTGCATTTTCAGTGCCAACGTGTGGTCTGAAAATAGCCCACAAGTGTGCCAGTTGAGATGGGAGATAACTAGATAATGCTCAATCAAGATGTTCGTCCGCGCAGCCATTGGCGGGCGACGCTCAGTGGGCGGAGCGTAGAGGCGGATTCACCAATGGGATGCTCCCCATTATCTGCGTCTTTGTCTGTCGAATTGATGCTGTAGTGATGCGGGTGCACCTGCTCGATGAATTCAATTACTGATTAGTACATAGAGCTTTTATATGTGTGCCTATACCTACAGTGGCGTATTCTGCACTTAGATTAGCGCTATTATTGTTCAAACATAGGTTTAATTTAAAGTCTTATTTTAAATGTTAGAGTCTTCTTAGAAATCAACGGTCTTGTTTACAAAAAAATCGATTACATTAAAACACTCTCAAAAGGGAATGAAAGCCGGTTTATAGCCGATTTAAACTCCGTCTTTACGGTTTTTTTAGTGAAATTTACTTTTTAAATAAGACTGTACCTAAGTATTTACATCACAGCTATTGATAACAAACAGATGTTTTAACGCTCAATTGATTGCACTTGCATTTGAGGAGGTTAGGAACAAAAGGTGACATTTACGTATTCGGCATAACGTGTTTTTGTTTTACTATCCGACTCAAAACCCTGAATTCTATCATTTTCCGCAATGATCAACTTCAAAAGGCGACTAATTTCGTAAAAAAATCAACCTCAATAGCTCCTTCCGGTACAAAAAGTGTCATTTTTATTCAACCACAGCAGTGATCAAGACCTTATTATCAAAAAGTGTCATTTTATTACTAAATACATCCGACGTTGCTAAAGTCGAATTAAAATGGGTACATTTGCTGACAAGATTTGTCGATTTTGTATTTTATTTTATTTTATTCTACAGCTGTGCTGAATCAAATGGTAACATTTACACTACTTTATCACATAGCTATGATCAAAAGGTGTCATTTCATAAATACTTTATTAAATATTGGCTTTATTTTAACGTCTACGTAAATACTTTTAAATACCTTATAGTCTAGCTACTAACTGACACATATGTATATGTATAATAAAATTACAAAGTAATTGCATAGATCAAGATTAATATTTATTTTCTCGATTTACTCAGAAACATGAAAAGTGTAAATGACACCTTTTGTTCCTAACCTCCTCATTTATTCTCTAAAGCGATAGATTTAGCTTGGCGAAGCCACCTACTACGAAATAGCCCTTTGCTACGATGACTAAACATATCTTCGCCTGGAAAAGAGACAAAAAATCGACGAAAGTGGGTGTTAGATAAATCGATGGGCGTTTCTCTCATAATAATGGACTAAAATATTTCAATAATATCAGTTTGGTCACGCATTTTCCTCAGTAGGTATCACTGCTGCTATTGGAGAGAATCAGAAGTTAATTTAGATTCCAATTTACAACCTGCTGTTAAAGGTGAGAATACGAATCGATTTGCGACAGACACGTCGACTGATAATCGATTACTTGATTATCTCAGAGTAACGTAAATCGATTTCATCGTTTGTGTGTTTAATCAAGAAAGTGTCAAGCTGTTGAAGGCCTAATGCGCGGTCCCATTAACCTATCTACAGATAACTGACAGTTGGCTGTCAACGCGATATTGATATGTTCCGTTTTTCTTTTCTATTGAGTGGCCAACCACTAGTTAACATTTTAACTGTTGGTAGCTTTTGGTAGATTATTGGGACCGGGCGAGAGGAGTTTTACTTAATGCTTAGGACCCACGTACTTTTGTACCTAATCAATTTACGTAGTCCTCAGGATCTAGGTACGTACTACATCTACAGTTTATCCAAAAACACTAGAAACCGGAAGTGAAAGTTTAATAATTGTTTTATTGAGAAGTCAAAACATTTACTATATTTATTGAAGCACAATACCTTATTTTATGTAATAGCTCAAGTTTTAATTTATATTATTATAATGCTTGTAAGCGCAACCTATTAACGAGCACAGACAAAAAGTCTGAGCAAAACCGTACTCGTTAAAATGTACTCTTTCTGGACAAGATGTATATCAACTCATAATCCAAGGTACGTAAAACTTTAGGACCTATTTAAAAGTTGATATTATCTTCTTTGATGATCACAAGTCTATCGAATTAATCAAATCATGTGCATAAGTAAAATAAAAAACGTTCTAATTTAGTAGGTAGATGTAGGTCGACTGGACCTATACTTAAATGTCAATAAGGTCTCCATTTAAATTGACTTTTGTACTGTAAAATATGTCCTGGATTAACTTAGGTACTTGGCTATTGAATAAATTTAGCTAAATTATTTTGCGATGGACACGCAAGTGGAAAAATAAAACAAAATTATTTATTAATTTGACTAGACTACGTAATTTTACTCTAGGTTTTTACATCCCACATCCTCCATCAGTGAGACCTGAAAAACGTCCATACGTAGACGTAAATGCTTAGAGGTACATGTAGACAAAGTAATTTGTTCAAGATACGTACCTACTTATCGCATTAGGTATAAATTACAAACCTACTGTTTGCCGTAGCGGTTAGTGGGCTTGAGTACTGGAGACCGCCGTACCTGTACAAATGGTCTCACTGTGGGTGTACTTTGATGTTTATGATATTCTTTCCTGTCTACCATATCATATTATTATGGTATCCTAGTTCGCGACGAAAACAAGTACCTACAGTCACGAGCAATAATATATATGTATACACTGTCATGTGTACATGTGTACGACAATTTGGCCTAAATTTTCTAACCATTCTGTACATAAGAAAATTCTTTATTGTACATAAGAAACAAGAGACAAATAAAAGTTAAAAGTAAAAGCAACTGTGTTGAGTGGAAGTTATCATTAGACATCATTATTTGTTGGTTACTACGTTAATTTCTTCTTCTTCTTAATATTAAAGTAGCGTAGCGTTCGTTGTGACACCCGCGGTAATATATTCATGTTGACTACGCCATATTAAACGATATAAATTCTGATACCTACACGCTCTGAATGCTAAAGAAGAAAATGCGCCGTGTAAATTGAATTTAAGGCCTCCTCGGTAAGATGGAGTTTGTAATGTGAACATTCATTTTATTTAGATGATATTATAGAGAATTATTGTAGGTGTTTAAAACGGACTATTGCTCCTACTATCTGTTAACGTGACTTCGCCCACTTGGTATTCGTATAAAAGGCATCTTTATCTCAGGATATTTTATTAAGGTGCCTGCCTATGTATGTAGAGAATTATTGTAAGTTTATAAACCTGACTATTACTCTTGGGATTCGTATGAAATGATCATCTTTATCTCAATTCAGGATTGTATTTAGGTGTCTATGTAGATAATTATTTTATGTCTATAAAACTGACTATGAGGTACTCCTACTATCTGGTACCCTGACTTTGCTGAGTTAGATTCGTATAATAGGCATCTTTATCTCAAGAAATGGTGTCAAATCTGGACAGATTAGGACTGCCTGTGTGCCAAATTGTGTCTAAATCCGATACGCCGCTTATGAGTGATAGCGTGTCAGACATCCTACCTAATACTTTCACATTTATATTAATCTTTACGTAAGACTAGACTGGATAAGTATAATTAAAGTGATGTACAATTTGGTGCTTCCCAAAACATAATAAAAAGGTTTTCGATAATGTTTGCGTTATTAAGTAGGTATTCTACATCAGCGTTATTATTTAATGTGTCTCACGAAAATAAACACAACACAAAAATTGACAGGGCCCGTGGTTTTGGGGCTGTACTTTCATGGTTTGTTAATTAACTGATAACAGTTAATACAACTCGTAAAAACAAGACCATTGCTAATAGTTTGTTAACACTTGCACCGAGTTGCACCACACTCTGAAATATAATTTAAGCAAAATTCTTTACACGAAATTTAATTAACTTAAGCGGTATTTAAGAAGTGGTCCGCATCCGCGATACAGCTTCTTGACGTTTCATCTCCTACTACTTAAAAAAATAAATCATCAGAACATCAGATTTTATGAATACTCTATCTAACAACATTTACATTTCGTCACAGAGACAAAGCATCACAGGCAAACGTTTTTGTCGTACGATAAAAAATATCAATCCTTTATTCAATCGTTTATTCATTCATTCGTACCTACATGCACTCGATTATATTAGATTGGAACTCATTATTGTAGATATCGCCCCCCCGCTAAAATAATGTCGTAAACTCTAAAAGCACTAGCATTCGAAAAATTGTTTTCTTTCAATTTAGTGTGGTCTATAGTCCAAAGTCACTGTTTGTAAGGTATGTGTCATTGTTATAGCGGGAGTGCGATATGTATCAGAAAATATATTGAATGCTTTACATATTATGTGTCATGTAAGTGTCACCGTATACAATAGTCTACTACACCAAACCGCAAATTTCATTAAACACGCAGAGAACCAATCCCTAAATCAAGCCAAGCCACTCGGAGGCCGAACGTCAAGACAAGCCGCACGCCCCGCTGCGAGGGCCGAAGAGGGGACACCTTGAGGGCTAATCGAGTAGAAATAGTGGAAACTGACCGTTATGATGTTACAGTGAGAATCTATATACATACATAAGTTCACGCCCGTATCCCAGAGGGGTAGGCGATCCCGACAGATCATTTTTGCTTCATAGAAAAATCTACATACCTAACTAGCTGTCCCGGCAAACTTCGTACCGGCAAAGTTTCCATATTTTCTCACCATTTAAACTTTTCCTGGGATTCCAGAAATATAAAAAACCAAAAATCAGCCAAGTCGGTCGAGCCGTTCTCGAGTTTTAGTGAGACTAACGAACAGCAATCCTTTTTTATATTTAAGAAGATTATACTCGTATAAAACTAAGTCGGCTTAGTTACACCCGTAAGAGATAAGATAAGATAAGAATATTCTTTTTTGCACACATGGAAAAAAACATAAATGATTTCCAAGGTAACAGTACAATTGGCAGCCTTATTAGCAATTTCTTCCAGACAACCGTATCCGGTGCAGTGATTTTTAGCTACCCTACTCAAAATGACGGCACCGAATTTCAAGATTTTTTATTAGTCGAAAATGTTTCCGCCCCAAGTAGCAGAATAACTATAGAAAAATAAAAAATATCACGAAAAGAATGTAAACAATTGATTAAAATAATTGATTGAATAAAATAAATTTAAAAAAAATTTATTCTTAAAAAAGAAATTATAAAGTAATAGGCAGTAGGTACGGTACATACTATAAAGCATTGGCCGAAGTGAAATTGACTCGGATAAAGGAAGGTTGTATGGGGTTTGAAGTTGTATCGGAGCTTTTCGTCTAACCAACTATTGAAAACAACGTAAAAATCTGTTATCCATCATTTTGCAAAAAAAAACAATAAAAAAAAATTAAACTCACGCCCGTTATCCTCGAGGGGGATTTTGCAAGACCAAAGTTATTCGGAATATCTACTCCAATACCTCGTACATAATACCGGGTTGAACACTCCAGCTATTTCTACTCTCCCTCCTGTCCACCTAACTTGGTCTAGCTAGAAGCGCTATTAAATTTCGCCAAGACTCCATCTGTCCTCTCCCATTCGTTTGTCCAACTCGGACCGAAGGTTCAGCCAGCGAGCTGAATACCGAATCACTTGGTACGTGACTGTGTAGTAACTGACTTCAATTGTCGACACAGTGGTGGTATTTTCCAGTGAAACAGACACTTTCCTGATTCATGCTAGCGTCGTCTGCTTTTTGTTTAACCTGTAGGTTCCTTTTTTGAGGTAATCCACTTTCAGCACCCACCTAAATACGAGTAGCGGTATATCAAAAATCGAGGTACTCCAGTTTGAGCACCCGCCCAAATAGCACCTGCACGAATAGCACCTGGCCTAGTCCAGGTTCAGCACCTATTGATATTTTTGGCAGAATAAATACATTTGAATTCACTAACAGCACCTGCCAAAAATATCAATAGGTGCTGAATCTGGACTAGGTCAGGTGCTATTCGTGCAGGTGCTATTTGGGCGGGTGCTCAAACTGGAGTACCTCGATTTTTGATTTTTTGGTGGGCTGATCGGCTCACCATAACAATGTTTTTTAATTATTCTTTTCAACGTCGTAACTCAAAAGGAGATCGCACACTATTCTGCGCCAAAGAAAACTACCGAGTAATTGATAGCTTTCCCAATTTCCTAAATCCTGATATCTGACACGGCATGGGTTGTTAAATTCTTAATTTTGTTTCGTTTGCCTATTTAGACACATTTGGCGGTTCAAGAAGCACAAATTTATGTATCCTATAATAGGTCTAATAAAATGATTAAATTAGAACCTCTGCACTTCGAAATACGACTATAAACTTTTTTTTCGTTTTTACTATATAAATCAAGCTATCGTATCATGAAGTATCATTTGTCATTAAAATTTTAGTTAAAACTTTAGCAACAACCTCAAATTTATGTAATTTGAATCTCACATAAATAAAATATTTTGATTAAAAGGAGTTATGGTATAAAAGTAGCCATTAAAATTATCTCTTCAACATTTTTCTCAAAAGAATACCATCTTCTCTAGTACCTCACTGGCGACAAAGTTTACCGCAGTGGCGACGATTTTATTTGCCAACTACCCTCCATCTGCACCTCCCTTTGTTGGGGCTACGCAACTACATATGTCTCCTACTCTACAACGGCAGCGGTGTAAGTAGAACAACTAAAAGTTACCCTGTAATGTAACTAAAGTTAGTCGGTTGTATTTGATTTAAGGCTAGGTAGGCTGAGGTAGTTTTTCGTTTTGTGAAATGTAGAATAGCGGTGACCATTTTTTCTAATGCTCGCGCAAAAAACGCGTGCAGACATGCACGTGAACAAATAAAGGTGCAGTACAGTGCATATTAGCAACCTCCAAATATCCAAAAAAAGAGTAAAAGATTGATTAAGTTTGTCTACGACACACTATTCACGGCCGGCGTATGGAGGCTGCTGCGGCTTCCCGCGACATTCATTTACCGTCTCCCGAGGAAGAGACAGACGTGTGATTACAATATTGTCGATATATTTCTTTTTGCTAATTAAAACCAGTGAATACAGTCCACTCTTCTTTTGTACCATCTGGCCTATCTAAAGTTTATGAAACAGTTGTTAGCAAACATTGGCTCCTTGCAAGTAGAGGAATCTAGATAACGTCCGAATGGAAAAATTGTTTCAAAAACCTCCCTTGAAGTACTAAAAAGATGTCTACAGCAACACATACGATGTCAAACAATCTAACTACGACGTAAACGTTTTGATGGAGAGCTTTGAAAAGTAGTAGAAATTTTAGGAAAACTGGAGTCCCGAGCAAAGACATTCAATTATCCTTAGCTCCAAGTTACAATCATTAGCAGCACCCTTTCACACACACACACACACACACACACACACACGCTAGAGAAAGCACTTTGAACTAGCCAAGCTAGTGGGTAGAGTGGTAGACAGACTGTCGACCGTAGAGAAGCCTTATTCCGTAAAGGTCATTGCAATTTTTCAGTCTCGTGTCTGCAAAATTTATAGTCAGTCTATACCTGTACTCACTTTGTTGTAAGCAACCGTTCTATATAGGGCACAGGCCTTATTTCTCAGATAAAATATGGGTTTAGACAACACGCGTGCCCAAAGTGTTTTTTTTATTTTAAGCGCTGAATTATGTTAATAGTTCAGACACTTAGGTTTGCTCACGATGTTTTCACAGATAGCCAGTTCTGTTGCTACTATAATTGTATTCACTAAATAAATAAAATTAAAGTAAAACATATCAAACGTTAATAGCACAGCAGTACGTATGTTTAATACATCATGTGGGCACCTCAGGCATTGTGATCTTCTTCACGCAAGGAGCCGATTAATTAATATAAGTAATTCAAGTCATGTTATGACAATGTACTTGTAAAACGCCATTTTAATACGATTGTATAGGAGATGACAAAAAAATCTTCTATCAAAAAACATGGTTGCACATTTAATTTATTACTCTACTGGATATATAATTTCATTACTCTTTTCGATAAAATATGTATTATGTGGACTACTAAATTCTTGAACTAAATCTTTCGTAAGCATTACTTTTTATCGGACGAGCGAAACTTGGTCGGACAAGTCCAATAAAAAGCCAACGAAGTTGATTCGGACCAAAAATTTACTAAATTCTTAATTTTCTATTTCAACTACTATTCAATTAATATTCAAACAACGCTATTCAATCTCTAGATCCAAGAGTCATAAACAGAAACTTCACTTCGTGAGAAGCTTCAACGTCACGATTTTACAGAATAGTGCCACGAGCGGGGGTAGGCAAGGGAGCCCATTGTGTACAGACGCCATCGCACCGAGCCATTCCAACTTTTATCGCCTTGATAAACTACTGTCCATTCCATCTGAAAGGATAAGCGATAGAAAAACTTTAAAACGTCCCTCCGTAATCGACCCCGATTCAATTCGATTGGACTGATTGAAATCTCCTCTTTCAAAAGTGAACTTTAGGGAGTAGTTTTAACTTCAGATTGTGAAAGTACGCATTTCCTTGAAGCCATTTATCTTATGGGCTTTGTGCCGCAGTATCGAAACCGGCAATGATGGGTCAGATAATATCGAAATTTACGTAAATTTTTCAAATCTAATACCAAAATGTTGAGAAAGCGTTTAAGTCCACTCTTCATGTACAGTCGACATCACGTCAATCTTCACATTTTAGTCGCAAAGTCGCCCGTAATGCAACGGAATAGAGTGCATGGGTGTATACCATGATGTGCTGTCGACTGTACAATAGAGTGTTCTTTATCTATAGCCCGATATAGAGAAAAAAATACTTGACTGTAGATACGATAAATTTAACTCAACTGAGTATAGTGCAAAAAAAACAGGTTTTCTATCCGTAATCCCAACACCCACTACAATAAAGATAGAATAAAGCCTGTAAACACACTACCACCACGTAATGACACATTGCAAGTTTCATCGTATTGCACCGTACCGAACCGAACATTCTGACTCACAAATTCGCGCGTTTCTAAGGCCACTGTTCAAAGGTGGTAGATCACTGGTAGATAAATAGATAGATATATAACTCTTTATTACACACCCGTTATTAAAAGAGATAATGTACGAGTACATAATATCTAGTTTTTACGGTTCCGTAGCCAAATGGCAAAAACCGGAACCCTTATGGATTCGTCTGTCTGTATGTCACTGCCACTTTTTTTCCGAATCTATAAGAATACTAATTACTATTGAAACTTGGTAAGTAGAGTATTTTGTGAATTGCATTCAGATCTTCACAAAAAAAATTAAAAAACAATAAATGGGAAACCCCATACTTAGAAAACGATACGACTGAAGCTCAATTTTTTTTTATCAAACTCATACGTGGTGGGGTATCTAATCTATGGATAGGTCTCCAAAAATGATATTGAGGTTTTTGATATAATTTTCTTCTAAACTGAATTATTTGCGCGAGAGATACTCCCAAAGTGACAAAATGTGTGTACCTGTAACTTGTAAAATAAGAGAATGATAAAACTAAAAAAATATTATGATGTACATTACCATGCTAACTTCCACCGAAAAAATCTAGTAAGTAGTTTTTTTTTTTTCATAATCATCAACCCATTATGTCCCCACCGAGGGGCATGGGGCTCTTCGCTGAGGAAGGTATAGGCCTTACTCTACCACGGGGGCCAATTCCGGATTGGTGGAGGCTTGTAGTGGCTGGTCTTACAGTCAGAAGTTTTCAAAGCATCTGACTTGGCTTAAAGCCTGCTTCTATCGACGGCAGCCGCCACTAACTGCTTCTACTGCTGCTGTGTCTTGGAAAGCACAAAACCGCTTGGAAAAAGTCACTAGCGTTAGTTATTGACGGTGACCCATCCATGCACTGAACGCGCCCTATGTTGCTTAACCTTCGTGATTGCGTAAGATCACTCAGCAGCCGGGGCTACGAGCGATTTGGCAACATTGACGAAGTATTGTAGCCATATTTCTGTTCTGAAGCTTTTCACAACGAACAAAAACACGTTGTTTTTTTTTCTAAAAGAAAAGTTTGTATGTACTTTCAGAATAATTCCCCATTTGAAAGGTTTAGGGAAAAAATGACAAAGCCTTTTTCAAATCTTTTCACTTTTTCAATACTTTGTAGACAATGCCATCTGTTAGTAAATTGAAAAGGCTATGGAATGATAAAAGAAAGAAATGTTTAAAGAAATCACACTCAAAAGAAGTTACGGCGCAATGAAGTTAATATGGCGACAGGAAAATAGTGCATAGTCAATGTGACTATGATTCATTTAGCGAGTTTTTAATTTGTCAAGTCCTAGCAGTAAATTAATAAATTGGAAAGGCTATGGAATGGTAAAAGAAAGATATGTTACTTTTAATACGTCATAAATCGTAAATCGCAATTTACTTGAAAAATTCAATCAACTCAACTATAAAAATAAAAATAAAACTACTTGCTGCTACGGAACCCTCCATGGACGAGTCCAACTCGCACTTGGCCGCTTTTTAATGTTATATAATTGGCGCTCTTGTAGCTTTGTAGTGGTGATTGGTGCTTACTTGTAGGTATAGTCAATGAAGTGGCAACTCAGATGGAATACCACAATACACAATTAATGTATTTAAGAAACCTGATTAAGGATAATGTCTGAGGACCCAGCCCCAGGAGCAATTTTTAATGACGATTACAGCATAAACATATTGGACATTAAAGTACCAGAGCGGCTGAAGAACCAAAAATTAGATATACGACTTTTTGAATGACTCTATTCACAATTTATTTGTAGTTCATAATTCTCGATAGTTTATTAGTTTATTAAGAAAAGCAGTAGGAAGCACAAGCACAGAAGGATTGAATAGAATAGTTCAGAAGAATAATAGGTAAAAAAGACAGTAAATTAGTTTCGACAACACTTCTTGTGTTTGGTCTTGCGATTGAGAATCGACTCCACACTCTTGTCGCTAAAAGTGATCGCTTCCCGACAACCCTAGCTCAGACAGATGCGAAAGAAGATGAAGGCAACGAGAGAACGTAAAGAAGATGAGAATGGGTAGGTAGACGTATTCAAGACAAAATCTTATTCAAGATTTTTTCTTCTTGATTTACATCAACAGCAATGAAATGCTTCAAAAATATTTTCAACATTTATTTTTCTTGGGTCAAGTTATTTTTTTTATCAAATGCATGCATTGCAAAAATGGATTGAAGTATTTAGTCCCTGCAACATCTTTGTAACATTATAAAATACAAAAAAAGGCGAAGGTCGCGAAATATTTTTTCATACTAGGGGGTCGTGTCACGAAGAAGGTTGAAAAACACTGGTCTAGTCAAATTTTACCGTGCAGTTACAGTCATCGGGCTATGTGAAACCGGCCAATCTTGACTGCTAGCCACTAAGTAACGGCACTACGAGTACCTCTTAGAGAGCCGTTATTGCCTCCATAAATTCGGTGGAGTCGCCCCAGGAGGCAACTTATCGCGCGAGTGATTTAGGAATATCTCCGTGCGTTTAAAACGGATAAGCTTCAGTATGAGTGAAAAAAAAAACTGTGGAAGCTGTAATGGCTCCAAAGAGGGCTGTAGATACATATCATCTCTTCGTATTATGCGCTATTTTGAAAAGTTATGTAAAGTTATAAATAACAGTACAAAATAAACCTTACGTTATGGCAAAATAATCGGTTTTTTATTGCTCAGTTGAGGTATATCCTAAAAGCTAACAGACTGTACTATATTTAGCAAATATACATTGAAAATTAAAACATTCCACATTCCACGAAGACTCAACTCTAAAATTAATGGCAGAAATTATTAGATTATAAAGATTTCGCGAAAATCGATCATCCAAGCAGTAAGTTAACCCTCAGAGATACGTCAAAAGATATAGTCGAAAGGAAAGTGTTAAAGTATGATGTCAAATTAAGTAATCGTGTTGCTACGAGCAGCGATCACAAAACAAGGGTGGGCTCATCAATCATGTCGCTTCCACCCCTGCCAGCATGGGATGGTAACAGCGATCAAGGCGTTGTTTCATACTTAAAAGTTACGTTTCTTAGGATGACCCACGCCCATAAGATAATTAATTTTCTTTTTATTTGATGGTTCTAGCCTTGATTGGATTTGATAGGTAAATTTGATGTACTTATATAAACATCGCTGAGAATAAGTCAAGGGATTTTTGAACTAAAACTTTCGTAAGCACTACACAACACATACACACTTTAAATTCTTTGGTCCAGATCAACTTACGTATGTTTTTACCAGACGAGTTCGACCAGGTTTCGCTCCGATTCACAGAGCTTAGTGAGCAGAGACGGAGCTCGCGTCGTCGGTTGCTCGTTTGAATATAGGTACGTAAGTTGATCCGGACCAAAAAATTTACAAAGTCAAGGGATATTTCCCCAAATCCCGTTACTCTCGACATGATGTTCAAATCACCCTCAAGTCCGCAGGGATCGCAAAGCGTATGCTCACTGATTGTTTATAAGCTTCTTCGCTCCGGGCTATTTGCGTTCCTTGCCAAACTGAGGGGTAGAGTCGATTGGTTGCGGCTTTATTATTCTTAACATAATGCAATCAGACTATTAGAGCATTACTGGCTGATCATAATTCGATCGTTTCTTTAAGCTATTTCACAAGTTTTTTTTGACATATAAAAATTCCTTATAAATAATAAATAAATAAATAATAATAAATAAATCTTTATTAACCATGAGTGACACATAAAAGTATCTATATGTTGACAATTTTAGAACAGTAGATAAGCAATATTTAGCGATACAATTTTCACTGCGGCCCCACACTAGGCAAGCCTGTACCGTGGGTATCTATATCTATATTTATTAAATAAACTAGCTGTTGCCCGCGACTACGTCCGCGTGGGCTTTAGTTGAGTAAAGTGTTTCCAAATAAGATAGGGATACTTTTAGCGCATGCGAAAGAGCTTTCATACTAACTTTGCACCTTACCTACCTCTTACCCCCTTAAGGGTCAGTCAGTCAGTCAGTCAGTCAGTCAGCTTCTCCTTCTATATATATAAAAGGAGAAGCTGACTGACTGACTGACTGACTGACATATCAACGCAGGGCCTAAACTATAAGGGTTAGAAACTTGAAATTTTGCACAGGGGTTTCTTTTGTAACGTAGGGGAGCACTAAGAAAGGATTTTTGAAAATTCATCCCCTAAGGGGGGTAAAATGAGGGTTCAAAGTTAGTATGAAACTTTGCCGTTTTTGAAGTTATTCGAATGAGATTCAATATGAAGGTCTTTCATTAAAAGTTATGAAAAACATGTAAAATAGTTTTTCGAAAATCATCCCTTAAGGGGGTAAAAAGGGGGGTGCAAAGTTAGTATGAAACTTTGCCGTTGTTGAAGTTATTCGAATGAAATCAGAAAAATATTCTTCATTGAATGTCTTGAAACACTGTAAAATAGTTTTTTGAAAATCATCCCTCAAGGGGGTAAGAGGGGGGTGCAAAATTAGTATGAAACTTTGCCGTTTTTGAAGTTATTCAAATTAAATTCAATATGAAGTTCCTTCATTAAAAGTCATGAATTACATGTAAAATAGTTTTTCGAAAATCATCCCTTAAGGGGGTAAAATGAGGGTTCAAAGTTAGTATGAAACTTTGCCGTTTTTGAAGTAATTCGAATAAAATTTGGTACGAAGGTTCTTCATCTAAAATTATGAAACACGTGTAAAATAGTTTTTTAAAAATCATCCCTTAAGGGGGAAAAGGGGGGGTGCAAAGTTAGTATGAAACTTTGCCGTTTATGAAGTTATTCGAATGAAATTCAGAATTAAGGTCCTTTATTGAATGTCTTGAAACACTGTAAAATAGTTTTTCGAAAATCATCTTACAACGGGTAAGAGGGGGTTGCGAAGTTAGCATGAAAGCACTTTTGCATGCGCTAAAAGTATCCCTATCTTATTTGCAAACACTTTACTCAACTAAAGCCCACGCGGACGAAGTCGCGGGCAACAGCTAGTTTAAAAATAATCTTTGTTTGACTGCTGTAAATGAGTGTATTGCATACGGTAGGTACGTATTCACCTTACAAAGGCTCACATACATAATTAAATTAGTAGCCCACCGAACACATTTTATCAAAACACTCAATTCAGTATTTTGCCAAAATGTGTTCGGTACCTAATAGGTAACCTACCCAAACCATAGACAGATTGAGTTGTCGAAAATGGAGCAGTCTCAGCATGATGCCAAAACACTTTTTCGCTGGTTTTCAGACAAAACCATGAAAGTAAAAGATGTCTTAATACACTACTAGGGGTTGAGAGCGTTGCTGAGTTAATACTTTAACAACAATGCAACAAAATTCTACTAATGGAGCGCGGGCCTTGTGCCCAACTCGTCGTTCGTAGTAAACCGCAGAGATAAGGCATTCCCCGTATCCTTCAGATACTAGTTGTCTCCTGTTTACCAACAGTCAAGTCTATTATACTTAAATTACGGTACAATATAATCGTAGTAACTGTAAATTTTTACAAGTGATATTACGACCGACTTTTCACCTTCAAAATTATTGTAATCATCATTCAGCCACAAGAAGTCCACTGCCGGACATAGGCCTCCTCCATCCGTTATTGTAACACTGTAAAAAAATTGTGCCTTTTTTCGTTTAGTGGGTCAATAAACGAATTGATTATAAAACAACTTTCTTAGTGTTTCTAAAATCTATGGCACCTTTACATAAATTATTTCAGACGCTCAATGAAAACTTTACGTTTTGCCACTTGTCAAGATTCTGACAACCATCTTTCGCTTCTTTAACATTAATTAGTATATACTTAGGTCATCTTTTACGTTTTTTAAGTGTCTTACCTACGTAATTATTGTCATTCAAGTACTTCCTTCCCATCAAGCCCTGCGGTGCGGCCCGCCGGCGGGTCCAATGTAAACTACGGTGATTTCCGTCAGACCTGCTACTGGGTAGCTCTACAACGGCACTTTGAATCGAATTTTGAAGATCATACATACCACTGTTGTACGAGCATGTTTTATTCTTTGAAAACTGTCATCATCATCATCATCATCATTCAGCAACAAGAAAGAAGTTCACTGCTACACATAGGCCTCCTCCATGAATTTCCAAAAAGCCCGGTTGAAAACTGTGATAAATTTCAAATATTTGTGCGCATTCCGTCAGACCCCGTAGACCCGCCGGCGGGTAGGTCTGCAACGGCGCTTTGAATCTAATTTCAAAGGTGATACATACTTCAGTTGCTTCAGTTGTACGACATGCTTTTTCTTTGAAAACTGAACAAAAACTGAAGCTGAAACATTTCAAATATTACTGTGTGAATAACTAATTTAGCTGTAAAGAAAATGTTATAGGTCTGAGGGGTAAAGGTTGCGTCTCACCTAGATCCTTAAATTCAACTAAAATATAAAGCAAAAGCAGCAACAAGAAATTCGCGATCACACCGACTCCAACAAAGGACCCGGGCAAATTACACACGGCGTGTAGCAATTACTGGCCTTAACAACAGATACATTTGTATGACAATGCGGACGGGGCTTTTTGCACCGAAATATGATATCGCAGGAGCTGTTAGCTAAGTCCGTTTATTGACAGTTTTTTTTAACCGATTATATTTTTTAACTTTTGCTCGCTGCTTCTGATCACTACGCCTGAGCAAGATCCAGAATCTTTCGTCAATCTTCAAGAATACGGGATCTAAATTAAAGAGATTTTAGCACCATTGACAGCAAATTAACCGATATATTTTAGTTCCAAAGTTAGGCATAAAAGAGAAAAACCTATTTCCAGCAACGGGCCCTATCTAATATTAGATTAGATTAGAACTCTTTATTGTACACACCAGAAAGAAATAAATACCTATAGAAACCTTACATATCTAAGTTTTGTCGTATAAAATTGGCGGTCTTATCGCTGAAAGCGATCTCTTCCAGACAAAATTGGGATGGATAGAAAGAAAAAGATTAGAGAGAAGGTAGGTAAATGTAGGTGAAATTTAGAGTGATGGGATATGTACAAAAACGAACTGACTTACTAATATTACATAATTCTCGGTGTTAGTTATCGAACTCCTCCGAAAAGGATTTACATATAAATTCATGATTTTTTTCTTTATATTAGTCACCTCTGAGAAAAAGTGGTAGACTAAATAATACGGCAACAAAACGTTTGCCGAGTCAGATAATTAAACATAAATCAGAATAAATATAACACGATCACAATATCTAAGCACCTCGCTGGAATGCGATGTCCTCCTAGCTACTTCGAGGTCACGCTGCGCTCGCCATATATAGTAAGGTTAGCACCATTGTTGCCGAGCGTCTTGATTTCTTGGTTTATTTATTTTGTATACCATACCTAAGCATCGTTGGTAACAATAAATAAAATAAATAAACTCACTCCCGTTATCCCCGAGGGGGTAGGCAGAGGCACCAATCACTAGAACTGGGCCGTTGGTATGAAGTTGATATTTCCGTATAATAATAATAATAATAATAAACTCACGCCCGTTATCCCCGAAGGGGTAGGCAGAGGCACCAGTCTCTAGAACTGGACCCACGTTTTGCCGAGTTTATTAGTTTATTTCCGTATAAAATGTATAATCTAAAAAAAAGTAATACCCATTGCGCAGACCCTACTTTGAGTAAGTACTTATTGCTTGTAGTAGCATAGTTACATTTTAAACAAACTGTCACTTACCTATTTGTAAATACGACTATAATTTGGCCCATCTTATATCTACATCCGCCGACATTCTTTGAGGACTCTATTGGTGTAATTATATTGGAATTTGCGGCAAAGATCTAACTGCAATAGTGTTATTAAATGCACATTATTTGTTGTGTCGTCTGTTTGATAGTACGATACGCTATCCGGCAGACCCGACCTCGCTTCCGATGGAATACGTAGAAAAAATACAAATAAGCCATTATTATCATATGTGTGCCCTAATTACTGTTAATTTTGTGACAAAATTAGCTATCATATTGATAAACTATATATCGTCACTGTCATTTCAAAAAGTCATATGTTAGATTTTTGTGTCACATTGTTACAAAAACCTATGACGCAGCTTGAATTTAGTTACAATAACATCATACATAAATAGATACAGGAAAAAGAAAGCTAATCCCATAAAAAATGTTTTCCTAGGTCCAAAAGTCACAGAAAAAATTAGTTTTTTGTGTTTTCTGAAAACAGTCTGTTTTCACATACGACTTTTTGAAATGACAGCGACGATATGTGACGTGGATATCCGTAGTAATTAAGAACTTCAAAGAGCCCAAGTCAACAAAGAGACTTCCCAGGACCGTGCTGCCTGGTGACACAATACGGAGGTCCAATCCCAAATAAAATGGAAAAAAGCCAGGCAAGAAAGAATATTGATAAAATATAGGTATTAGTAATATGAAACAAGCAATATAAAGCTATCAACAACATGCACTTAAAGGAGCTCTTTTTGCAAATATAATATGTGTCAGGTATATAATAGGTATATCGAGGGTATTCTGGAAGAACCGAATAAGTACAAAATTCCAAAATTAATTGTTTCTAGTGCAGTTTTCACCGAGTATTGAAACTGAGTATAACTGCATTAGAAACTTTTTTTTTTTTAAATTTTGTACTTATTCGGTTCTGCCAGAATACCCTCGATATGCGTGTAAAATTAGTTAGGAAAAAGTACCTAATTGATGTATGACTTGACCACGGATTCATGTGAAAAACAAAAATCTTTAAAACGTCTAATAATAAAAAAAATCCAAGGCCTTTGATTATCTCAAAATGTCAATCACAGGCCGCGCTGTATTGTAGATTCGTTCATAAGTCAATTATAAAAAATCGCGTCTGCTCCAAAAAAGAAGCAGCGTGAAAACTCCAACATCAATAACAGCAACTCGACCGAGTGTTACCAGACAAAAACCACCCTTATACCCACCAGGAAAGAGCACAAGGAGCCCAACAAAGCGAGCCCCACACATGATAATAGAAACGTCAACGACGTTCGGCGCCCAGCAGTGATTTGTCACTGCTGAAAGCGCCAAAGGGTTTTGCAAAGGCGCAAATTAAATCAACCAGCGGGAGGCTTTCGCGCCATTGATCGGAACTGGTTATATCCGGATCTCCGTGTGTGAATCGACCGGGGTGATATGTACACACGACAGCGCAACGATCTTTGCAATGATAAAACAGAAATCAACTCTGCGCTTTTGCGAAAAGAACGATCGGAAGTACGTGTTCGTGTGTATCGCCAAGTACGTGCACTGGAAACAAACTTCTAATTACTAAAACCAAGGGAAAGCAGTGGAACATTGAAAAGAAGTTGATGCTAGCCATCAAAGTAGACCCTTATTGCTTGCTAGTCTCTGAACATAAAATGAGAAATGTTACTTTTTTAATCTGAAAAGACAGGCTAATAGTTAAGTGTTTACTTGGCGAAATTCTCGATTCAGAATCGGGCAAATTCGAGTTTGAACGTTGTATAAGCAGTAATTTTTATGCTAGTGCACACGATAGTGTAACATATATTTAAAAGTTATGTATCTATGGTGGTTCACAGATGGTTCACTATGGCAGACCTGTCCAGTCATCTAATCTCTTTAAACGAGCAATTCTTGTATCTATATTTATATATAATCAGAATCTCAGAATCGGCTCCAACGATTTTCATGAAACTTTGTATGCAGGGGGTTTCGGGGGCAATTAATTAATCTAACTAGGTTTCATTTTTATAAAACGTCGTTTTAACCGTATTTTAAGGCAAAGAAATAACTGCTACCCCATAAGAACGTAAAGGAGCCGGGGATCTCTGGGCCCAATTGTAATAAAAAAAATTCTGTTTCAAAATATAAAAAATCTGCTCAATTCACAATCTGGGAGACGAGTTTCGATTACTATAATCGATTACTGTGAATGATTTCAAGAATTATTATTGAACATAAAATCACTCTCATCGAATGATGGATTCAATCAAAGTGAACAAAATCTACGGAATAAATTATTATATTGTCAATAGTTTACAATAAAACAGAATATTAACTTTAAAATCGATTCTCGTAGATTCTCGTTTACAGATCGATTTATTACCTACTTTTTATGTTTGTCAAATGTATTTAATCTGTGCTGACAGTGACAGCTCCCGGCTTTTCAATCTATGATCATGATGGGTCACTATATTGCACGGACCGAAAATTTACGGCACGAGAATGTACAACCCGGGAATTCGTGCCCAAATGACCATATATAACTAACGCTAGTGGAATTTTTCAGAGCTGTTCCGTGCTTCGCAAGGCAAGTTAAGCAGTTGTTGCCGGCTGCCGTCAATAGATGGTAGTCGTGAAGCCAAGTCAGAGGCCTTAGGGCAGCTTGATAACTTCCGACAGTAAGACCAGCCACTAGTCTTACAGGCTCCACCTATCCGGACTAGGCCCCCGTAGTGGAGAATGCCCTATAGGTATAGGACCTATAGAATGCCCTATAGGATAGAGAAAGGTTCCTCAGGGAAAAGCCCCGTTACCCTCAGTGGGTTTATAATGGGTTGATGTATCGCTCATCTACATCTAAACTCTGATTATTTGGATTGACTTGTCTAGTATAGGATCCAGCCAGATCAGGACGTCAATCTATTGCGACTCATAGCCTCGATAATGTCACGCACTAGATCAAGCGTGTAATGGCTGCGAAGTGAATGATTTACGCTTCATGGAAACGAGGCACCACTCTGTCGTGTCTATGGCTGTACACGGATTCTCGCCCGTACCAATTTTATACAGCCTGATATGATAACGCACGACCCGAGAACGTACGGACGGGAATCCGTGTACATGTGCACGGATTCCGTGGCTGTACATTACCGGGGCGTACGTTCTCAGGATGTACATTCGCGGTACGTACATTATCGTCTCCCATCAAGATCACCGGACTACCTACCTACTCGTCTTGTATCGGTTATCGTTTGCGTATTTTAATTATATTCCTCGACCATTGCTATCGCTCTACGGACTTCTAGTAGGTATATTGTTTAACTTGTACGACTGTGGCATACCGACTTATCGATGTAATACACTGGGCCGACGAGTTTTAGAGGATGAAATGACACAAATCCTTGTCTTCCCTGTCTTTTAATCTATTTGTGAGTTTCGTTACATTTTCCCACTCAATACAATAAGAACTACAATTAATGTAATAAATAACTGTCTATCATATGATCATAGTTATAAAATCAGCTGTTAAGTACTATAGGTTATTGTCAATTTGTTGCATAGCCTCACTTTTACTAAATCTCTGTTAACTTTGCTCTCAGATTGCTAAAATCCGCAAAATTTTCAAAGATGGCTTGACAATATATAAGCTGTTTATTGACACCACTCTCGTCTTTTTACATCTGGGCCCAAGAATGTATGGAAGCGTTTCCGTCTCCTTTCGCATTAATCTGTAAGGTTGTAGTAGCCCAGGTGGGAAATACGACGATACTGTAAACAGAAGACCTTGGTTCGAGACTTGATCATAAAGTTTCTCTTTTTTTTTCAATTTTTTCTTTTATGTGAAAAACTATTATTAGGAGCCCTATTATCAACGCACCTAATTAGTATCCAAATATATTTTCTAAAAGAAATACAAAAAAAATCGGGGCAATGCTCATTAGAGATTAAACTCTGTTATTTCGAACAATATTTATTTTATATGTTATTTTTTAAGGCGCTGTTGGATAGATAATGTTAGAAATCATACGTTTTAATCGTGTGATAATCATACATCCAAATTATTATGGCCTTTTTTCGAAGCAAAACAATAGTAGACGTTGTTTTATCAGTGCTTTTAGGCAATAAAAACTGATCATTGGAATTCTCCTTGTTAGAATACGAAGGTTGGTTTTCGCGGAAATTTACAAGGTTGTCAGCGCAACTACAGCGCCCCCAAGTTATATGTTCAGGTGGGCAAAATTGTAACTAACTAACTAATTGTAAATCCTGTTCCCCATTTTTATTTTATTTATTCACTTACTAAGATATATAGATATAATTTCATTAAAATTGAAAGACCGGTTAAAATGTTTTCATTTTTCCAGGTAAATTTCTTAAATGTTACTGCTAAGTTCTCCACTAGCGCCGCTATCAACTGAACAGATAAGATGGTGGCACTGTACTATCTACTTCTTGACACCTAGCGCCATCTATTGGATATTTACATTACCGCAACATGTATCGCCATCTATTAACGAAAATATGAACTAAAAATAGCCCTACCTATGTCGCTGAGAATCTACGTTTTTTATAGATACACTACTTGCTTACCTTACCTATTCGAATCTAACGTAGCTTGAAATAAACCGTTTTGGAATAACGAATAAAATAAATTATTGAAGGAGCCCTGAAACCTCCTGATACTATACAAGGTTGTATTGCCTCAAGTGAGAAGTCGGGCGGTCCCGGAAGCATAATTTGCCGCCGGCTCACCGCGCAACCCGCCGGCAAACCCCGCCAGCCAGCCGGTGGCTCAGCTCATGTGGCATTGCCGGCGGCTTAATTACCCGCCATAGCCGCCGGCCGTGCTGCTGGCATAGTGTGTAGAAGCCATAAGAAACTTTGACAAGGCAAAACGAGGACGAGGAACTCCACCGAGGTGAGGCCCAAGGCCGAGCTCCATCCAGTACCAGGTCGAAGGCTAAGACGTTGCGAGCTCCAGCGTAAAAGTAACAATGCAAAATCCAGATGGGACAAACTTGTGAGGCCGAAGGCCGAGCCTTGCGAAGCGAGCTTGAAAAAATTTGACAACGCAAAACGAGGACGAAGAACTCCACCGAGGCGAGGCCAAAGTCCGAGCTCCATCCAGTACCAGGTCAAAGGCTAAGACGTTCCGAGTTCCAGCGTAAAATAAACAATACAAAATCCAGATGGGACAAACTTGCGAGGCCGAAGGCCGAGCCTTGCGCAGCGAGCATGAAAAACTTTGACAAGGCAAAACGAGGACGAAGAACCCCATCGAGGCGAGGCCAAAGGCCGAGCTCCATCCAGTACCAGATCAAAGGCTAACACGTGGCGAGCTCCAGCGTAAAATAAACAATGCAAAATCCAGATGGGACAAACTTGCGAGGCCGACGGCCGAGCCTCGCGAAGCGAGCACGAGAAACTTTGGCAAGGAAAAACGAGGATGAGGAACTCCACTGAGGCGAGCCTGATGGGACAAACTTGGGCCGAGCCTCGCGAAGCGAGCACGAGAAACTTTAACAAGGCAAAACGAGGATGAGCCACCGAGGCGAAGACAAAGGCCGAGCTCCATCCAGTACCAGGTCGAAGGCTAAGAAGTTGCTAGTTCCAGCGTAAAAGAAACAATGCAAAATCCAGATGGGACAAACTTGTGAGGCCGAAGGCCGAGCCTCGCGAAGCGAGCATGAAAAACTTTGACAAGGCAAAACGAGGACAAAGAACGAAGGTTGGCGCGTGTAAGCGTGCAGGGGCTTGCCCCTTAGTCCGAGTGTAATTTCCAAAAAACACGATTTAACAAAAAAATAAAAAATCGGTATTTTAAGCTTTTTTTGTAAATATCTCATTTGCTATGGGTTTTCTGCTATTTGTATTTATCATCAATATTGTAGAGTACAAAATTCTCCACAAATTTTGTTAAAAAAAAATTTCGTGCGGTAAACCGTTTTCGAGATAGAGGGCGGAGAGCGCGCGGTCACCTGACGCTGCTAAGCATCAGCTTGCGCAGAAGTTTCCCCAGCTCTGACTTCTGCCTGGCGTGCTGCTTACTCACGTCTGCGCTGTTCAGCATGATAGTAGATTTTTGCTGTCTAGTAATTTTCTTGGCTCGAGCTCTTTGTGAGCTTTCTGAAAGATTTGATTTACGTTTGGGAGTCAAAATTAGCCTTTCGGATCAGGAAGTTGATATCCCAATATGTTGGATTTTTCTCAATTTTGCAAAGTATTGAATTTTCATAAACTTGAAATCTCGAAATACATATTTTCAAACAACGTTTGATTTTGCACCGGTTGACCTGAAGTGATGCTGTGACCGCGCGCTCTCCGCCTTCTATCTCAAAAACGGTTCCCCGTGTGAAAATTTTTTTTGACAAAATTTGTAGAGAATTTTGTACTCTACAATATTGATACAAATAGCAAAAAACCCATAGGAAATGAGATATTTACAAAAAAAGCTTAAAATACCGATTTTTGTGACATTTGACCTTGAAATTTAATAGTTGCGTACACCCTACCATATGTAGGTTTTGAGACAACAATTAGGGTGTCAATATACAACTATTTACAGACTTACAGCTGGGTATCTCGAATTCCGAGGTGAACTTACTATAATGACTGGACTAGAACGCGTAAGTACATGCGGCGACCACTCCGGAGTGGCAAATAGGTAGGAATTCAGGCGCCAGAAGAGGTAAGAGTTACGCGGTAGAAAGAGAGGCAACATGTAGGTGAATATAACGTAGCTTTTTTAGCGCTGTGCGATATGAATTGCACCTAATTGTATCGCTGCTAGTGTCTTTTTCTTTAATTGATTTTGCGCAGTGAATCTTCTGTACCTGTACTATTATGTATTCTGTGACTATGGGCCAGTTCCTGAATTGAGAATTTTTCCTAAGTAACTTTACTACTCAACTACTACAGCTGTCTCGTCAAATTACTAAAAAAAAGAGCGTGACAGAACGTTATTTAAGTATTTACTTGGTCAAAGACTCAATTCAGAAACCGGCCCTATTACTGTGTGTAGAAATTAATGTTCATCCGTCAATCTGAATTTGAATCTATGAAGAAAAGCTACCTATGTGCTATATTCAGTCGTCTTTTCGTCATTTTGTTGATGTCGACTACACTATGATAAAAGATGGACATTCGGAAATGAAGGGCACAGAGAAAGAAGGTTCACAATAAAAAATAACGTATTAGGAGATAATAACAAAAAAACGTATTTGCTCTTAAAATCAATTTTTTTACAACACTAAAGTACTAACTTCTAGACAGGACAGTTAGCCCAATGGTTTACCAAATAAAACGAATTCAATAAATCCTTTTTGCCTCTAAAATAAAAATAAAAACGGATTTATGTTCAATTCAATTAGGTACTTAAAAAAAATGTAGTAGCTTGATTATGAACTTTTTTATATGGTTTTTTTCTCTGTTCTATTAACTGCATATTACAGAAAGTATGATTTACCTACATGTTTTTTTTTACTATTCTAATTAGTTACCCTAAATTTATACCTGTTAAGACTTGACAAATCAAAAACTCGCTAAATGGATCATAGTCACATTGACTATGCACTATTTTCCTGTCGCCATAGTAGCTTCTTTTGAGCCGTAACTTCTTTTGAGTGTGATTTCTTTTAACATTTCTTTGTTTTACCATTCTATAGCCTTTTCAATTTACTAACAGATGGCATTATCAACACAGTTTTGAAAAAGTGAAAAGATTTGAAAAGGGCTTTGTTCATTTTTTTCCCTATACCTTTCAAATGGAGAATTGTTCTAAAAGTACATACAAACTTTTCTTTTACCTCGTGTGTTCATAAGTTTTGAAACAAACTTTTTACTTAGAAAATAAAATAAAATATTACTCGCTGAAATATATTTCTTTTTCCAATTTTGAATTTGGAATGTTAACTTTTAATTTCTTACATTTTCAAATAAATTTGTTTAAATTTTTTCGTGATTGAGGGAACCAAAGCATTACGTGCGACCGTGATTTCGCTATTTAAGGTGGGGATAAAACCAATGGAGATTTTCCGTGAGGTGAAATCTTTTGGTGTGAGCCGTAACTTTGTGTATTACACTATAAAACGATACAAGGAGACAAGTTCTTTGCAAGATCGCCAAAGAAGTGGTCGGCCACGCTCTGTGAGGACGCCTGCGAACATCAAAATCATCCGAGAGCGACTTCGCCGAAATCCATGTCGCACTCAGAAGAAACTCGCTCTGCAGACTAATATTTCACGCATTTCAGTCAACAGAATACTGAAATATGATCTTACGGTAAAGGCTTATAGCCGTAGGAAAGTTCACTTTTTAAATGATCGCCTTCGTAAATTGCGACGCGAACGTTGTCCAATATTGCTTAGGAGACACGATGCGAGGAAGATACTCTTCACCGATGAGAAAATCTTTACTGTTGAAGAAAAGTTCAACCGACAAAACAATAAAGTGTATACCAAAAGTAGCAAGCTGGGCACGGAATGTCTCTCGTACTCATCATCCGGCTAGTGGATGGTATGGTGGGGAGTTTCGTATGAAGGTGTCACTCCGCTCCATTTCTGCCAACAAGGCGTCAAGGTGAAAGCCAAGAATTATCAAAGTGACATTTTAGAGCCTCTTGTGAAACCCTTGTCTCATACTTTATTTCACGATAAGGATTGGGTTTTCCAACAAGACTCGGCGCCATCCCATAAGGCAAAAATCACCCAAGCTTGGTTGAAGGAAAACGTGCCGGCCTTCATCGCGGCGAACGAATGGCCCTCCTCTAGCGCCGACCTCAACCCCCTGGATTACTCTTTATGGACTGAATTAGAGCTCAGGGCCTGCCAAAAGTCCCACCCAACCTTGGAGTCTCTGAAGCGAGCCTTTGTCCAAGAAGCAAAGCGAATTCCGCTGGAAAAGATTCGTGCCGTCATTGATGAGTGGCCAAATCGTCTAAGGGCCTGTATTAAAAACGGGGGAGGCCATTTGGAACAATAAATATATTTTATTGTTGATTATTATCTACTTAATGTTTACTAAAAATTTTAGAAATATAAGTTATTTATTTAAAAAGTTATGCAACTTTTATTTCGTCTCAAAACTTATGAACACACGAGGTAGAAAAAGAACAACGTTAACAATGAAGAATTCAGTTTTTGTTCGTTGTGAAAAGCTTCAGAACACAGAAATATGGCTACAATACATCACTGTTGCCAAATCGCTCGTAGCCCCGGCTGTCCGAGTGATCTTACGCAATCACGAAGGTTAAGCAACATAGGGCGCGTTCAGCGCATGGATGGGTCGCCGTCTATAACTAACGCTAGTGGCTTTTTCCGACCGCTTTCGTGCTTCGCAAGACACGTTAAGCAGTTGGTGGCGGCTGCCGTCGATAGATGGCAAAACAGAGGCCGTGAACTTGATTCCCATTAGAGGCCGTCATACTTGATTTGTACAAGCGACTTCAGTATGGATGTATAGATAGATAGATATTTAGAATGTTCTTTATTGTACTCATAAAATTAAATCGCACCCTAACAACGTGATATTTCGAAGAAAACCATTTTTTATTCATAGAAATTTATTTGTTTTAACGCGATTGTATTTACTCCGAAAACGCCGGAATAATGAGCAAAAGAGACACTGCATCACGTTATAGCACTATCTCTTTCGGCCATTACTTTGAAACCTTAAAAAAATGCTCTCATGTAACGTAAGGGTTCCGAAATAACACGTTGTTCTTGCAAGTGTGCGAAATTACATTTACATATTTTCATATTTGCGATATCCGTGCCTATTATGGTTTCCTTTTAGTTTCCGAAGCAAGGAGTATCCTAGTTTGGGATCAGGACAGCTTGCGCGTTGCGTGGAAGTTATTATTTTATCATTACGTTTACTGGTCTACGCAAATCTTGCACGTTTATCTTACGTGATGTTGTTTCGACTCTCAAATTGGCCTCCAAACGCAGATTGTTTAAGTTTTAGATACGTCAAACTTTCAGCGAAGTTAGAGAGAAGTCTTGACTGGCCTCTGCAACTTAAACTCTGATTACGTCATAATATACTCCTTGGAAACGTACTGCGTGATTGTGAAATAAGTAAGTCTGTATAAATTTCCTAAGAATATGGTTGATTGAGCTTATTGAAGGTTATTCAATTTCAATGCTATTGTCTGGAAAACTAGTGGAAGTACATTACATTTTATTACATAAACTCACATCTATATCTCTGACGCAGCAGAGACTATGGTTTGCCACTTGCCCAGACCTTGAGAGAACTTTTTTGTCTCATCAACATCCATAGCGGAAGTGAATAATTGAGGTGAAGGTGCTGAGTTTAGGCCACGGTTTTGGTAGTATAGTGACATAAATTTAAGAAAATGCGTTCGCAACCAAGTAATCTTGCTAGCCAGTGTACTATAATAATAATAACTAGACGGAAACCCAGCTTCGCTCGGGTCATCATTTCCTGTGTATCGATATTTCCCCAGTAGATGTTTCTCTTAAATCTTATTTACCCAAATAACTATCACGTCTCTGTCTCAAAATCAAATAAATTAGACCTTATATTATAGGTCACAATGGATAACAGAATACAAACCTGTGACACCTGTGACGCGTGATGACATGACACTAACATGACATTGACATGTTTACTTCGCAACGCCATTCATTTGTTTACGCTCTTCAATAGGGAATGGATGAAAATATCAGAATTGCTTGATATTTTTTTCGGTGATAGGAATAATCTTCCTTAGCGCGAGAAAAAAGTTTCAATTTTTTTGGCTTCGTAGTTAATTTTTAAATAATCTTAATATTTTTTATATAATATGGATTTTTTTTTATACGTAGCGGACTAAGGAATATGTCTGATATGCCGTACTAAGCCCAGAACTACGAATATACGAAAAATATTAAGTATATTTAAAAATTAACTACGGGGCCAAAAAAATTGAAACTTTTTTCCCGCGTTAAGGAAGGTTATTCCTATCACCAAAAAAAATATCAAGCACTTCTGATATTTTCATCCATTCCCTATTTGATGTGCATTTCGTTCGAGTCTACCGTAGACCTAACTGTAGATATATATATCGTTGATAACCGTAGATAACTTCAACACAACGCAATCACTTGACTTGGTCCAAACTAGGATACTCCTTTCTGTGGTAACCAGGCAAGGACAACTGGACAATACGAAGATGGAAATACACCCAGACTGCCTTTCGTAAAAATGTACGGCGGCCTACAGTGGTTATTGAACCCACGACCTCTCTGTTGGTAAGTAACCGCCTTACCGGCTAGACGAATGAGCCGACTGATCAAATAATTACCTTCTCGATAAAATATTGGCAGCACTTCCCCTAATGTCAATTGGCCCGAATGCCCCCGTGAACCGCGCAGCCCCCGCGGGCCGCAACTGTCGCTGTCACCTTAATTTACGGCCTTCAATTATAAATTTCACATCTTCGAATCTCTCAGGAGTGAGGCGAATGATATTGGACTCTTTGCGTCTGTACATAAAGACCTTTGCGACGGCATTCGGCCTGAATGAGGAATGATTGAAATTGCGAAAGTTTCCGCTCCCTTCCCCGGGAAATAAAAGTAATTTTGACATAAACACTGAGAGTTTGATTTTTAAGACGATGAAGAAATAATGTAAGAGTAAGGAAATTGAAAATGATAAAACAGTCAAAAGGCATTCAAAGACAGTTTCCCGTTTTCAGTTTTATTCTTATCACAACGAAATAAATAAATTGGGATCGCACTTTTTATCATTATGAGAAACAATTGATATATACCGTTACTTCGATATAAGAAATAATATCTTGTTATCTTTTATGACCAATTGTGCAATAAAGCATCTATATATTTATATGTTGTCATGTTGCCTCCACTGTCTCTTAGTATCACGGCAACATTGTTATCTTCCCCCATAAAAACAACATAACTGAAACAGGATATTTTTAATGCAGCAGCCAATTAAAAGGGAGTTTTATAGTAAAAAATATAAAGATAAGAGTTGCTGGGATTCTAGTTGATTGCATTTAAGTGCGTCGTTTGTTTCATGACATAAAGTGACCAAATGAGCGGAGATAAGACCCGCTTGCTTATCGCGGAGACAAAAACTGCACGGTTAAAACTTCCCCTTGTACTCGTAATAGTGCCCTGCCTCACTAGGACGCCATCGCGACGTCACCAGCGACCGTATCCAAGCAGTTAATATGGTGGTGCCTAACTCACGCGGCAATGGTCTGGGAACGTCGCCATTTAATACAAACTGATTGGATCCGTATCTGGCGACGTCGCCATGGCTTCCTAGTGAGGCAGGGCATACATTTACATGTACTACCCGTCTCTCTTTCTCCCTGCAACCCTCCGGCAACCCTTCCGTCAGCAATAGGCCGCCGATTATACGTTTTTTTTTTCTTGTGTGCCATCAACAATATTCATATCTTATCTCATCTGCACCTATAATGAGAGTTAAGCTGAGAAAGTGCGAAAGAGAAAGAGAAACAAGTCATCACGACATGGGTCTCTTCCTTGAGGAAATTATAGGCTATACTCCACCACCGGATTGGTGGAGGCAAGACTGGTGGCTGGTCTTACTATCAGAAGTTTTCAAGCCGCCCCAAGGCCTCTGACTTGGCAACGATTGCCATCTATTGACGGCAGCTGGCACCAACTGCTTAGCGTGCCTTGCTAAGCACGGAATCGCTTGGAAAAACGCCACTAGCGTTAGTCATAGAACGGTCGCCTATCCATGCACTGAACGCGCTCTATCTTGCTTAACCTTCATGGTCGTTTAAGATCACTCAGGCGTCTGGGGCTACGGGCGATTCTTGTAGCTCCGGCTGCCTTAAAATATACGATGACAATTATGCGTCGACCACACAATAAACAAATAATCTACCTACTACAGTGTCTGCTCCTAGAAGTAAGTCTTTAACCACCACATTATATTCAATTTCGTAGCCTCAGAAAGGCATCATCGTAATCACAATCAGACAAAGAAGAGGGAGCTGAAGCCTCAAAGATATGATTAAACTGCCAAGCGCCACAGCAACCGCTTTATTTTATAAAATAAAAATATTTGACGAGGGTCCCCATTAATTTCGGCAACAATGTGATAAATAATGAGAGAGGTGTGGGGCGACATCCCTCTAAATTTAAAGGCCTACTCAGAAAATCTACTTAGTAGGAAAATTATGAGTTAATATGGATTGAATCTAGGGTTATGTTTTTGTTATATATATTTTTAATTCATTAAAACTATCTGCATTTGTGTGTCATTTAAGTCGAGTTTAGTAACAAGTGTTGGGCGATCGTGATTGATTACAACTAATGCGTTTTTCTTTATAATATTTCATTATACAAACAGTCAATTGCTTTGGATTAATTACACCTTTTAAGCAATTATATATTATTATAATATATATGCCTTTCAATTCCACTTTTTTTAATACAAGTTGCTGGAATTATAAACAAATAAGTAATATCGACTTTAAAGTAATTCCGAAAGTGCCGTTTCCAACTTTTAGTTGACCCAGCTTAGCTTACTAAATGTTAAATAAATCAAAAACTATGAGTGTAATATAATTCACGGCATGTTTCGGTATGCCTACAATGACAAACTCTGCTGTGTCTAAGTAGCTGTGATTCGAGAGTACGGGCTAGAAAATGCTCTTTGCTTCTGATGGCTGTTTTTGAAGTTTTGACGGCGCCGCGCCTAATTTTCTTCCTGTAGGAGTGTAGCGCCACTTTCTGATAGCTAAAGTTTGTTTAGGGTTCCATGGTCAAAGGATGGCTATGGGACTTTTTTTCTATTCAACACTTTTTAGATTTAATTAACAGCTAGAGCATACAAGAAAAGATTGCACCACATACATATTGTATTTAATAATTGAAAAAAATAAAACTTTTTAATCTAAACTACTTTGTAGCTAGTTCTATCCTTTTCCGGATGGAGGCGCTGTTTGCTGACATACAGGTTCACGCCTAGTTTAGCAACAGAAGCTACTATTTGGTTTTGATAAATGTAACCTAGCATAATTCGAATTTAAAAAACATCCTGTATGATTTTTTCGGAGACAAATAAATTATTCTATTCTATTCTACCCTATTGTTAAGTCTACGTCGTCTGTCTGTCTCTCTTCCTGAGCTATAAGCCTATTCGCACACTAGGCCACACGCAACTGTGACAGTTCGGCGACTAGACGCGACGATAGGCTACAGCCGTCAGTTTTCATATTTTTTTTCGAATCTCCGCACACTTGGCGTCAGAGTCACGGAGTCGCGACGACAAGTCGCCAGAAGCAAATGACAACGTCGCGTCCGATGCGGCGACAAGTCGCCCTGTTTGCGATGGCTCTAAAAGAGCTTTGTCGGTTGAATGGTTTAAGATGGACAGTTGAAATTTTCAAAGTGGGCATGTAAATGTTTTGTCATGGCAGACATAATAATAACTCCACACAACACAGTCACTTGATCTGAGTACCCTGTGCTATCCAATCGAATCTGCGATCGTTTGTCAATAAGCTAGCCACCCACAGCCAGGCAGTCACAACAGGTTTATTAATAAAGCGTCATAACTCAAACAGATATCGTCTCCACTCGGCTCGTATAAATCACAATTGCGATTCATAACCGCGCGTGATGCGTGAAAAATTGCTCTGTGTTTTTAAATCGCATTTTTCGACGCAACTAATTGAACGCACAGGGACGCGCTGTCTCTCCATGCATTACGACGTGGTACAGTCGGCAATAGTGATGTGAAGCGGTTCTATGAAAACCGGCAAAACCCGATTTTTACTAAACCGATAAAAACTGGTTAGTTAAGAAAGTAATTGAATACTTTTTGTTGTGTCATTTGTAGGTACAGTGCGACCTGTAACCAAGAAAAATTAATAATTTTTTTGTGATGAGCCCCTTATTTACCCAGTAATTGAGCATTAAAGATAATTTCATCCAGAACATTGAACAAATGTTCAATACATTTTTATATAATTTGAGAACTTATGCTGATATTTATGGATATTTTCAAGCTCAGCAGGATAGAAGATGATATTTTTGTCCTATTACGCCAACAAAATATTAATTTCATTATTTAATTATATACGAGACATAATCAACTTTTTTTTTTATAAATCGTAAGATTTCTTAAAAATAAATACCAAATCCAGTTGTATCTAAAAAACCGGCTTTTTGGAAAATGCCGGTGCCAAAAATTTTAATCGGTTCACATCACTGTTCGACAAGACATCGATAAAAACGTATTGTACATCCATGTACTCTACATTAGGTTCCAGCCAATAGAATAAATGAAAGTCGATATATTTTCCAGCGTACACTGAATTGTTGCAATGACCCTTGTATGTTGTTTTTTGGAATCTCAATCGATGATTCATTATATGACGTATTTTAGTTTTCATAATTCATTTTTATTGCTTTGAAAATCCTGGAAAAAGTACTTAAAAGTTGTTATGATTTACATAAACAACTAATAAAACCCAAAACTTCTAATCGTATTATTTTGGTCAATCCCCATGACGTTGTTACTATTATACCTTTACATAAAATATATATGTAAAGGTATAATAGTAACAACGTCATATGTGGGAAGTTTAAATTCTCGGAAACAACAATCAACATTTCTTCATCTGCCGTGAAATTATTGTAATTATAAGTCGGGAGCCTACTTGAGACCTCTTAGATTGTTGTCCAAATATCCGTTAGGGTCCGTTATGGGCCTCGCCCTGAAAAGAATTCTATCAAATGCTCTCCCTTCCGACCATAATATCTATTCTTTTCTGCCCCCTACCCTTAGCTTTCAATCAAGCTATAAAACCAACCTTAAGCTTGAGGTGGTTGAGGTGATTTTCTAATCAGCTAGTTAAGAAGTGGAGTATCTAAGGAAGAAATCGTCAATAAACAAAAGTACAAGTTAAATTAATGCTTGGCTTCTTATTTTTGTGTGATTTCAAAATGTACCTACAGGGGGGACGCTTTTTGTTTGCCACCTGGACGTTTGTAGAAGTATGTTTGAAAGTCTAAAACAAGAAAATGTTTTGAATGCATTCACGCAAATTGGGCTAAAAATACTCCAGTAGAATATTACTATAACAAGTTGGTTATTTGATAACTTGTTAAAGATGAAAAACAAAAAAAATGAAAATGAAAAATTTAGTTGTACGCAATAATACATTGATAGGAACACATTCACACTTTTGAGGTTAATATTGTGATGTAATACAAAACTTAGCAAAAAACTAAACACCATTTAGCAATCAAAAACAAATGAGACTCTCCAGATGAAGCCCTCAAATAATAAAAGCATCTGAACATTTTACACTGAATTGAAAGTCTAAACGGGCCGTTCACATGCACAATATAATTGATGCCAGCCCTAAGTAGAGTTTGCAGGGGCATCTATATGGAGCTCGAGAACAAAACACGCTCTGATAAAATCATACTTAACTACAGTCCACTTATTGATGCCGCTTCAAAACTATCGCACCTTTTGTTCGGAATTTATTTTGTGCGAAATCACACGTTTGCTCTGGATACATTTATTTGAATATCGAACAGCGGATCTGACGTCACATTTCACGGAATCCCAACCGTTTCGAAATGAAGAATATTACCGTGACAGCGTTAACCCTTTGCGTTTTTTTCTAGTAAAAAAACTTTTGCCATTTTTTTCGTGCCAACGTCTTCTTTTGTCTGTGAATTTCGCACGCCTAGTTCTGACAATCGCTGTGTCAGATCGATTTGAATGAGCGCTAATTTCGATGTCTCTGAACCCTTTGAAGTGACAATGACGTGATTACAACTATCTTTGCTTACCCTTCCTGTCTTTGGATGAGGGTGAAGGGTTGCGAACCTTTCCTTGACCTTTCGACATGAGGTCACAAGTTTTTTTTTAAATAAAATACAGTTTGGCGGAATGTTTTGTGGCAGACAGAGCTGAGGTTGTGAATCGATAAATTCTCGATCAAAAGATAGATTTTACCTGCCCCGATTATTATTTTACTATAGCTACTGTAATGTTATTTATGACTTTGATCATAATTTATTTTCAATACATCTGAAACTGCAAAGAACAAGAAAACGTTACATTATAATTTTATGTCTACACGGATCTTTTTCTGCACTTATATTATAAAGAGATAAAGTTTTACGCAAAAGGTGATTTCCAAAAGTACTAAACTAATCCGATGAAAAAAATGTTTCTCAATATTTATAATGGTCCTTCAAGTTGGAAATAGACACTATAGTCATATAATCTCTTTTATTATCTCTGGATTGCAAGAGGATGAAGCGTGGGCTAAACCATTGACTACTGACCATTTATTTTTCTGTACAAGACGGCCACTAAAACAATGTTAATTATTCAAGGTATATTACGACCAATTTTTATTACATCCTTCGCTAGCTGTTAATAAAAAGAGGTTTTTGAGACACCTAAAATATTTTTAATAAAAATGTAATAACAAGGAAATGTAGGTATGTACAAAAGAGGTAAAATAAACTATAATCACCAACGCTAGCAAAAATAGATTTTAAAGCATGTAAAGTTTGTTTTTTTACCCATGATAAATTATATCTAAGAAGTAGTGCAAGCATAAAAGGAACCCTTCTCCAGTTTCCAAGGTTGACTTTATCAACTCTCTTTAAAACGTCTTCCGACACATTAGGCACTCGTCTACATAGAGTTAATCCCATTGACTTCGCAAATAACCCACGGACATAACTATACTCTATTTGTAAGGACACCTGTGGTGGCCCTTAGGTGTTCTCTCTATTATTTTCGAATATTTTATTCTTTTTCACACTAAGCCAAAGGAAAACAAGACTTACGTGAACCCACATAACGTCGGGAATAAAACTTATACAAAATGAAAGAGTAGCCACAGGGCGTATCTATTTTGTCACGGAAGTGATGTGAATAATTCCATACAAATCTTTCTAGCGATTATCATTTGAATGACAATTAAAGTCATGTTGTAAGGGGTCGGTACAAAGGCCAAAGAAAGAGTCACCAACGAATATTAAACACAGGTACTTGACAAACTAATAACTCGTAACCTTTAGGTAGTACCTACTACTCGTAGCTGGATATTATATAGGGTTACAGGGAAAGTCGTACACAATATTAAAGGAGGTCATTATTTAGGTCATTTCTGCTGGATTTTATTCTATTAAATAGGGTCCGAAAATTTGCCGTTATGGAGATATTGACTGTTAAAGATTTTAAAAAAATATCCATTTTTTTGGTTTTTTGTTTGATATTTTCTCAGAATAGAGCTCGTAAAGTGTTTTTTTAATGTATTTAGTTAAAAGGCATGTCAATTGATAAAAAAATATCAGCAAAAGCTGCACCTACTACTAACATCTTTAAAAAACTGCTCCGCAACGGTTAGAATTAAATATTTTTTCTCTAAATATTTTTCACATTGAAGCTCTTAAAAAAAAATTACGTATCGAACTTATTCTGAAAATAATTTCAAAAACTTCTACGACTCTTTAACTAGTCAAAAAGGTATAACATTTAATAGGTATCTGCATGAAATTTTAAAATAATGTTATTTGAGTAGGCTCTAGTGGTAGTACCGACATAACTGAACTTCGATACAAAAAAAATCTTTTTACTTCCTGGCACCTTTAAACTATGTAAAAAGATCAGATAGGCTTTTTTGGGCTCTGGAGACATGCTGTCTCAGGTGTTCAGGTACCTACCTATTTCAGTATTTCTTTTTTAGAATATTCTATCGATCTTTTATTTTTGTGTTGGTCTGCTCATGTGATTCTTCCGTGGTAGATGTGTTAATACGTGCTCTGCAAATGATTTGCATTTTAGAAACTTCTACGTCTCTTTAGGTATTAAAAAACGTATATCACTTGCTATTAGATAGAAAAAACGTTAGCCACGTGTCACTTAAGATGGCAAACGGTAAATTTTTAGTTGAGGTAAATACGTGCTCTTTGATAATTTCCCGTAAAACGCGACTTAGTTTGGATTTTGGTATTTATTCATCTTCATTGTGTGAATTGTTTCGCGTCTTCACCTGCAAGGGTCGTCGGGTTCGCGCGTCGATGCGCGCGGACGCGCGCATTCGCGCGACGTATTTCGCGTCGCGTCGCTTCGCTTCGCTTCGACTCTGCGCCAGTGTGAATTGAGCCTTAAAGGCTTTGAACGACAGGACGGACGACAAATTATGGCAGGCTAATGTTACAAGGCTCACGATGTTTCCTTCCGATGTCTACTTTTCGGTTAGATAATGTTCTAGTATGTGGTGCAATAGATTTCATTACACTCTTCATAAGCCATTATCCATATTCCAATCTGCAACTCATGGTTGAATTTTGAGTCTATCTGGTCGTTAATTTACACAATAGTTTGATGCTAGTACGCCATTTTCAGAATCCATTGAGCCATTACAAATGTGCGAACTGAGTCATAAACATTTGTATCAGACCTCTCTCTCACACATATAGGAGGCATATCAGGCATATCGGAACTCTCGCTCGCACTTATATGACTCGGTTCGCACGTTCGTAATGGCTCAAGTATAGTCATGAATGGTTCGTTGCGCATTTGACTGAGTTTGACAAATATCCACCTTGTCTTTTCCATGGCATCGCTAAACGTCATTATATTTTTTCACAGACACTCAAACTTGTCGAACTTACCTTGAGAATTTCACAGAAATCTTCACACTAACTCGAGTGTGGCTGAAAGGCATTTTGAATAAAATCGTGGTCATATATATGCAAAGGTAATTTACCTAAAGGATTGTTGATCAAAGTGAATATAGGGTAAACTATTCATTGATTGGCACCTTAAGCAAAACCTTGACTTAATTTGCTTCCTAAGCATTCAATTTCATATTCAATCACTATTAACCATTTTTATTTGTTAGAATATGAGTATAGGTTGGAAATAAACAATAATTCTTGCTTGTTGTCATAGTTTTATTTAAGAAAAATAATAATAATTTGAAAATGTCTCCAAAACTACAGTCATTGGCATTACAGGTATAAACATTGTCACTAATAATATCAGTCATTGCCACGTATAATTTGTATGTATGTTTTGTACTTAACAATGCTAATTATAAAAAACTACCAAAATGCCCTTTAAGAAATTTTAATTCTTAATATTTGTGTTTAAAACTTACTGTGCCAATGACTAGGTGGGTGCCAGCAATACTATGGTTTACCCTATATACGAGAGGATAGTGGGCACGATAACGACTCCGTGCCGCTGAAGTGGATATGTAACTAATTTCATTATTCTATTCTCAAAACTCCGTGATTCCGTGCTTCGCAAGGCACGTTAAGCAGTTGGTGCCGGCTGCCGTCGATAGATGGCAGTCGTTAAGCTTAGTCAGAGGCCTTACGGCGGCTTGAAAACTTCTGACAGTAAGACCAGCCACTAGTCTTACAAGCCTCCACCAATCCGGATTTGGCCCCCGTGGTGGAGTATGGCCTATACCTTCCTCAGGGAAGAGACCCGTGCCCCTCGGTGGGGACATAATGGGTTGATGATGATGATTCTCAAAACTCACTGGGTACCTTTTTTACCTTAAAAAATTCCAATCAGTCCATCCATTTTTGAATTGATGCGTTGAGACGTACAAGAGTAAACTAATCGCTCAACTTATTTTTAGCACTTGTGATAAAAAACATGCCTCTTTCAACTACTCAAAAAACACGGACACTTCAAACAAAATAGAAATTATGGATAAGAAATTCGAGATTTTACAGTTTGACCTTTCTTCCACATGATCATACAACATAAAAATTTGTCTACACTAACATAGTATCATAAATCATCATAAATATTATCATACTGAAAACCTGAATTGATTCCAATTTGCCATCACACTTTGCAGGCTTTGGACTGTCAAATTAGTGTGTTCACATATTAATTTTAATTTTGTAAAGAGCCTAATCCCCTACATGATAATATAAGCAATCGACTTACCTGAATGAACGTGTGATGAACGAACGTTGTGTAGTCACACTAATTCGGCGTGTTTAGAAATTGGAATCAATCATTAGTTCATTATTTAAATTCTTAGTTACTTCATAATAACTTCCGTCCGAGTGACTGCACGAAGCAGACGTGTTGCTACTTCATTATTTATAAATCCGTGACGTGCATGTGTGAATTCCGCCCTTCAGATCGCTATCCGCAAGGTCGATAATCCTGCGCACAATTCGCAAATCGTCGCGCGCAGATATTCGTAAATTATCTACATCTCACCCGCACTCAGGACGTGTTTTGTATTAAGCCGGTTAGTGCGGTGTGCGACTTACGTAATACGATCGAGTTTGTGTTCGTCAAATCCATTATCTACGGAGTTATCAGTGTAAACAAAAACAGTGCTTTACAATGGCGACTGGAATTACCCCGGAAAAGGCTACCTCGGAACCCGACTTGCAGAGCCTACTTGACGAGACGACCCCCAAAAATCAAGTTACTATCCGTGCGAAAAGGAGGAGAATGGAGCCTACCTGGAGCACAGAAATAAGTGACTTGCGTACCGAAATTAAAGAGTGGTTTACCACTTCAGCAATAAAACAGGAAGCACAGATGAATAAGTTATTCCCCATCCTAGCCAACATCCAGGCAGCCAACGCTAAGATTGAGACAACCATCAGCTATCTCTCGGAAGAGAACATAGGGCTTAAAGACAGAATCCGACAACTAGAGAACGAATTGAAGAACAGAACAGAACAAATGATTCTGCTTGAGGAGAAACTGGACGAAAGTATGAGAATTAACAACAATAAGTCAATCGAGATCAAGAATGTCCCTCTGGATGAAAAAGAACCCCAGGTTAATCTGTCCAATATGGTAACGCATCTTACCCGCAACCTAAACATTGAAGTACTGAATTCGGACATTAGTGACATCTATAACACCAGAGGGAAGGCTGAAAAAAAGACAATTGTAGTAGAGTTCAATTCATCAATAATCAAAGAAAAGATACTCAAAAGTGCGAAGACATATAATATACAAAACAAATCAAACAAGCTCGCGGCGAAACATCTTGGTGTAAAGAAAAACCCGGACACCCCCATTTTTATCGCCGAACATCTTACCCTGAAGGCCTCGAGGCTTTATTTTCTCGCTAGAGACCTCAAGACTACAAAGAATTATAAATATTGCTGGACCTCTTATGGTCGCGTCTATGTCCGTAAAGAAGAAAATTCGCCTCGGATTTTGATAAAGAGTGAATCGCAAGTACAAAAATTATTGAACGAATGACTAAGTTACGTATACGCAAGTTATCTATGTGTCTGCCTATCCTTAGTTCTGTACTTTTCTATATGTAAACTAAGAACTATTTATTCTGTAATCGAACTATGCAAAATGCTCACAAGTCTATTAAACACTGTCCTTAAACCATACCGTCTAAACATGACTAAACACCATTTTATATACTGCTATGTAAACTGCCACATCCAAACAAGTCTAACTACAGAGTTCCCAAACATCAACGCTCTCTGTCCAGAATACAATAATAAATACCTATTGAAAAACAACAAATTATTTTCTTACACATATACACAAAAATTTATTACACTATCAATAACAACAATCAGTCATTATATCAAAGAATAATGAAAATACAAGATGAATTTTTAGAAGATTTAGACGAACTAGGTACAAACGACAGCTTTACTTGTAATATCACAGACCTACCTTCACTTTTACCACAAAAAAAACCCATGTATTCCATTATAACACAGAACATACGAAGTATTTACAAAAACATTGATGATTTGGACTTAAGCCTAAGTACTATACAACAAAATCTAGATGTAATAATCCTCACAGAATGTCGCCTACATCCCGACAAACCTACCCCCATAAAAGCAGGCTATACATCCTATAACACAACAAAACAAATAACACAAAATGACGGGGTGGTGGTGTACATAAATAAGTTACTACATCATTCAGTAAAGGAAGTTTTCCTAGAAGAGGCCTCATGCTTGGAGATTACCCTACCCTATTGTACTATTTTAGGTATATATCGGTCACCATCCAACAGAAATACTAATAACTTTGTTTCATCGCTAGATACTCTCCTAACAGCTGATCGACTGAACAAAAATGTTATCATTACAGGAGACATAAACATTAACATTCTGCTAGAAAATAACTCGACTACCAACTATCTCAATATGCTAGCTTGCCACGGCCTACTACCGGCACACAAATTAAATACTAGAATTAATAGCTGCATTGATCACGTGATAACGAATCTAGACCCTAAGTACTACTTCTCTAAAACCGCGGTGTTGGAAACAACCGTAACAGATCATACTATGTCACTATTAAATATTTATTCACTATCAAAAATAACACAGAAAAAATATTTACAAACAGTCACTAACATACCGGATGCGCTTAAAAACTTTCAGAAATATAATCTACACGAACTTTTAAATATACAAGACCCTAACACACTGACTGATACATTAATTTATTACATCCAGAACTCTTTAGCTTCAAGCACCAAAACAGTGAAAATCCCTTGCAATAAAAGAACCCTGAAACCATGGATCTCTCGGGGTATACTAAAGTGCATCCAAAACAGAAATAAATTGCAAAAGAAACTACGATTAGATACTACAAATGAAACTTTGCAGATTACATACCGCCGGTACAGAAACTATTGTAATAATTTGTTAAAAAAACTAAAACAAAAATATGAACGTGATCTCCTTAATAAAGCCAAAAACAATAATAAATTACTATGGAATACAATAAAAAACATTACTAACCTTTCAAAAATTAAAACCAAAAACCACGAATTACTGAACCTCTCCACCTCCCCCAGCCAATCAGCCAATTTTGTAAATAAATACTTTGCCAATTCTGGAATGCATTTAGCTGATATAATTAATAATAAAAACTGGAACCTAAACAATGTAAACTTTTCAAATCTTCGCCCACAACAGTCATCAATAGGTATAATAGAACCAGATCTGGCCGAGATTGAAACATTAATAGTCAACTTAAAAAGCACCTCCGCCTCAGGTTGGGATAACGTACCTACAACTTTTATAAAACTAGCGAAATCGGAGCTAATACCTATTATTGGACATCTATGTACACTCTGCTTTACAGAAGGTGTTTTCCCTTCAGCTTTAAAACGATCTATTATTCACCCGATCTACAAGGACGGGGACAGAGGCGACGTAAACAACTATAGGCCCATCTCAGTTCTGACATCTATCTCAAAAATATTAGAAAAATTAATAAATAAAAGACTTCTTAAATATCTCAATAATTTCGAAATTCTATCTAACCGCCAATATGGATTCCGTGAGGGTAAAAGTACAGAGGAGGCTGTACTAGATCTAACCAACTCAATAACTAGTTACTTAGAAAACAAAAAGAAAACACTGTGTATTTTTTTAGATCTGAAAAAAGCGTTTGACACGGTCTCTGTCCCCATTCTGATTCGGAAACTCGAAATTATCGGCATCCGCGGAAACTTTTTGAACTTAATTACAAGCTACCTAACCCATAGAGTACAACGTGTAAAACTTAGTGACGATGTCTACAGCTCGGACGAACCCTGCACAGCCTTTGGTATCCCTCAAGGAAGCGCCCTCTCCCCAACCCTGTTTTTGGCGTACATTAATGACCTAACAGAAATCAAACTCGCAAATGGAAAGGTAATTTCTTATGCAGACGACACCGCACTACTTTTCCATGGAGACAGCTGGGCGGAAGTATACGCCAGAGCTGAAACGGGGCTGACCGACGTAATTAGATGGCTACAGGCCAACCTGCTTACCCTAAACATAAAAAAAACTAACTACGTGGCTTTTTCCATTTTAAGCAAATCGCAACCAAACGAACACTTTAAATTAACGGCCCATACATGCATAAATTCACGCACAAATAAGTGCAGTTGCTCTTTCCTGACAAAAGTTAACTCAACAAAATACTTAGGAGTACACATAGATCAGCATCTATCGTGGAACAAACAAATTGAAGTAACCGCGAATCGCATCCGTAAACTGATTTGGCTATTTAAATACTTACGACATATATCAGATAAAGAACTACTAATATACATCTACAAAACTCTTGCACAATCCGTTATACTTTATTGTTTACCTATATGGGGAGGTTCACATAAAACTAAACTAATTACTCTAGAACGGGCGCAGAGGGCGCTACTAAAGGTCTTACTATGTAAAAAAATTACGTATAGCACTGTTGAAGTTTACAGAGACGCGGAAGTACTTACAGTTAGACAACTATATATATTGAATACCATCCTAAAGATACATAAAACTCTAAAACTGGATCCCAGTACATTAAAGAAACGTAACCCCTATGCAGTAATTAAAATGCCTAACATGAAAACCTCATTTGCACACAGACAATTTTCTACGTTATCTATATATTTGTACAACAAAGTAAACAGGACACTGAACATTTATACAAAAACATACAGAGAATGTAAAAAGATCATTTCCATGTGGTTAAAAGGAAAAAATTATGACGAGACAGAATCATTGTTGCAAAAAATGTAATAATTCGCAGGCACACCTTAATATTAACTTAGTTTAAGGAAAAACCTAAAACACACTAGTACCCTTTCGATATTTTCACAAAACTAAAAGTTACCATTTAAGTATTTCAGTTCTACTATCAACTTTGTATTTTAAGGCCGACTTGCACCAGTTACTTGGATGTGGCTTAGGTAGCATTTAAGTAAAACTCTTAATACAAAAGTCGATTTAAAATTGCTGAAGTGGCATTTGGGAGGTGATGCAGGTCGGCCCAAATGTGTTTATAACATAATTATGTATACATACTCGGCTGGAGGAGCGAATTCCTCCTAACACAGGTGTTAACTTAAAAGGGGGATTCGACACCTACTGTTTTTTATCACTGTTATAAATAAATAAATTTTGAAATTTTTTTGATTTTGAAATAATAAATGTATGTACCAAGATATTGTAAATTATTTAAGTTACTTTCCCAACTACATTCACGATGTATCTATCAACACTCATCATCATCAGCCCTTCTCTGCCCACTGCTGGGTATAGGCATTTTTTCCATCACGCCATCCATCGTGGTCACTCACCATTTGCATCCACTGTCAACACCATAGTTTTAATATTACATTCATCGTTGTCTCTGTTGAGCATACAATGCTACGATCACTCTACAAGTACCTGGTTTAGTAATATTAGTGAGCCCGTATTTTTACTTACCAAAATGTAAATAGAGCGCTACATTCTACAACATTACAATGATTGATTTCAAAACTTCTCGATAAAAGGCCAACATTCTTCGTAGACCCCCAAAATCGTAGCTAGACACGACGTAGCTTGCTACGGCGTAGCCCCGTAGACAGGGATCGATTTGCGGCTACAAGTGACAAAGTTTTTCAAGATGGCGCGCGGGGGAGGAGTCTGTGTGAGGGGAGAGAAGTTGCCAAGGGCCTACGCAAGATATGACGATGACTCTAGGCCGATGTGTTACAGTGGTTGTTACAACATGCTTAGGGTTACTAAGTAGAGGCCCAGCTCATATTTTTTACTGTCGCCGGGGCATCAGGGTGAGCATTGAAGCAGATCGCAACATAGCTCTCCACTCACACGGGCAACCTTAAAAGCCTCGCTTTGCCAAAGTGTCTTTTTCTTCCTTTAGAAAAAGAAGCAAGGGATTCTAGCCCTTCTGCCCCTAAAGCGTTGATCTCTTAAGCGCGGTTAGAATATGTAATACAGGGGTTTACTACAATATACCGATAAAAAAAATAGTTGCTGTTTTAGTATTTTTCGTATTAAAGTAAGTAGTTACATATCATTTCAAGAATTACTAATATCTGCGCCGTAATAATTTGACATTGTTGAAATGTCAAATTATGAAAAATATCTTCTTAAATATATTTACTAAAATTATTAATTTCACCGTCACTTATCATGATCTCTCCAGCCACACCCCTCGGGTTACTAAATATTAACTGCCTAATAACATTTGAAGTCAACAGGCAGTAGATAAGTGCTTATATCTGCGGATAATAACGACCGGTGGGTAGCTAGGGAAGGCAATGTAAACGAGAGAGCGGTCTGGTTGTTTACCGCTACAGCCTGAGAAGAGAGTAACGCAACTAAAAGTTTTGTCCCTGCATTGTGCCTTGAATTATTTTTAAATAAATAAATCATCCACTTACATGCCATTTTTTGGATGAGTTTTGTTTAAACGCTTACGAGAGTTTCAGTTTGCAGTGTATTACTTAATTATAAATTAAATCTCTTTTTACATATTATGTGAACATTTTTCAACTTAAGTTGTTTATTGATTTCTCATTTTTGTATCTGTTACTATCTCATAATATCGTTTTATTTTCCTGGGACTCAGGAAATTATTGAATTTTAATTTATTTATGAAAATATAACTACAAAAGATAAAATTCATAAAAGAAAGATTGCATAACTATTAAACATAATCCGGTGAAGAATAAATTTAAGCTAAAGCACACATTGTGCTTAAGATTAAAATTAATTCTTCACCGGATTAATTTTATTATTAGGAAAAAAATCGTTAATCTATGATTGCATCAAAGCTATTTTTCACCATCCTTACACAACAGTGAAGCTGGGGAATTAAAATTCGGCTCAGCGTGAACTGTTATTCTACCACAAACCCTTTCACAAAAATCTCACTTACACCTTTCTCCTCTCCGATCAACACCGCCGGCAACGGACAGAAGAGTACACAAATCCGACCGTGGCCTCACAAATTAATTTCACATAGCCGCGGGCGCTGGAGGGTTAGCTGTGTCTAGCTGGCCATAATAGCGGGAGACACGTGTTTTGAGGAGACTGCGGTTGCAGGATAAATTGAATATGCTACTGTTTAGTTTGAATGTCGAAATGTCGAAGAGATTCAGGCTGCTTTTTTTTGTGCCATTCCTGTCGCACATTCAATTTGTATTAAGATATTTTTATGAATATTATTATATACTTCCACAGGTTTATTTGTGGCGGACATTTTATACGATATGATTATTAACCAACACTCAGTTTTTATAAATGCTTATCTTTCTTTCTCTGGAAACATACGTGCATGCACGCAGTGACTAACGAACTTTGATGAAGTGAAAGAAATTTTACAAATGAAAACATTCATTTGTATAACTTTTTTCATCACTAATTAATTAGTCGTGTTGTGGTGCTGCCGTCAATATATCCATACTGTTAATATGTATCTAGTAGGTCATTATTTAACGACCTGAGTGAAATCAATTGTATACTTAGCTTAAGCTCTATTGCACTCACATAGCTACCATAATAAACAAAAATATCTTTATATCAGTTAAAGTTAAGTTCTTAACGTATGTGAGTCTCTGTAAGATGAATTATGTACCTGTTGTATGCAATAAGTATACTTTGGTAAAGTAGTGAAATATACCATATTGTTGTTATTATTGTCATAGTTTGTTTCCGACCAGGTTCTTTGTTTCCGTCCGTTTTAGTTCAAAATTGTTCTTATTCTTTTTATAAGCAGTTGCAGGGTTGTGGAACTATAAAGTCATCGATTGATGTCCACTTACCGCCTATCATCCCTACAGTGACGGAAAGAACGCATTACCGCCATGTGTTCAACATTATCACTGATGCTAAAACCTAACTCTAAGCTTAGGGTACAATATACTTTTCAAAAAACAAACAGTCATGTCTCGTATTATAGCGCTGAAGCTTTATTGTTAAGAGTCTATTAATACAGAGAAATTAGCAGTAGCTCGGTTGATTTCATTATTGTAATGCGACCGCTTCGCATAATGGTTTAAAAGTGTAGATCCCATTGTTTCGGAGCTTTTGTGCTTTTTTACACGCCCTTCTTTGTACTCTCCACTTTTGAAAATTTTAAAACCAATCTGAACTTTTAGATTAGACATTAAGGTCATAGCCCACTTACACAACTCTGCTCCCACCCGGCAAAAATAATATAATTTAAATATGGGCTTTAAATATTGCTTGGCATCATAAATTAGCTGACAGCTGACAGCGAGTTGTCTGCTAATTATGATGCCATTGTAAAATATACATATCTAAAGAGCATTATTTAAAGCCCATATTTGAATTATATTATTTTTGCCGGGTGGGAGCAGAGTTGTGTAAGTGGGCTATGACCTTTATTCAGCCTAGCCTAGCACGGAACAAATTTTATTAGACCACGCAAAGCCAAAACCAACTGCCTCGTCGGTCTAGTCGTTAAGGCGCTTACCTACCAAGACAGAGGACGTCGGTTCGATTCCCACTGGGGGCTGTCGCATATTTGTACAAATGGCTTCAGCGTGGGTGTTTTTCCATGTTTGTAAAGTCCTATCCTGGTTACGATATCACAGGGTCTCCTAGTCTAGGACCAGGTCAAGTGATGTTATTTTGTGGAAGTTATTTATTTATGACTAGTGAAAGGTTTATTTATGCAGGCAATGAAATGAATTTGGTTGATCCAAGTAGTTCCCATTAGACTACAAATCGTCAAACAAAATCTAGACCCTCTTGGTGTGTATGATTATATGACTCATACACGATACGATTATATGACTGATACATCTGACGACCCTTATGACAAAGGGTCGTCAGACTCAAATAGAAACATTCCATTCCGCAATAACATTCCATGTTCAAAAGAAACCTCCGCATAAGGTTTTATGTCTTTCAACGCTATATCAAGCCGAGTATCTAAATAGGCGGATCCCATTAAACGCAGAAATAGGCATCCAATCATTGCTCTCACGCTTGAGCGCGTTTATGCAGTTGTTACAGCCGGGCTGCGTAAGCGCCGGCCATGCTCTTTGTTCTGTACAATCGACGTTAAAATACGGATAGAGGTTCAAATAAGGCTTGCAGCACGGTATTGTAAGCCTTTCTAAAAAAACCTTCATATATAAATTATTTATTTAGCGGATATCATGATATCACCTATTCAGACGTCGTGATGAAGGGCATTACTTCATTTTGGGGATAGCTAGAGTCATATGACACAAGTATATTTAGTCAAAACAAGGCAAATCTCATCTCAGTTACCTGCTAAACAAATATAATTGTAATTTAGAGTTTTTGCCCTAAAATTTATTGCCCTAGAATTTATAATGAATGTCGATGAAGTGAAAGGGATTAGTCAGGATCGTGGCAGGTGGCAATCCCTTGTTTCTGCTTACCCCTCTGGGATACAGGCGTGAGCTTATGTATGTATGTGAATTTATGATGTGTTTTAACTTTCACTATTCCCAAATTCCAAATTGACTCAAATTTTGGCAGAACTGAAAAATCCATTTGGTTAGCGTTAACGTTGCTTCCAGGCGGATATCTCCAGTAGACCGCGTCTTTGTGAAAAGCAAAAGCGTACAGTAAACAAGCTGTAGGTACCTATTAAAGAGCATTTTCCACTTCCCCGCATCACCAGATTCGAGGGTTATCAAAACGAAGTGCACCGCCCCTACCGTATCAAAATAGCCCCCAAGTTCCTCGATAGAAGACCCCACAAAAGGCTCGCAACCTCTCCACGACCTCTTCACCTAAACGCTTTAACTATGTCCCCACCCCATAGTACGGTTGGTATCACTCAGACCGTTACCCTATAGATCCTATCGCGGAAGACATACTGGCGAAAATTCAACGAAGATAAGTCTGCTCGTTCGGAATGTATCTAGGTACTTCAGGATTGCTCACTCTACTTGTCTCCGAAAACTCCCTGGGCCGATCACTCGAGTCTCACCCTTATGGTAGAAACTATTTAGGGTATGTTTTTCAGTACTTTGGTTCAGATAATGATGGCACTTCAGCCGATGGCTTGTAATTGGTGAGTCCTCATGTAAAACTGTTGCACGTGCCAACCCTCTCGACTTATGTGCACGTAAAAGTGCAGTTTGTGTAACGCTGAATATATGTGTTTCGGTACAATTTGGCAGGCAATTGGATTGCATCCTCAGGAAGACGTTCAGTCGGTTATGACGTACGGAGCCAAAATGTTGACATACACGGAAAAACACAAAGTCGCTTACAACAGGACTATTCTCAGTCTTTTAGAGCTATCACAAACAGGGCGACTTGTCGTTGACTCAGACGCCAAGTGTGTGGAGATTGGCGGAGATTCGAACAAAATATATGAAAATTGACGGCCGCAGCCTGTCGTCGCGTCTAGTCGCCGTGTTGTCACCTGTCGCGTATCGGTAGTGTGCGCTTAAGCTAAGTGGATCATGTCAGGAATTAGATAATTAATCAAAGAACTGAAAGAATAGACCTAGCCTATAAGATTATTAAGTTGTACTTACAGTGGCCTATCATACTGCCGAAGAACTGATAGGCGATGGGTTTCAAAGGTTCTCGTGCGTTGACAACGACCTGGAAAATTCAGCATAGGATGCCTACCTGTTAGCTCGCTGGACCGACCAATGGAAGAAGATTGCTGGTGACATTTTTTGGATGAGGATGGCCGAGGACGGAAGAAAGTGACATGGCATGGTAGAGTCCTATATCCAGCCGTGGATCAATACGGGTTAATTGATTCAGTAGAACCATATTATAAAATGCATGAAGACTAGAAAATATATCGAGTGGATGTGAGTGGAAGGGCCGGTAAGTGACACCCCAGACGGATATACTTCGACCAAACAAGGATGTTTTAGCAAAGGGCAGGATAAAAAGTACGCGAAAACGACGTGCGTGCATGCAACGGCTAATGAAGTTCTAGCTCAAACTCAAACTTTTTTAATGATAACTTTCATACTTCGATGAAAGTGATTTATCAGGATCGTGGCTGGTCTCTGACTGCCCCTCTAGGATACAGGCGTGAGTTTATGTATGTATGACGACTAGACTCACTGGCTATGTAGTATGTGTTAAGTATTGATAAGTTAAGATGTCTCAACTTAATACGCTTCTGTCGTAAGTCGTGTCTGAAGACAAAAGTTTATCAGGGAATTTTCAATGAAGATTGATAACAGTCTGTCATTTTATCAAAACAAATAGGAATTGTTATCATTATTAGTCTATGACGTGGGCATCACACGGATCGTATCATTTTAGCTATTTGGCTGAAAACAATAGATACGAACACAAAAAGAATGATAAAGTACCTGTAATTAGGTGTTATCAAATAAGTAATAACGATAACATATGATGAAATACGTGTTCACTATTCCTTGGCTAAATTAAAATTATATAAATCTGTATGTTCAGTGGTTAACTATTATCTTTAAAAAACACATAATACATAATACACATGTCATAATAATACTTTAAAAGTATATTAATTCACCTAGAATATTGATTACTGTTGGCAGTCCTTATGCCAAGTCAGACGCCTTAGGGCGGCTTGAAAACTTCGGACAGTAAGACCAGCCATTAGTCTTACAAGCCGCCATCAATCCGGATTTGGCTCCCGTGCTGAAGTATGGCCCATATCTTCTTCAGAGAAGAAACCCCTTGCCCATCGGTGGGGACGTTGATGATGATTAATAATGACTAATGAACGAATTCCGGCCAATTATTATTTTTACAATTCTCAAAAACAATTAAGACATTTCGCATTGTATTAACAATACAAGAACAAACTGCACAGGTAAAAGGTAAAGATAAAAAAGATTTAATGGCAGATAGACACAAAAAAAAATTAAAGAAAGAGTTTTTCTTGTACATATACAAAATTAAAACATTTTTCACCAGTTCGCACGCAGAAGACTTAAAACGTAGTCTAATCAAATACATAGCTAAGTACCACGTATGAGCATAGGAAACTAAATATTGCAGAGTGACACCAAGGTCTAAGCCTATGCGCACACTAGGCGACACGCGACAGCGACAGTTCGGCGACTAGACGTGACGACAGGGTACGGCCGTCAATTTTCATATATTTTGTTCGAATCTCGGCACACTTGGCGTCAGAGTCGCGGAGTCGCGACGACAAGACGCCAGAAGCAAATGACAAAGTCCCGTCCCAAGTTGCCTTGTTTGCGATGGCTCTAAATGGTTTCTTTGAGACGAGCGCTGGCACGGCACGATAAAGGCGCTGGTTCGAATCCCACCCGAATTACCCATGTGAAGTTTATTCTTCACCACGAAGTTTCGCAGCTGGCTTTATCGTCTCCAGAAGCGTGCTCGGGATCGCATTCCATGCTCCCCGACCCGCGACCGCAGTTTATAGCCCCACTGTAATGATACGCACTAAATACTGCCCAGAGAATCGTTACGCTAACATAATGGCTGTGTGTTCGATTTTGAACTTTATTTATACGGCTCCGAAGAGTTTCCTAACCGTGTCACCAGCCAAGACATTTGCTACATTTGCGTATGTTGGTGTGATCTGATATTGTCTCTTCGGCCACTAACTTTATTTTGTACTACTCAAAAAATATTAATACTTTGTTTCGCAGTGGGTCAAAATTACAGGCACAGTAGGGCGGTTGTGTCATTGGAGTAAATGAAGATGGCGCAGCTCATCCTAATAAACTACTATGAATATTCATAATTGAAAAGTGCTTTTTAGTTGCTAATAAAACCGGCCAAATACATGTCGGACCACGCGCTGTGTAGGAGTTCGTGTAAAGAGCGGATTTTATCGGCTTTACAGAATTCATAGCAATATTAAAGTAATTTTCAAAGTTTTTCTTTTTTTAGTTGGTTGCCTACTACTCGTTAACCTGTAAAGTGATCGCTTTCCTTTTAAGTTCATTAATGTGCTTTTTTACGTTTCCACTATTAACCATTTAGCCATTTAGCATGGGAGTATCCTAAAAAAAAAATTTGCCTTGTCGACTACGACTACTTGAAGTTCACAACAAAAACTATATTATTATTCAGTAAAATAAGATTGATTTTTGGTAGTATGCAGTTATCTCACAAGCACAAGCACAACTATCCTATAAAATTAAATTAAATTGCTCATTTGTTTTTCTCTAGTTATAAAAACAAAGACAATTTTTAAAATTGTAACATTTTGCAGTAAAGTTTTGTGGTTTTTCTGTTTTTTTCACGTCTTCGGTAAGATTTTGCAAAAAATATTTTTTATTAGTTCATACTTACATACTAATTCTTCAAAGCGTGATTGTAGTTTCCAGGTAAAACATTCGAGTGTGACTACTAGGTGTGTACTGAGCACCAAATATTTTAATTACTCAGGAATTCTAAAAAAATAGGTCACGTCCTCAAATCTTGTCGCAGATATACAGGCATAAAGACTGAACGATATAAGAATACATATACACACTAGGTACTTACCGCAGCAAAAATCCACAGTTTTCACAACAAACTGACTTTTACAAACACACACTGACATGAATCCGGCACAACTGACAATTCACATAACGATTGATAGCTAGTCTTCCAAGTGACAATATATCTATAGATAAATAAAGATTAGATCATAAACGAAATGCGATGTCCACAAGGTAATCCTGTCATCGTTCAAATATAATCTTTTGATGATACTTCGTATCTTTAAGATATTTTTGTAATGACTGTCACAACTACCTCATAATGAAAATGCGTTCATAGAAACATGAAGACGTGCTACTCCTCTGTCTCTGTCATTTAGCGAAAGAAAGAATGGTGCAGAAGTTATTGTCGATTTTACCAAAAACCGCCGAATCCCAACTCAGCTGATGTACTAAGTATGTTGATATTTACTAACGGATGATGCAACCTTACAAGGTATTTTGGAATCAATTTGAAAATACCTGTTATTTAGTGGCGATTCACATAAGCTGTTGACAACTTACAAATTATAGAGACAATTACGAACAGAATAACATAATGCGACGAATAACTTGACTTTAATTTCGGATGAATGTTTTTCAGGTTTCATTAGCGGGGGTTTCATGCAGCTTGCATGTGACTTTGAACGCTTTAAACTTTAGTCTACTCAATTAACAAATTATTTATGTGTAATAATACGTATCATCATCATCATTCAGCCACAAGAAGTCCACTGCTGGACATAGGCCTCCTCCATGGATTTCATCCAGCGTTAATACGTATGCTTCTAACGTTAATAGCTGGTTTTTTTATTATGATCTCCCGGTATTCTAAGAAAGTTATTTAAGACGATTATCACACAGCACCGCGCTTCGTCGCGTTGCCGCTTCGCATACAATTTTTAATTTTATGCAAGTATCTCAGCTTGTTTAGAAAATACGCCTGATTTAGAACATCACACTGCTGACGAATTCCGCCAAAACGAATTTGAATTCACGCCTTGCGCGCGTGGCGGGACGCGTGACCGCGGCGGGACGCGTTGCCAGTGTGAAAATCCTCTAATTCAATATGCTTATTATAATAAGCATATTTGTCCAAAGGCGATCTTAATACTAGTGATTATACTTGAGGTACTATATTATGAACGAGATTTTAAACTTATTTAAGATTAAATATGGAGTAATGATTATAACTGTTACTTACCAGTATTTTCTTCATTATTTTCGGCGTTCAGATCTTTTTCTTCGCTACCTGAAACCAAATCATATTGTCTTAGAATTTCCATTTAATACGTATTGGGAAAGAATTTCGTCCTTCTGGTGTTTTCCATCAACGACGTATTGTATTTAAAGTATTTATGTAAATAAATTATATATAGTTACAAAGTTTTAATCTAACAATCAGTCGCAATCATCATTCATGCTTATATCAAGGTACTGATAAATCGAGCACCAAACCGATAAACGTATAAAATGTATTATGTCGGGTTTTCCCATGATTTCACTGTTTTTTCTTGATCTCACAAGTTATCTGTCATGCCAATCCTACTTTCTTGTAACCTTAATACTCTGACACTTTCCCACTACTCTACAGTACAAATTTCGTAAACATTTTCTACGGTGTTCCATAAAAACAATATTTGAATGGTGCTATAATGTTTTTAATAATGGCCTCTGATTAGTCTGAATGCTTGAACCTTACAGGTTTATCGATGCATTCTAACAGTCCTATCACACTAGTGATTTACGAGCGATTTGAAAGCGTTGCAACGACGACGCCGCGCCTCCGTCACGGTAGCGTCCGTCACTCAGTAGCAAAATGGATTGAATTGACGAGTAAACACTTCTTTTGGCTTTGTTACTTGAAGACGCAAAAAACGAAAGCAGGTGCAAGTCAATCTATAAGGATTTATTATCAAGTAATGACTGGAAGCATACATTGCACGAGATGACTTTAAATTTTAGTTATAAACTGGCAACCCGCCCCTGATTCGCACGGGTGGCAAAAACGTTTCCGTGGAAATGGATATATGTATTCCGGAATGTTCCGTAGAAAATTCCCGGTGTAGTCATTTTTTTACACCTTTGGTTATATTATTCGAGATTTCGTATGGAACCCTAAACTTTTTGAAAATCCAATATAACCTATGTTACTCACGAAGAATAAAGCTTTCTAATGGTGAAAGATTTTTAAAATCAGCGCAGTAATTCCTAAGCCTATTTACTACAAACATACACACACACAAAAATAAAAATCTTTCCTCTTTATTATATTATAGTATAGATAACCTTTGTATCAATGACTATTATACCTCTAAACGATGCTACGTTCGCTTAAACAAATATCTTTGATATGACTCAATCAATTCGCACTGTTGAACCCAATTGTACAACATGTTATCGACGGTGACAATCGCGGCGAGATTGCCGCGATGACACAGCGTCGTCGCGGCGTCGTCTAGTGTGATAGGCTCTTAAAATCTGCACCCAGTGGCATTCATATGTCAAAACCGTGCCATTGCATCTTGAAAAGTTTTGTTTGCTGAGAGATGTTATAAACATATATAAACTCAAGCTTGAAACCCAAAGGAGTAACCAGAGACTAGGGTTTGCCACTTGACAGGATGAGTCGTTGTGTGTAGCGACGCCGGTTTTGGGTTCTTTTTTATGTTGTTCTTCGCTAATACATCCCCTGTCATCATCATCATCAGCCCATCATGTCCCCACCGAGGGGCACGGGTCTCTTCCCTGAGGAAGGTATAGGCCATACTCCACATCGGGGGCCAAGTCCGGATTGGTGGAGGCTTGTAAGACTAGTGGCTGGTCTTACTGTCAGAAGTTTCCTGAGACCTCTGACTTGGCTTAACGACTGCCATCTATCGACGGTAACCGGTGCCAACTGCTTAACGTGCCTTGCGAAGCACGGAATCGCTCGGAAAAATGCCACTAGCGTTAGTCATAGACGGTGACCCATCCATGCACTGAACGCGCCGTATGTTGCATAACCTTGATGATCGTTTAAGATCACTCAGGCAACCCAGGCTACGAGCGATTCCCCTGTATGGAAGACATATATCCGCCAGGGGCGTCACTTACTGTATCGTCTTCCCATATTTGCTCGATATATTTACTGTTTATTCCATCATAGTCTCTATGTATGCAATATTAATTTCTCAATTTTGGCCTGCTCAACCCCTTTTTAAGCAACCTACAAAAAGGTGGTCTTCTATTGTCCATTTTGGTGCGTATTCAGCAAGGAGAATTAGCTATAATTCTTTACTTTGTTAAAATTTGGGCAATCAGTAGGAAATTAAGGAAATCTTTGGAGTGCGTCATTTTCTTGAAGTTTCAATATAAAAAGTATGTTTATAGTCCACAATGCTCTCTAACCACACTGTTGCGTGCAGCATTGTGCGTACATACACCATTAACAGATTTGTGTTAAACAGTATCTACTTGTTTAGTATTCCATTTAATAGTTGCATTGAGTGTTGGTGGCGGCCAAGTACTGAAAAGGGTTGCTTCACACGCACGCTCGTTAATAAGACCTAATTGAGCTAAGCACTTATCATACCCTAGTGGTGGTCCACCCCAAATTCTTTTTAATTATCATCATCATCATAATCATCATCGGCCTATGCTTGTCCACTGCTTGACATAGGCCTCTCCCATTGCACGCCAATGAGTACGGTCCTCGGCTATTCTCATCCAGTTATTGCCAGCGCCTTGCGAAGATCATCGCTCCACCGGGTCTGAGGACGTCCTACAGTATAATCCCTACAAATAATGTATATGGCGAAACAACGTTTGCCAGGTCAGCGTTAATATATGTACTACGTTAATACGTACGAGTAGTATAGTAACTTTTACATCGTTCCCTTACACATTCGCATTCCCTTAAAATTTTCTTATTAATTTAAAATTCACCAAGTAGACATTTATCTGTTTATCAGCCTCAACCTTGCTTGATTTCAGAGCTATAAACTTAAATTACACCCATTATCATATCAGTCTGTAAAAATGTGTCCGACGAATCTAAAACTTATCGATTTTCCCATTTTTGTTGTAAATTCACCCATAACGCAACTCAGTAGAGTTAACACGTGTGAAAATGTATTTGCTGTATTCACAAATTAATTTGTTTATTGGTGTGTAAGACAGGTAACAGACAATCTATATAATATACAGAGAGAGTTTAATAGAGTAGATCTAGAATGTCATCCAAAGTAGACACACACTTGAGATCAGGAAAATGTAAACATACTTAAATAACCAAACGACGTTTTAAACTAATCTAGTCTAAGATTTAACAACATTTTTAAGAAGTTTAATATTTTAACAAATTTAAAGGTTTAGTAATACGGTTCTTTAACTAAAACTAAAACCAAAACTAAATCTAAATGAAGCAAAATGTGTTAGTTAGATAGTTGAAATATGAAACAAGCAATAAAATTGAGTTTGGCTTTGTAGGTACTGGTAAGTTTTGTCGTAAAATCGAAACTAGAAAATAGAAACTAGAAACAAAGAAAGAACTCGCTCATTCCACAATAACGTTATTAATCGCATAACTGTGGTTTTAACTTGGTTTGATGCGTAATGAGCGTTTTTCCTTATGTCAAATTTAGTTTTAAAAGATTCCCTAGGTGGCGCTGCCGTACCGTAGTAATAATCGTCAAAGCAAAAAATAATACTATGGTTCTGTGGAATTTGTGATTGATGGTTGATTACCTAAAAAAATGCTGTTGTCGTTTGGTGATAAGTGCGCTAACTTACTATTTGAATATTTTGGAGTCTTTGCTGTGGATTGTGGGTTTGAATTCTATTTTTTATTACGAGAAACCTCGACCGAATAGCAACCCTGGCTCCTTCTCTGGTTTAGTAATCTGTGGTCTAACTTTGACATTGATTGCTAAGAATCACAACTATGTATGTAGAAACGAATAGCGATATCTAGATTGTCTCAAGGAACTAACAAAAAAAAAGAAAGGAAAAACGCTCATTGAAACCGCTTAGCAACCTCTTACCAACTGTTTGATAACCTAACCACTACAAAGCAGCAACAAAACAAGCGTGATATTTTGTAGGCATCGCAAAATAGCTGAATAGCTAATTCAGTATCGAGCTTCTTACAATTTTATAGCCGCTTCGTCTTACGATGCTCAGGAACGACAGCAAAATGTGCACTCTATTCAGTTGCACTACGGGTTATCTTGCAATAAAATATGTACATGACTATCAGTTGTCGCCTGCGCTATCCGGGCTGCTAACGAAACTAAAGATATTTTTTGTATTTCTAACGATCGTGCGGAGAACGTTGTGGTTATAGAAAAGTTTCTGACTCATATTATCAGTCATTGGCTACGTTAGACTGCTAGCAAAGCTTATTTGAAATTGCTTCTCCTTCTTCTTGCCATTTGCCATGAAATGTGCGTTAACGAACCTGGCGCATGTACGCTGACGGCTGATACATCAGTCAGCGTACAATACAATACAATGGACTGGAAGAAAGTTGTTATGACTGCAGACTACAGGGGTACCGGTAAAACACGTAAATTAGAGCTTGTCATTTACAACAACATTTGTTCTAAGTTTAAAATGCTACCTTCGAAATTATTTGTTTAATTTTACATTATTTCAAATCTTGGCTTTAGGTGGTTTTATGGCTTTTTTCTGCTTTGTATGGACGCTATCTTATCAGATATCTTATATTATCAGATAGCGTCCATATACCAGCTATTCATAAGGTTATTCTAGAGGTAGATTTACGTAAAGTGCAAATTTAATGTAGGTAATAATGTAAAATCTGTTATACATAAACACACACCCGTATCCCAAAGGACTCATACAACATGAGTTGTTATTAAAATAAGCTCTATATTTTGAGGCAACCATGTATTCTATCTTAGGAAATAAAGTCACAGCAAGATTAAATGGAGATGACTTCGCGATAGGAACCATTCTATGCTACTTAAATAAGATTGTTGACCAAAATATTGGTATTAAATCATTAACTCACACTAGAAGACTCTTAAATATAACACGTATCAGCACCGTCATAGTGACATATCACTATGCTCTTTTAGAGAACATTAAAATCACCAGAAGGTGGGGTGTGTAGTTCAAACCTACTTATTACTTTTTTTTTTCAAACCAGTGTCTCAAGAAGTGCGTTACCGTGGCGCGTGCGACGGGTGTGTTCACACAATGCAGCGGAAGACGCCGCCCCGCAGCAGATGGCGTTGCGCAGGAGCGACCTAAGAACTGGTTCGCGATTGAACTGCCCTGACCTTAGCGAGGGGCTGACAGCAGCTGAGACGTCAGAAAAGTGTTTTTCGCTCCATCTGCTCGAAATGATGCATTTTGATGCTCAAATTTAGGACCCAAAACACGCTATTGTTGTTCCAGCTAAGATCCATCAAAGTAAATAGACTCAAAATTTGGTTTGAATCTATTTACCTTTTTGAATTTATAAACTAGACTTCTTGTGGCTGAATGATGATGATGATACTAATGCACTCATTTACTAAAAAGTCGGACTTCTCTTTCACTCTTGAAGATTCATCCGATATCTATTTCGCTCCAACCCAAGCAATAAGTTTTAAAACCGAGTTTGTAACCTACTTACTGAACTTCCAAACTCATTGCTGCAAAACTTTTAAGTACCTAATTGTTAAATACTTAAAATTGGAACGGAAGTACACATATTCATTCCTCTCAGATGGTAGTGAAAAGGAGAGTGAGAGAGAGGTAGTGTTGAATCCCTCGGTCTTTCAGCGATTCCTAGTTAAAGCCCTCGCGAAGAAACGCCTCAGTTCGCTCTGGATTCAAATTCACAAAAATTTGGTTTCCATCCTAGGTGAACAATCTATCCTATATGTATCTTGGTATCCTAGTGTGGGCCAGAAGCAATGTATGTGCCTGTATGGAAATATTTATGTTTATGTTATGTTTACTATTCTTTTTCGGAAGAGCAAATTACATTTCATTAGGAAGCAAACAGAGTAGAGTAACGACGTTTGTACATCGATCGGTAAATTATTTAAAGCGCAAAATCTTTTTACTTTTTCACTTTGGTGGCACATGTTAATAAAACTATAGGACGTAGATTGTACTCTCAGATGCATTTTTTGGCGTCTGTGATTTTACTGCAACGAATTTTATCATCATAGAAGGCTCGAGTCACGCGTTTTTTGGCGCTTAAATGTCCGAATTCAACTATTCGTCTACTTTATATAAAGTTGCTACAGACGTTCAAGCCCGCGACTCGCATCGTCATGCTATGCAATTCTCCTTTGTCGTCCACATTTTAAGAATCATTACACAAAAACTCAGTTTTCGTCTCCTCTAACATCGAAAATGTTTTGTGGTTGAAAAATATATACTCCCTGCATAAAAATAAAACAAACTAATCAGAGACCACATATAGAGCCGAAAAGGTATCATTTAGCTATGCATTATTCACATTAATAATCACAACAAACATCTATCATCTATGGTTAAGTGTAGGTACTGTCTCATTGAAAAGACCACAACAGAGCACAAGACGCCATTTCCGCTCCACGATAGAGCGACCCACTCATCGGCGGCACGCGCTTACGAAAATAATAAAAAAACACGTCAAGATAAGACCACGCGCCAAATTGAGTCCCGTAATGAATGAGTCGAAAAACAGTCGCTGACAAAAGCGTGCATCTTGTATTACATCGCGATTTGAAAGGAGAGGAAGTAGGAAGGCGGGCAGCTGGCGGCCGGTTCTCTTCTCGGATGTACACGGTGCTCGGTAATGATGGCTTGTAGTGCACCGTAGGCCTATCACGAACCAACGTTGATCTGTCGTCATCAATGGTAACGATTTGCCAAGCGTTCCACCGTCATCCATTTGACGCCCGCTGCAGGACATAGGCCTCTCTCATTAACATTAACATTAACATTTACATACAGGCACATACATTGCTTCTGGCCCCACACCAGGATACCTTGTGTCGTGGGAACCAGAAACAGCGACGTCACAGACATGTAAACATCCAAAACCTGGGTTTCTTTTTTTTTTCTTTTCCAAGCTACACGGTCTTGTACCGCCCGCTTCCAATGACTGCACCACCGTAATCTGGGCCTAGATTCTGCTAATGTATTGTAGTACAATGACAACTGCATGATCATGACGGCTTAGTTTCATTGCCGCTTCAAGTCTACGCGCGCACGCGTAATCGTAATTATAGGCGTCAATGGAATTAAAAAAACATGTCACATGACCCGACTATGTGACTGTAATTGAACTATAATGCACTAACAGAATCGAGGCCCTGGTCGTCAGACCATCTGGTGGATGGCAGATACATACATACTCTATCGTAATTGAACGAATCGTAGCGTTTTATCTTCTCTATAAAGTGCCTTCTTTCTTATTTATTGTATTGTTATTTTCAGTACAATCCTGAATAATTCTTCATTTATCTTAACACCCGTGCCCTTTTTTTTTATATTCGTCACCTTTCTTCTTTTTAACTATAGAATTTTCAGACGGGCCCATGGGCTTACTACAGCAATAGGTTTTTGAATGTTTTTTTTTTAAGGTCATAACGCAATGATTAAGCGAGGAAATCAGTTGCACCCACCACGCACTACCGATCCACGACATTACTGTTTCTTATAATATCTCTGCACTCTGTTTCAAAGAAGCTCCTTCTATGAAGCATTGTCAGTGTTTTCCATAACCTAGAGTGCTGTACCATAGTAAAAAAATAGATAATAACTTCAGATTCTAAGTAGTTTCTATAAATGCTAAGCCTACTGAATGTCAAGCCTCTGTTTTCGACAGATGGTCGCTTCAAGTCCTAATCGAGTCTTTAAACAGTTTATGACATGTGCCAAGATAATCTTTAACGTTGTTCCTCGAATTACCCTCCCGTTCGCAATAGGCCCCTCCGGAGCAATTCCTTTGTCGCTGTTGTCGCGTGTCTCGAAGGTAAGTGGGAGGAAAGGTGGCCGTGAGTGTACCGTTACGTTGCGTTACAGTACTTACAGATGTTTTGACGATGGCCCCTCTTCTTGGGCGCCACACATTGAACGTTGATTGGGTGAGATTTGTGCTCCGGGGTTCTTGTTGACTAATTTGTAATTGCATTTTTGGTTTATTTTGTTATTTAGAACTTAGTACATGAAATAAAGTACATGTAATAGCATAAATATAAACATTTATATACAAGCACATACATTGCTTCTGGCCCCACACTAGGATACCCTGTACGACACATCGTGGGAACCAGAAACGGTGACGTCACAAACATATAAACATCCAAGGCCTTAGGTGTTTTTTTTTCTCCTCAGCCGGGGCTCAAACCCGGAACCACTCGCATGGTAAGCAGATGCGCTAATCGCTACGCCATAGAGGTCATCAATATAAAGCATACTATCCTATCCTATCTATTTATATACAATATATAGGTACCTTTGTAATATTAAAAATGTGAAAGATTGTTCAGCCCCATTGCGTGATTGTAACAAACATCCAAACATCTTCACAAACTTTCACAAGTAGGATATAAATAAACATACACTTCTACTAAGTTACTCCAACATAAGTTATTATCCAATCAGCAGAAGAAAATAATGCTCATTGAATGGGTGATTATCAGAGAAAGGGTCAAATTGCAAAATTTCTTTGGCCCATTTTTTTTTCATACTAACTCAATAAAAAGTAACATACATTGTAGGTTTATTGGCCCTGAAGATTGTACTGTAGCACATTTGTAGGTTTTGGTGGCTCCAACAATATACGGGGTGTCCCAAATATTACACGTCACAGTGCGCGCCGCATAGCACTAAAGTTGTGAAAAAAAGTGAACATTTAGAATAAGTTTAAATTGGCCATATCTCGAAAACCGTGCAACTTTTACTGAGGTCATGTTAGGTTGGTTCGACGCCTCTTGAGCAGGTATACCTCCAGTGTCACTGTGACGTGTCATTTTTGGGACACGCTGTATGTTACTACTTTTATTAAGTTAATATGAAAAATATGCTTCTGATAATCATTATAGAATTCTGATAATCACCCTCATGGGCTCTGCTCTGAGAAACTCCATCTGACGAAACCTGCCGAATCTATTCTCAGTTATTGCTCCACAAACAAGTTTTTTTCGCACCAGTAATCACAACCGCAGATGGCAGAGCTGAAGCTAATATCACTGGAGGCGTGGTGTCTGTAGATAAGTAGATTTGGCCAGAGGGACAGTAGGACATAAATTCGCTCGCGCAAACACCGTTACCGCGGCTTAGCTTCCGATCAAACAAGGGCAGCGTCAGAATGACACCACCGCGCCGGCCGAGGGTTGGTTATTGTAAGCAAATACGCGGCAAATGTTATCATTAGCGCGTTGTAGTGTAGTCGTATTTCATGTTTGAGATAATAGTGGGGCTTTGGCGGAAATATCATGCGTTTGTGCCGGGCCTAACAAAATCCCTAATATATCTGAAAAAAGGGAGTTCTAGCCGTCAATATGAACGATATTTACTACGGGGATATCGAAATTGAAAGAAAATAATGTTTTATTTCGGTAACGATTTCAGAGTTTTCAAAATTTTGTAAAGTTTTTCGTAAAAGAACTTCACAGATAGAAAACGACCGATCGCAACACCGAAAGGCGTAAAAAAATGTTTTCTTATTTAATATCTAATAATATTTAATAAGGGAAGGAAAATTATAGGTACATGTGGGTGACTTTATTATAGTTTTTTGCTATTTGGACAAACAAAATATCAGATGGTTGGTTTGAATATAAGAAGCCTGTATCCGAATAATTACATGTACAAATCGGTTTACACGAAAAGCTAAAATTTCGAATTTGAAATAGATGGACACTGTCATCCGTGCTTAGTCGTTTTGTTATTTTACTTTGTTACTGAAATGTAACAAAGTAAAATAAGTTTCCTGTCCCTATTGTAGGGTCAACAAGTTCAGTAACAAGAAACCTACCTTATAAAACCTCTAGGTGACTTAAAACAAGCTAGTGTTAGTGCTCCGGACCATAAATCTTTTAAGAAATCAGCTTTTCTTCCGAATCGATAAATTCAACAACTTCAAAAAAATCAAGTATAAAATTCTCAATGGTATATTTAAATTTATTAAAACACACACCATACGCACTCTAAAGGCGCTGAAGTGTAGCAATAATTACTATTCTTCTAAATACTACTAATAAGATAGTACTGATTTAGATAATTTTGGTACGTTTAGTTCCGTTAATGTTTATCATAATTCTACTCAATAACCCAGGCGTAATCCAGTATATCTCCGTATCTGTCTCTATCATATCAAGAGATACCAAGTAATTACTAATTAGCAACAAGATATCAAATCCAGAAACAGGGACCGCTATAGCAAGGTGAATTAGAGCAAACGGCTACGTGAAATTTATTAGTCAGAGCAGAAATTGGAAAGCCAATATCTAGCCATGTGTTCAACAACACAACTGTTTTAATCTTGCGCCTTGAGTTAGATAACATCGGCAACGTACACCGGCAAAGTTTCCGAAAACAGTTACTCTAGCATAAGAGTGTTGCTGAAAATATGTCTTACTGCGTGTGCTGGCATAAAGTTACTATTCAAAATTACCCACGGACTCTTAACGAAAATGATAATTCATCAGATAGATACAGTTTCCAGTTTGCCAAACCTTACTCCGAAAATGGCTAGAGGTTCTGTCTGAATCTTCATTTCAAAACCTAACCTTTCATGAGTTTAATAACTACAGTACTGACAGACATCCTTTCATGCTACGCATAGACATAGAAGATATGGGCCACATAAAAAATGGCTATGTTTGTCGGGCCATGGTCGGTTTTTTATCTGCTTTGCAGAAGTAATCACTTCGTCAAAGTAATTTTTGATGGGTTTTGTTCGAAATCGTCCTTTTACAAGTTGGTCACCCAGTACTACGTTAACTTTTAAAACCTACTTAGCCGTTATAGCTTTTCTTTGAAGTTGATTATATGTGCCTAAGCGGATTAGTAAGTTTAACTGGCAGTGAACGGGGCACATAGCACGCAGAACTGATGGCCGATGGAGCCGGAAAGTGCTCGAATGGAGACCACATATCGGCAAGCGCAGGGTAGGACGACCAGCCACAAGATGGACAGACGATCTCATCCAAGTGGTGGGAAGACGCTGGATGCAAGCCGCTTTCGACCGGTCTTTTTGGAAATCCATGGAGGAGGCCTATGACCAGCATCAGTGGACTTTTTGTGGCTGAATGATGATGATGATAAAATTTTGACGTTTCTACAATCAACCGTTTAGCCGGGAGGGGAGTAGGTAAGTTGTATTTTTGTCAGAGTTGCCCAACTCTGACAAATGGCCAAATTACTGCACTCTCCTACTTTCGTCTCTGAGCTAAGCCGAGAATAGACATAGCAAAACTGCTTGACAGAGTGACTGACAGAGCTATCGCAAACAGGGCGGCTTGTCGCCGCGTGTAGTAGCCGCGTCAGACTCGACGTTGTCATTTGCTTCTGGCATCTTGTCGTCATGACTCCGCGACTCTGACGCCAAGTGTGCGGAGATTCGAACAAAGTATATGAAAATTGACGGCCGTAGCCTGTCATCGCGTCTAGTTACTAAACTGTCGTTGTCGCGTGTCGCCTAGTGTGCGCATAGACTTAGAGTTTTTGGTTGAATACGGAGCCTTAATAACTATGCCAAGTAAGAGGCCAGCCAAATAGCTGGACTTAATATTTCTCTTTTTTTTTCCCAGGATACAGAAATATTTTTATACTGTGGCATCAAGTGGCAAGAAGCAATAAAACATTTTTCATCTTTTAAGACAGAACCAGCAACACCTGTGATTTTTTCCGCAATCCCGCACTAGACGCCGGTTTTCTAACAATATTTATAGATCAGACTCGAGAACGCTCGTAAGACTTCTTGTTTACAGCTCAGCTACAATGGTATTACACAATATGAAAGCGTGCGTCGACACACACATAGACAAAACTAGATGAGTGTAGTTATCGTATCGAGGGTACCTGTATTGTCCATTGTGTTAGCGCCCATTGTTCGCGAGTGTACACAAACGATCGATCCGCACCCCCACATGTAGAGTGTTATGACTTTCAATACTGATATAAGCTGAGTGTGCGTCCAAGACGCTGGAGGAAAATCGTACCTACTGTATTGTGTAAATGGCTGAAATCTGTTTCTAAGTGCATATGCTCGAAAAGTACATACAAACGTAATAAATCTTACCTAAGAGATAACCATCAAGCTCAAAAAGTTTGTCTTTTATTGTACTGCAAATTGCCGATGCTTCAGAAAAAGCGTTGAGAAAAAGCTCTTTCTAGACGTTTCTATAAAATGCTAACATCGTAGAAACCTTACACATTTTTATTGCGAAGTTATACGTCATGTAACCGATCAAACGCTCGGTCGATGACCAAACAATTTATGAAGCACATTAGAATGTAAACCTTGCGCGAATAAAAAACCTACCATATTAACCTAATAGAATGGTAATAACGTATCATCAAATCTAACAGTGCTTTCGTCAACAACATTATGACACTGCCCCTCTGACATTCACAAAGTAATCAACATGACGTCTCAATAACAGCGGAATCCCATCGTCAACTCACTCTGAGTCATTACATTACATTACTCAGGGTGACTCCCTTAAATCGACAATATCTGTAGCGGCGCGTGGCGGCTAATCCAGACTAACCCCCGCGTGAGAAACACTGGATTTTGTTATGGGAGTAAGAATGCAAGCATGTTTTAATGCCAAAGAGACACGGTTCTGAAGAAGAGTTGAGCCCGCGGCGACGAAGATGATCCATCGAAGCCCTATAGGATATATCGCAGATGAACCAATTTTTAATTACTTTATTGCACACCGCCAAAAACATGAAATATTTACAAAGGTCCATAGTAAAATTTGCGGCCAACAAAGGCCGTTACATAAGAAATAATTTAAAAAAAGGTAAGTTAGTTTACTAATAAACAATCACGACTAGACTCTTTAAAAGTAAGACTCATGAGTCATTAAAAATACTCTATGCAGATCCAAGCAGAAACGATGCCACACTTCATAATATACCACTACTCTGGTGTACATGTACATCTTACTACTTTGTAGTGTCGCTTCTTTAATTAGGTGACACCACTTCTATCACAACAATTTGCAATCTAAACTCACTTTGACTGTTCAATCGAAACAAAATGAGTCACACCTGAGGGAGGATTTATTGATTATATGCCATGTCGCATCAAAATCCTGTTTCCATCTCGATTCTCTCGTTCTCGTGGCATTGTTTGTTGCCACGATAAAGCTCAGACAAAGGTATAGCTATGTCAAATTGATACATCACCATCGTCAAAATGTCACTACATCACGCCATGCATCGTCACTTTGTTTTCCTCCCGTAATCAAGCAAAAATCAGGCGGCTCCATTAACAGTCAGACAGTTGCCTAGCAACAACGTGCAGTCGAAGCTTTCTATGTGTCAATCCAAAAAGTATGTCGCGGTAACGTGCGTCACACCTGTAAATCTATCAATTCTATGAAGTGTCGCACCAACATGTTGTCGCTACCTCGATTGTCGCAGTGTTGTTTACTGCGACTTAACGCGCAATCGAAAAGATGTGTCAAATAGATTTCCCTCCAATTGCCACCCTCCGCAGTCGCCGCAAGGGGCAAAGAGGCGCGATCCCGCGATTGATATTCCTCGAGGGCGATAGTTGAAAGTTAACTCCTGTTCCTTGTCAGTCTGACTCAATTAAGTGACGTCTTAATGGGCAAGTGTGGCGCTTAATTAATGTTATTTGTCTAAGTTTCGTTTGTGGTTTCTGAATCGCACGTTATTTTGTGTGATGTAGTTTAATTCAATTTTTGATTTTTGAGTCTTGTGTAGCGCAGCGGTATTACGCCGGCTTCACATTCGGTAGGTGGGTTCTAATCACGGCATGTAGATGACTTTGTTTATATATCACGCATATTTACGAAGTTGTAGTAGAGATACCACTAGCTAACGTGAAGGAAAACATCGTGAGCAAAGATGAGTGTCTGCGGTGTTCACATACCTCAGCGCTGGAAATTGCTTATCCGCGTTGGTCACGCGTCTCTCGCTGAGAAAATGCCTGTACTCTGTAGTAGGATTTGTATAGGCTTCATAAAAAACCGTCCAAGTTTTATGTGATAATTTTCCTCTTAAGTTCATTAAAATGTATGTTCGATACCCTGATTTTTTTTTACTTTTCTACAATCAACCGTTCAAACAGGTGAGGGGGACGGACGCCCACCTCGGACAAAAACGTAGGCTTCAAAGCTTAATATTTCGCAAACCAACCCCTACATTGAAAAATAAACTTCCTTCACCCACTATGTTTTTAAACGACCAATCCAGCAATATACCATACTACAGTGTAGGCGAGTTAAGATTTAATAGCTTTCTAATCGTCTCTGAGCTAGACCGCAGACAGGCAGGACGGATATTAAACTATAATGGTTCCTTATCGACTACGCAACCCTAAAAATAGCTGTACCCATAGATACCAATTATCAGTCTACATTGTATTTGGCCCCCCTGGTGGAGTATGGCCTATACCTTCCTCAGGGAAGAGACCCGTGCCCCTCGGTGGGGACATAATGGGTTGATGATGATTGTATTTATGGTTACATTAGACATCTTGTACATTACTGCCGTGACTGTTCTTAGTCTGTCTGAATTAATAAAGCGCTTTAACCTCGGAAGAACTAAGGGGGGTTAGGGGATGGGGAGATTAAAAGAAATATTAATTACGATAAACCTATAATACATACATAAACAAACAATACATAAATAAAAAAAACAATAACAGTAAAATTTTATTTACTGTCAAATTGGTGTTACAGATTTACCTTAAAATTTACATTTAAAATTGTTTTCGAGACATCCTGAAATCGGTTTGAATGTTTTCAGAAAAGAGATAGCAGTGACAAAGAAGCAAAACTTCGTACAAAAAAGATAAACTGTTCCATTGCTCTCATAGTACGTTTGGTGATTAGAATATGTCACTTAAAACCGATCACCTTTGTCTCAATAGTCTCCAACAGTCGATTAATGTGATTGCCACTTACTTACATTTCATCAAGCGATTTTGTGATAACTTTATTAATAATTTGTTGAGCAGGGGCGTGAACAATGGGGATAAATGTTCGGAAGTCTTTGCTAAATAATCCTTTCAGTGGCAAAGACGACCCTTTGTCAGCTTTGGTAGAAGAGTAGGTTGTAGAAGGCGCACTTTTGTTATCAACCATTCATTTTAATTTATAATTTTCAAAATTCTTTATAAATGGCAGCATAAATATATTTATATCATAAACTTTATAGCATAAACATTATAAGTGGCAAAAAACCAAAAACGGTCATGGTTTATACATTGACATACACTAATATACATTATCAGGCTAAAAAATTAAAACACCTATCTAAACTTTTTGCATAAAATGAGGAAAATGTAACGACAATATGTACTTAACAAATACTTACATGAATGGTTTTTGAGAATGGAATGTTAACTTTGGGTATTTCACATTTCTTGCCATAACATATACTCACAAGTATACTGATTATTTCTCAAGTAATAATTAAGTAATAACACTCATTTGAATTATATTAACATAGAAAAATTCGTAACAAAGCGAGCGGATCAAGAACATTTACAACACCATTACTTTTAGTCAGGGCAAAGGAGTGGAGGAGCGCGGCCTGGTTTAAGCTAAGCAAAAAGAGAGTGACGTGTTTGTTTTATAATTGTTACTAAATATTGTCTAGTGAATCATTGTCCAGGACGTCTTTAATCTTTGTTCTCTGACGATTTTAGTGCTTCTTCATTTGGGCCACATAAACGTTGGTCTGATGACATAGGAAATATCGCCGGTACAAATTGGATACAGATAGCTGAGGATAGATGATAGATACGTGATTAAATTTGGAGGCTGCTTTCACCCTACTAGGGTTTCTTCTACCATAAAAATACGAAACGAAAAAAAGAAAAAAGAAAAATAACGAAAAAAATAACGAATAAATAAAACGTTTTTGGTTATGATATAATGTTATCTATTGATTTATATCATTATTATTGATTATTCATATACTAGGTAATATTTTATAGTGATTTATTATCATTTAATTTTCTAATATATCACGGGTAAATAAATTAATTAATTTAATAATATATTACATCCATCATCATCAACCCGTTATTTCCACACCGAGGGGCACGGGTCTCGTCACTGAGGAAGGTATAGGCTATACCCCGCCACGGGGGCCAAGTCCGGTTTCGTGGAGCTTGTAACACTAGTTTACAAGCCGCCCTAAGGCCTCTGACTTTACTCGACTACCAACTATTGACGACAGCCGGCATCAATTGCTTAACGTGCCTTGCGAAGCACGGAACCGCCCAGTAAAATGCCACTAGCGCTAGCGCTATGAATAGTCATAGAACGGTCACCCATCCGTGCACTGAACGCGCCCTTTGTTGCTTAACCTTCGTGATCGTTTAAGATCACTCAGGCGGCCGGGGCTGTATCAAACTATGTGCATACTTATCTGAAATTAAGATTCCAAATTTTGCAATAACGTGTGTGTTCGTATCTTCTGCATAATACTATTCTATGGCCATAGACTACAGGGCACGAGCTGCAGTTATTAACCCTAAAGCGGCGTTGTGGGGCGGAGGGCGACACGCGTACTGTCACATTCACAATATCGCTCGCTTGATATAGTTTATTATAATATTTTTCGCTCCATATTGTCCCCGGTTTCGGTAGCTGTTACTGTCACCCACACGAGGTTAAAATTGTTGGAGATTAGTTTGCAAGTTTATTGGAGGGAATTATTTTTATTAAATAATTAGGTTTTACGTAAAGGGAAAAAGCTGAAGTGTATAGCCGACGAACTTTTAATAAGCTGGGCTTCGCAAGTCACATCCGAGCCCACCGCCGCAGAAGTCCTACCAATGCTTGAGGTCGCCCTCGTCGGACTACGACGAGGCGAACATCATCATCATCATTATCATCAATAAGTTTGACTTTCCACAAAGAAATTCCACCTGGATGTTTATGATCGTTATATAGCTCAACTGTATCAAACGCTGATAGCGCCGCGGTTTGCTATAGGCTGTTTCTCTTTCTCTTTTTCTCTCTCTGTCTCTCTCAGGTTGTATCGAGGTTCATCTAAATATCAACCCATTATGCCCCCACCGAATATACATAAAATAAAAAGTTCAATTTTCTTAGCTGTAACATCGAATCGCAATTCGAAATTTCTTTTCGACAACCAGCATAACAGCAAAAACTGACGGCAAAACCTCGAAACTTCATATAACATACGAGCTGACCCGGCAAACGTTGTTTTACCAAATATGACTATGAAAAATAGATAACAACCTATTCTCACACCTACCGAATATACATGTAAAGTTTCATCAAAATCGGTCAAGCCGTTTCGGAGGAGTATGCGCACTAACATTGTGGCATGAGAATTTTATATATTAGATTATGAACTTCCCACCAACATCATTTTGGGCCTCAAAACCACCCCGTGTGACTCAGAAGCACGATGTAAAATTGGGCCCGAGTCTGTATGACAATAAATCATGTAATTTACCGACGCGCCCCGACCTCCGCCAGAGCTACCCGGCTATGGCTGGCTCTACTTTATTACTGTCACAGTAACATGCGGTTATTACTGGATTTACACAGAAACATGACAGTTTACATTTATTAGAATTGACTGTGGCACTCTCTGAGGTGGCTTTGATACGCAGCTACTATCACTGCCATGGAAGTAACCTACAACTCAAACTCAAACTCAAAAGTCGAAATTTGTTTTGACCTCCAGCAGATAATAAATTTATTTATCTATCTGTTTTAAATAGATGAAGTGTTTGGACTCTAATGCCATACTTTCTACAAGGGCCATGGCTTAGAAATAACCTAACCAAGTATCATAAAATTGTCTCATCAATCATCATGCACCAAGCACTAAAAATAGATGAATAATTTAATTTATGTTTTTGTCCCGTGTTCGTCAGTCACGGTAATCACAGACCTTTTAGGTTACTTAGTTTTCTTTTTTACAGATTTGTTCTTTTGATATTGACATTTTTTTAGTTTTTGTGTTCATACCAGAAGTAGTCTTAGCTGTAGTGTCTGTCATTCCATATGTCATAAAAAATTAAAAATAAATAAATAACTGGATTACAGTGCAAAAGTTTTATTTATCAGAAAAGTAACGGCACCCATCCGGTGCTTAACACTGCTGGTTTCCCTAAGGCGCTTTTTTGCTCACGAATAATGTCACATAAAATAAGCAGACCGCAGAAGCAGTACATTCTTTTTTTTACAGAGAGAGAATGATCTTAATGACCCACCACGGATCAGCAATTTTAGGCGCTGTGAACAAGTTAGATAAGATAAGATAAGAATATTCTTTATTGTACCAGGAAAAACAGGAAACACAAAACATTTACAAAGATACAGTACAATTGGCGGCCTTGTTGCTTAAAGCAATTTCTTCCAGACCACCGACGATGGAGAGTTGCTGAAGGAAAAGTGAGACGGGTAGTCGGTGCCCCCGTTTCTTGATGGTCATACTGGCATGTCATACTAATACAAGCAATTCTCACTGGTCATATTAGTATGACATGCCAGCATGACCACCAAGAAACGGGGGTCGGTGCAAATAAGAACATTGATATAAATACTTATGAACTCAGATTCCCCTCATAATATTTTACTTCACAATTAGCGACCTTTTAAGCATATCAAACTTGATTACCCGCCCACCCGTTCCTCAAACCTTCCCCGGACTAGGCTGGTGTTAATTACGATCTCGGCAATGTCTTAGCCGATGTGTTCCCTGATGAACTTAAGCTGAGACGCTAAGCCGTAAACTCGAGAGAGTCAGTAGCGCCATGTGGCCGAGGCATTACGTTCGACATTCGCGAACAATTAAAATTATCCGGCTTAATGGAGCTGCGAAGGAATTACCTCTTGCGGGGTAGAGTTGAAGACGGCTAGAATGGAGCATCCGGCTAAAGCCACCGAATTCCCTATGACGTCTGGTAAAGTTTCTATAGCATCTGGTGAAATCTCTATGACATCTGGTGAAATCTTTATGACGTATGGTGAAGTCTAACTTAAGTAGAAAGCAAACTAAAGTTCAGCCATTGTAACTTGACCCCTGACAGCGTCATGCTTGCGCCTTATGACAGGGGTATAGACAACATTATTAATCTGCACAGGGGACTTGTTATGATGAACGCAATGTATTTATTTTTTATGCAAAGTAACACAGGAACAATGACTTATTCATCTTTACAAGTAAAACTAGGTTTTCGTTAACTACTACTAAGATATTGCCCTATTCAGTTTATCAAAGAAATATTTAATGAGACAGCTCGGGTTTAAAGCTACGTAAAGCTTGCAAATGGAATCAATTGAGCAGGCATTTTTTTCTAGAATTATGCACAACTTGCTTTCCAGTGGTCTAAATATAGTAGATGAAAAAATGGTTCTCTCAAGTTTCGTTCTAGATCTTTTACGACTAGAGGCGCCCCACGTAACTAAACATTTGTGTTGAATATACTCGAGGGATATAATACCGCATACATCGTTTATTTTTGTTCGACGCCAATTTATGCTGTTGCAAAGCTAGCGTTGCTTAAAAACGTAAGGACATAATTATTATATATCTTCCTATGTCTATGGCCGAAAAGTAGCAAAGACGTTCGCCGGAGGACATTTCCAACAATCGTCAGCGCCGTCGAAGACGTGATTGGCGCCCTATTTAATTAATTCGCGCCCTTCCTAATTAATAGCAATAATTCCGCTCTGTCGTCTTAACATCGAGCAGATGACGTCACGCGAATTGAGAGAAACTCGGCCCGTTTCGCTAACTAGTCCTTGGAACAAATACACTCGCTAACTTGGGACTTACTCTAAAGTGTCGGAAAGGTATGTATTTCTGCGGCTTCTAGCACTTTCTAAAACGAGGGGTCCGCACCCGCGGTTTTTTCCGAGCTTCTGCCGAACTTTAAGGCATTTTTAATTATTCAATTACAAATGGTTATTTTCCACAATTTTTCCTGCATTTATAGTACAAGACCATATCCCCGTTTTCTCGTGGTCCTACTGATTTGTCCTACTAGTAGGACCACGAGGGAGACCTATTTCTGTTTGTCCTACTATGTGCCTTAGTAGCTGTCGGTCGGTCGACATCAACAGGAAGTATCCCGTAGTAGTTGTGGTGGTTAGGTGACCTATGAATTTGGATTCCCTTGAGTGTACGTTTATTACGATATACGTTTATTTGTACGATATACGTTTTTTTGCGGCATATACAGCCCTATCTTTTTTTGCCTTTCTAAGAAGCTTGAGAGTATTATGAGTAGGATATTAAAAAATATAATTTCTACTCGATAACTCTACGCGTTCCCGATCTAAAGGGTCTTGACAGACGGGCGTGATCTACCACCACCACCAAAGTGACTCTATCCGTTTTTTTTCTTTTTGATGTACAGAACCCTAAACATACTACCAAAGATAACAAAAGAACTTAACATCTAGAAAACAATAAATTATTACTACGTAATAAAAAAATCTAGGTACGTCAAGTATGCCAGGCCTCGCAGGTTCATCTACGAGGCCGTATTATTGCTAAACATTAAACGCAGCCAATTGTGTACACACAAGCTTCTGATAAATCATTTCGTGTTTAAGCATAGCCTCTCCAACGAGACTAAAACATTTTTTTGTGGAAGTCCGCTACATGATAGTCATGTCATGTTTAAGCATACCCTCTCCAATTAGAATACATTTTTTGTACAAGTCAAAAAATTCTGGCCTTTGCTTCTACGTATTGAGATTAATTATACTGCGTCCTTGGACCTTCACTAATTAATACTAAATGGCTGAAGGGACCACATAGACTCTGTGCCTGGAACCTGTGCCTAGACCAACAAGCAAGGACAAAATTCAAGTAAAACATAAAAACAATGAAAAAAACAAACAGTTCGTACCTCTATTCAGTCCTAGACAATAATCTCTAGAGTACGCCCTCCTCGTAACTTCTCGAAGCTGGATTCGATTATTGAATCATTACGCAATGCAAGTAACTAGAGAGCGGAGTTGTTAGAGCGAAACCCCGCAAGGTCATATCTCCCCTTAATTACTGGGACAAAGGCGGCTTGTCTCAGACGAAACGGCTTTATTTTGTTTTGAGGCCCTATGAGTGACTCCTTTGAGGGAGTTGGGGCCTTTTGCGCTGACAATTTGATCACTTTCACAATACAACATTTGTAATGACAAACTCTATGTTCGAAATGGCTAACAAACAATTTTTTCAAACAAACAAACATTTTTATTCCATAACTTAAGTATCCTTTTCATATTTTATTTATGTATGTTTATTTTATTTTATACTTATTTCATATTTATGTAACGTTTATGTATGTTTATCATAAAGGTGTCTTGTTTCATATTGTCTAGTTGCGCCGACTACTCGTCATTCAGCTTCTCTACTTTTGACCGTCAATGGTTGTCTAGAAGAAATTACTTTTAGTAATAAGGCCGCCAATTGTACTGTACTATGTTGTCAAATCTCATGCGTAATTCCTGGTTTACATACAAAATGTTAGTCATAGACGGCGACCCATCCTTGCCCTGAACGCATAGGGCTATGCTGCTTAACCTTCGTGATCGTTTAGGATCACTCAGGCAGCCGAGGCTATGAGCTATTTGGCAACATTGAAGAAGTATTGTAGCCATATTTCTGTGTTCTGAAGCTTTCACAACGAGCAAAAACTGAATTCTTCGTTGTTAACAATTCACGTTGTTTTTTTTTTCTAAAAGAAAAGTTTGTATGTACTTTAAGAACAATTCTCCATTTGAAAGGTACAGGGAAAATATGAACAAAGCCTTTCACTTTTTCAAATCTTTTCACTTTTTCAAAACGTTGTTGACAATGCCATTTGTTAGTAAATTGAAAAGCCTATGGAATGATAAAAGAAAGAAATGTTAAAAGAAATTACAGTCAAAAGAAGTCACGGCTCAAAAGATGTTACTATGGCGACAGGAAAATAGTGCATAGTCAATTTGACTATGATCCATTTAGCGAGCGTTAGTGATAGAACGGTCACCCATCCACGCACTGAACGCGCCCTATGTTGCTTAACTTTCGTGATCGTTGAAAATCACTCAAGCTGCCGTGCCTACGAGTGGTTCCTTAGGCGGCCGGCGCTACGAGCGATTCGTCTAATATATAATAATCGGCATTAAATGTATAGGTATGTATGAGTACTGTATATCTTGACCAATTAGAGGATGATAGCTAACTGGTGGTCTGCTAGGGGCGTCCCTTAAAATGTCCTTTCACCTACATCGCTCGATATTGTATACCTATATGAAATATTGTGGCAAAAAATTACTATTCCACCAGAGTTTCCATTTTTATCGTACTTCTCGCACAAAATACTTCACCGAAGAACTACGAATTCAAACTTCTTTGAAATGAGATCAAACACAAGGAAGAAAATAATGTCAAAGAGACCATATAAATGTTTTTGGGTAGGATCAAAAGATCTTTGTTTTATCTCAGTGACACGACTTGCTTGAGCACCTCGCGCCGCGTCCACATTCTCCGACACGGAACGCAAAAGTGCGAGAGTGTGAACATGTGCGAGAGTTTCTCAACCCCCATCCATATCGAGTATATTCTCCCCGGTACAAACATAAGCTAAGAATATTCTCATTTTTCCACTTAAATCGTCATCGTCGTTACGTGTGATAAGCCTGGACTGGCGATTCAAGTGCCGGTAATGATTAAAATTCAGATATGAAATGCTTGAAACTAATTCATCTTAAACAAACATTTGACTGCTTCGTTGGTCTAGTCGTTAAATAGATCGTGGGATCGATTCCCACAAAAGGCCGCCGCGCCGTACATTTGTATAAATGGCTTCAGTCTGGGTTTATTTACATGTTTGTGGTGTCCTTGCCTGGTTACCATGGCACGGAGTATCATAGTTTGGTACCACGACAAATGATTGTGTTATGTGGAAATTATTATTCTAAAAAAGTTATTATGTCAAACCCCGATCGCTGATGAACTTACTTCAATACCTCAAGATAAGATAAGATATGATAAGAATAAGATTTCTCACTATGCAAAATTAGTAATTACAAAGTGGTTTTCCTGCTACAAAATTATAAGCACCGCATGCGAGCAATTTTCCAAGAGTGTGGATCCACAATCGCAGGGTTCATTTCTTTTGAGGCCGTTAAAGGTGACACGCGTTTTGCCCTTTTCAAATTCGTATTTTTATCCTTTGTTTGTTTTACCACTTTTCGCGGGAATTTATTGCTTGTGTGTATGGCAGTGTGTGGCTCAGAGTAGAATTGTTTGTTAAATGATTTAAAATACTTGCTAAAAATGTAAAAATTGTTTTTATTTTCTCTTAAGCCAAATTTAAATATCTAAGGTCATTGGAGTTCTATTTGACGTCCACGCAATGAGAAAACATAAATATTTACATACAGGCACATATAGGAACCAGAAACAGCGACGTCACAAACATGTAAACATCCAAGGGCCAGATTTACAGTCGTGACTTTACTTTACAGCAAAGACGTCTTCACAAAGTAAGCTTTGTTTGACAAAGTATACTTTCATTTTTTTCAATTTCAGAGACAGTTTCTTGGTCTTTCCTTAGCAAAGCACAAGTAAAGTCTGCAAGTATTGAATTTGACAGAAGCTGTTACATTACACGCATAATATTCATTCAAGAAATAATGGTGAAAATATCATCTAAACTGATTTATTTGAATGAAACGGAATGTCATTGAAAGATGTCAACTTTACCTTGACTTCAAGGATGTATGGTAATAAACCTCCTTTCGGGGCACTTTTTGGTCCGTGAAAAGCGAATGATACAAAAAAAATAAAAATTGACTTGACGTTTCTGAAGTATAACCCAACCTAACAAAATTTGATTCGGTTTTATGAAAATGTCTTTATCATTCAGGACTACATTATTTGTACGCATATTGGTGCTATGTTTACTTTGAGGCCAAAGTCATGATCATCGACTCCTTCGACTTTACTAAGCAAAGTGTAGGCTAGTGAAAGTAAAGTAATGGTGTGACAGGGCTATGAAACATATTTTTGATTGAAAGTTGATCTTTTCGTCAAAGTAAAGTCAAAGTACAGTTTAAGAATCTCAGCCCAAGACCCGGGGTTTTTTTTTGTCACCACCCGGAGTTCGAACCCGGGACCTCTTGCATGGCAGGCAGATGCCCTAACCGCTGCGCCACAGAGGTCATCAACAGTACGTTAACTTCACCCTATTTTGTGACTGATGATTACTCTATTCACATTCAAGTTGAAGTTTTCACATAACCAAATTCTTCGCAAAGAATAACCCACTTCTGCTCTCCTACCAAAATGTCAACCTATCATGAGATTATCAACTTGGAGAAATCTGTGGATGTTTCTAGTAGGTACTTATGAGTTTTGTTCACGCGCAAGACACCCTTACATACTCTACAAACTAAACTCACGCCTGTATCCCAGAGTGGTAGGTAGGGATCAAGGCAATACAGAGGCCGGTCTACTACCGGTGTGCAATAAAGAGTTATCTATCAATATAGACTACAATATGAAGAAAATACCTGTAATTATTTTTTGTAACGCCCACAGGGCAGGTTTTTAACTACTTCTAAAAGAGACGGTAAACTAGAACACAGCGGGCTAGAAAGAGGCACCACAGTAAAATAGATAGATTATTGTTTATTTTTCATGTCAACCACAGACCTGCCTATGTAACTATTCATAATTAAACCTGGTAGCAGAATCAAAAATAACAAGTCTTCTGTTCTCTTCTTAGCTATGCATTGGCAGCCAAAATGACACAATCATAAACATTCCACTTTACGAGCGCATGACGCGCGACGAAAACCGAACGGGCACTCGACTGATCGTGTGTCTCCGGCTTTATGGCTGAAAAAAGTCGGAAAAAAAGCAAACTCTGTCAGTCTTGTTAGTAACGCACTTATGTCGCTCTCAGACCACCGTGCTCGGATGCAATATTTTAAACGCGCTAAAGACTTGATGACGTTTCAAGTTAAAGGATGTTTTGGAGTAGTTGAGAGGCTACGATAGCGTTAAGTATTTCGTCACATACTTAACTCTGATTAGGAAAGGCGCGTCTGAATATGAAATCATCTGAATATGATGATGTCATCCCTACCAGCATTCTTTTGGAACTACAAAATCATTTTGCTAGATAAAAAGGTCTGTTCATCCTAGGTATAAATTTTTCATAAAAGAAATAACTACTTACAGCAATTTTTGTTTTCTTACCGAACCACTAATATATAAAAATCTCGTGTCACAGTGTCTGTTCTCGAACTAGTTCCTCCGAAGCTGCTAAAGCGCATTTTTTGTATATACATATTTGGCAGTTCTGAAAATAGGCCGTAGACTAATTTATATGGAAAAACCACATTTGCTGAATCATCAAGTAGAACATAAAAACTTTTATATTCATTTAATAATATTTTAGTTGATCCCCGAAATAGTTTCGTTGTTAAACAATGTTCGAAAGAAAACGTTCCGAACAAAGTGCAGCCGACATCGCAAACCACGAATGAGACCAATTTATTTAATCTATCTGTGAACTACCAACGTCATTTGAACAATATTTGTGTAACCCAATAACATAATACTCGATCCGTAGGTCACCACATAGAACATACAGAAAGGCCAACACAGGTTGCTATAACGAACTTTGTATTTCAGCAACCCCTGTTGCTGTGCAGCTTTCAATTCATAGTAACAGAAAGTAGATATTTGTTGAGTTTTGACAGCTGACCTTCTATCATTCCAAGTAAAGGATTATAACATTTTACATAACATTTACATACATCACATACATTGCTTCTTCTGGCCCCACACTAGGATACCCTGTGTCGTGGGAATCAGCAACAGCGACGTCACAAACATGTAAACATCCAAGACCTGGGTTTCTTTTTTTTCCAGCCGGGATTCGAACCCGGGATCTCTGGTATGGTAGGCAGATGCGCTAACCGCTACGCCACAGAGGTCGTCATTTACAAGTATCAAGGGAAAATTTGTATTTTCAAAATAATTCTAGCCTCAACACGACACAATAACTTGTCCTGGGCCCTAACTATGTAGGATGCCTTATGCCAGGTGCAAAGACATCACAAACATGGAAATACACCCAGGCTGAGGCCATTTATACAAATCAATTACCTCGATCTCCAGCGGTAAGGGAATTTACAAACTCTGTTTTGGTAGGCCAAGTGTCTTATTGCCACACAATAAGACAATTCCCTTAAGTTTAAGAAGTACTAATGTAATGAGGCCTCTACACGGGCTACACTTTTAATAAAATGTGCGGCTACGTCATAGCCGACTGTATAGCGAAAATACAAAAAACGTTTTAATGCAGCACATATCTGAAAAATGTATATCTCGGAAATATGTTTGCAACAGTATTATGGCTCATTATTTTGTCTTTACACGGGTTACATACGTGGCTTGACTAGCTCCGATGGCAGACGAATTCAACTCATCGTGACAAACAGCACGTAGCATGAAAAAGGGACGCACTTAGGCCGTAAAGCGAGACAGCAATAATATAGCTGAAAAATATTGCAGTATTTTCGATTGCAAAGCGATCGTTTTGGCTATACGGCTATAACACTAAACATTCATTGGATATACAAAAAATATTTGGCATTATATCCCGGCTATACTAAAAATATTGCAAAGTATTGCAAAGTCTAGCCGTAAATGCTGGCTGATGCTACCAGCTACACCCTTGCAGCTATACATTTTCGTGAAAATATGGCCTGTCTGGGAGCCCCATTATAAATTCGAAGTGTCATTTTATTGTTTCTCTTTCATGCAACTTTTTAAGAATTAATCGTCAGGTACAAATGGTTGGTATTTGTTTTCGCCCGAAGATCTCAAATTGATATCACTTTGTATTTAAGTGAAAAAACCAACTAGGCGGCTGTATTAAATCCAGTGAGCCTGCCTTTCTGTACAAATAATAGTCCCCAGTTTTACTATGCAATTGCATGAAATATTATCCAGTGCATAAACGCGCCGACGCCCTCGCGGCATATGCACCTCACCCTAAGCTTTCATCCCGCAACGTGCGCGCAATAACACACATGTCGTACAGCGGCACTGGCCTATTCGCGATATTGACGTTGCTCTATGATATCGCTTTAAATTCGTTAATGTTCCGCTAATTTCCCGCTTGCTTTGGGAGGGCGTTCACAAAAACGTGACAGAGGATGGACAAAAAAATGTGACGTCTCTATTTGGGACTAATGCCCGCGGATCCGTTTTTTTAATGTGGAACACGCCTCATGATATTGTGGTTGTTTTTTGCGCTTACATTGTCTAGTAATGTCCTGTGACGTTGAAGTCAATAAAGGTCGTACAGTGTATAGTTCTCGACGTCAGAAGCTGTGGTCAGATTTGTCATTTTATATTTTACAGAAGCGCTGGCCTACAAGTGAAGTCACTATAAGCCTACGTACGATATTATGCATAAGAATTATCCCAGCAATAGAATAAGATATAATATGTTTCTCTTAATTCAATATGGTTATAAAGAGCTCGACAAGCTCAGATATTAAAAGTAATTTTCGTCGGAATCGAACATATGACCATATTATGCTTATGACGTCAAGAGTTATGAAAGATACAAAATTATATTATTATGTTAACTGAAAACGCCAGTACATTAGTCTTGGCTGACTGGCTTAGCTTTGCTGGTTAGATAGGTTTTTTTGTGAAGCGATATCAGCCAGCCATCTGTAGTCAAATTCTTACTGAGTCGAAGATTCTTAATATTTTAAGGGAGCTACCAAACAAAAAAGTTTATTTATTTGCCATTTTTTGCTTAATATTAATACCGCAAATAATACCGCACGCGAGTCCGACTCGCACTTGGCTGTTTTTTTTATTGTTTCTTGATCTATTTCCTGTAAAGTTGTAGATAAAGTTTCAACGGGCACATAAAAAATCTTTCACACGATTAAATTTAACATCTCTAAGTTGGATGACTGGATATACCTAATGTACGTGCGTGCGTAGCATGCATTTACATACTATAGAAGTCAATCATACTGCCTTCATTATCATCATCAACCCATTATGTCCCCACTGAGGGGCACGGGTCTCTACCCTGAGGAAGGTAGGCGTTGCCTATTATAAATCCCAAAACGAATATTTATGTCGCCTCCATGTTGTAATGCCATGAAATCTTTTGTCTTAAATCTCCATGCTTTTGAAAAGGCAAACTAACATGTACATTTCCTTATTCACATGTGAGCTTCATTTTAGATAAAATGTACTTGCAAGCGGTGTGTGTGCATGCAGCGACTAATTAATTTTGATGAAGCGAAACAGATTTGTCAAGATCGTGGCAAGTAGCGAAGTACGGTCTCTGCCTACCCCTCTGGGATACGAGCTTCACTTTATATCCATCAAAAACATAAATGTGAATGATAGAAGAGCCAAGTTCGGTAGGTATTAAGAACAGACGTCGTTATCGACTTCGCCGACAAAAGAATTGAGATCTACCTATATCGGTGCTGCCAAGTTCTCTGGAGAAAATCATGAAATTTTAGTTACAAGATCACTGAGATGTAAATTGTAATTCAAGCTCAAGATTTGACTGCTAGTTTTTACCAACAAACCAAATTTCAGAAAAGTCACATAGGTATTATATTAACCTAACAGCATAAGTACAATACAAACAGAAAGTACACTAACCCCCGTATGACTAAACGAAGTAGAGTTAATTAAATAAATATTATTTAGCCTGTACGTGAAAACTAGCTATTACAGTCTAAACTTGTAAGGATACTGTGAACCTCAGAAGGATCTGTTTCTATTAGCGCAAATGATCCAAGAGGCGCTGTTTGCTGAGGAGGGATATAAGTTTCGCACTCTCGGTTCTTCAAAATTGTATCCGCTAAGTTTTACCGACATCTGCAAAAAAATTATTTATACATTCAACTGACTCACTGGGGGAAGGTTTAATGTTCAATAACTCGGAGGTTTGAGATTTTGACTTACTTATATTGGCAATATTTTTTATACATTTCCATAAAGATTTTGGATTGTGATGACTTTGCTAGTTCCTGTCTTTCATAGTTCTGTTTGAGGTTTTTGATGAGGTTATTGCAAAAATTGCGGTATCGTTTGTACGTTATTATTAAAATAGGGTCACCAGATTTTTTTGTTTTCAATTTTTATGTAACCGGTCTCTGTTTTTTATACAGCGTAAAATTCCGGGGGTAATCCAGGGCTGAATAATGCGTTTGCGATTAGGTATTACAATCATTGTAGTGTTGTCCTCAATAATTTTTATAATAGTGTTAACAAGGAGCTCAGCAGCTTCATTTGGTTCCGTAAGGGACATAATACTGTCTAAATCGGAGTCCTTTAAGGATGCTGATGCCTGGTCATAATTAAGTTTAGGTAGCAAACGTTGCTTGCTGTTAGCGGCGATTTTATGCTTAAGACTCAGAAGAATGGTCAAGTGGTCAGTGATAGTAGTTTCCATAACTACGATCCTTGCTTCCAATGTGGCTTTCATCATAATGTGATCAAGGCAAGTTTTGCCGTGTGTAATTATTGTGTGGGCAGGTAAAAGACCGTGACTGCTTAACATGGTAAGATAATCAGAACTATTTAAGTCGCTATTGGAATCTTTGATGTCAATATTGATATCCCCTGTAATGATTATGTTATTATTACAATTTAGAGTAGATAAAAGATTATCTAGCGACTCTATAAATTTACTAGCGTTTCTGTTACAGGGTGGTCGATATATACCTATTATAATAAGGTTACCCATTTGTACTTTGAGACATGTAGCTTCGACAAGTTCTGGTTCTTCAACCTTGAATGATAGGGATTTTTGTTAATTGAAGTAGAAGTTTGAGTAGCAGTGTAGTTAGTAATTTGTGGCAATTCCTTTAACGGAGAAAGGTGACACTCAGGTGACGCGTCAGAAAACTCGATACCATTTGCAAATTTAGTAGGTACTAGCTAGCACTAAATTTGCAAACTGTTTCGAGCCCTCTACCGCTAAAGGTTTTTGATTTATTGTCGTTTAAAGTCTGAGAAAAATGTCAAGTATAGACAAATGGATCATAGACTTCTCCAATAAGATACTTGCTTAAAAGCTCCTGTTATTTTCAGGCTTTTACTTCCGACATTTGTCAAAAAAGTGCCTTTTGTCAAGCTCTGCTGTAGGAATATTTAACAACAATTTAAGCTATGGTAACACCACCACCCTCAGCGCCCTTTCATCAAGCTGTCCCATTAAGAAGTTAAATTCTTTAATCCGAGCTGCAAACATCGCTTAAAGAACGGAAACAAAAGAACAGAAAGTTAACTCATGGAAATTAACCTTTTTGCCATGTTCACTTTTGAAATGTTGACTTTGACTTTTGACTTTCACGGACACCCATTTACGATCAAATGGTATATTATACCATTTGATCGTACAGCGCCACCAAGTTATCTGTTCAGGTGGGCAAAATTGTAACTAACTAATGAATTATAAATCCTTTTCCTCATATTTTGTTTTATTTATTCACTTACCAAGATTGATAGATATATTTTCATTAAAATTGAAAGACGGGTTAAAATATTCTCATTTTTCTAGGTAGATTTCTTAAATGTTACTACCAAATTCTCCACTAGCGCCGCTATCAACTGAATGGGTGTCCGTGAAAGTCAAAAGTCAAAGTGTCAAAGAGAGTCAGCAACATTATTCACTTACCAAGATTGATAGATATATTTTCATTAAAATTGAAAGACGGGTTAAAATATTCTCATTTTTCTAGGTAGATTTCTTAAATGCTACTACCAAATTCTCCACTAGCGCCGCTATCAACTGAATGGGTGTCCGTGAAAGTCAAAAGTCAAAGTGTCAAAGGGAGTCAGCAACTGTCCAAATAATCCAACTGTCCAAATAATGTAGCAAATGCCAAATGTAACAAACAAATGTAGGTAAATGAAGTTTTTTCATTTTCATTATTTAACTTTTCTTATAATACGTATATAGTTGAAACGAAAATCGATAAACAGTCACATGGTCTAATCACGGCATGTGCCAGACTAACCCCCGATTACTTCTTGAACGCTAATAGCCTGTCAATGTACTGTTAACAGCTGTCAATTGTTTTTTTTGCATGGACTTTTACTATTAGCGTTCGAGAAACCGGAGATTAGTAACGTACTACATTCGTGAAGTTGTTGTAGCGTAGTGCTACTACAACTTCACAAATGTACGTATGTACTTGCATAATGCTTATTGTGAAGGGAAATGTCGTGGGGAAACCTGAGTGCTTAGTGCGAGTTTTTTCATTCACTTTCGATAGGGAGAGCGTTTGCAATTTGTATAGGAGTGACAAAGAGACAACTAGTTGGCGCGCTTTGTCACTCCTATAGAATATGAGTTTACGTTAACGCGATCGAGTAGTTAAAAAAACTCGCACTAAGCACTCGGAGTGTCTACGTGTCGTCTACGTGTCGAAATCAGTTTAAGGAAACCCAAATATCTGAGGTGTAGTAGCGATTGAAACTGCTAATTCTGATACACTTGCTATGCCTCTGAGAGAATTCCACCTAAATATATTTATTGAAGTAACCCAAAAACGTTTCTTTAGTATCGATTATAATTAAAGTTGTTTGAGGAATGAAACTTCCAAATTGTCAGCTATATTTCTAAACTTTTCATAAATCAGCATTAGAAGTATCTTTTCTTGCGTTCACTGAAAGCTTTTGACGATCTCTGTGGCGCAGCGGTTAGCGCATCTGACTACCATAGGAGAGGTCCCGGGTTTGAATCCCGGCTGGGGATAAAAAAAAACCCAGGTCTTGAATGTTTACAAGTTTGTGACGTCGCTGTTTCTGGTTCCCACGACACAGGGTATCCTAGTGTGGGGCCAGAAGCAATGTATGTGCCTGTATGTAAATGCTATGTTATGTTTTATTCGGTTCCTCTGAACATTCTTGGTCCATGACGCGGCCTGACCTCTCAGTGCCAAGTGTCATCGTAAGTTTCGCGCCCGTCGTTAAGGGCATCTGCAGCGGCAGGAAAAATTAAACGGGTGCTCTGTATCGGGGTTAAATAAGAACAGGATTCCGCAGTGGAAACTTTACATTTTTTACAATAAATATGTTCGCAGACAACAGAATCATTTTTTGAGGACCTGAACTAGAACACGTGTAAAAAAACAGTGTTTTATGTATTATTCACATGTTCGGTAGTTTTATTAGATGATCAAATGTATGACTAAACAAGCATTGTGCAAAAAAGGGTATATGCTAAAATATAAAGATGTATTTAAAAACCTCAGAAAACTATTGAATGGGCGTATGTAATTTCATTTGTTACCATAACACCTTGGCATAATAAGCTCTAATAAGAATAGATGGCACTGTAATTTTTTTTGTTAATTTTATCGCACCAAACAAACTGAGTTGAAGCCCCTCTTTTATTGTCTCAGCACCTGAGGCGTTTGGAGTCGAACCCAGTGGCTGGGCACCATACACTACTGTGTGAAGCCCTGCTGCTGTAGATTTTAAAAACGAATGTTTTGTTTTTATTTTATTTTTCCTGTTTTGTTGACCTTTGTGTCTTTTGTTTATTATGTACTTGACAATTCTAGTAAAAGTCTTCTTTCTTTCTTTCTTTAAACATAGGCGCAGTAAAAAGTGTCACAAACCCCACAAAGGACCCAAGCCCAAAAAATAAGAAGATAATAACACGATTTTTGTTGTTGGTTTCAGCTACGATTCTCGAAGGAACCCCAAAGATTAAGCCCAAGTAGTGGGGGCGCGGGGCCTCGTGATGAGATTTTATTTAACAAAGTCTATATTAACCCGACGCAATTAGAGAACGTTAACGAGCTGCCCGTAATGACTCCTGGCCTATTCTCAAAACACCGTGCGCGAGTGGAAAAACTTGCCCAAAAGCAAAACAAAAGAAAAAGTTTTCTTGAAAATGTTTTTCTCTTTGCAAAGGTGAAACCTTCGAAATCAGGAAAAACTATAACAACTTCCTTAGTAAACAAATTACATACAGTCTGGCTTCTTTTACCACAGAAATTGTAAGACATAGGTGATTTTAACTGCTTTTTTGTAATTGGCTAATGTTAATGTATATAAAAGTATAATGGTTGAATGAACGAATGAATGACCATATACGGTTTAATTAAGGTTGGATTCATGCTGTGTGCGATTTAACATAATCAATCATTCATCATTATTTAGCAGAATTCATTCATTCATTGTCCACTGCTGGACATAGACCTCCTCCATGGATTTCCAAAACGACCGGTTGGAAGCGACTTGCATCCAGCGTTTTCCTGCCACAGACTTCCTGAATCAGACATTGTAATAATTTTGTAATCATAAATGGCATAATATTTAAATTTTGACTTAACGTTAACGAGAAAGAATTTAACAAACTTAAACTAAACATAAACTTTTACATACATACATTGCTGCCGATCCCACACAGGACACTTGGTAACAAAAATTAAACTAAATAATTTTGGTAGAATGCTACATACATGATAGATACATACATAAGCTCACGCCTGTATCCCAAAGGGGTAGGGAGAGACCAGGGACTGCCACCTGCCACGATCCTGACAAATCACTTTCGCTTCATCGACATACATTAGAAAGTTACCAACAATAATATCTAACTCAGTTTTTCAATGTTTTCCTAGCAGATTATCACAGGTTCTACACATTTTTGCCACAAGATATAAAAAACGTTGTTACTGGAAATAGGAAAAACAAAGAGATTGGTAACTCAGTTTAAACTGATCTTGGTACGATGTAGAACCCATCGTCCCAAATTCTATTCCGTTTGAATCAATATTCGTTCCTATCCGTTTGAAAAAATCATCACCACCCACTAACGTAGGATATTTCAGATACACTGATGTTTATGTGTATGTTAGGGGAGAGCTATGTCCAGCAGTGGACTAGTATAGCCGGATGATGATGATGTGCCTGTATATAAATGTTTATATTTATGTTTGTTTTGTGTTTATTAGAAAGTGGAGGGGTTATGGAGTGGGATTGAAATTAAAATTTACATTTTTCTCGCTTCGCTGGTTTGCTCTTGGATTCGCTGTGTATCCTAATCTAGGACTTATTGAGTCATGTGGTAGCATTATTTTATAAGAAATCGTTGAACTGCGAGAATAGGCCCTCTACCGAACGCCGCTTGACACATTGCGCGAGAGTGATGCGAATTCAAAGTCCGCTTTTGAATATTATTATTATTAGTATCGCCGCGACTTAGACCGGCTTCTTGGCTATTTATTGTTTAATTAACCCCCGGCTCCTATTGCCAACGTCCGGCCGTTATGGCCGTTTAAAAAAACACCCCCTTCAGAAGGAAATTGTTTATGTAATCGTGGAAGCGTGGAAAATTAGAGAACTTTCCGCGGCCAAGAGGGAAATATCATTGCGTAATTCAAAATGCGCCTGTCTCGCAGCGAAATTAAACTGGCTGAGGGCGTGAGCGCTGTTTCTTATTGCTTTCAATTGAAATGTTAGAGAACTCGTAACTCGGTTAGTCTGTAATGTTCACAAATTATACAATTAGGTAAGTAACTGAAGTGAAATCGCGTTCCCTTCAAATAGTTGGCTTAGAGAAATCTTTATCGTAGAAAACCTAGCTATCTACCATCAAATGAGTTTAATTTCTTTTTCAACTATACCCCAGTCACAAAAGAAAAGTGACAGAAGAAACGTTTAATGTAAAAGCTACTTATGTAGTGTTAATATATTCGTTTCAGTAACGCTCTTCCTGAAATACAACTATATATTCATCATTACATTTTTTCCAAAGAAACTAGGCCTCAAAAATTAAAAGCGTTTATTTTTGCACAATGGCACTAACTAAATTGTATATTTACTCTCAAAGTTCTTGTTTCTTATATGCAAATAAAGAATATTATTTTCTCATTATATGTTACTCGTTTCGTCTCGTCTCGTCTCGTCTGGTCTTGTCTCGTCTTGTCTTGTCTTACCTTAGGTATGTTATCTTGTAACTTTCAAGCGATCTTTTAAAAAAACAATATAAAATTTCAACGCGCAATGTGTTACGTATTAATTGCGCAAAAAGCGCAAAAATTTACGTATTAATTGCGTGCTAACAGAAATCAGAAATCATATATTAATATAATCATATAGTTTTTATTTGTATGAAGTATGCGTAGTTTCCCACTCGGATGTGTGTATTTAAACACTATGTAATAATAGGTCTTTACCTATGAAATTGCCGTTCTGCAGTACTGGCCATTTCAAATCAAAATATTTTGTATTTGGCTAAGAATTCCAATTTCAAATTAATTTTATTTTAAGAACATGGAATTCTTTTTCCAAAAGTAGTCATTTGTTTATTGATTAGTGTTACATTTTCATCGCATTTCAATCTTTTTCGTCATCATGGATACGTAAAAAATTCGACTAATTATGAAATATGAGTACCGTTGTAGAAGCACCGCGGCACAAGCGGCACGCAACATCAACGACGTTTACGGAGCTAACACTACAAGCTAACACACCACCTGTTATTGGTTTGCTCGCTTCCGTTCTATAAATTTCGACCTGAAAAATGAACCTCGACGTCGTCCGAAGACTTTGGTCGACAATGAAGAATTAAAGGCGATTGTGGAAGCTGATGATACACAATCTACGGCTGAATTAGCAGCAGCTTTCGACGTTAGCTACAAAACAATATTGGTCCATCTGTGTCAAATTGGCAAGGTGAAAAATCTTGACAAATGGGTGCCCCACAAACTCAATGATCGCCAGCGCGAAGTACGCGTCGAGACATGTCTTGCACTGCTCAACAGATACACAAATGAAGGAATTTTGAACCGCATTGTTACCTGCGATGAAAAATTGATTCTGTTTGATAACCGCAAGTGCTCAGCAAGTTGGTTGGATCCTGGTTCAACACCTAAACAATGCCCTAAACGAAAACTCACCCCTAGAAAATTGATGGTCACTGTTTGGTGGTCTAGCGCCGGTGCGATTCATCACAGCTTCTTACCAAACGGGGTAAGCATTACTGCAGATGTGTACTGTGAAAAACTGAACACAATGATGGAGAAGCTGGCACATCTCTACCCAGCGTTGGTCAATCGCTCGTCTCCGCTGCTCCTGCACGACAACGCGCCACCTCATACTGCACAGCAGACGGTCTCCAAGTTGCAAGAACTGGGGTTGGAATCTCTCCGTCATCCGCCCTACTCATCAGACCTTGCGCCTACAGACTACTACTTTTTTCAGAATTTGGATAACTTCTTGGCGGGAAAAAAATTCAATACCCGAGAGGCAGTACAAAATGCCTTTGAAGAATTTGTTGCCTCCCGTCCAGCTGATTTCTTTAAGAAGGGCATCAATAAACTGCCACTGCGTTGGCAAAGATGCATTGATTGCAAGGGTGATTACTTCGATTAATACAATAAAAAATAAGTGAAAAAAGTTCGTTTAAATTTTTTCGTACAAAACGGCAATTTTATAGGTAAAGACCTAATATAATATAACACATAGTAAGTAGCAAATCAACAGCGCGACTCTCTACTATCAGTTCTGAAGCTCTGAACTTTGGCGCATAGTTTTGTAGGGTAGTTCTGTGGTCTTAAGTATTTTGTGGCCTCATCCAATTACTGATACAATTCAAATTAGAAACGCGGCGGAGCTAAATTGCCGCCGCAGGAACGACGTAGTTTGAGAATACTGAAAAGGAAGCACAATAGTTAGGACGAGTACCTGTCGTTAGGCGAATTGTTAAAATAGCGTGCGGGCTTACTGTAAAGGAGGCATAGTAGTTACGTCCATCTTTATAGGACCATTTGTGGCATCATCATCATCAACCCATTATGTCCCCACCGAGGGGCACGGTCTCTTCCCTTCCCCTTCAGGAATGTATAGGCCATACTCCACCATGGGGGGCGTAGTCCGGATTCGTGGAGGCTTGTAAGACTAGTGGCTGGTCTTACTGTCAGAAGTTTTCAAGCCGCCTTAAGGCCTCTGACTTGGCTTAACGACTGCCATCTGTCGACGGCAGCCGGCACGCAAAATGCCACTAGCGTTAGTCACAGACGGTCACCCATCCATTCACTGATTGCGCCCTATGTTGCTAAACCTTCGTGATCGTTTAAGATCACTCAGGCAGCCGGGCTACGAGTGATTCGTGGCATAACTAAACTTATTCAATTCATCATATATTTCTAGATCATATACTCCTGGTGGACTTAAGAATAAGATTAGAGAAGAATATTCTTTATGTTCTCAGGAAAAACACACATAAAACTTTTACACAGATACAGTACAGTACAAGTGTCGGCCTTATTGCTTAAAGAATATTGTATATTGTAGAAATATATTGTCATACGACTCGTACGACTTTACAGGGTTCGGCAATATAAAATACCTTCGGTATTCTAAAACTGTAACTTCTCTGTAGAGCGATTAGGCTCTACCACAATCAGTGGGAAGCGTTCTACAAACCAAATTGGGTTGTTTATTGCACACGGATTCGACATTCAAACGTTTTATTCCGATAATAGGTGCTTCAGAAATTGTTAACTACCGATAAACCTAATTCACTGTGTAAGAACATGAAAATACTCTATTAGGGTTAAGCTGAAATACCTGTATAGGACCTTATTCATTTTCGTCACCGCTACACAGTTTGATATTAGCTCCACTACGGGTTGACCTTTCATAAATCACTCATTTCATCATCAATTGTTTGCATTTATTACATGTTATTCATAGTACACATGTTATGTATTTTATTATTTTGTAGATATATGAGTATGCTACTATTTTGTACGTATATGTATTACTATCTAAATATATGTACGTCGTGTATCACGTATTTATAAGTACTTATGTTCTTTAAATATCTTGTTACTTGTCAATATATATTCGATTTTCTTATTTAAGTACATTCTAAAAATCCATATATACCGACTATGTTCTTCCTACAATTCTCTCCATCCATTGTCTGGAAGAGATCGCTCTAAGCGATAAGACCGCCAATTGTATACCATTACTTAGACATAAGGAAATTATAATAACTCTGTATCCTGGTTGAGCAATAAAGTGTTATCTATATCTATCATTATACGTTATTTTATGATTTGTTAAATTTATGTTACATGCGCATAACACACTTACTTTACCTGGTCCCAATCTAGGATACTCTGTGCTATGTTAACCGGGCTAGGACATCACAAACACAAAAATACACCCAAGAAACCCACCTATTATTTCTTAACATGACTCTCATCATCATCAACCCATTATGTCCCCACCGAGGGGCACGGGTCTCTTTCCTGAGGAAGGTATAGGCCATACTCCACCACGGGGGCCAAGTCCGGATTGGTGGAGGCTTGTAAGACTAGTGGCTGGTCTTACTGTCAGAAGTTTTCAAGCCGCCCCTAAAGGCCTCTGACTTGGCTTAACGACTGCCATCTATCGACGGCAGCCGGCACCAACTGCTTAACGTACCTTGCGAAGCACGGAATCGCTCGGAAAAAATGCCACTAGCGTTAGTCATAGACGGTGACCTATCCATGGACTGAACGCGCCGAATGTTGCTTAACCTTAGTGATCGTTCAAGATCACTCAGGCAGCCCAGGCTACTCTCAGGATGCTACAGGACTCTACTCTCAGCTACTACCAGGATGACTCTCATGTAAGGCTTATTCCAAAAAACTTTACACAAAAAAAATCAGAAAAACGCTGCTTAAAATCACGCTTCGGTCCAGGTTTTTTTTTAATTAATTTTCAGGCATACACGTTCTATATAACATTATCATTTTATATGAACTTTTTGGTTCTATCAGTACTATTATTCACTGATGAACCAGCTGCTTAATGTGCCTTTCAAAGCACGGAACCGCTCGGAAAAATACCACTAGCGTTAGTCATAGACTGTCACCCATCCAAGCACTGAATGCGCCCTATATTGCTTAATCGTCGTCAAGCCAAGTCAGAGGCCTAAAGGCGGCTTGAAAACTTCAGACAGTAAGACCAGCCACTAATCTTACAAGCCTCCACCAATCTGGACTAGGCCCCCGTGGTATGGCCTATACCTTCCTCAGGGAAGAGACCCGTGTCCCTCGATGGGGACATAATGGGTTGATGATGATTGATGAACATTATCTGTAAAAATGGTTCAGTTCACTACTCTAAATAGGCACTAAGTTGGATGGAATAAAACAAGGAAAGAGAAACAATATCAAGCGGTGCCACGTTATCAATAGCAATACCGAGATTATTGATGTTATTGCCCTAACCTATTCTTTTGACTCCTAACCTCCCGACATCAATGACCAATACAAATTGATCTCTAACTCAGACACTCCTTCCACAGGAACATAGAATAGGGTGTGATAGTAGCTGAAAGGAAGGTCAACCAATAATGGACGGTTACAGGAGATATGGCTGCACTAAATGACATTCGGCACCATCTGTGGGGTGTCATAAAACTACCCTGTTATCCCCAAATTCGTGTCGGCGTGATAGTTTCCTGCAAGGGGTAACATTTGACATTGTTTATGGGGATTATTGAATTAGCGGCATATGGAGTTAACTTGGGAAAAGTACAAACCATCAATCGAAGCAGTTTTTTTTCTTTTTACAAAAATATTGTTGGTTTAGGCAGGCCTGTTTCACTACGCGTGTCGGTATCGAATGCGTAAGTACATGCGGCGACCACTCCAGAGTGGCAAATAGGAATTCAGGCGCCAGAAGAGGTAAGAGTTACGCGGTAGAAAGAGAGGCAACATGTAGGTGAATATAACGTAGCTTTTTTAGCGCCAGTCGATCTGAGTTGCACCTAATTGTATCGCTGCTAGAGACCCTTTTTTCTTTAATTGATTTTGCGGAATGAATCTTCTGTACCTGTACTATTGTGTATTCTGTGGTTTAGGAAGACTATTTTATTATTTAGGGTTCCGTTTGTCTTTAGAACTTTTGGTGAGTCTATCGGCTCACGATATAAATGATTTGAATTGTTTTTTTTCAAGGTCATAACGCAAATGCGTAAATTTTTGTTTGAGTAGGACGTGGCCTCTCTCGTGGCTAAACGGCTGTTTGTAGAAACGTGTAGAGATTCAGTGTAGTAGCACATACATATAATGGACTTGATAGAAAAACTATCTTGGTTAAGTAAGCTTTACAAGTTAAAGGGCCGATTCCTGAATAAGTAAATACTTAGGTAAGGTGTTGTCACGCTCTTTTCTAAAGAAATTTGGACGAGACAGCACTACAGTTAAGTACCTAATTCATAATCAACCCATTACGCCCCCACCGAGGGGCACGGGTCTCTTCCCTGAGGAAGGTATAGGCCATACTTCACCACGGGGGCCAAGTCCGGATTGGTGGAGGCCTGTAAAACTAGTGGCTGGTCTTACTGTCAGAAGTTTTCAAGCCGCCTGCCCTAAGGCCTCTGACTTGGCTTAACGACTGCCATATATCGACGGCAGCCGGCACCAACTGCTTAGCGTGCCTTGCGAAGCACGGAACCGCCCGGAAAAATGCCACTAGCGTTAGTCATAGACGGTGACCCATCCATGGACTGAACGCGCCGTATGTTGCTTAACCTTTGTGATCGTTTAAGATCACTCAGGCAGCCCAGGCTACAAGCGGTACCTAATTACTTAGCGAAATTCTCAATTCAGAAATGGGCCCAAAGAGTAATAGCCGACCAACTAATAAAAAGAAAACTTCGTACAAAATCCAATAATAATTAAACATAATTAAAGCAGATAAAACCTTCTGTTTCTACGGAACCCTACAATGCGCGTGTCCAGCACTTGCACTTGAACTTGGCAGATTTTTTACTGACTTAAGTCTAAAAAAGGGTTAAGTGCGAGAGTATTTTTTTTATTTATTTATGTTTTTAAATGGACTATTAATATGGACAGACGATCTCATCCAAGTGGCAGGAAGGCGTTGGATGCAAGCCGCTTCCAACCGGTCTTTTTGGAAATCCATGGAGGAGGCCTATGTCCAGCAGTGGACTTCTTGTGGCTGAATGATGATGGTGATGATGTTTTTAAATATTTTCATTTCTTATACTAGATACACACCCTAGTTTAAAATCATGACTGGCGATTATTTGTGTAGAAGTTTCACACATTGATAATTTAAGATATCCTATTGAATTTTTTTACAAATTAATACAGCAATATTCTTTTTTCAAATTTCTTTCCTACATAGAAATATTGCAAGAATATTCTCCATAGAAGGTTTATATATTACTTTTCTTGTCGTGGTTAATGAAAATCAAAGAACGTGCGTGATCCACATTATGTTCAATTCATGCCTGGAAGTTTTTAATTAATATAAACTTTAACGGTCACGCGTTCGAGACCATTTCCTTTCATATTTCCTTACAACTAATAAAATGTATCAAACCAGAAGCAAACTAAAATTCGGTAATGCTACAAAAAAACCAATCGCATTCTAGCCAGACATTGACTTTTCTTGTTCGATTTTGGCTAGGTAATTTAGGATAACAGCAATGGTATACAAAAATATACTGAAATCATGTCGACTCTATTATCAACAACCCATTACGTCCCCCACCGAGAGGCACGGATCTCCTTCCTGAGGAAGGTATAAGCCATACTCCACCACGGGGGCCAAGTCCGGATTGGTGGAGGCTCGTAAGACTAGTGGCTGATCTTACTATCAGAAGTTTTCAAGCCGCCCGCCCTAAGGCCTGTGACTTGGCTTAAAGCGTGTCTTGCGAAACACGGAACCCCTCGGAAAAATGACGGTTAGTCATAGACGGTCACCCATCCATGCACTGAACGCGCCCTATGTTGCTTAACCTTCGTGATCGTTTAAGATCACTCAGGTAGTCGGGGCCACGAGCGGTCGGCTCTATGCAATACTTAAAACATAATTGCCACACAAACAAACATCAACCATAATCGCTTAAGTCATGCTGCCCAAAACGGCACAGTTATTTAAACAAATAAATCTCCATTCCCAGTCACCCCCAAAAGCTTCATAATTAAATATCAATACATCTAGCACGCGATAAACAATCTTGAGTCAATTAACGAGTGGAAAATTCAACCTAAATTGCTGTCTTGTTTCCCGCCAACCACTGAACAGTAACTATGAAAGAACCAATGAATGTCGATCGAAAGGAGTTTTTAATTCAATTTGATGAGCCTGAAGAGACAATACCAGTTTTTAAAAATCTAATTAAATGGTACACATAAAATAAGCAAAATGAAAAAAATATAGTTTTTTACTAAGCTAAAATAGCTATTTTATTGTTTCATATTTTTTTTTAGTGAATAATGTCACTAATGTATAATTTATTATAGTTTTATTTGAATAAAACTGTTAAAATTTGCTATGAAACATTTCTTATTTTCAATCTCTTATCTCTATAGTTGAGAAACAAAATTAAATGTACTTCTAATAATACCGAGGGATTTCGGAGACTTGGCTTCGTTATGCGAAACTCACGAGATTTCAGTGACGCTCAAACGGCACAGCTGCTCTACACGTCTCTTGTGCGGAGTAAACTGGAGGCCAGTGTCTGCGTGTGGAATCCACACGAGCAAAAATATATTCTTATGCTTGAGAAAGTCCAAAAACGGTTCCTCCGGTATCTTTATAAAGCTAAGTATAGCCTATACCCGTTCATGTACCCAACAAAATATTTGTTAGGGTTACTTGGAATTAACTCGCTGCAGACTAGGCGCAGTCGAGATCAGATGTTAATTTGCATCCAAATATTACGGGGTGGTCTCGATTGCCCAACGCTGTTGGAAAGGTTGCTGAAGCTAAATGTACCAAACCGTTTCAGACATGGCATGCGAAGACTTCGGCCTCTTTTTAGAGTGGAGTCAGGGCGAACAATCGCTTACTGGTGGTCACCGCTGAACCGCACGCTGGCTCGACTAAATAAGTTACATGCGGCTGCAGCGCAAATCGATGTGTTTGCTGGTCAATGTCACATTATTAAGAGGGAATGCTTGGTGATTTCTGAGAGAGAGGATTAAATTTTATTAAATTTACTTTTGACATTGTAATCTAATTATAATTTTAATTGAATTATTTAATACATATTGATTGACTATAAATTTTATTGACTAGCTATAACTTCTCGGATCAAAATATTTTTGAATTTTATTCCGCACTAAACACTGATTGCCTAAGACATTAAATGTTATTATTGTTTTCTTATAATTCTTGTATTCAAAATTGTCAACGTATTTGCCTGCATGCCAGTTTATATAATTAGATTAAGCATACCTTTACCGCAATTAATTACGAAATAGCATAAGCTGTAATGTAATTGTATTGGTTTGCGAAATAAATAAATACTGCTTCGTCAGAGACGAACAACCGACGACGCGAGCTCCGTCTCTGCTCGCCACGACTAAGCTCTGCGAATCAGAGCGAAACCTGGTCGGGCTCTTCCGACAAAAAGTCAAGTAAGTGTGTCCGGAATAAAGTTAAGAGTGTAATATTTAGTTTTGTAGGTCAGTGTAATTTCATCATATTTTTTGTGTAGCCTATATGCATCCCACCGCAGGGCAAACGTCTTCTCTCAGAGTATGGGCTTAATTGCCACTCATGCCCACCCTAACTTCAAGCGCAGATGTACCTATGTGAACATCTCAGACACTCAGGAGGAAACCTGTTCACATACCTCAGTATCAACCCCATACTGGAGGAGGAGGAGGCATATGCCCAACAAAGGGATGCATATAGCTAAGCAACTTATAAATATTTTCCGCGACCGCCGCAAAAACCGTAAGAATATTTTAGGGTTCCGTACCCAAAGGGTAAAGGGACCCTATTACTGAGACTCCGCCGTCCGTCCGTCCGTCCGTCTGTCATCAGGCTGTATCTCATTAATCGTGATAGTTAGACAGTTGAAATTTTCACAGATGATGTATTTCTGTTGCCGCTATAACAACAAATACTAAAAAACAGAATAAAATTAATATTTAAGGGAGCGCCCATACAACAAATGTGATTTTTTTGCTCGACATTGATAACGAAAATAGGTAGACGCTTGAAATATTCACTGAATATTTAATTGTATATTCACTTTAAAACAAATATTTAAGATAATTTTACAACAGACATGATTTTTTTGCGGTTTATATATAATAGATAATGGAACCCTTCGTGCGCCAGTCCAACTCGCACTTGGCCGGTTTTTTTATTTAATGACCTTTCTTTAAAAGTGCTGGTCTTTAATAGAAATAAACCCAATCCAAGCTGTTATTCTACATCTAGTCTTTGTTTTGTTACCGTCGGCTCTATCAGCATATTAGATCTGACTGTGCGGTCAGAATTAACCCCCTTTAAGGGTGTCTTTTATGGATATTTGAACCCCGGGGGGACACTTGACCCCTCCCCGTATCTTGCATCTCCCCCCGACTGACTAATGGTCTAACTTTATTGTGGCATACTTCATAACTAATGTTGATGCCTCGTAAGGTTACCTCCTCACTGATAGATGATAATATCAATCACAAATCTAAATATTTGTTTATCTTTATTTAAGGGTTTGCTATGTGACCATGTCACCCATTGTTTTCAATTAGCAATAATCACATTGGTTTTATTTATTTATTGGATTATAGGAAAACTATCGACTAATATAACAAAATGGAGGGTACAGTCGGGGTCTGAAAAAGTTTACCACCTTAAGGTTCATAATTGTACTGACGATTATACGACACAAGGTCGATACTTACAGAATAAAGAGTACCTATCAAAGTTTAGAGCAAAACATCTTCGCTCACTCAAGGAGGTTTTATAATAGCGTTTAGAAAAAAAAACCTTCTATTTTGACAGATTTTTGATATGTATCATTTTAACAAATGCAATAATTTTAAATTAGGAAATAAGTTTAGATACTTGTTAGAATCGAGGCTTCTGAACTTTGAAAGGTAATAAGTATATTGTTAAAGCATTATAGACTATACTGAACATCATTGTGACAAAGAATCAAGTTTGAAAACTGGTAAACGTTTTTAGACCCCGACTGTACATTGTACAATGTTGTAAAAGCTTGAGGAATGATTGAGATAATTTATTGTAGAACCTACCACACCCCGTAAGGGAAGTTTCAACGTTTGTAAATGTAAATCGTGGATATGGCAATTTATTATGATAGTTACCAATATTACAATATTGAGCTACCACTTGGCCAAAATTTCAGAGCACAGCAGTTCATTGTATACTATGAAAATTCGATGTACATTTCACAGCAAACTACCCCACAGATTAAGACGTAGCTAATCGGATACGCAATGGACGACCTCCATTGACGTATTAAGCTACGAATTTTATTTCTACGGTAAAATAATATTTAAAAATTTAGCACAGTAAATTTTAAATTGCGCTAAGCCTGAAACACGAAAATTAGATTTTTTATTTTCAACAACTTTTGTATGACTTTTTATTTTCTGTTTTGTAATTTTTCGATTTATTTTAATGAGCGTATTTTATAAATGATATGTAAATAAAGTAGCGGTGTTTCCCTGTATTTATATCCATAGCGCACAGTGAACTCACCCCTTAAATTACGTCATATTGTGCAAAGTCACAGAGATTATAACATCGATTGTCAACCGTTGATCGCAATTAGATAATACATTTAACGATTTAGATTCACAGCATACTAATGGAAACACAGATGGGTTTCAATATCATTAACAATCACCATATTATTATGTTATTTATATTCAAAACATGATTTTGCAATATCGTACAAAATGTTTAGATAAGCGCTGTCTTACATTGCTTAGAGGTTCCACTTAATAGATTTACATTTTAATTGTTTTTTTAATCATGGCATCTTATCGTATACTTACGGCTGGTTTCTCAACGGAGAATTTCGCTAAGTAACTACTTAACTATACTACTGTCTCGACAAATTTGTCAGAAAAGAGCGTGACAGGACGTTACTTAAGCATTTACTAAGGGCCGATTTTTGAATTGAAAATTTCGCTAAGTAATTAATTAACTGTAGTGCTGTCTCGTCAAATTTCTTTAGAAAAGAGCGTGACAGCAAGTTACTTAAGTATTTACTTAGTGTAAATTCTCGATTCAGAAATCGGCCCTTAGAAAATCTTAGTGAATTTCACTAGTAATTACTTAACTGTAGTGCTGTCTCGTCAAATTTCCTTAGAAAAGAGCTTCTTTAGAATTTCTTTAGAAAAGAAGAAAAATTTCTTCAGAAATCGGTCCTTAGGCTCTGATGTTTCAAATTATTTTAGAAGAAGTTTTTTTTTCGCTGCCTTTTTCTCCACTCAAATACGGCCCGAAGGCAGTACCTAACATAGTAAATTGACGTTCACCAGACTTGGATTTGAAAGAAAGAAAGAAAAGTAATTTATTATTATTATTTATTTAATGGTATTTGATTATATGGGCCACATAAAAAAGGGCGCAGGCCTCTGAGTATGGGTTTATCTACCATGGGTGCTCACCGCGAGTAGGCAATTTCAAGCGTATTGGAACCTCAGGTATTGGAACACCTGTTTTTTTAACAATGTTTTTTTTTTAAGTTAAAGAACTGTGAACGATATTTTTTTGTTTTCTTTAAGACTAGTGACCGGCGATCTATTTCTCGGCTTTGTTCCTGCACCATGCACCGAATTTCGGACCTTCATAAATAATAACAGTGAATTTTTAATAATCACCAAAACTAAATCCGGAACTTCGTGTAGTCCAGTGCAGCCAACAGAGAGCTGCTACAATATTAAAACCTAAGCATAACAAAACGCAAACAGCCACCGACTGCAAACTAACTGGCGAGCGGAGCGAACCTAGTTGCTGTTCGCGCATAAATTATGTTCAGGCATGAATTATACTGATCAGAAGGACCTTGAATAAATGTACAAAAATTCAATTTTATTCACAATTCAAACAAAATGTTAATGTACTTTATGAACGTCAAAGTTGTTAGTTTCGCAATTAATAGATTACGTGGAGAAGAAATTCCACATTGAGGTATTCTTTTCAAAACAGTCTTAGTTTAATTAACAAACTTAAAAATATTAGTCATGGATGTGTTGAACACTAGACACAATTATCAATATTATTGAAATTAAATTAAAAATCTCCACTGAATACATTTAACAAAAAATTTAATAAAAGATAATATAACATAATATTTTCTATATACTATAGAGTTAAAATATGATGAATCCTTTCGTACATTCAAGATTTGTCCTTATAAGCTTTATTCCGGATACACTTACTTGAGTTTTTGTCAAAAGAGTCCGACAAGGTTTCGCTCTGATTCCCAGAACTTAAGTTCACCATGATTAAGCTCTGCGGGTCAGAGCGAAACGCGGTTTGACTCTTCATACAAAAATTCAAGTAAGTGTATCCGGAATAAGGCTTACAATGTTTAAAATTACTGTATATAGAACGAAAACCGATACAATATTAAAATATAAGCGTAAGAAAACGAAAATAGTCACCGACTGCAAAGTAACTAAAGACCGCAGCGAATCTATTTGCTGTCCGAGCATAAATTATGTTCAGACATAAATTCTACTAATCAGAAGGACAAACCTTGAATAAATAGTAAGAACTTCCACACAACACAATAAATTTTAACTTTTCTGCATATTAACGATAGCTTCTACAATATTAAAGCCGAAGCGTAACAAAACGAAAATAACCACCGACAGCAAACTAACGGCGATCGGAGCGAATCTAGTTGCTATTCGCGCATAAATGAATTTCGGGCATGAATTCTACTTATCTTTCCGAAGGACAAACCAAACATTACTTAAGCTCACGCCTGTATCCTGCAGGAGAAGGCAAAGGCTAGGGTTGGCTACTAGCCACGATCCTGACAAACGTATTTCGCTTCATCAACCTCGGTTAAGCGTAACATGCATGCCGGTTTCTATAATTTTGAATGAATGTATAAAAATATTTATCATATTTTAAATGAAGGCACATTATAACAAATAGATTTATTACAAATGAAATAACAATAATAACACGTAGACGATCGTATAGAGGTAAAAAGCCATCACATATTTATGTTTCCCATCCCGTCCCGTCCCGTCCTCACTCACACCTCTACGCCCCATGGGATAAAGTTTTTCCACTTGACAGACAACCTTAGTAGCTACATACTTTTTATCTTGCCTGTCGCTAAAATAACACAGCAAATTTTTGGTTAAACGTAAGCTTAATCCGTCTCTCTATTTCAGGCAATTATTCTATAAGCCACTGCATAAATTAACTGGCAGCACCGGAAGCGTTATGACCGTTATTTGTCTGTGATACCGCGTGAAGGATAGAGGGAAGCCAGTTTCAGGTGTTTCCTTGAATTCCGAGGAGGGTGGCTTGTTAATTGATATTGGGGTGCCGGGGAAATTTTGATGTTTTCGCTACGTGCTAAGTTTTGACACTCGCTCGTTATCCTAGGAAAAAAAACGTTATTTTATTGAACGTTATATTTGCAAAGACAAAAATCGCATCATGTTGCGTGTATCAGAGTTTGTTGATATTCGATACTAACAAAATAATATCTACCTTTTAACTCTTTTCATTTCAGAAACCAGCAATTTTTCTTAAAGTCATTGTAATCACATAGGCACATGGGCAATTACCGTACACCGCCAATACTCACCAGCCAATGGCGGCGAAGCACATGCCTACACAGCTACTAGAGCCATGTAATCTGAACCTATAAAGGCCACTGTGATAACTCGTCCGATAGTGGGGCAATTTCTGAACGACACAATAATGACACCTATTAGCTTGGACGGTCGTGTCGTGAAATAATAGCCCGAGTCCCACCCTACGAGCCTTCGTGTGGACAACCTACTTTTTTAAGCTGGAGTGTCGCCCGTAGACGTCAAAATGCATTGTGCTTTTCTTTTTAATCTGCCCAGACCGTGTTTTATTTTTGCTGCCAGCAGTCGAGCTACGATCTAAGGTTGGCTTTATTTTAAATACCTAAAATCATCTACACTCGACTTTTACGTGCGACATACAACCTAGCCAAAAGACATTACGTTTCAGGAATGTTAGCAGAGATTAGGAAAAAAATAATAGAAAAAGAAGGTTGTTCCAAACAGGATGTCATAATTTGACCTAAGCACTACTTCGCATGTTTGAAGTTATCTATAAAATCGACCTTCTTTTTAGTGATTTCGACGGAACTGGCCGGTTATGAAAAAAGGAAAAAATAACAGGTATCTGACGGCCAGATCTAGAACATGACTTAACTAAGTAAAGTTTTGTCGCCTGGAATCATGAACCTATATCGCAGCATTTAATCATTTACTCAATTAACATTAATCTTGCACGAAGGCCCGCCCATTCTTTGAGTCTAGACGTCTTTATTATCGCCTTGATCTGTTGTTATGTACCTCTGTAATTAAGTTAGATGATAACAAAATATTGTGACTTGAAATATTACTTTGGATTGACTTAGAATAATCAAAAAGTCTGATTAAGTCTTAAGAGACTATTTAATTAATTAAAAAGTCTTATGAAAAGTCTTTCAATGTGATTGGCTACTAAAATAACTTACTATTGGATATCCGTCAGAGACGTTTTTGAGTTAGTTTTTGCCTAGCTAACACTGAAGACGCTTATTTACTCGACGCTCTAATAATAAAACCTTTTCTTTGTAATAAACCTAGATTACTATCTTTTTACACATTAAAATTGACAGCGCATTTAGCTATTGAGTACCTATGTACTCTCATATTTGAGAATAGCTTCTCAAAAGAGAAGACTAACCACATTTCGCTTTATCACATATTGCAACCAATTGGTTCCAACAGGGAACTTGACATAGAAAAACACACAATAAAATCAAGTCACTCTAATAATAATAAAACATTATTTTATTAACTATATTCGGAAGAGTCCGACCAGGTTTCGATTCCATTCAGGCGATGTGTAGTGCTTACGAATGTATTAGTTCCAAAACATTAATTGATAACGTAAATATGCACAACTGTTACATACAATACGAGTATAACGTTACGAGCACCTTGTGACGTCATAGCGCGCCATTCTAATCTTTTAGATTAGAATGGCGCGTTTTTGAACCAAGTAACTAGACGATTCAGAACATAATTTTCTATCAAACGATGCTACAACGACTGGCTTATTATACTAACCATTACATATTTTACACATTGAAAAAAAAAGAAACCCAGGTCTTGGATGTTTCCATGTTTGTGACTGCTTCTGGTTCCCACGACACAAAAAAGCTTATTATAAAATCAACGATTATTTAGAAGCCAAGGACGTATGGCATTAAATAGTAGTTTAATATTAAATTTAATCAGAGGATAAATGTGTCTAGTGTTCAACACATCCAAGATATTATTTTGTAGGTTTGATTTGTATTAGCTTTAAGGTGATTTGAGAAAAGATGGTCAGAGTGGAGTTTTTTTTCGCTGCCTTTTTCTCCACTACAGACGGCCCCCAGGCAGCGGCTAATATTATACATAACTATATGTACATTGACATTCAACAAGCAGAATGTAAATTCTTTACGTTGAAATAAATTTTTGAATTTGAATTTATAGGCTAGAATCGGCCACATGCAAGGAACCTGCCAGACGTCTTTTGAATTCTTTCACTCTTCTTGAATTAACCTCAGGAAGGAAAGAGATTCAAAACTCCGAAGAAAGACAATAAAAGCACCGTCCTCGGCATTATTAGCATGGCGCGCTTTTGTAACACGCAAGTAGAAGATTTAGGACAAGATAACCTTACAAACGACACTACAAGTTATAGAATTAACCATTTTATGCTTTATACATATCCATAACTTACGCCCGTATCCTGGACGGGTATGCAGAAACCAGGGTATGCCACTTACCACGATCCTGACCAATGTCCCGGGTTCGAACCCCGGCTGGGGAGAAAAAAAAATTCCAGGTCTTGGATGTGTTACATGTTTGTGACGTCACTGTTTCTGGTTCCCACGACACAGAGTATCCTAGTATGGGGCCAGAAGCAATGTATGTGCCTGTATGTAAATGTTTATGTTATTTTTAATTGTTTATGTTATCTTTTTCGACCTTCTCCTCTTTTCTCGAATAAAAAGAAATTATTAATTAATAAATATTAATTACACAGCAACACCATTTGCTGATAAATTGTGCCCGGTTAACGGCGACAGGCTTGCCACTTGTCACGTTGGGACCTAATAAACTCGGCAAAACGTGGGCCCAGTTCTAGTGATTGGTGCCTCTGCCTACCCCCTCGGGGATAACGGGCGTGAGTTTATTTGTTTATTTATTTTAAATATAAATTTTTTTTTTCGCCAGCAATTATAATAGTCCAGCCTATACTATACGTGCCACTATACGCCTTTATTTCAGAGAGTGAATGGGCTGATTACTACGCGTCCCCACCGTGGATTGGCAATTTCAAGCGCTGAGCTTTATGAAGATCCCAGACAATCAAATTTCCGTAAGAAGTTTTCCTTCACCGTTATCAAGTGGGATTCAAAACCACGACCTCCCAAATGAGAAGCCGGCGCTCTACGGCTCCGCCACCACCTATCATTTTTGTAGGGAGGCGTTTTCAGTTTTTTTGCACAATGGGGTTGTTGATTTGTTTGTTAAAACTGTAAGGAATTCTAAAACACGATTAATCAATGTATTATATTATTGTTTCTATTATTTTATTATTATTATCTCGCTAGTAGCCCCGGCTGCCTGGATCTTAAACGTTCACGAAGGTTAAGCAACATAGGGCGCGTTCAGCTCATGGATGGGTGACCGTTCTATGACTAAATGCTTCGCAAAGCACGTTAGGCAGTTGATGCCGTCTGCGTCGATAGATGGCAGTCGTTAAGCCAAGTCAAAGGCTTTAGGGTGGCTTGAAAAGTGCTGACAGTAAGACTTGGTTAAACCACCCAAATCGATGCGAAACTCCAAACAAAGACAATAAAAGCTTTACACTAAGCTTCGTCCTCGGCAAGATGGAGCCTCGCGTGACCGTCCGGCCGCAGTCGTGTGACGTGTCGCCGTCGACCGACAGTAAAATTATAAGCCGGCCCGAGTGACAATCCACTGATTTACGTCCACACACACGCGAAGACTGTGCGAGCTTTAGTTTTTATTGGCCCCGTGGAACGCGAGGAGTTGGTCTTGGCTATAGCTACTTTTGTGAATAGATAGGTTTTTGTGGCGGTAATGGCCGAGGTTGTGAGTTTGTAGGAGAAATACTTTGTTTATTTACTGGTATATAGATCGCTCGTAGCCTGGGCTGCCTCAATGATCTAAAACGATCACTAAGGTTAAGCAGCATACGGCGCGTTCAGTCCATGGATGGGTCACTGTCTATGACTAACGCTAGTGGCATTTTTCCGAGCGGTTCCGTGCTTTGCAAGGCACGTTAAGCAGTTGGTGCCAGCTGCCGTCGATAGATGGCAGTCGTTAAGCCAAGTCAGAGGCCTTAGTGCGGCTTGAAAACTTCTGACAGTAAGACAAGCCACTAGTCTTACAAGCCTCCACCAATCCGGACTTGGCCCCCGTGGTGGAGTATGGCCTATACCTTCCTCAGGGGAAGAGACCCGTGCCCCTCGGTGGGGACACAATGGGTTGATGATGATGATATAGTTAAAGGTGAACTTTGATTTATGCAGGTGTATTATATATGTATAAAAGTGGACAAGGAAGACATACTGAGGAAACCAAGAGCCTGGCGATTTCAAGCGCTTAAGTTCAAGTGTTTACAGCGCTTGAAGTCGCCAGATCACAATCTCAATCACTCTATATGTATAGAATGAATAGGATAGAAAAGCTCTATTTCAAGGACCAAACGCACAATGATAAAACAACAGTACGATTTTACAGTTATATTTCTTTATCTCTAAGCTATATCCACTCGCTATAGCTTATCACTCTATATCTCTTTACTTATGCCCTGCAGAGGGACATAAAGACCGTTTTCGTTAAAAAATTTCAAAAGTATGAATTGCGATAAAATCGCTCGTGTTTTTACTTAACGTAATTAAGCAACCAAATTGTATAGTCTTTTATAACTTGAAAACTATAGTAGTGCTGCCCCGGAATATGTGAAGAAACTTCCTAAGTTTCTTGCCTTAAGCAAGGTACACCACTGTGATTTAAAAAAAAACTTTTTTTTTTAATTATACAGTTTCACAATAAAAAAAACATACAGGCCGGCCGAGAACTTGGCCAGGCGCACGATAATGGAAATGCGAGTGAAAACAAAAACTGAATTCGTGAAACGATAACAGCCTTAAGTGGATCAAAACGGACCGACATGCGATCTCCACATTGCTATTCCAAATTGGAACAGGCAACCCGCGTTCTTAGATGACATTTATTCAATAGTAGATTAAACCAAGGTAACTCATCAACGTTGCTATGTAAATTGACTTATTGCAGAGTGTTGTATCGTGGCTATTTGGTATTGTATAAACAGTTGCTGTTAACATTTGAACCAAAGATAACTTTACATCTGTATACGGGAATCATGAGAAAATGGATCTGAGTTTTCTTTTCCTATGATAAAAATATTTCGAAACGTAATGTTTAGTCCGTAAGATGGTGTAAGGGTATTTGAACGAGTCTTACTTAGTGACAGGATATATGCGAACATAAGGCTTAATTTGTCTTACGTAGGTTGATTCAAAATTTATTAAAATGGTCTTAAACCCCTTAGTAGAGAGTGAATAAATTGACGAGTAGAACCGCCTTCTTTTTGAAACTATAACCTACCTTGTTCAAAGCAATTTTTTTTTCATGACAACGCAAAAACTGTAACTTAATTAACGTTAATGTTTTTAACGTTAACGTAGATGAGCAACAGACGAAGCGAGCTCCGTCTTTGCTCATTATGATTAAGCTCTGCGAATCAGAGCAAAACCTGGTCGGACTACACTCGGAAAACAGTTTATAACTGATTAACATTGTTCATTTCGAGCAGGGTCTAGATTATTATAGAGAAAAATTTACGAAAAGCGTACTTCCTTATAAATTGCTAACTATACCTACTCTAAACATACCTCCACCCTAGCTCTATCTCTTACTGCCCCACCACATCTCTATTAGCTATCTCTATTCATACACCACGGCAATCAAAGCCTCGCAAGGCACGTATGTAGCGCGGTGGTCGTAAAGGAAAGTCCGTGGAATTCCATCACGACACCGCGGTACTTGGGGCACAGTGACTCGACCAGATAAGGGAGTTAATAACGCTACGCTATCCTTACTATACTGAGGGTAAAGTAGCATCTATCTATCTATCTTTCTGTACAGCTCATAAAAGATGCCCACTTTTGGCCATAGGCCTCTCTACAGCCACGTCAACATCACCGGCTTTGCTAATCTTGTCCATTTTTGTTCTGCCACCTTATTTGTTTGAACATTTCCACATCAGGGCCTCGATTCTGTTAGTGCATTACAGTACGATGACAGTCTGGTCACGTGACGTGTGTTTTCAAACCACTGACCCCTAGATTGTTTGATGTATGTGCGCGCGTAGACTTGAAGCGGCAATGAAACTAAATCACCATGTTCATGCAAGTAGCATTGTACTACAATGCATTAACAGAATCTCGGTCCAGGTAGGCGGCCTATAATCGAAGTGATTAAGCTCTGCAAATCAGAGCGAAACGTGGTCGGACTCTTCCGACAAAAAGTTAAGAAAATGTATCTGGAATAAAGTTAACAATGTTTCTATCTATTTATCTGAGACTTTGTAATGGATTGTAAATTTTTGACAGTAAATAGATTGTAATACGAAAGTAACATAATATTTTATTTAACGTAGTACATTAAATGCGAAAAATTGTAGACAAAAAACCACACACAACCATTAGATAGATTTATAGAAACTTTATTTGCAAATACTACAAATGCTCACAAAAACCTGAAAATATGCACGAAAAAACAGAATAGTAAAAAAATAATTAAAAATTAATTGTACACGTGACATGCTGACTACTTACACAATATAATAGGAATACAAAAATGCCTCATCTCAGTATTTCCCCACAAACCCCTTGTGTCGCGGGAAATAAACGATATTTCTTTTTGCTCTTCATATCATTGTAAATATGTCTATTACATGTCAAAGTTTAGTTGCTGTACCATCTTCATACCTACCTTGATGGTCGGCTAATAACATAGTTGCTGGCATTCTTCGAATATAGAATCAAGTACAAGGGGGTATTTGTCCGAAAGAAATAAAAGATTTCGTCGCTTTTACTGCTATAGAATATTCATAAGGGTAATTTGCATGTCCGTATCTCTTTTGCCTATGTGCCGTGTCTAAACTACATCTAGGTTACAGTTTTAACCCTAAGGAATGCGAAAGACGTAAAACATTGTAAACTTGTAGAACTTTTAGTCCGGATCAACTTACGGGTGTTTTTGTTTCGGACGAGTCCGAGCAGATTTCGCTCCGATTCGCAGAGCTTAATCATGGTGAACAGAGACGGAGCTCATGTCGTCGGTTGCTCGTCTCAAACTAAATAAAATGTAGTTTTGCCTGATGGCTATTGGGATTAAATTTAATACAGAATCTATATATATTATTCTGAATTCTTAAAAAAGCTGTCAAATATCGTATATTTGGTGCCATGAATTCAAAAATCCAAACTCGATCGAAATGTTCTGAAAAATTTTAAGTCTCTATTTTGTGAGGTGTTATGAGAGATTTTACAGGTAACCGCTTTACACAAGACCCGCTATCACTTTTTCATATATATTATCAGCTCATCCATATATTTTAAAACTCCAGATAGGAAGTAAATAAACCTATATATTTTCTACTTCGTATTTCTTTAAGCCAACTAACACACGTTGAAGTCAAGTGTGAAACTTAATTGACCTGTCCCACTAAGCTACACGTTTGCTGCTTTCCACTTTATTATTAAAATGAACAATTTCTTATTCCACGTGTCAACTAGTTCTCAACAATCAACATGAAAAGTTAACACGCGTGACCATTTTTACAATAGACTACTTAGCTGCTTTGTAATGCTCTATTGGATATCACAAGAAAACAAAACAAGCTCGAAGTTACGTAACCTGGTACATTCATAGACCAATACTCCCCATTAATTAGTACACAAATAAAACAAAAGCATAATGCACACGTTATCGTAAAGAACAAAACCCTTATACCGTTAAAGAGCGGGGACACAGAATATCAGAGTAATAAATAGTGGAAATTCGGCGCGTAACATGCCATAATCATATTTATAGCCGCCGCCCGCCCAAGCCCGCCCAACCTTTGCTCTAACGAGTAAATGAAAATGACCGAAGATCGGCCACCCATAAGTCACAAGTCACGAAGCCAGATAAAGACTAATTGACGTGAATACGCCCAAAGCAACCTTAATACGCATTTATAACGATATAAAGTCCTATTATCAAAAATACTTAACCTATTTATAACGCACGGTCAGCGAAAAAATGCCACTTTATTGACGCCGTAAACGTATATAAAATAGAGAAGTATTCGTGTCGTACTATTAAGTTTGTTGACTTAAATAGTTCGACATTCTCGTAAAGACCTTTTATGAGATTATTAAAAAGAAATGCCTATGTTCCAGTGAACCCTTACACACATGTATGAAGACTTGTGAAGGAAAATTAATCGATAGCATAGCGCGGGACCAAAGCCATACAAACGATTACTTGGAGCATAATCAGAGTATGTACGTCCTATAACAACAGGGCATGGCCCAACTTAATGTTTCTTAATACTATGAGTCATAATCCGGATACCCATAGTTGTGATTTTCTCGGAACGTTTCACTTTGATTTTCAGTGCTTTAATACGAGAATTTTTTTCTTCAACGTTTCTCTAAGAACAAAAATCCTAATAGCTTTCAAAGGCATTTAGGAAGTTTTGACAATGAATCTTTACACATTGGATATTGAACCGCCAAAAAAAATTGCGTGTCAAATAAAAAAAAAATCAGAATGTCAGTGTGAAGATCGATGCGATTGTCTTTTCTATACCCTTTGCATCTGTGAGAGGTAATATTACTAACAATCGGCCACAGTAAAGCCTTATGATAGAGAGCTATTCACTTTGTGTCTACTTTTCTTCCGACCCTATCGTACAAGAACCTATGCTAGTAGAGCAGAAACAAATTTTAGCAGAAGTTTACTTAGTAATGGGCGTTTTTCCTTTCTTTTTTTTTCTTAGTTCCTTGAGATACACTAGATGGCGTCATTCGTTTCTTCATACGAATTTGTGATTCGTAGCAATCAATGTCAAAGTCAGTCCACAGATCACTAAGCAAGAGAAGGACCCAGGGTTGCTGTTCAGACGAGGTCTCTCGTAATAAAAATAAAAATTCAAACCCACAATCCATAGCAAAGACTCCAATGTATACAAAAGAGCATTTATAACCAAACGACAACAGCATTTATTTTTTTGCTAACCAACTATCACAAATTCCACAGAACCATAGTATTATTTTTTGCTTTGACGTTTATTATTACGGTACGGCAGCGCCACCTAGGGATTCTTTTAAATCCCCCCCTTTGACATAAGGAAAAACGCTCATTGTCACAGAGATCCAATGTTACATGGATTTGAAAGGAGACTTCGTAGTACCATCAAAGATGTAGTGCTGTAGTTTGCGCACAAATATGGATTTTCATTTTAAGCCACAGTCACTTCACAATCACTTGTAAGCAGATTATTTCTATGCATGAGCATAGAAATAATTAAAAAAGAGTATTTATTTGTATTTCTCGTTTCTAAAGAAAAAAATCACGTGGATTGTGTATTTCTTTCTTAAAAACAAAATATTGCATAAAAGTCTAATAGTTTTATTTCATTTACTTTTGTTCGTCTATTGCTTAAATTTAACTTTCTTGTCCAAAATCTCTAGATAATTTTTATATGGCTTTATGATATCAGAAGAAAAGAGCCAGAAATATATTTTTTGTAACCCCTAAAACCTAAAATCACGGGAACATACGTAGATACTTAAGGCATATGACCTAATATTGACCAGGCTACTTCATAGATTTCTACATAAATAGGTGAACTGAAGCTACAACTCAGTCATTGAAATTAAATTCATAGAAACCAATTGAAATTCCGTGTTCAGAAATACGTTTACAAGCTCTTGTAGTATCCCTTCTGTGCGTAAATATTCCGTGGAACACGACAGGCGTAGAGGGAAGTACAATATTAGGCCGCGGTCACATCGCACGACTCGATATGTTCGCCGTTTGGGGCCACCTTGACGTCATGCTTGCCTTATCAAATGCTGGATCTAATGGTCTAGTAGCTGGACTAAACAAGGACATAGGAGGCCTGTATCCTTAGGCTCGATGAGGGTTCCTTTAGATACCTTACCTTGACTGACCGAGTGTATGTATTGAAATTTTACCGTATATGCCCTTGACTGACCAAGTATATGTATGTAAATTTTACCGTATACCAAGCATGTGTAAAGCTATATACAACGTATGTACCAACCAAGACACGAACAATCTTGAGTTTAAACTTGAATAGTGGTTATCGAAACTCAATCACTAGGCGAATACAGTAGATACAGTAGATACACAATATAAATACAGTGGTATTAATTTTATCTTGTATCACAATAGTTGGAAGGAATGTGGAAGGAATAAACGTGCAGCGAATGTGGACGCATATCTTCCGCCAAAATTGGCTATACAGTCACCTGAGAGCATATGAGATTCACTTTTAATAGTCAGATCCGAGTCGCTACGGTATTAAGATAAGAATATGTTTTATTGCACACAAGAAACATGAGACAGAAATCAAAGTATATAAATTAATATAATCAATCTATAATATAATACCTCCGAAACGGCTTGGGCCGATTTTGATGAAATTTTATATATACAATCGGTAGGTCTGAGAATAGGTTGTTATCTATTTTTCATAGCCCTAAGTGAAAAAAAAATTACATGGCGAAACTACGTTGGCTGGGGCAGCTAGTCTAATATATAAAATTCTCGTGTCACAGTGTTAGTGCGCATACTCCTCCGAAACCTGATTTTGATGAAATTTTATTTGTATGATCGGTAGGTCTGAGAATAGATTGTTATCTATTTTTTATACCCCTATTTGGCAAAATAACGTTTGCCTGGTCAACCAGCAATAAAATACAAAATTTTCTTTAAGCAAAGAACCTTCCATTACAAAACATTATTTTGGTTCAGAGTACACTAAAGTCTGTTTTTTAGTTCAATGCAAAAAAATAAAACAGTCACGTTGACATCTCAATACAATCCAATGTCTGAATGTTGCTAGTACGCAAAAACCAAACTACCCCATTTTACTTCGAAGTAAAAATTGTTTGTGCTAAGTAGGTAATTTTTTTTACTTTGCTCTTATGAGGAATTAATCTTTATTGTCTTTGATGTGATAAGGATTTTTGTCACACAAGTCTTCTATTCACGGTAAAAAAAATCACCGAGTAAACCTATATATTTTATAATGGTAACACCGCGTATATATTTTTTGCATTGAATTAAAAAACGGACTCTAGCAGGCTGATCGTTAGGGCGCGCGTACGTGTAATTTAGTTCGCGTCGCGCGATACCGCGACCAATTAGCCGCCTTTATCACCAATTAGCTCTTTACGATGCTCTGCGACCGATCCGGGATGTCGGTGCAATTGTATTGTGCGCGGGAAAGTCGCATGAACGTTTGATTGTTGATGAAATAGTTAAAATTCAACTTTACTCGCAAAACATGCTATGAAATGAACTACAACAAAGTCAACAGTGCTACTGTGATAAGTAGTTCAATAAACATAACATTTTACATACAGGCACATACATTGCTTCTGGCTCCACACTAGGATACCCTGTGTCGTGGGACCCAGAAACAGCGGCGTCACAAACATGTAAACATCCAAGTCCTGGGTATCTTTTTTTTTTGTCCCCAGCCGGGATTCGAACCCGGGACCTATCGCATGGTAGGCAGATGCGCTAACCACTGCGCCACAGAAGTCGTCATAAATAGATAGCCAAATAGTTTTTTCTATAATATGTTTTTATTTCATTGTCGTACTTGTAGCAACTCCTTGCTTGTAGTAATGAGCCATGTTTAGTGGTCAGTGGTCGTAATTGGCAATTATCTTTCTAATATCATCATCATAGGCCTTCGCGTCCGTTAGGGACGATTCAAGCAGTGCCTAAGGACACTTTTTTGAACTGGACTGAAAAGTCCAATTCGAGAGCGGCAGCCCCTACCGCAGAACATATAAAGGGAAGGTCCGGAGTCGGATCAGTATAGTCAAGTCTTATTATAAAATCACTTATTCGGTAACTAGCGGGGCTTAAAAATACATCGGAAGCTGTTATTGCAACTATTCAGTAGAAGAATTAATAACTCTATCATAATAGAGTCTTATTTATTAGACATTGTTATGAGCTTTCAACAGAATGCCCCATTGAAGCGAGGCTTCAAATACTTAAAACAAAATGCTCAGCTCTCTTATGAAAGTCGATCCCACTGTGTCAACTGGAGACATAACATAATGCTGTTTATGTGTAAGGCACGTACCATTGACACGCGAAAATACTTTTGGGGACCAGTTACTTCACTCATTTCATATTTATTTACATACATAAATATTGCAACATAATAGTAATTCCAATCCGGACATGGCCCCCGTGATGGAATATGGCCTATACCTTCCTCAGAGAAGAGATACTTGCCCCTCGGTGGGGACGTAATGGGTTGATGATGATTACACTACCATGTCACTTCACTCAATATGCCAAGAAAAAGAAGATTCTGTTTGTTTCATTCTCTTATTCTTGGAGCCTTCTTTCACGTGTTTCTAGCACCTTAAAAAGGCATCTTCGGAAAGATACTAGAAGTTTTCTAGTAACTTCTGGAAACAACGAAAAGCCTTCTAGTAGAAGCCTACACCGCAATTAAAGAAAGTTTGTAATCTCGGAGTGTTATATATAACACAAATGAGGGAAGCAGTCAACAGTTGCAAACTATTAAAACAATCAATGTGTAAGCATTCATTGAATTATATAAAATAGGTACAATAATTCAGTGAAAATAAGTTAAGAAACTAATATATTACTGATGTTTCAACTAAACAATGGGGCTTTTGTTACGATTGTAGAGGTGATATTAGTTTGCTTGTCATGGCTGTGTTTACTTACGTAATGTAGTAATTAAACAATAGAGGATGAAGGAAGAAAGACTGGCGAAACAAATATATCGAGCGAATGTAATTTGAATGGCCCCAGGTGGACATCACCATCATAAACCCATTATGTTATTCCCACCGAGGTGCATGGGTCTCTTACCTAAAGGAGGCCATACTTCACCACGGGACCCAAGTCCGGATTGGTCGAGGATTGTAAGACTAGTGGCTGGTCTTACTGTCAGAAGTTTTTAAGCCGCCCTAAGGCCTCTGACTTGGCTTAACGACTGCCATCTATCGACGGGTGGACATACTTCGACCAAATAGGGGATAAATTAGCAAAGAGTAAAATAAAAACGTGCCTGCATACAACGACTAATGAATGTCGATGAAGCGAAAGTGATCTGTCAGGAGATGGCAAGTGGCAGTCCCTGGTCTCTGCCTACCCCTCTGGGATACAGGCCTGAGCTTATGTATGTATGTAATAATTAAACAATAATGACCGAGTATAATCGTAAGTATATTATTTTCAAGTCGGTCATAAAAGAAAGTTATTATGACTGTCTGTCATTTGATAAATAGGCATAGATGTAAGTACCTGCATTAGTCAAAACTGAAAGCATACGCCCCCTTTTCGTGCAGAAAGGCAAGCACGGGCAGTTAACATAGCCACAATATGAGGTAAGGACATGATGTCCTTACCTCATATTGTGGTTATGTTATCCGGCATAATATTTATACAAACGAAATCAAAAATGAGATGTCGTAGTGTGATGACAACTAGTAACAACATAAAAAGGGGAGGGAGTTGTCACCTCACTACAATATTATACTGTCGCCAAACCAATATAATACTTCCTTCTCCAACGTTTTGCTCCAATTATTGGTGGATCCAATGAGAGTGGAGTCTTTGGATAGATTGGAGCCCAATCCATCCAAAGATTGTCTGGAAGAGATCACTCTTATGATTAAGAAATACCTGTGTGATCTCCTTTTTTATGTACAATAAAGTGATCTCTATCTATCTATCTATCTATCTGCATTTGGAAACAACTTAAAATGGTGGAGGGAGATATTTTTTCAGTGGTTTCCACCTGACTGAAAACTAATCACAGATGAGATATAAGAAGTCATCTCACCAACGTTTATTCACGAAAAACTAAAAGATGCTTTCGCTTCCGTAACATCAGTCTTACAACGAGAAAGAACGGTAGCTCGAACGTGCAGATAACTCACTTATCTTTTCAATTATCTCCCGACCAAAGAAATACAGCAGGCTCGTACCATCAATCCTACTATCAAGATGACGGATGGCAAGACGTCCACCAGGGAGGTAGCGGGTTCCGCTCCCGTTGACACGCATTGTCCAAGTGACGGATCGACGAACCTAATGTGACCTTCAATGACAAAACGAGCAAGGAAAATCGATTAAAATCGGACAATTGATGATTGAGTCCGTAAGGTAAAGGGGTTTAGTATTTATGGTGCTTTCTTCGCCGTGGTAGCCTCAAGATGTGAAAGAAAGGACTCTGAGAGAGTAATGCAATCTTGCTATAAATGCCGAATAATGGAAATATGAAAATATAAATGCAATGCCGGAAAGCCAACAAATTTATAAAGATTTAGAGAAAACGAAGTCTATTAAGTTTTGTCATTTTTAGAGTAGGTAATTAGATTTTTGCATAATTTGAGACCAGCAAGGTCAACATTGAATCGCTCGTAGCCTGGGCTGCCTGAGTGATCTTAAACGATCACTAAGGTTAAGCAACATACGGCGCGTTCAGTCCATGGATGAGTCACCGTCTATGACTAACGCTAGTGGCATTTTTCCGAGCGATTCCGTGCTTCGCTAGGCACGTTAAGCAGTTGGTGCCGGCTGCCGTCGATAGATGGCAGTCGTTAAGCCAAGTCAGAGGCCTTAGGGCGGGCGGCTTGAAAACTTCTGACAGTAAGACCAGCCACTAGTCTTACAAGCCTCCACCAATCCGGACTTGGCCCCCGTGGTGGAGTATGGCCTATACCTTCCTCAGGGAAGAGACCCGTGCCCCTCGGTGGGGACATAATGGGTTAATGACGAAGGTCAACATTATATTATATTAAAGTATAAAAAGGGCTTTATTTTTTTCAACTTTTTCTATGTATTTAATAATATAGAAATAACGTCCCTACAATCTATGTTTGAGGCTAATTTCCCATTAGCGGCCTGTTTCATGAAACTAGAATTCATGGGTACTACGACAATTCGATCTGTACTGTCTACAATTCAAAGTCGATTAACCCACAGATTGATAAAACGAATCTGTTAGGCAATGAACCTCGAATTGTCATAATAGGTACTGTAAGAACTATACATACGTTATAAGCTCACGCCTGTATCCCAAAAGGGTAGGCAGGGACCAGAGACCGCCACCTACCACGATCCTGACAAATCACTTTCGCTTCATCGACATCGACATTAGTCGTTGTATGCATGCACGTTGGTTTCGAGTACTTTTTATCTCGCCCTTTGCTAATACATTGGTAGAACTACAGTTTTATGAAACCCGGCCCAGCAGTTGCCTAACCTAATCCTCTTTGAAACCTTCATCGTATCTTCCACTTAACGCTTTGGCTCAACTCTCAACGCAAATGATAAGTTGCCTTGACACAAGGGACTTTAGAACAACGGTTAATGAATATAAAGTTTAATTTGGCTTACGAGTACCCGCTACCAAATTTGGTAGCCGCCAAGACAGCGCCTTAAGGTGGCTTAAGGCCGATTTCTGAATTGAGAATTTACACTAAGTAAATACTTAAGTATCGTTCTGTCACGCTCTTTTTTGAGAATTTTGACGAGATAACACTACAGTTAGGTAGTTACTTAGCGTAAATTCTCAATTCAGAAATCGGCCCTTAGCAGATCGATACTTACTAACCTGTATTCTTTGAGCGTGTGTTCCCCGTCACTATCTATCTATCTATATAAATAAAACAGCTATAGACAGAGTGGTAAAAATATAATATTCTTTAAAATATCACGAGTGTTTTCTTCCGAAAAAAACAAAGAATACAAGGCTTAGGTAACCGTATTTTAGGAGAAGCACTGGAAAAAGAAGTTAAAAAAACTCCAAAAAATAAAAAGCAAAAAAGACAAAACATCAAGGTAGGTAATATAAAAAAAATCCTAATATTAAAAAAAACTTTCTGAGATTTTGCTTTCCTATTTAATATGTAAAATTCATTAAACATCTATCTATATAAATAAAATTCAAAGACCTGACTGACTGATTCATTCACTCATCAACGCCCAGCCCAAGCCGTTGGACCTAGGAAGCTGAAATTTTGCACAGAGGGTCTGTATATAATGTAGGCAAAGAATAAGACCGGATTTTTTGAAATTCAGCCCCTAAGGAGGTGAAAAGGGTTGCCAAAATTTGTATAGGAGGTATAAAGAATGTTGTCTAATTTTCTTGAAACTTAAAATAAATACTCTTCAACACAATTGATTGTCGTGTTTCGCCGTTTTTCTAAATTTAACCCTTAAGGGAGTGAACGGGGTTGCAAAATTTTGAACTGAAATCCACACGGACGGAGTCGCGGGCGAAAGCTAGTAATAAATGACCGCAGTCGTAGTTTCAAAGCCACGTGAAGAGTAGCTAGACCTTGCGTCATTCATTGTTAACTGGGACTTAATCACTATAGTACTGTAGCACCTACAAATCTTAATGGCCGGTGCGGCGGCGCAGCCGAAATATTTATAGCGTGGACCAATTTGAATGAACTGTTTCATTGATGCAATTTTTTTCTAACTGACCAATTAACAGAAACTGGGATTGTTACATACTCATTCAAGGTATTTTTTTATCTATTTGTGAAGGGGTTTTGTGTCCGTAATGACCGTGCTATGTTGCTGATTTTTAACCTAGGTAAACTGAAAATCTGTGGTCATTCATTTGGTTTGACAGTTTTTTAATGAAAATAAGTTTCTTTTCCCAACCTTTCACTTGGTGGAATATTAAAACAATAGATCGCCTCGCCCGCATGCCCCTGGTCTTGAGAAAAGTTCAAAGTTCAAATAGATTTCCATGATTATTTACAAGGGCGAGTATCTAAAATCCATAGTTGTCCAATATAATTATTAATCACATTAGTGCGGCAGTGATTGTTTCATTGACACTGTTGGTAGTTTAGTAACAAATTGCATTCCAATAGTAGGTACCAATAACCCGTGCAACTTAAATCAGTGCTTTGCGCGACTTGTTCTTCTTCGCGAAATTTGCTTTGTAGATTACTTTGGTAGTCTACAAAGCAAGGCAAGGCAAGGCAAGTAATAATTACTTTCGTACTTTTGTCAGTATATTGAAAACTCTGTAGGTATTAGACCTAGGGCTAGGTTCGTTCACGGCAACTGTTACGGTTGGGGAGAGCGTAGCCCATGTGACTGATGTAGCCTATCTTGGTTATAAGCCTAGGCGCACACTAGCGACACGTGACAGCTACAGCTCGGCGACTAGACGCGACGACAGGCTACGGCCGACAATTTTCATATATTTTGTTAGAAGCTCCGCAAATTTGACGTCAGATTCGCGACGATCAGCTAAGAGCCATCGCAAACAGGGCGACTCGTCGCCGCGACTAGACGCGGCGACAGTCACCCTCTTTGCGCCAGATGCAAGCGACTGTCGCCGCGTCTGTTTGCGATGGCTCTAAAGGTGCTGTTGCACCGACCACGTGTAAGTTTTTTATTTGAGTTAGGTATGGCGGCTGGTATTCATCATCTGAGTGCTCTTCGTTCGGCCTCGAAAAGTTTAATTTAAGAAAGGTTCTACTCCCTTAATTATACCACATGTATCTATGTTCACAGATCTCCAATTCGTGGTTTTCTACGACAATTAATCGTAAATTGCAAAGTCGATTAACCCACAGATCAACAAATAGGAAGACTGCTACGCAATGTACTGTAAATTGTAATAATAAACTAAATTAATTAATTGTAATAAGAATTTTACTTTAACGAAACGCAGCCCTAGTCAACCTTAGCATCTTAAAACTGAAAACCAACGTAGAACAAGCAATGGACAAGATTCGCAGAGATCCTAGTGTCGCACGAGGGTTAGGTAGGGGTGCGATCCGTAGTAAAAGAGGGGTATCCAGGGGCACGATAGAAGTTCGATTTATTTATAATATGGTAAAATAAAGGCACCTGAAAACAATAAAAATGAGGGTATCTTAACTAAGGTCTAAAAATAGCAATAAAAATACATTAGGTGTATAAAAGAAGGCAGGAACACTTACATCATAATGTGCCTTTCGAATATTTGTGAAATGATTGTCAGATTTATAATAATGATTTAGGTATCTAAGGAGACTAGAGCAATCCGGTAACGTACTAACAGACGTGTAGTAACGATAATAAAATGTAGAATGATGACGTTTACGTCCACTTAGTTTGGAGGCTGAGGAATATCTGTGCCAAATACGTCCGAACACTGCGGGGAATGTCATAAAATAGTTAAATTTGGAATAGTAGATGGCCGAAAATGATAAAAAAAAGCAACGAGGCGATTACCTCGTTACAGTACCCCGTCTGCCCCGGAAAAAAAAATCATGAGGGACCTTAAGTCCTGATGGTTTTTTTTTTGTATAAGAAATGCGGTGAATGAGGATGTTAAGTAATGGAGTGACGTGAGTGACTGTAATTTAGAAATGAAGTATGCTATTTATAATGAGTATATTACATGAGAGACGATTTAAACCTACATACAACTAACATTCATCTAACACTCATACTTCAATCTTCCAAACTATTTTGGTTATCTCTATATATAACCAAAATATGCCTTGTATTGGAGTACCATGTAAATATTCATCATAATACTCAAAAAATCGCTCTCAAGTGGTATTATGGCTTTTTCCAGTTACCATCCGCTGATATTTTATTAAAATGATGAAATAAATTAAAATTTATACAATATACATATATACAAGGTATTGACATTAAGAATGTCCAGTATATAATGATGTATTAAGTAATACAACTTGTGGTATATTTACCACATAAGATAAGATAAGATAAGAATATTCTTAATTAAGATAAGAAGTTCAAGAATAACTTCTTGTCGGAAAAAGTTCCTTATTAAGAACTGTAACGAGGTAATCGCCTCGTTGCTTTTTTTTATCATTTTCGGCGCCCCACGTTGGGCGCCAGTGTCGCACGGTAGGTTAGGTTGGGGTGCGATCCGTAGTAAAAGAGGGGTATCCAGGGGCACGATAGAAGTTCGATTTATTTATAATATGGTAAAATAAAGGCACATTAATTTTATGTGCCTTTAGAATTGTATGGTTTTGTTGATACGAGTAAATAATATAGGTACGGAGAATAAGGTGACAGACGTGTTGTAATAAAAATGATAATAAAGATGGAATCACGTTGACGTCCACTTAGTTCTGAGGCTGAGGAATATCTGTGCCAAATACGTCCGAACACTGCGGCGAATGTCATAAAATAGTTAAATTTGGAATTGTCGATGGCCGAAAATGGTAAAAAGACGCAACGAGGCGATCGCCTCGTTACACTAGAAGAAAAGTGTGACAGGGAAAAGGCCTTCGCATTGAGCTCTATTCGTAGCCTAGACTAATATATCAACATAGAGTCGACGTTATGTCGACTAGAAGGTAACTTTTTCAATGAGGTTAGCCTAGTCACTTCTTTAGCCTTAACACGACCTGAAACACCCTACAAGACATAATGAATCCACCAGCCTGATTGATCACAAGAAATTGCCCTTTAGGTCGCTTTTCGTGTCCCGAGTCTATTATCATAATAACGGCGCGACGCTCGGAAGCGAGATAGCATCGCATCGCGGCCGGTGGACAATAACCCTTACGAACACTCATTAAAAATAATTAGCATAAAAACTACAATAACATAAATGAAAAATGGAACGCTCGGGTGAAGGTTGAGGGGGGTATGCCGATAGATAGCCTGACTAGTGGCGTTTGGATGGAGGTAAGGGTGGGTATCGGCACTTGTGGAGGTTTACGTGACTTGTGCGTTACTTTGGTGAAGTTTTGCTCCAATTCTGCCGAATAATTAGTTGGTAATAACATAGCTAGCGTTAAAGCAGAAAATGACAGTCGGTAGAAAAAAAAATCCCACCTTGAAAACTACATACACACATTTGATGTGTTGTCAACTTTACAATTAGACTAATTAATCGATTTCGTCGACTATCTGAAAGAAATTGCTATAAGCAATAACCTTTTCAGTGATTGATTTATCTGAGACTGAGGACTCAGGACTGAAGAGGTTAAGGCCGCTAATTGTAGATAGATAGAGAACACATTATTGTACATAAAAAAGAGGATCACACAGGTATTTCTTAATCTAAAAAATCTTAAGTTTTCTTAATCTTTCTTTGTTATTATACTGTATATTATATTTGTAAATATTTTATGTTCATTCATTCCTGTACAATTATTCGGAAAGCTGATGGCCGTTGGGGCGAAAAAGCTCTGTCCTGGCGAACGCGACCCGACGACGCCGCGTAACGCTAATAATTAACTTTCATTACAAAAATTATTAAAAACAAAACTTCTCTGATTCACGGTAGAGAAATATAACGCTGAAACCTTCAAATACACAATTCTGTTTTCCCCACTCAACAGTATAACTGATAGAGCAACTTATCTTGCTTACACATAAACCCACATTCTTCCACTTCTCTTTATCGTTGCCATTTTAAACGCATCCCATTGTTCGAGCATAATGTGCGCGACAATCTCCGCTAGGCTTCACGCTCCATTTACTGACATGCTTATAATTATTGCGGCTTCGTGCAGTCTGTCCTTCTTAGGCGCGGGACACATAGATCGAACGGAGATAAATGCGTTGTATAGTGTTTGATAGCTTTCTGTCCCTTCACTTCGGTCAATTTAGTATGATAGTAAATTTAACGGATACTGCATCTTGGCCCTTTTCTCAATAACTTTCTTTTCTTTTACAGCTATAAACAAAGTGGTAAAAATATAATATTCTTTAAAATATCACGAGTGTTTTCTTCAGAAAAAAAACAAAGAATACAAGACTTAGTTAATAGGTAACCGTATTTTAGGAGAAGCACTGGAAAAAGAAGTTAAAAAAACTCCAAAAAATAAAAAGCAAAAAAGACAAAACATCAAGTTAGGTAATATTAAAAAAATGATAATATTAAAAAAAACTTTCTGAGATTTTGCTTTCCTATTTTATATGTACATAAAATTCATTAAACATCTATAAAAATAAAATTCAAAGTCCTGACTGACTGATTAATTCACTCATCAACGCCCAGCTCAAGCCATTGGACCTATATAGAAAGCTGAAATTTTGCATAGAGGGTCTATATACAATATAGGCAAGGAGTAAGACCGGATGTTTTGAAATTCAAACCCTAAGGGGGCGAAAAGGGTTGCCAAAATTTGTATGTGAAGTATAAAGAATGTTGTCTTATTTTCTTGAACCTTAAAATATATACTCTTCAACACAATTGATTGAACACGTGTTTCTCCGTTTTTCTAAATTTAACCCTTAAGGGACTGAACGGGGTTGCAAAATTTGGAACTAAAGTCCACGCGGACGGAGTCGCGGGCGAAAACTAGTTAAAACATAATTGTTAAAAAACGTGACGATTCAAGCAGAAATAACTAATTTTAGGGCGTTCTCATTATGGACGATTTTATACTTATGGAGCGTTTTTGTACCACGTGACTAGAATTACTTCATTATCATCATCAACCGATTATGTCCCCACCGAGGGGCACGGATCTCTTCCCTGAGGAAGGTATAGGCCATACTCCACCACCAGAATTACTTACTTTTCCAATAATACCATGGAAATTTTTTGTTGCAAAAAACATATTTATTACAATTATTTGTCTTTTACACGGCTTCTTCAATTATATTTTTTGGCTGCTTTCCATTAGACGTGACGTCATATTTTGACCCTATATAATAACTGGCTTATGTGCTCACGTTTATATGCAATCGATGCCATAGACGCTAAGTGCAATGCGTTGACCTTCCAAAGGACTAAGGTCAGGTGGTACATTTAGTAGGACCCCCTAAGCTAAACCGCTGGCTTATTCCAAAATCAACATCCACCAAAATACGAACTACGTACTAATGATATTAAATTAAATTATGCCCTGTGCTATGATAACCAAACAAGAAAATTATAAACATGTAAATAGGTACACCCAGACTGAAACCAATTGTTCAAACTATCTAGGTATGTTTTTTTATACGATGATTAAATCATATTTTGACTTTAATTTCAAATTTAATGTTTTATACTCCATTAATAATACTATTAAATAGTGATGTTTATTCAGAAGCCTTACAGTTACTTTTAAGCAATGTTAGGGCCTTGTACAGAACAGCAACAATATCAGACGTAATAACAATTTTATTAGTCCTATACGTCTGATATTTCTGCAATTTTGATTTGTTTGGAACAAAAATCTTGCCTTGATCTTGAATGTAATTTATGTCCTTCGTTAAAAAATTATGCATTTTTTTTTCCAAAAAAATGTCATATAACTTCTGTAAAAGAAAATCAAAGGAGGAGTGGAGGCTACAGTAACACAGGCTTTGGCTTAGTACAGGGCTCCGACGCGTAATCCACTGTTTAATGAATATTTTTTTTATTTTTATTGTCAAATTACACAAGAAAATTATGATAAATGTAATGTCATCATGAATGGGTACTCAAGATCAATCTCACACGAGAACACGAGTTTGCATTTGTTTAGTTTAATACGACGCTAAGCTTTGCATTTAGCATTCTTGTTTCAATCGACTTCATCTGCCATCCGTCATGTCTCGCAGAGATAATGCGGTATTTTATTATTAAAAAATAATAAGTGTATCTTTATTTTTAATGTAGTCTAAGGCCTCGCTAGAAAGAAAAATCATTGACATTTTAGGTGTTTTAATTTCCTTACGCTTTTTATAGAAAAATATGGCTCAAGAAGTTCTAAGCTTTAGCTGCCAATCTCTTTTTAAAAATCAAAAAGTGTAAATGATACACATTTGCGATAAGTATAGAAGATAATAAAAATAATTAAAAATTAAGATTTGTATTTAAAGATACTAAAGGTTGACAAAAATTGTCAAACAAAGGTAATTATAGAAATTTGTCGGCAATTATATACGTACCCAAATATTTAATATTGTAAACAACAAAATATGAAAAAAATCGTGTGAAATTTAATGTTAGGTTATACTAGATATATTATTTAAAGTTATAATGTACTAGCGAGAGGGATGACAGATTCAAAATCAGTCATAAGGTTAAATAATCTTCCTCCTTTATCCTAATGAGACGCTTGGGAATGCCCCGGATAGCCCATGGGTTTTGCTCAATCGTTTCCTTGATTTCCTTCCACGTAAATATGTATGGTTACGGTAATCATTACTTTTGTTGGCGACATTAACATATACGGTCGAAGCAATTTATTTGGTTGGCCTTTACTAATACAAGGGTTTACCACAAAAATAAGAGTGTATCAGCACTTATTTGCTTTTCAAGCAACCTGTTTAATAATATTTGAGTAAATTCGAAAAATCTTAAAGAAAGAAACAAAGAAAGTATTTATTCACATTGCCACAAAAGCACACTTAAAAAACAAAAGGGAAAATTCGTTAATATGCACCTAATAATCGAAAGTTTTTTTGTGTATAGGATGATTATCAAAAAATCATGATCATCAGCCCACCTCTGCTCTGCTCGCAGTTGGCTATAGGCCTTATCCCCATCACGCCACACCCCCTCTCGCCATTCGCATCCACGAATCGAATGTATGAATTTCGAATGGGAAAATACCAACACCGAAATAATTCGTCATCTCATCATATTTAATTTAAGAGTAGACAGATAGAGAGAAGAATCGCTCGTAGCCTGAGTGATCTTAAACGATCACGAAGTCTAAGCAACATAAGGCACGTTCAGTGCATAGATGGGTGACCGTCTGTGACTAACGCTAGTGGCATTGTTCCGAGCGGTTCCGTGCTTCGCAAGGCACCAGGCCTTAGAGCGGCTTGAAAGCCTTCGGTGGGGACATAATGGGTCGATGATGATGATACCTACCAACTTCAAGTATTCCTCAGGATCTTTTGCATATGAGGTATTCTTGTAAGAGCTCAGTTCGTAGAATTGCGTTTACTAACTGCCGCATAAATTGACGTAAAGCGGTTCTGTCTGAAGGTACCTTTTTATATAGTCCAGTGTAAAGTACCTTCATGAAATCTCTTTGTTCTCCGCCAGCAAGGGCACAGTAAATATCTCCGTGGATGAGGCATCGCAGTGAGTCACTGATAAGCTGATCGAAGTTGAGATCACCATATTGATTCAGCAGTCGTTGATTAGCTGTGCAGTTCTAGGATTTTAATATACATCGCTGTACATACGTCACTGACAGCGCAGGGCCGTCACCGACAAATGTTTTTTTTAATAATCGATAATTATAATTTGCTTTTTTTTACGTCCTTCCACTAGAAACATCCTAGATATACCAATACCGACCAATGGGTACGTGCGACGAAAAGTAAGACTTAATTAGAAAAAGTTTTTGATGATCGCATGAGTAAAGCTCTGACTGTCCCTTTTCCTCCAGGATCATCCTCATTATGTCCCCACTGAGGGACACGAGTCTCTTCCCTGAGAAAAGTATAGGCCATACTCCACCACGGGGGCCTAGTCTGGATTGGTGGAGGCTTGTAAGACTAGTGGCTTGTCTTACTGTCAGAAGTTTTCAAGCCGCCCTGAGGCCTCTGACTTGGCTTAACGACTGCCATCAATCGACGGCAGCCGGAACCAACTGCTTTACGTGCCTTGCGAAGCACGGAACCGCTCGGAAAAAGCCACTAGCGTTAGTCATAGACGGTCACCCATCCATGGACTGAACGCGCCGTATGTTGCTTAACATTCGTGATCGTTTAAGATCACTCAGGCGGGTAGGGCTATACGAGCGATTCGTGGCGTAACTAAACTTATTCAGGTTCCTCCAGGATATCTATGATTTTCTAGTATACTTGTCGCAATGTATAATTACCTGTTACGTACCTATTCAGAGAATTTTCCGTCAACCAACACGAAGGCACGTTATACGGCAAGAGTCAAGGAAGGTTTTTGAGTGGCTTCCCATCCACCAACTGTGGATTTTTTGCGTTGACATTTCACCACCGAGTTTCGTCGTGTTATTTTCCTCAATGTAAAGTGGAAAAAAACAACGAAAGTTACCACATCAAACAGTCAACAAATCTAGATATTTCTTTGTTAGAAAGAAAATAGGCAAAAGGTTGCCTGTTCCTTAATATTGTTTAGTCTCTTAGATAGATGAAAACTTTATTCGCAATACCAAAGACATAAATAATAATTTACCTACACTAAAGTCAGTAGCTACATAACGTTACAAAATTATACGAAAAAATGGGCGTATTATAAGTGTACATTTGAGGTACAAAACTGTCACCATCATCAACCCATTATGTCCCCTGTCAACTGTCAACTCTGTTTGAAGTAGATTCTTGAATGCAAAATAAAAGGGATTTTTAATTGAAACACAAAAATTTGTCGTCACCTAACTCGTAGAAACTACACATAAACTAAAAACTATGCATTGTACGAAAAGCCGCGGAACATTCATTCATTGAAATTTTAGATAGCCCTGAAGGTACCTATATCTCTGGTTTTTAGCTTCACTTTACAGTTCAGGACGACCATACTGGTGTCTATAGACAGAGTTTAGTTTCAGTAACCGTTACCTGTCAATCCGACTATTACAGTACTTTTTCAGTTCTTCTCGATTTTTACATAATAATTGTTTAGACTTTAATCTTGCTTTGTCGCCAACTTCATGTTTTCAAGCTACAGCAATAATAAACTGCAGTGCATTTTGTTTCTAATGTCCAAACACTATTGATTTATAAAGGTAAACGTATGTCGTTCAGTAGTTATTGAGTATTGAAACGCAATCTTAATTATGCCGGAAAACAATTTGCTAACAGAAATAATGGTTTATTATGACCGTAGACCGTAGCCTGAACATAAACATCTGCCAATCTTAAAGGTGGGAACTTATTGAAGTCGTATACAGGTACTGCAAGTGTGGTTTAGTTTAGGATTAGCACATTCAAAGCTTAACTTCCTAAGTCACTAGCCACTTTTCATGCCAGCTACAAACACATCCTGCATTCAACCAAAGAGTAAACTGGATAAGGAGGTTTTTACCTAGAAGTCTTAAACGGACCTATTCCTTGTAATCCAAGGGAACAAAGCATCCTTACTTAGGCTTACGGAACCTTATGGTTTAATGAACGAACGGCTTAAGGCACAATAATTTGCGGCAAAAATATGCGTCTCGCTTGTGTTTGCTTTCGTATGGTAAAGTTTACAAATGGTTTAACCATGAATTGAATGCGCCTGCTCTCAGAAAGACTAAATGATAGTTTTTATACATTCGCCTTATTTTGCACAGAGGTTTACGATGATATTGCCAACCATCAGTAACTACGGATAGTTGTTCAGAGCCTTACCACCAACATATTGATCTCCGGAGGTCGGTAGACAATCACACATGGTATTTATGACACGTCATAGTGTTTGTGACCATCATGGTTATTGGTTTGACCACAATTTTGTTCATAAACAAATGTAAGGCAAAACTTTCCGTTTCATAAACCGCAGCCCTACCCTTCAGGAATAGCGTGAAGGTATTTAATGGCGCTGCGTCGGCGCTTCACCCACACACACGCCGCTCACCCACACGATGCCTCGGCGACTGTCCACGGCGAACAATCGGTCGTAAATCAGCTCCGATAAAATTATAGGAGGGAACACAATGGATATCGACGACGCATGTTTTCAAAGGACTCCCAACTTTAAGCTCAAGATGGTATAGCGTAAAGTTGCACGCCTACGTAAAAAGCGTCCAGGCAACGCCACGTAACTTTCTGTCTCCGAGATAGAGTCGACATTTGCACGTGTACAGACAAGAGATGTTTATTTTGCGAGACTCATTTCTTATCATTTGGAGCCTTAAAACCTGCATCTAAGATTGAGTTTGGCTCGGAGGGACTGTGCAGATCTCGTAATTGCGAAATTCACGCTCAGCGGTGCGGTACAAAAATAAGATTATGGATTCTGCTGAGCTGAGAGGTTATTGTGATTCGGGGATCCGTCCCTGTGGGTACTCGTATGCTCGTATGTCTTGAGTTTACGAGTCCTATTCCTGGAGAGAGTATGACTTATTGAATATTACTCCGGGCTATTTATGGCAGACAGCGCCATTGGCGTCGCGAAGGAATTTCAAAGGAAACTCTTGTTGGCTTCAATAGTATCCTTGATTATGTCTTCAGCGGAAAGCTTTTATGAGAACTTCGGACTTCATTTTCATAGAAAATATTACATTAAACAGTTCCGTCATAGAGTATAATTTATATTGGTCGATATAAAACGAAAAAAAGTAAACATTTTTTTTTTAAATAATATTCTGGGAATAAAAGACAAGTAATAATTATAGAACTTACGTGAATAGAAAAAAAATATCAAAGATTTGAAGTAGATTTCGGAATAAAATAATTGCGTAGAATAAAATAGGTATGCAATATCCCTTCTCGTAGACAAACCTAGACAAACCAAGCTGCCTCTTTTCAAGTGGATTCAATAAAATCTTAACAAAACAAAGAACCAAAACAAAAGGTGCGCTGTCACGGCCGAAGACACCATAAAGCTCCACCCACACCAGCGAGTGCCCGATGCGGCACGTCGGTGTAACCTGAGCCTTACTTTACGAGGTCGTAAAGCTGGTCCTATATTGGACAAGTCCACTGGACACGGACCCTGCGCTGGGATACGATTGGTCACGCTCCGCCGGACAAAGAAATGAGCCAATTAAATTGAGTCTTTCCTTACTTTCGCTCGGCAAGAGAACAGTTATTAAAGAAAAACCGGATAAAACCGCGTCGGACTCGCCCACCGAGAGTTTCGTACCTACTCGCAATTTGTTCCCAAAAAACACACTTTATTGATGATTTAGTATAGTTGAAAATTTATAGTTTTCAGATTTTCCCCTATAGTAATACATTCACGATATGACTTCCCAAATTGCATAGCTCTAGGTCAATCGGCAAATTTGGATTTCCTTGAGTGCCGAAATATACGTTTTTAGGCGGCTTAAACTACCGTATCTTTTTTTCACGCTAACTTAGATGTTTGATTTTTCCACAGCTTTAAAAGATTATTATTAGTAGGTGCACCAATAAGTGTACAAGGGCGTGCTTAATGCAGGAATAATACTGTAACGCCTTTGACACTTTCCTCCGTCCTTCTTGCAAATTTTATAAATATTTCTTATTCTTCTTAACCCTTTCAGACCTTTTTTTTTTTGGTTAACGGGGTGAAATGCTTTGTGCACCATAACTGCCACCCTTGGGGGAGAGCGACGGCCGTGTGTCGGACTCTCCTCTCCTAATAATAGGAGAGGCATACCTCCTAAAACACCCCGGGGGCCGTCCTGTCGCTCGTGCAATGGGGTGCCGCCGGATCTCGCTTGTGGTGGACCACGTTGCGAATGCTACAGCGGCGCCCCGGCGACGTCGACCCGACTCGCAAGGAGTCGGGCCCACCCTCACTGGAGAAGGGGCATGGGCCCCCCACCCCCTTCTCCCGTCACGATTTCGGACGGCAGGTCCCCCAACCTGCCGTCTGTGACCCTCCCTCAACCTCCTCTATGCCCTCTGCTGAACAGAGGGATACAGAGGAGGGCCCCCACCGTGTGTTTTTTATAGAGGTTGTCTCCTCGCGGCCCGAAGGCCCCCGGCCCCACTCAGTGTGGGGTTACGGGTGCGGGGCCCATAGTAGATCCCGCGGGACATCCAGCAGTGCAAGCCACTGGACGTCCCCCTCCCTCTGGTTTTGGTCCGCGCCGGCCGAAGCCGGTACCCCCCATATCTGGAGGGCGTTCCCCTATCCGCCACCCGGGGGACGCGTCCGATGGAAGACCAGAAACTCCACACGGAACCCCTTTCAGACCTGACATTGAAAATAACAACAGAAAACCATTGTTATTTAAAAGGTCAGGTGTGAAAGGGTTAAGCCGACACTTTCTCTACCATATTGGGTTAACCATTTCATTGGGATATGACAAGAAACGCCTAAAAAGAGTATTATAGGTATATAAAGAAATATAAAGTCAAGGGGAATGCGAATCATCGTAAATTACAGTGTTAGATATTATCTCCTCTTCTAAATAGTAACCTTTAATTGGCTAGTTTTTCAATTTTCTTATATTAATTATCATCTGTTGGTTTTCGATAGATAAATATGTACAATTAAAATGTTAATGTTAATTAATTATAAATAATAATATAAATGAACGTATATAATCCTAATCTTAAGTAATACATTTTAATTGATTTTAATTGATATGATAATTGTATAATAATTTTTAATTATGGATTAATTGTGATTATACCTGCAAATATGTAATGTTATAAATTAGACGTAAGAAATTGTAGTGCCCTTACAGGGTGTCATGTATGAACTATTTAAATAATATTTACCACCACTATTACCATGACATGCAATAAACGAATATAAATATGAATAAATTCATGAAAATTTGGTCTGAGTTTTATTGAATATTCCTTAATTCGTTACGTGATAAGACTAATCTCTTGCCAATACCCAGGTGTATCTCAGAGCAATAACTAGGCAATCACCTTACAAGAAACATAAACATCTAACACATGCAATCTCCTCACCGCAATAAAGTGCAAAACATATAAAACTGATGATTGCATGCGGGCTTGCGCAATGCTTGCTTCTCCTGTCTAGCTTCTGATAACGGAGATTTATGACAATATGCAGTGCTGCAGTACAGTCGACTGATCAACCTTTACGTGTTAGTTCCAAAGTCGCAAATAAAGCAGCAATGTCGCGGGTGAAAACCAAATATTAAATACAAGCATATTAGTAACTAAGTGGTGTACCAAGGTTGATATGGTAGTGCAAAGTTGCTTTGCACTGTATTAGGTACCCGGTGGTTTAATCGGTCACTTCTTCAGCCTGTGAGTGTCCATTTTTGGATGAAGGCCCCCTCATACTTGCGCCAGTCGCTTCTAGTTTACACAACCGCTCGCTAGGTAATTAAGATGTTAAATATCGTGAAGATGCGAAGCAGATGCTAAAAGTTGCCAACAGTACAAAAAATCATTCTTAAAATAAATAAAATATAAATAATAATTAAGTAAGAATACATACGTTATGCATCGATAAAATCTCTAGAAAATATTTAATTTTGTTAGCTACTATTCCTATCCTTTACGTTACGACATTAATAAATATAATACCTACCTACGCAACAAAAGAAAAAATATAAGTTTCCCTAAAACAATAGGCATCCGAGTCAACGCTTTTATTTAGAACAAAACCCGACGTAACGCAGCCTAGTACATAGGTAACGTAAATAAATAAAGGAAAAGCCTCCACGCTCATCCAATGACAAATGACACTTGGCGGGTCCATCCCTCTAAAACAACTCCCGAGAAAAACAAACCTTATCTCAACTGCATAAAGCGCAACACGCTTTAGCGGTGCGCGTAGGATGGCCCTCGCTATCTTGTCAGGCGGGGGCGGCGTCGACCAATCACAGCGCGGCTGGAGCGCATCACACTGTCCTATCTCCTGCCTACACTGCGCATCCGAAGTTCAAACTGAGAATATTGTCGTTTCCTATAAGATTGAAATAATTGTTTGCCAGTCACTCACCTGTCTGGAGCCGCCTCGCGACCGCCTTCGCCCGCATGGCCACGTTACACGACTGTCCTGTTAATAATTTATTTTTATCGACGACACTGGCCGGTAAGAAGTCGCGCCGCCGGAAAATTTAGAAAAAAAAAGGTTTTCTTTTTTCGAGGGGAGTGCGCACGCGGGGTCAGTAAGCGAGAGGAGGTTGGCGGGAATGCTTGTCGGCCCAAGCCTGGGCAGGTGGGCGAGCTGTCAGGCGAGCGGCCGGCGGGACACTGCGTCCACGTGCGGCGGCCGCGGGAAAAAGCAATTTCCACGAGCCCGATGACCGGTGTCTTGACACGAAATGTACGCTAGTCTTGAGCGCGGCCGGTCACCTACTGTCAATCGGCGAGTGAATTAAGAGGGTGGTTAGGTAACGTGCAGGCACACTAATCGCCTCGGACATGCGAGTTGGGATATGGGCTGGGTGTTAGCTGCTTTTCTTTCTTGAAATTAGTTTCTTGATAAGTTATGGAGGGACAATTAGGTGATCGCAGTCTTGTTGTAAAGTTTATACCTGCAATGCAACTTTATTTTTTCAGGATTATGTTTACATCACTTCGAGTTGTCACACAAGAATATATTTCTTAAATTTTGAATAGGAAAGGTTTAGGTATAAATCAAAGTTTTATTCACCATTCATAGAAATATTTTTTCAAATACGTACTTCTTCAAGAAACTCTTACAAAGCTTTGGTCCTGTTAAAGACGTCTTACTCCAGCGACTCCATCCACCCGGTCGCGTCGTCCCGGTAGTGCTCCAAACATTTCCCGATAGCGTTGCCATGGCAACGGCTGATAGCCTGCCTCCCGCCAAAACAATCTAGAATAGTTTCAAGCAATTATTATTATTATGGAAGGAAGAATGGCGTAGTACAGGGACCGCAGGGCGTCTACGAAGCGCTACGTGCTACGGCGTAGCGAAGTGCTACAAAATTATTGCATTGTAACAAAATCTTCTACGGAATTCGATAGAAGCACCTGGACATTTTCTTCTATCTGAAGGAGTTTTAATACTATGAAAGTTAATAGATAACTTGAACGAAAATACGAGCAGTATATAGATGAGTTTGCAATGGACGCATAAGAGCATTTTTCGGTCTAAAATAAATAACGATATACCTACATACTTCAGTTTCCAAAATGAATAAGAGTCCGCCGTATACATTCTTCATGTTCATTTGTTTTGTCCTTATATTACCGAAATCACCAAACTCCTACGTAACGGCTTCACTGATTTGTATGAATTTTCTTGTGAATATTTGGTAGCTCTGAGAAAAGGTTGTAAGCTAGTAAAGGTTGTAAAAGGTTGTAAAGGTTGTAAGGTCGTAATCAACATGGCAAAAGGGTGCACACACACACATCATGATTATCAGAATTGCGTAATTTCTTTGGCGCATTTTTTTTTTCATATTAACTCAATAAATAGTAACATATATTGTAGTAGATGCCACCAAAACCTACAAATATGTTACAATACAATATTTAGGGGCCAATAAACCTACAATATATGTTACTTCTTATTGGGTAAATATAAAAAAATGCGCCAAAGAAATTATGCAATTAGGTAAAACATAAACCAGAAACAGCGACTTCACAAATATGTAAACATCCAACCCGGCCAGCCGATCCAGCCGGGGATCGAACCCGGGACCTCTCGCATGGTAAGCAAATGCGCTCGCTGTCGTCATTTTGAGCCATTTTACGATAATCACCCAAATACATTATTTTGTAGTTTTTTTTCTATTAGGTGCCTTAAACTAATAACTACTCTAGAACAATGGCAAAAGCACAAACCGGGCAGTGCCACAGATATTTAAAAAAAAACCTCTGGAACCTACTTTCGCTGGAACAAAAGACGACCTCCTTTGTCTCAAGCGTCCAGAGCACAGTGCTTACCAAGATGGCCGCCATTGACCGATGCGTTACAAGAACAATGCAAGAGGTGGACGCTATTTGATACTCTTGATATAGAACTGGTTTGGTTTCTGCGGCCATTGGCCCGGACTTTATACCTAAGTACTTATAAGAGCTAGCACTTACGTTCGGAGCTACATGCCTGAAGTATGCTGGATTTATGATAGAGAAACTGTTGGATGTGGAAAAGGTGTAGAAAAACCGCATTTGTTTGTAAATGGGAACAGGTGCTTTACTAGTCAATTTAAACAACGTTTACTATTGGGAAAACTTACTTCGAAATCGTGAAAAAAAAAAAATTTCTAGAAAATCATTTTTTATCGTAATAACGCAACAGCAGATATTTTCTTCGCAATTTTGAAGTTGTCAATTTGTATAGACGAGGGGAGATCCAATTTGAATAGATATGACAATCCTTTTATTCACTTATTTATAATATTATAAGTACATAGATATATAGACAGATAGATAGAATATTCTTTATTGTACTCATAAATTACATAAAATTTACATATTTACAGCTTGTCCAAAATTACAAGAAACATTCAGGTTGAATACTTATATCAACGAACTGAAAACATGTACCCATACCCATTTTCCAAAGCACTCTAAATTTGTTATCATTGCTCATCTACAACAAACCGGCATCTAACATTATCTTTAAGGTCAGTGCTGAACTAATTTCCAATATATTCATACTGTATCTACAACTTAATAATTTGATTTAGCTTATAGAGCTTTTACCTACTTTTACCCTATATTAAGGCTGCTGTTACGTTGAGAAAGTTTTTTTTTTTTCGAAAGTTCACAATTTAACATTTTTCATAATTATAATAAGATTAGTTAACTCTTGATAAAGGTGCTTTGTGTGTTTTATGCGTGAATAAATAAAGGCCATTTTAAACGTATTTTTGTTTTTCTAATTACGTAATTTTAATTGTTTCCAAAATATTTTTTAAAGGACAATGGGCAAAAATGTATGAAGCGTGGGCCCACCTCCAATAAAAATGGCTTCTTTATTAAATTAAAGGTCTAGATACACATTTACATTTATTATCAAGCAGATGCATACCAGAATTCGCTGTGTGGCTGGAGTTTTCCTATCTGGAAAAAGTTTTATTTTTCGTATAAGGTAACAAAATGGTTTTATAAACCAAAAACTGCTTATATGAAAAAGAGAAATTAAAAAGTACTATATCGCCACCATTGCAGTTTTATTTTAGTCTACACTGGCTATGCACTTTTGTACAACCACAGCACTTGATATTAGGCGCAGTTTCCTGTATTTACTTATATCTCTCATTAAGACATCAAATTAGATTACTATGTTTTAGTTTAAGACGGTTGGTGAGATTAATCCACCTTTGTAACTTTATTTAATTTGGCGAGCGAGACAGCCATTTCGTTGCGCGCGGACTTTTGACGTTTTTTTTTCTTTTTCAGTGAACCGTTTTATTGTAGATGGCGCTGCAGGTTCAGGACTAGAGTTGGGAAGGATATGAATGGGATAATAAGCCAAGACAATATCGTTGACGATATAATTTTGATATTATTTATACATATAAGCACCACCTACATTGCTCCTTAATATTCAGATACTTTCATATATCAAAAAATATTTAATTAATAAGTAGTCTACTTTACACTTACCTAAAAGAAGTGCAAAGCGACGTTGATTTTAAAATGTTAAATATCAAAGAAAGATATTAATGTTAATGTCAACTTTGATACATTAATTCTTAATTTATGCAGAATTTATAATTATCATATTAAATTTATATAGAACATGCGACGTATTCGAATGAAACCAAGAAGTTTCTTTATCATGTCCTCGCACATATTCAAATAACTGACTGAAAACCATATAAATGTACCTTACTCGCAAACATCAACTTCTCAAACTAAAGGCGAAATCAGACGAGTCACTCGGATGAAAATTCATTCAAGCAATCATTATTTTCTTTTATTCATCAATCACACGATATGGTCAAATTAATTTTTACAACACGCGCAACTAGCTCGTGCTATTGTTGTATCATTATGTGTTTCGTCTCTGGAATAAGGCTTTTCTATTCTATTCTAAAAAATAATTTGAACCACTATTTTCTCTCACTCAGACATATTGCCATCCATATCATATGCGAAAGGCAGGTTTATTTTGTTTCTGTGATGTGTCTTGTTGCTATAATAAATGTATAATTCTTCTTGTAAATAATTGCTGCATATTTTTTTTTATTTCACCTTAGTGTGTGCAATACTTGTGTAAAATTTAATTCATTACCTATGTTTTTTTCACTTTTCTTCTTTCTAGAACAATTAAAGATGTTGAACGAACCAATCCAAAATTATGGATCTAACAGATCATTGTCAATGAATTCATTAAACATTTGAAACTATTAGGATGTGTATAATTGATTGAATAATGATTCTGAGCGAAAGACGTAGAATGAAATGCAAAAATGAACCTAAATTTGAGCGTCTGATTCCGCCTTAAGACGACTTCGTTAGGTACCGCATAACATTCTACCCACCTAGGCACTCTTTGTTCATTTTCAGTCGCTCACATCACTTCAAACGCTGAAAAGGTCGCGCGGTATCGACGAGTATCGACTGAAGAGTGTATCAAGCCAGCAGGGGGCGATCCGACCCACCTAGCCTCCACGGGGAGGCAGTAAATATGATTATCAGTAGGGGAGGTGACGCCTAATCATATTCTCTGCAATTTACATAAATATTAGCCTGTGGCCTGACGTGACACGCCGGTCAGACCCGGCACGACATTAGGAGCTTCGTACTTTTTAATGGAAGCCGTAAGGTCGATGTAAGATATGACGTGCCTCAGAAGTCGCTTTGTCTTTTTTACCGAGTGATTAATGTTGGGGAACGCCCTGTTTGGCTATGCATGGTGTAATAATAACCAGCATGCATATTCAAAATTCGAAAGGAGAACGGAAAAATGCTAGTGGCTAGCTGGACTTTTTTGTCTGTCATTCAGTTTCGATCGATTTTGTTTGAATTTGGAACTGAACTTTTTCTTCGATCCCATTACTTGAGTATTGTAAAGTCTGTTTTATGATTCAATTAAAAAAACTGTCACATTGACTTTTTTTTAATATCTTCTTTTACAGGACCATGTACGAAAATAAGTACTAACTTATACTATTAAGCCAAAGGCTGTCAATGTCTGAGTGTTGCTGAGTAAAAATTGTGTGTGCTACGCAGGTGTTTTTTTATACTTTGCTCTTATGAGTAATTAAATTTTAATGTCTTTGATGAGATAAGGACTTTGGTCACATGAGTCTTATAGCGGTAACACGGCGTATTACTTTTTTTATATCGAATTAATAAACGGACTTTAGATAAACAAGTTCAGATAATCAAAATCAGCCATAATCACTAACCTACTCACAGTAAAATCATCAATCAATTCAATGAAACTTCATCCCCTCTGACAAAGCCGCAACACAATCAGATACGGCACGTAATTAATTACAAAACGTACACAAGAGAGCTCTGTTTACACTTCCCATAAATTACCAGCCAGATGTTAACAAACCCCAAATATCCTGTAAATCCACCCACCGAGATACTCTCCTGAAACCACGGGATACACATAGACAATAAACAATTTAACAATTAAATAAATCCGGTCTAATTTCGACCCAAAAGCTGAACGCTACTGCGGAAAATCCAACTGAAACAAGCGGCACTTTCGACTTTTTACAAATTAGAACACTTCACCTTTTTCCTATACACCTATACGTAGAGTACGAAGATGTCCGTAGTTTCGGGAACGTCTCCTAGAATCTTCCCCTTGCAGCCGAAAATCGACCCTGAAGCCATTGATCGAAAGCTGAAGTTTCCGTGACAGTGGATGAAACTTACTGCGTTTCAGACGCGACAGTCATGTGATATGATATCAAGGCGAGACAGAGAAGGACAGTAGAGCGCAGACTCCTCGGCAGACGTCGCCGTTGGCATGGCAACGCATCGATTCGTCTCCTCTCCCCGCGCCCCGCGCCCCGCCCGGCGGTATCCAGGTCAATCTGAGGTTTTCTCGGGAGATTGGGAATGACTCGCTTTGATTAGATTGCTGTATGCAAGGGTTTGTTAGTTAGATAGAGATAGGTAGTTAATATAAGTGTTGGAGGTTCTCTTTAAAAATAAAGGCATACAAATACTTACACAAAAAAAAATAAGCCAAGTGCGAGTAGGAATCGCGCCGTCGGGGTTCTGGACCAACTATACCTACCAACTATAAACATAACTAGCAGAAAACTTTTAATACTCTGGTTCATTGGAACCTAAATAATGCTGATATATTAAGTAGATACATCTACAGTGGAATACATTTGGATGTACCAAATTTAATACGAAGTCTAGACTTTACGCATAAGCGGCTGAAATGGCATTAAATTTGTCTTATAGATAAATAACCAGATAGAGAGGTAGGTAGGGTTATGATTATAAATACCCAATGACTATATTCTCGATTAACTTTTTCCAAATACCATGATGTGGCGTTTTTTCTGACTAAGGCCGCTAACTCACCAGGACGCCATGGCGACGTCGCCAGCCACGTATCCAGGCAGTTTGTATTGAATGGCGACGTTGCCAGACCATGGCCAAGTGAGTTAGGCACCATACATTTCAATATTAACAGCTTGGATACGGTCGCTGGCGACGTCACCATGGCGTCTTAGTGAGTTAGCGCCCTAATACTCGTATAGGTACATATTAACCTACCTGGAGATAGAAATGTCTCAAGTTGGGACTCCCAACCCCCTCCACCCATGTGCAGTCACGAGCAATAATATGTATACACGGTCACATTTTGTACGACGTACATCTTTTGTTTTGTACTGCACATGTGTACGACAACTTGTCCTAAATTATCTAACCATTGGTTACATATACATAATTGAGGACAAATTGTTGTACACTTCTTTCTAAATAGTTTTAAGTTAAGATTTTTAGAAAATGTGACAATGTGAAAATGTGTAAATCCGGACTAAAAGTTTACAATGTGTTGTGCTTACGAAAGTTTTAGTTCAAAAAATGTGACAATGTATACATATTATTGCTCGTGACTGTACTAGCTTTGTGCGCCGCGTGGCCAGGTTTCAGACACGCTGCCGCCATAAAAAAAGAGTTACAAAAATAATGAAAACGAAATAGAGAAAGACTGACAAAAAATGTATCGAACGAATGTGGGTAGAAAGGTCGGTAAGGGACGACCCAGGCTGTACATTACTAACGAAGTACCTATATCCGTAGGTACTTCGTCCAAATAGGGAATGTAGTAGCAAAGGGCAAGATAAAAAGTACCCGCTATAATAATGAATTTAATTGAATTGAATATTGGCTGTACGACCTAGTCTCTGCACTCCCTAGGATACTGGCGTGAGTTCAGTTTATGTTTTGTTGTATATGAGATATCGAATTATTTATAAAGTATAGGCCATACTCCACCACGGGGGCCGGGGGCCTAGTCCGGATTGGTGGAGGCTTCCAAGACTAGTAGATGGTCTTATGGCTCCTACACACTATGCCGGAGGGTAGAAAGCCGCCGGCAATGCTGCACAAGCCGAGCCGCCGGCAGGCCGGCGGGTCGTGCCGGCGGGTTTCGCGGCAAGCCGGCGGCAGTTCGCTCCCGGCATTCGATTGAAAGTGTTGTGCTAGAAAATCATACCAATGATGTTCTGCGGTAGCCAGCGACAAGTGCCGCCGGCATAGTGTGTAGCAGCTAACTGTCAGAAGTTTTCATGCCGCCCTAAGGCATCTGACTTGGCTTAACGACTGCCATCTATCGACGGCATCCGGCACCAACTGCTTAACGTGCCTAGTGAAGCACGGAACCGGTTGGAAAAATGCGACTAGCGACAGTCATAGACGGTCACCCATCCATGCACTGAACGCGCCCTATGTTGCTTAACCTCCGTGATCGACATGATCTACAAATTTTGACAACTAAATTAGTATAGTCGAAAAGTATTAGTCGTAGAGAGAAATCGTGGCCTCTTTAATGAGATCGTTTTAGGTTTGTGGTAGATTTTTTTTATTATTGAATTAAGTTTTTTTACTAATATTTTTTTATCAATACAGAACGGTTTTCGCGGTGTCGCGTTATTTCAATAACAATCTGTAAACAAATGTTTGCGACCAGTTTTCTTATAAAAAGCTTTCTAAATCTAACAGATCATCCATTTCACACTGATTTTGCCGCCGCCGCCGTACTAAATCGCATCTACTAGTGCCTCTAGCCAATGAGGTCGTGACGTCGCTCAAGCCCAATTGACGTTTCAATCCCTCTAGTTAGGGGCCTTCAGAGACTGAACCTTTTGATGTACGCCCACCTTGCCGGCCCGAAATCTATCTCGAAATTCGGAGGGCAAATAAGGAGTTCTCTTGAGAAAGTGTCACTTTTACGTAACTTAAGTATCAAACCGGCGCCGGCGCGCGTACATGCAACGACTTATGATTGTCGAGGTAGCGAAAGTGATTTGTCAGGATCGTGGCAAGGGCCAGTCGCTGGTCTATACCTCTCTGGGATACAGGCGTGAGCTTACCTATATAGGAATTAAATATTTCTCAATCGTTATTAACAAGATCAGGCCCTCTTCTCTCGACGCGTATGTATGTAGATTTATGTATAAAAAAGTATGTAGAGTGAACGGTATCTCCATATCGATCAAAAACTAAAGATTTTAGATACTCATCACTATACTCGTATTGTTACACCAGAGTACAGGGAGCCGATTCTCGCCCATGCGAATTGAAAGCGTAGACGCCAAACATTCGAAGGATTAGACATTTGTCGCATAAAAATCAGTTTCATGTATTCTCACAAAGTCGTATACGCAAATTTGCTAACAATTTTCGTTCGCTTTGAGGTGTCATCTTGTCGCATGGTAATTACCATGCGACTCGCAAAAGGCACATGAAATTTGAACGCATTCATTGTTAGTTGAGGGTGGGTGTATTCCGAAATGCGATAAAATCGATTACAGCGCGGATCCACTTAAGTGCAGTAGGCACAAAAACCCTTCTCCATGCGAGATACTTTGAGACTACTAAATTTGGTCGGATTCGCGCTGTAATTGATTTTATCGCATTACGGAACGTAGGGCAAGTCCATTACTAATGGACTCGCCCTACGTTCCCTACGTTGACGTTTCGTTATTAGTAAAATTTCAGTTGAAAATTTTAAGAGTTAAGTATATTAAAGTTTTAAATTACGTATATTTTGTACCTAAACAGTTTCTTAGTTTATAAAATAACACTCAAAATAATAATTTGCCGCAAAATGTATCAATTTAAAAGTGAAATGGTAAATGTTTTAAGATTCGAATAACTTTCAATTTACAATCGACAAAATGGAACGCAGGATTCACAGATTACTGTTTTAGTCGTTAGACATTTCTTTTTTCATTCGAATTCAATGTCGCATGGTGTTCAGAATACAGAATTTGGGTGTCGTTCGACTTTTTTAAGTAGAATTCAAGTCATACGCCTTAGAGTCGTATACGTCTTATTTGCTAATGAAGTGAGAATTGGCCCCCAGGTCTCTCAAAGCGAGAGCGTACTTAGTAACGGGCACAGATTTATGCCCGGTCCCAATAACCTACCAACTAGCTACCACCAGTTAAAATGTTCACTAGTGATAGGCCACTCAATAGAAAAAAAACGGAACATTTCAATATCCTTAATCAACTAAATTTGGAGTCTATTCTCACGGCATAGAGTCACGGCATGACGTGAAATGTAATTCAATTCAATTCTGTTTTATGGACTCAATGCACTGATTGTCCAGTACAACTTCGCCAATATCCTGTGTTATACAAGACTATAGCCAATCACAAGCGAACAAGGCTCGGTCAGAATTTTGAGTAAATCAGAACTGTTCTTTTTTTTACATTTTTTTTTTATATTTTTATTTGACGTGAAATGTATTTTTTCCATTTTTTTAAATGTGGCATTAAAAAGTACCAGTCTTCTATTAACTTCTTTTAATTTTTTTTTTCTTCTTCTAATGACACTCCGTTATTGGAGGTTGCCAGTCAGGTTTGTGCATCATTTCCTGCGCAAAGTTCCACTCATGAATACAACTTCATGGCAGCTAGCTAAGCTGCAGGTCTCGCTAGAGAACACTCCCCAAACGACTTTTGTCTCAAAAGACAAGTTCGCGTATCAAGAAATCTTAACAGAAAGGCAAAAAGGCTCACTCGAGAGACGGAGAAGGCCACCCGGGTCCTTCCTTTGAGGTTGCCAAAGAAATGAAGGCAATTTAAAAAGGTAGAGCGGTCGCAGCCGTGTGGAGCCTCACAAGGAATTCGTACCTGCGAGAGAAACTGAAGGGAGACACAGAAAGTCCACTACGTTCGACCCTGACATAGCCATGGGCGGTTTTGTAAAAAAAAAAATAATAACACAATAAATCTATCCGAAGAACTACCAGTTCGAATAACAATCCACAATCGAATGCAATTCTAGTGTCCAAAAAACAGAAGGTTTTAGATTGTATAATATCCGAAATACGGGCCATTTTAAAAATGTTATTTCAGTATGTAACCAAATTTGTAGTCCCTTTATTTCATCGTGACATCATGTCTGGCTGTGTCGGGCGTATTGTCCATGTGCCATTGACATGACTGAAAAACTTTTTAAATTTAACGTTATCCCCGAAGGGGTAGGCAGAGGCACCAGTCTCTAGAACTGGACCCACGTTTTGCCGAGTTTATTAGAAAAACTATGTAATACATAAAATTCTCGTGTCACAGTGTTAGAGCACATACTCCTCCGAAACAGCTTGACCGATTTTAATGACATTGTATATGTTTATTCGGTATGTCAGAGAATAGGTTGTTATCTATTTTTCATAATGGTAAAACAACGTTTGCCGGCTCAGCTAGTAGGATTATAAAACTTTACCGGAGTAAGCTAAAAGAAGCGGTAGTTCTTTGAATTCATGAACTAATTATTTTGAAAATACTACTGCGGTAAACATCATGTCTATAGACCACCATTGCGTTGGTGTTTGTGAACACAACGGTTAAACAACATAGGGCGAGTTCAGTGCATGGATGGATGACCGTAATAACGCTAGTGCTAGCACACCACTGCCACTAACGCTAGTGGCATTTTTCCGAGCGGTTCCGTGCTTCGCAAGGCACGTTAAGCAGTTGGTGCCGGCTGCCGTCGATAGATGGCAGTCGTTAAGCCAAGTCAGAGGCCTTAGGGCGGCTTGAAAACTTCCGACATTAAGACTAGTCTTACAAGCCTGCACGGACTTGGCCCCCGTGGTGGAGTATGCATATGACCTATACATTCCTCAGGGAGGAGACCCGTGCCCCTCGGTTGGGACATAATGGGTTGATGGTGACGGACCCATTAATAAACAGTGAAACTTTTTAAGGAGTAAGACCAACTTTACCTAAAACCTTCGTGCGTGCATGCAACGACTAATGAATGTCGATGAGCCTAAAGTGATCTGTCAGGGTCGTGACAAGTGGCAGTCCCTAGTCTCTGCCTACCCCCCTGAGATACAAGCGTGAGTTTATGTATACAGGTATGTTTGTACGGACTTTCTGTGTTTTCTTTCGTGGAGTAACACTAGTTACCCAGTAACGGTAAGTTTTGTATTGCAAGTTGACGCCTTTAGTGGGCACTTTTGGATCATTTTGTAGATGTGAAAATGTAAAAATGTTAAATGTTATTTTATTATGCAGAGTTTTCGGTTATGTCCAGAGTGCTTATATCGAGTTTTTCATTTCACTTTCGTTAGCGAGAGCGTTTGCAATTTGTATAGGAGTGACAAAGAGACAACTAGGTGGCGCGCTTTGTCACTCCTATGCAACAAACGCTCTCGCTATCGAAAGTGAATGAAAAAAAAAGTAAAGTAAAATTAAAAAAGATTTTATTGCCACCAACAATACATTCTTAACATTGGGTAGTTAGGTACATATTTTTACAAGCTAATCTTAGCGAGGTAACAATTTAGTCTCATTGGCACTTTCTATGGTAGGTATATAAAAACAAGTGACCAATGAGTAGCGGTAGCGGTGGTGGCGTAGTGGGGTTGACCCTTGCTTCTCGATCATGAGGGTCTGGGTTCGAACCACGCATGTACCAATGACTTATAGTTACGTACATTTGTTTGTATAGCAACACCATTCGCTGATAAATTGTGCCCGGATAACGGCGACAGGCTTGCCACTTGTCACGTTTGGGACCTAATAAACTCGGCAAAACGTGGGTCCAGTTCTAGAGACTGGTGCCTCTGCCTACCCCTTCGGGGATAACGGGCGTGAGTTTATTATTATTATTATTATGACCAATGAGATCAGCCTCCTTTTTAACAGTTGGCAGCAAAAGGTACAGTGCTCAGCGCGGGCCGTCAGACCGGCATTTCACGCCCTCTAACGGCGCTGATTTTCAGCACTCACCTAAATTAAAATTACTTAAAACTAAAACTTAACCTAATTAAACTCATAAAAAACTCAGTATTTATAAGCACTCCGTCCTTATGGGTAAATTCTAAGTGTAAAGAGTAAGCTTGTTCATGATTTTACACCTAAGAAGGATGCCCCTATCTATCTGTAACTGTTGTAACTAAGTTTTTGATTGAGAAAATTTTATACCAAAACTAACTGGCCCGGCAAACGTTGTTTTGCCAAATAAATTATTTCTATTGTACCAGCCTTACCATTTAGAGTCATGAAAAATAGATAACAACCTATTCTCAGACCTACCGATTGTATTTATATAAAATTTCGTCGAAATCGGCCAAGCCGTTTCGGAGGAGTATGCGCACTAACATTGAGACACGAGAATTTTATAAATTAGATATAATAATTCTTAGAACAGCTTTTCTTTATTAAAAAAAGTACATACTTATAGGAAAACACAAAAATGTAGGTACTCGTATTTAAAATGTCCGTAATTTAATTGTGCGTCAAACGAAATTTATGGAAACCTAACTCATTTTATTACAGTTAAAAAATTTAAAAAACGTTGAATTGTGCGAGCGAGAGAGCATAGGTACAAATTGCCTTCGAACAAATCCCTATGAGTTCCTCCGCGCGCCTGGATGTCCCAGGCGAAGATACTTCGTCCAAATAGAGGATGTATTAGCAAAGACCAACAAAAAAAGTACCCGCAACCAGCGTGGGTGCATGCAACGACTAATGAATCTCGATGAAGCGGAATTGATCTGTCGGGACCGTGGTAGGTGCCATCAGTCCGCGGTCTCTGCCTACCCCTCTCCGATACAGGCGTGAATTTATGTATCTATGTATGTACCTACCTCCACGCGTTCCCGAGATAAAGAGTCCTGACAGACAGACAGACGCATGGGCGGACAACAAAGTGATCGATCATATAAGGGTTTTTCTGTGTTTTGTCCTAGAAAATGATTCCTCTAAAACCGCGGATCACTGCCCGATCAGCATTTATAACTATGTAGGTATGTACTTTTACCTGAACAAACATTTTTTACTTTTAGAATAGAAATACACTCATCAAAATTGTCTAGGGATCAAGTGAATTTTTTGCAATAAAAATTATTCAAGCAACATTTACCAAATTTAACCTACCAGATTAACTTTATATTTTAATTCCTATGTTTTAATTAACCACGTAGTTACTCCTATATTATGTAAAAAATAAAGAAAAATTACAGTTTTTGCGAATTGTGGGAAATTAACCTAAATTAACGTCGTCAATTAAATGACAAAAAAGGGCAAAAATTATGACTAAATGTTTATTGTAAAGATAAGAAAATTAATAATCTGTGTTTCCACCATTAACACGAATCACACAATCGCAGCGATTTGGCATGCTCAATATGAGTTCATCCAAATCAGTTTGGGGAATGGCCGCCCATGTGTTTTGTAACAACTAAAAAAGTTGTTGTGGAGTATGGACGGTATCCATACTCGGCAGGGCTCTTCTTTGAAGCATATCCCATACGTGTCCAATGGGATTAAGGTCTAGTGAGTGAGCAGGCCACGGAAAAACGTTAATATGAGCTTCGGCAAGAATGCGTGTTACGACTCTAGCCGTGTGTGGACGTGCATTGTCGTGCATTAATTGAAACGAATCACCCAACCGGCTTCGCAAAGGGATGATTACACTTAAAACAATCCTCTCCGCGTAAATTTGAGCATTAAGGTTGCCCCTGATCCATATGATATCGGTTCTTCCGCTTATCCAAATGACGGCCCATGCCATTATTGTTCCCTCGCCATATGGATGAACTTCCTGACAACATCTCAAGCGTTCTTGACGTCCAGATGTCTTCCAAACTCGAGTACGTCTTGTATTCGGTCTCATACCGAAATGGGATTCATCGGAAAAGCACACATAACGCCAGTCTTCCTCCTCCCAATCTTTGTGTTCGCGAGCATATCGTAAACGGGCCCTATGATTGCAGGGTGCTATAGGTGGGACTCTCAGCGGCCTTCGGGAACGGTTTCGGATAGTTTGATCGCTTAAGAGCAAGTCTGAGGAGCTGTGAAGCCTTGTAACCAACATCATGGCGGTTACGTTACGATTCCATCGGGCAGAATTTTGGATATAGCGGTCCTGTCTGCGAGTGGTGATGCGAGATCGTCCTCCATGTCGCTCGGTCACGCTACCCGTGATGCGATAGCGTGTCCAGAGGCGGCTTATGACACTCTGTGTAGTGTTAAGAGCGATAGCTACAGTACCTACGTTGCCTGGAACCAGCTTCCAACGGCTGACGGCTCTCATCATCTCTTCTCGAGTTAAATAACGTCGTCTATCCATAATAACGTAATTTGCTTCAGTTCGGATCCAAATATTGTAATGATTTTGTCTAAACGCAAGTACTCAGTTTTATACAAATCCTCATTGACAACTGATTTTCATAATATTAGGTATCGAAAATCAAGGAATATTCTTTAATTATTGAGTCTCACTAAAAAGAAACAAAAGCTATCCAAAAAAGTTAATAACATGATCCCTAGACACTTTTGATGTGTGTAGTTTATAACTAGCAAAACCAAAATTTTGACATGAGATTTATAATCTTTTTTCTACACTGTGAGTCTAACCATTTTGGTACCTAATTGGAAAGTGTCGGTTGCCATCAAGTATGTACCTAGTAACCAATGCTGATTGTCAGCACTCCCCAGCTCTTACGTTGATAGTCAGGTTTGTAATTAAGGATTATTTTTTTAATTGTTCTACAGCGTCATCTATCGATTTCTACTTCAACGACCTATAAGTACTCGTAGATAAATTTTATTGTTTAAAATATTTAGGTATGTAAACATATTTCCATAATCTTCTGTACGAATAGTTAATAATTAAAATAAGTACATATTTTGTATGTATTTAATTAAAATTTAAGCAGTACCTAGTATAGTATGAATGCCTCTGCAGTTTGACCAAATTATGTTTTAGTGCGCCACCTAGTGGCAAATGGGTAAACAAATTAACTACCAACCAAGCCAACCAGACGCCTAAATGCTTTAGTGGCCACTAGATGGAGTAGCTAATTTGACACCTCTTCACCGACTAGTGTTGTGGTCATTAAAATAACAAACAAACAATTCATTGTAGTCTTTACACCATAATTAATTCATTAGAAATTATCAACCTCATCGTGCGTCATTATGACGTTATTTCTATGTGCACCTATACTGACTTTTGCTCGGTAACATTGAAAATTGCTGAGTTTAATATGAGCACAGTTTCGTTTCGAGTGTTTATAATTAATTTCTATTGCTGTTAATAATAAAGCCGCTTATTATACTTAAACTTATTACATTTCTGTTCATTTATTTTCTCTGCACAATAAAGAATATTCTATCTATAATACACGTATCATTATAAATCTTGTAGTTCAGCAATAGTTTGTAACGAGGTGATCGCCGCGCCGCCTTGTTGCTTTTTAATCATTTTCGGCCTTTAACTATTCTAAATTTAAATAGTTGTTGACATTTGCCACCGTGGACGGACGTATGTCTGTACGTTACCGGATTGCACTAATCTCCATACATACCTATTATTATAAATCGATCTCAATCAAATATTTGAAAGGCACATTATTATGTAAGTGTTTGTGCTTTCTTTTATACTCCAAATTGTATTTTTATATTTATCTTTTAGACCTTAGTTAAGACCTTTATTTTTTATTTTTACCAGGTGTCTTTCCTTTACCTTTTAAATAAATCATAAACTGGCCTTGCCTCTGGATAGCCCTCTTTCACTTTACGGATCGCACCCCCTATTTACCAAACTGCGACACTTGGCGCCCCACGCCCCAAGTTTATCAATTAAATGCAAGACATTCTAATTGTACTGTACTTTATTACACTAGTATCTGAAATACACGAAACAAAGAGTGACACGAATAACCATGGCAACTCCATACTACAAGATTTTTTTTTTAATTCACACAATAGCAAAAAGCGAGTTGTCTATTCTGAGGTTGAGTGTAATTACCTGTGTAGATAGATAGAATATTCTTTATTTTACGTACACCAGGAATAATAATATTAATATTATAAAAAGGTACCTAATTACACAGGTATTGTATATTAAAAACTTTAATAATAATAATTCGCTCTGGAAGAGTAGAATGAAGTATTAAATTTTGAACTTTTTCTCCTAAACCTTTTTTTTCGGACTCTTAAAAAAATTGATTGGCACCTATACACCTACATAAAATTTATGTACTGCATTTAATCGCTAATCACTAATTGCCATAATACAGGACCACCTAGTTTGGCAATTAGCTGAATTGATAACTGTACCAATAGTCTTTAAGCGATTTTGTAAAGCCCTCAAGGCTGGTAATACGCTGTTTATTGTTTTTGTTTTTATGGTGAGAAATAAACTTTACTTTACTTAATGTAGTACTTAAATAAAGTTACCAAATTATCTGATTTTGTTGACCCACTTCCAAAACATCTAATTTGATTTCTTCGTTGTAATTTAGACTGATCTTAGTCGATCGATTAAACATTTAGCGGAGAAGAAGCACTATCACTCACTAAAAGTTGTTCAAAGTTGTTTCAGTGCTGTTTTACCGACAGTGTTAAGTCGTTTGGATTGGTTGAAATTGTGAACGCATGCGCGTCGTATTTTTTCCTTCTTTTTTATTGGTTTGGTTTGTTTTGTGTCATGTCCGGACCCTCGCTTGTATTACCCTGCTTGTGAGTTTTATGTTGTTGAAAATAAGTTTTAAATTCTTATTCAATGGTAGAAATAGTTAAATCAATACTTATATTATTGTGATGATAAGTGCTGTGGATAACTGTACTCAGCGTTGGGAATCTAAAGCGGCACCGTGGAGTCACGAAAAAGAAGGTAAAAAATGTTTCATTGTTTCCAACTACTGACGCCTTAGTAAGTTTTGCCTTATAGAAGAATTGAAAATCGATTATTTTATGCTAATGCTTGCCACAGTAAAACTATGGCCCTTCAACTGCTCAAAAGCAGTACCTACGTAAAAGGTCAATAAGAACATGAAAATTCGAATAATCTTGTCTGTTTCGGACACGTTCAAATCGAAGAAACAGCTTCTTCTAATCCACCGGCTCCCCGGTTACTTCTGTGTTTCCTAAAAAGTTCTATAGACTAAAGGTCCTGATTCCTGTCTTAACCTATCCACTACGAGTCTGTAAGTCAATAGCCTTCCTGTTAATTCCTATCACTTCATTCCACCAATACCTACCGGGTAGGTACAACAGCAGCAGAACAATTAACATTCATTGTCGTCTAAACCTGTTTAGCTTATGACCTTGAAAAAACAAACAATGATGGTGTCATACCTAATTCTACAGATTAATCCCTAAAAATAAATTAAAAATTCTCCATCCCTCCCAAACTATTTTAATGTTGCCCTTCTGATTTGAGGACTTTGTGGTCTTTATGAATAAATTCCTCACAAAAAAGATTTATAATGTGTTAATTAGCTCCTTTACATTAGCTTTGAAGAACAAATTACTTTGTAGATGGTTGCCTTGTTTAGTTAATGGAGTCTTTAGCAGTGTTTTAGTTAATTGTAATAATTTGGTTTAAATATAAATGACTATGGTCCTACCAAAGTAGAAATTGGAATCTATGTCTGGTTATTCCAAAAGGAATTTGTTTGAAGTTTATAGGTTAACAAAAAGCCAATTGCTAAAAGTTGTAATCAGTTGTGTTTGTTACGACTTTAAAAGAACAATTAAAAGCCATTTTTATGGTGACCCAATCTGCCCACCTAAAATTCTACAGGTAAACAGCCTGTTTAAGTTTAAAACAGGGCCTAAAATAGTGTAGCTGTGGCTTGACCTACAAATAAAATGTTGCCTGTGTTAATTATAAAATTTTATAGTTTACTAGCTGTCCTGGCAAACATTGTTTTGCCAGATAGGGGTATGAAAAATAGATAACAACCTATTCTCAGACCTACCGAATATACATGTAAAGTTTCATGAAAATCGGTGAAGCCGTTTCGGAGGAGTATGCACTATGAGAGTATGCACGAGTCTAACATTGAGAAATGAGAATTTGATATAGGTATTAGATTTTGGTACTTTAGTGTACATTGCATAACATACTGCAATTAGACTTCCTACTTATTAATCATGTATCATAAACTCACACCTCTATCCCATCTAAGCCCTATGCGATGTACATTGAATCCTAGTAAATTCATAATGACTAATCCAGTGAGTTTTATCTCTTTCCTTAAAGCGAGCGGCATTCTGGTGCCACTGAAGGCCTCCTGAAGGAATGGTGATCCATTGTATTTAACTCACAATGAGTTGACTTCACATGAGTATGTGTCACACATTTATTTGTCACAATCATAGGTCTCCTCTTAGAGGTATTCCTGGCATGTGGGCTTCCTCTTACTACGCATAGTGAGGAGGCCGGTAAGTACTCTAACCTCCTCAGTAGTGAGACACAGTCAGTTGTAACAGTGTCAGCAGACCATTTTAAGATCCACATATTATGTGAGTGGTTGACCAAAAAGGGACCTGGAGGGATTGGAAACCGTTATTTTTTTATTTGATTTTTTTAATCAGTGGTATTTTAGGTTTTGGTCTAACCAGAATATTTTTAGGTGCCGTAGTAATTTTTTTATGATTTTTTTGTGAGCCGAGCACGAGTCGAAACCTATTGAAACACGAAACTTCAAACGCGATTTTCTCGAAATCAATTATTTTCCCTTGAGGTCCCTTTTTGGTCAACCACTCACATATTGTATATCAGATCTTTAGTTTAAAGAAAATTGTCCTAAAAATACTAAGCATTCCATTACCTACCAACAAACAGTTCTGACTGATTCAAAATTCTGACCGAGCCTCGTTGGCTTATGATTTGCTATAGTCTTGTCTGACATGGGACATTGGCGAAGTTGTACTGGACAATCAGTGTACTGAGTCCTAAAAACATAATTTAATTCATCAGGTATTTCATGTTTTGAGGAATCATGTTTTTAATGAATAAGACTGTAAAACTATGATGTAGTCGATGTCACATTATCATACCTAATTCTCTAATTTGTTGTTTTTTTTTTCAGGTACTTATGAGCAACTACATTTCACTGGTGCATAATAGTGAGTAAACTGAAACATATTGAGCTACAGTATCAGTCTCCAAGAGATAACTTTATTATGCTACTCTTAAAATAAGCCTTTTATGCTACTCTTCAAGTCAGCACTAAACAAGAGTGTAGGTTGAATAACTTGACTCTATAAGAAATGTATTGCTTTATTTGATATTTATTCAGAACTTACAACATAGAAAATTTATCAGTTCACTACTTGGTAAGTAGTAATAATTATATTTAGGTAGTTTAATTCGCAAATCCCTGTTTGCTCAAATGAATTGGTTCATTTTAACAAAACTATTCTGATATAAATTATTAAAGTATGATTTTACCTGTAAAGCATACATTGCTTTCGGAGTATTTGGAGTCCATTGTTTCTGCAGAATGATCTAGATTTCAAAATGGATGCCAAATTTTACTTGTTACATTCAATAAGTCACTGTTTCTCTGTGTTACTTTGAATTTTTTTAATTTTACTGAGGTCTCTGTATAGTGCAATATGTAAATTGTTCCAAGAAGAGATTAGAGTTACAATATATTTGTGCCATAAATTACTATACACTTTTACTAAACTATACAATCACTATACTAACTACATAATATTTTTGCGGGGTTTTACTCACAAAAAGTGAAGTATCAATTGTTCCATTTTCTTGCTAAAGGCATGGAGCCCAATAACCGATCACAAAGTAATACTTAAAACTTAAACTCTCTTTGTTATGGAATGCTGGCTCCTACAATAGGCTAGTTTCCCAAAAAAATGTAATTAGTCCGTCTTTTAGATTATTCAAAAATAAGGGACACATATTTTTTTATTTGTAAATTAGACCAAAAATGACAAAGATATAGCCCATTAAAGTTACGTGTGACGTCACGCCGTGCTGCATTTTGTAGCACTGAGTGACGTCACACGTAACTTCAATGGGCTATATCTTTGTTATTTTTTGTTCAATCGAAAAAAGAAAAAATAGTATCCAATATTTGTTTTATAATCTAAAATACGGACTAAATAGAATTAAATTATTTTGACCCTGGAAACTACCCTATTGTGTGACAATATTTTCAGATTCGAGTAGATAGGCTAAATCAAGTGGAAGTAAAGTGATATTACCTTAGAGTGATAGAATAACCAGTGGCGTAGCTAGGTAACCAAGAGCCCTGGGGCAAATAAAAAAATGGGGCCCCTCTGCTATCTAAAAAGGTTAGGTTTTATCATCAGCTTTTTTGTACACTGCCGGGTTGGTAATAAAAATATTAAACAGTAACAACATAAATTACAAAATTATTGGTGTAGGTAAGGTAAATTTTCAAAAGTTCAGTTCGATCGAGATTTTCTGGCGAGGGCCCCTTGAGCTTGAGGGTCCCGGGACACTGCCCCGCCTAGTCCCTAGGTAGCTGAGCCACTGGATAACCAAGATAGCAATGGTGTAGTCTGAAATGGTTCGTAATGACAATAGTATACTTATTTCGTCTGTTTCGTCGTATTGAGAAGAGGAAGAATGTGTCGGGGTATGACTAAGGAATCTGAGTGAATAATAGTGGGAGGATGCCTCGGGCAGTTATACTTATTTTACCCAGATATACCACTGGGGGATCCGAACTCGCAGTTTTTTTAATCATTCCATTGTAAATATATAGTCTTCTAATTTTTCCCTGTATTTGTAGTTCTGTCAGGATCGTGGCAAGTGGCAGTCCCTGGTCTCTGCCTACCACTCTGGGTGACAGGCGTGAACTTATGTATGTGTGTAGAATAAGTGCCCTGCCTCACTAGGACGCCATGGCGACGTCGCCAGCGACCGTATCCAAGCAGTTAATATTGAAATGTATGGTGCCCAACTCACTTGGCGACGGTCTGGCAACGTCGCCATTCAATACAAACTGCTTGGATACGTAGCTGGCGACGTCGCCATGGCGTCCTAGTGAGGCAGGGCACTAATTCGATATTACTTGCCAAAGTTCATGGTTCTAGCTCTTCGAATTTTGATTCCTTGAGTGTCGAAATATACGGTTTTTTGCGGAATAAAAAGCCTTGTATTTTTTTTACGTTAACTTAGAAGTTAGATTTTTTCACAGCTTCAAGGGGACTGTAGACTTGTATTTGGTTTTAATTTCAACTCTATACTTGGAGGTATAGAGTTGAAATTCTCATCTAGTCTCGTCTAAGTCTAGATTCTAGACAGACAGACGGACAACAAAGTGATCCTATAAGGGTTCCGTTTTTCCCTTTGAGGTAAGAAATCCTAAAATAGATACAATGGAACGCGGCGGACATAGTGCTATAAACATTTTATACCAGCTTTTTTCCCCTGTTCTTTCTGTTCTGTGCTCCAAGGACGACAAAGTACCCCAAAAAGAGCAAGCTGCAGCAGCCTGCCGTGTGTGAATGATGCGAGGGCTACAAAAATCGCGGGCAGTGGCAATCGTTGTGGTGTCACCATGGTTGCCATTGCCACTAGATGGGTTTTTTCAAGTATCATTCAGCTATTGATCCGTGGTAAGTTGTATTCCCACGCTGCGCGTATTGACTCACGCGAGCGCGCGTCTTGTGCGCGGAATCACGCACCGAAGCGATTTAGAGGCGGACGAGCACGGACTGCCACGCACTGCAACGAACCTCTCCCTAGGCCAATTACCTCTCCTGGTTTGACCAGGACCACAGTTTGAATAGTGCATGAACGAATTCCGGGGTAACATTATGGCTCTCCAGGTCCCCATAATATTTTACTTACCGAGATTATCTACATAGCTACGATAGGCAAATAAAATTACATTAACTTATAATTAACACATTAACTTATACATAATTTAATTTGACAAGTATCTTACTCTTATATGGTTTTCGTCTTTATTTTTCATTGTCAAATGTAAGAAAAATTCAATATTTTTTTTTAATCATACAAGCAAGTGCCTTAGAGGGCTGGTAGCTCTAGTGTCTACCCATTGGTAGGTTACTAGTTATTCCACATATTTTAAATTACGGTTACACACCAGGCCGCACGCGTCCGCGTTACCACGAACTTATGAGGACCTATTCACACGGTGTATCAGTGCGGATTCGCAATATCGCAAATCACACAACAACCATATAGATATCAGATTTCAAATGCCTGAAAGCTCTATCGATACTTCGAATCGAGATCTCTAAAAATCCTCCCCTTTTTTCCGAACGAAGGAAGGTCGAATCGCAAATTCACAAATTGCGAGTTTGCGTTTACAAACCTTTTCTGTCGGACACACCGACACCACGGTCTACCTGAGCTCAGACTCCCGAGCTACGACTGTCCGACCGTGCCAGCAAAAAAGCCAACAGAGAGATAATTTTTCGCCGACTTGCGTCGCGGGGGCCAGAGAACAAAGGTTTTACGCTTTTACCTAGTTATAGTTGGCCAGTTATACCGGCTCCCCGCAGGTGTAACTTGTTATCTTTTGCTGAGAATTCTACGCTTTTATTTCTTTTCCTCTAAAAGATTTGCGGTAAAGACTTTCTGTCTGTAACATCCTTTTAAATAAGATCTTGCACCTCTTGATCTTGTGAGGAAAAAATTAAGAACACGACAAATTTATTATTCTTCTTTGAAACATTTTAGCTATTCCTTAGGAAGAATCGTAAATTCTCGAACAACCTAAAACAAACTACATTCCTCTTGTTGCAAACACTTATGGCTCATGTGCATCCATTCACAGTCAGCGCAGCAGAAATTCAAAACAGTATCCGTGATGCATTAACGAGCGTATTCATTATAGTTGCGTGGCTCTTCATCCGCCTTCGATAAGGCTAGTCACCACGTAAGACTGCTTTGATGTTTTAAAAAAACACGCCTGGTGGCATTCACCTGACGGCCTTGAACCAACGCCAGTTCAACACTCAGCTGGCCCAAGACATTCTATCTAGTCAAGCCTTGATCGTTATCTCTGTACGTGTCGCTATAATAATGAACTTTCACAGCGATTGAGAGAAAAATACTTCGGTGGAAAGATTAACTGACTGAAGATTGATTGACTGTTTTAAGCATTACCGTCTCGACGGTCCATTAATTTTTATATCCTTCTGTGTTTTTAAGACGTTTCCCGTTAAATTAGAACACCTTTAAAACTTACCCATTGCAATGAAAATTAAAATGTATCTAGATTATTCTATAATTTTGACAAAATAAGTTTTTGCCTAAGCTATAATCCAATTTTGTAATCCACCCACGAATATGTTTTGTTCCTTGGCAAGCGCTGGTTAGCAACAACAACTTGACACCGTATTCTAATATTATGATCTACAATTAATCAAGAGTCCGCAGTGCTGAACACTGACAGAACATAATATTAATGGGTAATTATAACAATGAGTGGCAAACAATATCCGTGAAGTAAGAAGTGGTTATTTAATAAGATTCCGCAACACGATTCCTACAGACATTGGGGGCTATCAAGTTGTTTGACGAAGATTAATAGATGTTCTCAGCGCGCGCCAGAGCTGGACGCTTTCTTGTACCGACGAGGAAGGACATCATTTGATATTAGTTCCTTTGCCATTAGAGAGACATTCAACAATGGCGGCAATTTATGACAGAGCCATTACTAATAAATTACTGCTTGACATTTCTTCAAATATCGTAATCGTTCCACTCATTTGTCAAGCTTTTCTTTATAGACGCGGATATTGCTCGTTTTTTACTCTTGATGTCCAATATTTACAATGTCTCTCGTCGTTCGTTTCACGGACTCTGTTAAATATCTCATGTTAATTGATTACGCGTGCTGCCATACCACCTACCAGCGCACCGCAACCTTGTGGTCGTGCGCCCATTTGTTTGGCGTGTATGGACATATTCTATGTAGGACAAGTCGGTCGTTATAGGAAGGACTGGGCCACGCTTAATCACCGTCTAACCATGCAGATTCTATTGTTTCATGAGGGCAGACAATTTGGATATTACCTACCGCGTGTATACCAACTGCATTATTTTGCTCCTCCATTAGCAGACTTTTCAGACATTAAATATTTAAGACCCATTTTGTGTGGGTTAATGTAAACGTGGGTAAGGAAGTACTTCGTTGAAAACACTCCATTCTCCACGATAATGTGTCGTATTGATGTGCGGGGCGACAATATTTCCACTCTCGGTTCTATTCGTAATAATACAACTGTGGGTCATATAAAATATATACTCTCGGACTAGCTTTTAATAAACTCGAAATAGACACATTCACCTTTTTACTTACACAAACTTTATTTGCAATAATTGTTGTTTGGCCTACAATTTTGCCGGTAACAGCACATGACTAGTACTACCTTTAAAAGGATTTCGTAGTGTCTACACGGATAACACCGAGAATATATTCCCCTCTCGCTTCGTCAATCAATTTAGCTTAGCTGACACTTCATAAAACAGCAACATTTTTGTCGAACACCACCTTGTAAAAACATTCAGGCATTCTACAGAAAACCTTGGGGCAACTGCCGCACACAATCTACACAATTCTGTGTTCTGTGAGACTTTCTCATAGGGTTTCTCGCTGTACCAATCAGTTCCGCACATAACGCTGCCCATTGTTTACCAATATCTGCATGCGCGATAAGTGTGCCACGTGAATTATGAAAACTCGCAATTTACCATGAAAATGAGACGTACTGAAACACCCAAGACGTAATGCAACGACAAACGGAACGTTTTGCAGTTGGCTCACGTACGCTGATGTCAACTTTCGCAACGGCGCGCTGCGTGACAGCCCAATCGCAAGTTAACTTGAAGGCTAACGTACAGCGCGCGAGGTTGTCTGCAGCATGACGTATGGAGCATCGCTAAGGCTGCCAGCGGCACACCGAAACCCATAAAATTATAAGCTAGAACTATAGTCCGAGCTCAACGTGAAGCTACAAATTGGTAGCCAAATTGGCATGATTATCTTAGCCGGTTGTCACTGTTAATGCAAATGTGACCGTGACTGCGTACGTCACATTACAATACGTCGGCAAACACATGTTACGTTAATGTTTCCGTATCGCTCTTGATTTTGAGCACACTATGTTTATGTGGTATATCTACGCCGAAATAATTTTCCTCAATACTGCGGCGATCCTCCTGACTGAAAACTCATAGAGCTTAGTAGATTTTAGACCGTCAGCGTCAAGCGTGACGTGCCATGTTTTGTACACCAAGCGAGCCTTAACAATGAGTCACCAGCAGATTGATTGAGTGATTCTACTAAATTCAATACGTTTTTGTGGTAGTCAACTCAACGCAATAAGACTTCAAACTTTGATAGAAGAAGGGTATATAGGTACAACATTTAGGCTCCAGTATATGCATACCGTTGACGCATAAGCAAAACAGTCGTCATAGAACTGGAAAGCCCAGAGATCGTTTCTAAAATTAATGAACAATCAACTAAGATTAACAACATACAATACCTAAAGATTTTAATGCCCTGTACGTGTTGTTCTTAGTGCAGCACTCAAAATTCAATAATCGACAGAGTCTATGAAGGACAGTAAACACAACGCTAATTTTCAGCAGCTCTGGTAAAAACTTCTTTTTTTATCCATAATTCGGGAAGCTTTTACTCTCCTTTAAAATACGGTGTGTTGTCAATGAAATAAAAATAGTATTAAAATATAGGTAGTGACCCAATCATACTAAGACACTAAACAGCTGCAACATCAGTCACATTAAATAACTGAAACACGTCATACACAAACACATTAAATAACTCAAACACATCTATCAATTTATCTTTCACAACAACACAAAAACACATCTATCAAACAACTCAATGCATACCAATATTGTTTTATCTACTTACGTACATACATATATTCATTTATTAGCATTGTATTTATTTCCATCTACTTGTGCATCGCTTTTCCTCAATAACTAGGCTGCTAGTAATAATTTTGAATTGTAGACAATTTTATTTATAAAAACACGATTCTTTAAAACATTCCACAAATATACTAAAGGGAAAGATCGCTTACTATTTAAAGCACATTGTACGTTTTTATAAATAACATAATATAGACTATATCGTAGCTTAGTGATTTTCATCAGACCTTGTATCGCAATGGCGCTTCTAAAACCCACAAACGAAAGCCCACGTTACAGGATTTACCTTGGGGCCCCACGAAACTGTATACTGCCAATCACCTTTCTTTAAACAAGTAATTTTTCCTCTATAATGTAAGTAGCTGTTTCACTTCTACAACAGGAAGTCTTCCTGATTTCTAAGATTGACCTCCTATTTCCTTTATTAATCATAGGAACTATTACATCTACCATAGTGTGATGAAACCTTTCCATCTATAACATCCTGTGCATCAGGACCTATAGGCATCGTCCACTTATGGTAGGGAGGACCATTCACTCGACTTCACCTTGCGTCGGTCGGCTCCATCGCATGATTATACGAATTAACCAACCATTTATGCTGACTGTAATCTAATAATGATTGCAATTACCGAAGACCCTAGGCATGGCGTTTACGTTATACGTCATTGTTTAGTAACTAACTTTAATATTCGGCTATCAATAACTCTTAAGCGCTGGTATCGTGACGGTGTATAGTTAAGGTAGGCTTCGATTTGCCTCCTTATAATCTCGCTTCAAGGAATTCTGCTTCAGGTAAAATTTGTAGCACGCTAGTCTGCCGTTTGATATCCTTGACTTCTTAGGGCGGGGTCCGACTCTAGTAATATCAATTAGCGCAAAAATCTAGCACTTAATTAGGGCGTGAGCTACTACCAAAAATGTGTATATCTTAAATCCTGTACATCTACTGTAACCTATTCACAGCGCCTAAAACCGAGCAAGTCCATGTGTATATGAAACACTGCTTATACAAAAGTCGCGTGCGTGCTACAGATTCTATAGATAAGCTCAGCATCCTTAGCACGCACGCGCCTTTTAGATTTTTTTTATATTGATATTTTAGCAGCGCTACCTTTAGCTCTCTGTTTCTATCTGCTTACTGGAGCGGTTTTAAAATTCTGCTTCTGTTGGAGTGTTAAAAACACTTGTGCGCTGCGGCGCTGGCAGCCAGTTCAAGTGTTCTCTCGGAAGCCACCTCTCCGCATTCCCTAAGGGACTGATTATATCCTAAGGAATGAGATGAGTGTCTACCCCTGGGTGAATTTTGTGATCCTTTTTATGATGAGTCTACTGAGCGGCTCTGGTGGACTCGGAAGAGAGGGACCCAAGTTCAATTCCCAGAGCGGACAGGTACCTTTGACTTTATTTTCTACGGTACATTTGTGAAGTTATAGTAGCAATACCACTCGCTAACAGTGAAGGAAAACGTCGTGAAGAATCCCGAATAGTTGCTATCTGCTATATAAAAAAGTGAGCGAAAAAAAAAAGTGTAAACTTCGTGCGTAACATAACAAACGGTTGATAGAGCAGTGCAGCATAATTTTATATAGTTGATTCCATACAAAATCTAAATTCTTCACAACCGGGTTACCTACATCTTATTTTCGCACGTCTTACTGTTGCCGTGTATGGCGATCGTCAGTTTTAAGTTTAGTATGTAATAAACTCGGCAAAACGTGGGTCCAGTTCTAGAGACTGGTGCCTCTGCCTACCCCTTCGGGGATAACGGGCGTGAGTTTTTTTTTTTTTTTTTAATTATTTTTATGTAATACATACTGTCTTACTTTATGTGCTCCCATCGTCATGGATTTCAGTGGCAATCATTCTCGGCAACAGAAGCAGCAAACACGTAACGTCAGGCAATTTCGTTCCAATAACATCTGTCAGTTTTTTTTCACCGGATACGAGACAGAAATAGAGCAATTTGTCGATCCCTCCGGTTGGCGCGGTACAGAGCAATATCTCTGCTAAGGAATGGTTCGGCGCCTTGACGTCCGATAGCGCGATGGTTTATGTGCAGTGTCGCCGGGACGTGCCTCGGATCGCGAATTGCGGGCATAGCGGCTCCCACATTCGCCTCAAGTGTCTGGAATTCCACCTCCCGAGTGCTCTCAGTAATGAATGAATTAAGGAGTTTTCAGTTCATAAGAGTTGAAAGGTATGCTCGGTTACGTAATTACTGCTCCCAGGAATTGCGGTCTCGTGTGCCACGTCGAAAATGGTCTCGCTTGGTTCCATTCAAGATTTGTTCTCTTTTGAAGTACTAACAAATGTTTTAATCTTTTGGAAATGAAAGGAATGAAATATAATAATACAAAATAAAGGCACAAAATAAAATAGATCTCTTAAGTTGGGCTCGGCATTCGAGCTTTCGTTTTATTCAAATAGTCGCCTTATTTACAATTCCAATGATACAGTACTATATTTATTTCGAACACTAAATAAATACCAGTTCGACAACTATTTGAAGTTAAAGCAAAGACTACAGACTTCATAATTTTCTCTCGTCTTTGTCATTCTTTGGGGGTCGCCGGACATTTGTACAAATGCGTCTCAGACTGAGGTCTGGGTGTATTTCCATGTTTGTCATGTCCTTATCTGATTACCATAGCACAGCGTATCCTAGTTTGAGACCAGGACCTGGATTCTGTTAATGCATTGTAACACAATGACAATCTCATGAACGTGGCGATTTAGTTTCATTCCCGCTTCAAGTCCACGCGCGCACACATTATTCAAACTTTCTAGCCGTGAATGTTATGGAAAAACGTGTCACGTGACCCGACCATCAACGTACCATATGTATTGTATAATCCATTTATCTATACTTGGCATTTATTTTTGGACTTTAAACGACACTGAATTAAAAACCTTTAGCGGTAGAAAATTCGATACCGTTTGCAAATTTAGTACTAGCTAGCACTAAATTTGTAAACTGTTTCGAGTTTTCTACCGCTAAAGGTTTTGGATTTAGTGTCGTTTGAAGTCTGAAAAAAAATGCCAAGTATATATAAATGGATTATAGATAGAATATTCTTCATTATTATGTACACCTGGAATTACATATGAGATTTGACAATATCGGCGGCCTTATTACTAAAAGTCATTTCTTCCAGACAACCATTGACGGAAAAAATAGAGAAGCTAAATGACAAAGCAACTAGACATTAACAATGCAAGCATAACAGAATCGATGCCCATGTGAAATGATTGTACCTACTTATTGTGGGAAAGTTATTTATTTTTTCAGCAAAATCAACATAGATGTTTTTGCTAAGGGTTTCATACATTACCCCTAAATCAGGTGTGTTTTATTTGAGCTGCACTTAATTTTGGATAGTAATAAATGTAGGTACCAAAAAAAGCTATCTCTTAATACTGAATATGTTAGTGACGTCAATCGTCAAACTTTTTTCGTGAAGATCTGTATTTCTGTGAAATCAAAAAACCTAATTTCCCTTTTCGCTTGCGGAGCGCAATAAGTCCTATGCAAACAGAGTCGGTCTAGATTCTTAAATTTCAATAAACCTTTGTAAACATATCGCGGTTAGTAGAGAATTTTGATGAGAAAGCAATTTTAAGTTTGTGTTTGCCTACCGTATACAATAATACACTTATATAAAGTTGTCCAATAAAGTTTATTCTTATTCTTTGAGCGTATCTCATTACTGTTTGATAAGTATCCTGAATGGGTCTTAAAATATCCCAATCACGTACAGAAAGTGAAGAAATTCTCTTCAACATCTGTACTGTAATATTATTTTTTTCGATACCCCTGACATCCAATAACAGTCGACATGTTACACGCGACGTATCATTACCTAGCAACATTTCTTATTTGGCGACGCGTCGGTCTGTGTACTTGTCAGGAGCGGCACTCGATCAGCTTTGTTACCCCGAAGCCTTTCACGTCGTGATGAATTTTGTGAGATTGGGGAGTCTCGGCGGCTCGACGATTCGAAAGTGTAGTGGAGGGCGCGTTATCAGAGGGCGGCAGTTGCCGGCGCGCGGGGGCGGGCGAGTTCCCGCCGGCCGCGCGGTGCGCCCGCCAGTCCCTCTGTGAGCGACACACCGACCGAGCGCCTCGCACCGCGCGTCCGCCCGCTCGTCGCGAGTGTCCACACACGTGCTAGAGCCTACACTCTCTGGCAACTTAGTTCGCGACCTCACACCCATCGGTACAACATTAACCAGCTCTCCTGCTGTACTCGAAACAAAAAAAAGTTTATCGACCCCAACAACAACCCTCGCTTGCTGCGCTCAGGCAGTCGCTCCCTCTAATTATCGACTCCCCTAAAGTTTGTTTGAAAAATCCGGTCGCTCTCAATTCTGCCCTTTTATTGCTTTAATATTTTTATTACTTTTCCTATTCGTTGTAACTTAGCTTCAAAACAAATTTCTATTGGACCGACTCGGCGCTCAGTCGAGAACAGATGGTGACACAATTCTACCCAGTGTCGCTTCCTTCTTCGCGCATTTCCTTGACCGGCTCGTAATTGCCTCTGTAGAGCGATACAGATTTAATTGCTTTTTTCCGAGATTTCGTTATCCGGAAAGCTCTTGTGTTGTGATCGTCGAGGCTGTCGGAGCTCAGTTGCCACACGGTTTTGCGTCACCGTTATCTGTATTCAGGTCAGGCTGTTGGCGCTGAACCATGACTCTGCGTTGACATTGAGGCCGATAAGCTGGACTAGTGGTTGTGAGTGATTGTGAGAGTGGCGTGGCCTCTATCGCAGACAGGACTGCAGCTGCGCCTGAGTGCATGCTGGGGACAGAGCTCGCGGGCAGTGGATGTGCACGCTGCCACCCTGCCGCTTGTGTCCAACTGGAATGCCAGCTGCTCTTGACCTAACCAGGTATAAAACACCACACTTAATCAACATCCCACATACGTCGTCAACAACTAAGGGCCACACGCAAAGAACCCCAAATTATGTTATCCATAGTATTCTCAACTAAGCTCTAAATGGGATCCCCTTTCATAATACATAGTTCTAAAGAATTGGCAGCCGTCCTACACGACATCTGCTGTTTCGTGGTGTTCGCGAGAACGTTTTTATTTCGTTGGTGGTCCGTGGTCACACATCTAACATACGTGTTGAAGGCTAATTGACACATTATCGTTCACATCTTAAATAAATGAATAAAGTCGTAAAGATGACCTTTTCAATAAAATATTAATGGCCATATTTCCTATTCCGGGTTTCGCCGCAATGCATTTGCATGAAAATGTGATAAATTAACGTTTTCAAAGTTATTGTTAATGGACGTACTTCCTGGCTGACGTTGCAGCGTTGCAACAGCTGATTGCTAAGCTCGTACCTAGCTATTTTAATGGAATAATTTAATTAGATTTTTGCTAACAGCCACTCAAAATCACATTGATCAGACTATTCAAGGTGATTTTCAAACTGAGGAACATGATTATAAAACTAATAAATGCCTCTTGATGTGTATTTACATGTAATATTTTACATTGATTTATAATAATATTGTGGAAGAATAGAAAATACTTGAGCATTTTTCGATCACATTCCTAATCCGCTACGCACCATTCGATTTGTCGCCGTAACAAAAGTTAAGTACAGTCAACGGCTGCTCGATTCTTTATATTTGTTGCAAAGTCGCCCGAAAGGTGTATAAGCAAACTGCACGGGTATAAATTTAACGTACTGTCAATTTTACAACATTGGTTGGTCATATGGTTTGAAAAAGTTCCTTGGTTTGATTTCCTTAGTGGCTCAATTTCCGAAGTTCAAATTATTGGCCAGTATTTATGGGATGTTATGCCTAACGGGACGCTATGCGTCCTCGTTTTCTATTTCCAATTTGTAAACATGTCTCAAACCCTGCTAAAGAAGTCTTTGGGTATGATATGATTGTGAACAATATTATGATTGATGTACGAGTTAGATGAGCGTTCAAAAGACCTGCTTTGGCGACCCCACGCTATCTTGGGTCAACTATGTATAGCCCGTCGATGCAGAATATTAATCGTTTATTACATTTTCACTTCCTGCACAAATACCTACCATAATATTAAAACAAGAAAGAAGATATTTAACCAACAAGGGTAGGCTGCTCTTACTTGCTTGCTGTCTCCTACGCACATTTTTTTTATGTAGCCTATACATTTATCTCCCACTGCAGGGAACAGGTCTTCTCTCAGAGAGAGAGTACGGCCCTAATCACCACGCACGCCCACCGCCAATTTCAAGCGCTCAGTGGAGCGTGTGTGGACACCTCAGAGACTGCTTTCCTTAGGATGTTTGACTTCATAGTATTGCTACTATAACTTCACAAAATTTACACAACTTATAAAAAGAAGTCCTAAGTACATACCCGCACTGGGAATTGAACCTGCGGGTCTCACTTCGAAGTCCATTTTTCGGACTTGGAAGTGAGAATTTCGATTCTATAGAAATTTTGTGTAAAGTACGAAAGTGCGAATATTTTTAAATATTCTAATAATATGTATTACTAAATTGTTGATGTGGGCTGATGGTTAGATACATAATGAAACAACAGACAGTTAAAATATGTCTTTTTATTTTTCTGATGTAGTTTAGCATAAAAAAGTGGTTTCGAAAATTATTAATTTTGAAATAAAATGTTCTCAATCAAAAACATAGTTATTGATACGAAACATAAGCCTTTCATGTTCCCAATTTCATTATCTATCAAACCCTCAGATCACGTTCAGGAAAAGTCTAGTTATTTTATTCTTCATTTTCTTCTTCTTCTTATGGTACTTCTCCGACTAGCGAAGGCTGGCAGTCAGCTCCGCATACTTTTTTTTTGTCTTTCACAAGACTGAAGAGCTCGGCAGCACTTAAGATTCCAGTACACTCCCGGGTTTCTCCACCTAGACTTCTTTCTTCGGCCTACGCGTCTTTTCCTTATTCCCCTATTTCCTTGACGTAACCAAGAATCTCTATGGGAGGAGTACATTATCACAATGTTCGCAACCCATTCAAGAAACCTAGTACAATCTTCGAAAGAAGGTGTTGATGGATTACCGATGATGATGATGAAAATAATCCGATGGTGTGGTGTATATAATTTACGTCGAACGATGCTTCTAATCTCTTTAACTAAAACGCATCGTGTCTTTCTTGTAGTTCTTCAACACGTTAGCACCTACCTCATTTTGCTTCATCATCAACCCATTATGACACCACCGAAGGGCCCGGGTCTCTTCCCTGAGGAAGGTATAGGCCGTTTTCCACCACGGGGGCCACGTCCAGATTGGTTGTCATTTTTTATCATTGATTGGTCATTTTGGTGAATCACTGAAAATTATTAAATTGTGCGAACACGCTCACAGCAGGACTTGCATGCTCCGCGTAAGAACTGGCTTTAAGCTGAATTTGATTTTTCTTGTATTCCAGCTTATTGCAGCTTTCCCATGTGTAATTGATACTATTTGCTTATACATCAACTGTTTCTTCGAAATCTTTTGTTATGATTGCAAAAGTTTGTGATATTATTCATAACACTATCGTTTTATTTCTCCCTCTCTGATTTGATTTAAATTCTTGTGTTTTAATATCTAATAAACCTCTATTTTTGTTTACATTATAGCCAGGCTTATGCGAACCACACTTGTAGTGATGTACATACTATCTTATTACTATACTATTAAATTGAATAGTATTATGATACTATTAAATCAAAGGTATGCTTGGAATGTATATTGATGTCAAATCATTATTTACATGCCGCTATTATACATATATTGACGTAAGTATTATTCTGCCACTGTCAACAGTAAATTTACATTAATATCGCTCGATCATCAATCTGCCAATCGTAATTAAAGCAGTATTGATCGTTCTGACCTGTGATTGATTTAAGACAAAAGTTTCAAACTTTACGAATAATCTGTTCGTAGAGTTTGATACTTTTATTTTATCTTTTACTTGCAAAGTTCTTTCTTATTATTGTAATAAATATTTTGCAGTTGGTGTAAACAATGAATTTTTTTATCGTAGACAAAAGTTGATTTAAGTAAAATATAGTCGTACTATATACTTTGTAGTCTCTTTCCTATTAGTCCAGTCAAATTACGAAATAAATAAACATGAGCGAACACAGTTTGGGGATTTTGAGGATCGATAGGGGGGTGCATCGTGAGCATAAATTCCAATTTGAGGGGCTGTACTGAGGTCAGCTCAAGGTCATTTCGATGGAAACGCGTTTAATTCGATATCTCGAGAAATATCAGTGTTAGCCAAAAAATTGTAGAGACCTTTTCTCTTCTAAATAAAATTTATTAACTTTTTTATTTAAAACTTTTTTTTATAACATCAATATTTTTCAACTTATTACTCCCGCAAGGCAAAAATTTTATTTTTTTTCCTATTTTTCGTCGTTTTCTCCCCAACCATTCAATTTTATTGAATTTTACCGATCATCAACGTGAATATCTTTTAATTATGCACAATTTTGTTCTCAAACTTTTTTCTGTAATGCCAATACCTTCGGAGTTATACATTACTTTACCGAGCGAAATCCGCGCCACTGTCGCAATATAAAAAGAAAATCGATTAAACTATTTAAAAATTGGGTATTTAATTTGGGTAAATTTATGGGTCTGTTTGGGTAAGAAGTAAATTAACAATTAAAACTGTTTCACACATTTATTGATAAAAAAATAGGTTATGAAATTCGGAAAATTAAGCACCCGAGGTCGATGGAAGTGATTCGTGAATATTAAAGACGGTATCGGGGCATAGGTCGTCCTCGTCCATTACGTCAAGATCATCATCGTCGATAATATTGGCGATATTGGAACAATAATTATCTTGGCAATTATTGCAAATCACTGAGCAAAAGAGGCCGGCCTTTCTGCATCCGCACGCTTTGCCGCACTTGGTTTTGCATTTGCACGCAATCGATCTCAGTAAATTATCCGGAGCTGGTTGCGATGACATCGTTATTGGCTCCAATCCACGGGGGGTTCGACGCCAGCCCCACTCCTCGGGTTCCAGATAATTTTCCAGCCAGTATTGTACTTGGTAAAAGCACCTCAGCGAGTGAAAAAATGCCGCATCAGAGGTAGGAGGAAGAGATTCTAATTTAACCCTCCCACTGCCTGCCATTTTTTTATATCCCTTATATCGGAGCTCGTTGAGATTGGTACAATTCGTGTCACCTGCCTTGCGATACAAATTCAAAATGAATTGTTCGCCGTTTGAAGCGATAGTTGTTTTATCTGCTTTGTCCTGCAGAAAAACTTCAGTTAACGGAACCAAATCCGGAGATTTTTTGAATGCGGTCATTGTTTTCATCTTGCCTAGGTTGAATGGTGCCGATGTTGTGTCGCAACCACTAATCGCGTGCAAAAATAATATTTTTTGCGGCATTCGGCCCATATATCGGTTTAAGGCAGTGTGGGTACACGTTGCGACAATGGCGTGGCTTTCGCTCGGTAAAAGAATATATAACTCCGAAGGTATCGGCATTACAGAAAAAAGTTTAAGAACAAAATTGTGCATAATTAAAAGATATACACGTTGATGATCGGTAAAATTCAATAAAATTGAATGGTTGGGGAGAAAACGACGAAAAATGGGGAAAAAAATAAAATTTTTGCCTTGCGGGAGTAATAAGTTGAAAAATATTGATGTTATAAAAAAAAGTTTTAAATAAAAAAGTTAATAAATTTCATTTAGAAGAGAAAAGGTCTCTACAATTTTTTGGCTAACACTGATATTTCTCGAGATATCGAATTAAACGCGTTTCCATCGAAATGACCTTGAGCTGACCTCAGTACAGCCCCTCAAATTGGAATTTATGCTCACGATGCACCCCCCTATCGATCCTCAAAATCCCCAAACTGTGTTCGCTCATGTTTATTTAACCCGTTTTTTTTCGTAATTTGACTGGACTATATGTTACTTTCCTAGTTCGATAGAACAATAGAATTATGTAGTGATGTCTCTTCGTTATATTAAATGGTCACTGGAAATGTCATTCGATCAGCAAACATATATTTTGATCAGCAGATTAAATAAATAAATGAACACCAACACGTGGTCAGTAAATAAATCGAGCATGGTCAGCAAATGAATTAAATTTTAATGCAAAAATTTGGAAGCTCATCAACTTTTAGTTTTTTTGCTCAATTTGGACTTCTTGCTGGCCAATTTGACTGCTATCTATCTATCTAACCTCGAAAGCTATTCTTTGGTGACAGAAAATATAGTAATTTGGTTACAAACCAAAACCGTATTTTTGTGCAGATCGCTTAAATGTTATTGATTTTCGAGATCTTCCATCGGTATAGAGTTCCACCCGACTGCAAACAGAAAACATTGAAGACGTGTCTGCGGAGTATTATTGAATAATCATCGTGCTATTGTTTATTCGAACTTTATGGGTTATTTGATCATTGATGTAGATAGATATCCAGCTAGAGTTACGCGATAAAATAATGTCCCATGAAAGTTAAGTCGTGTATGCAGCGCCCAATGTATCGTGAGCCCCGCTCTCCATAAGACTTCAGCCAAACTTGGCTACGAACTATACAAGGGAGAATCAATGCCACCGCAGAGGTCACGTTTGAATGGGCAGCCGCGTATTTACGGGACGTTTATATTCAGAGGCGTACCACCCGCGTCGTTCGGTGAACGCTTACGGCGAAATCGGAGATACCTACTATGTCAGTGGCAAAAGCTCAGCGGTAAGGATTAAGACGCCCCATGTCTAATCTACCGGGAGCGTTTTAGGAAGTTCTCAATAATCGATGTTCACCAAATGTCCAATGTCCTGCTGGTACGTCAAGAACGTCGCCTCGCGAGGTTTGTGTGATTGTGTAAAATAATTGGTATACTGATAAATGTGATCTGAGGCTTTGCTAAAATTACGGACTTACGTTATCTTTTTGGTATCCTAATATTTGATTGAGAAAATTTCATGCTACTAAAATTTATAATTTTGGTAACCACTCTTCTTTATCAAATACTAAGGCCGGCTTGCACCGCCGACGAAAATCCATTTAACTATAAGTTAAATAGAATTTTGACAGATAGTGTATGGCGGAACTATCAAAATTCTGTTTAACCTAAAGTTAATGGATTTTACTGGGTGGTGCAAGTGGGCCTTAGTATAGGAAAAAAAAATAAATGTTCAGGTCACTAATATCAAAAACTTTTCCAGTCACTCAAATCAAAGATGTTATGATAATGTTTGAGCTAAACAGTATCCCTGACGTAACAGCAGCCGTAAGTCTAGGCGCACACTAGCGACACGCGACAGGCGAAAGCTCGGCGACTAGACGCGACGACAGGCTGCTGCTGTCAATTTTCATATAATTTTGGTCGAATCTCCGCACACTTGGCGCAGAGTCAGGAAGTCGCGACGACAAGACGCCAGAAGCAATGACAACGTCGCGTCTGACGCGGCGACTTGACGCGGCGACAAGTCGCCCTGTTTAAGATGGCTCTAAGAATTTGTCGATAATCGATGTCTATCAACCGTCCAACGTCCTTCTTAATGAACTTCGATTTTATTATATTTCCGTTTTAGAGCCGTAAAACCAGAAGTAAACAAGTACTTGAGATCAACTTTGAAGACCACAAGATGTACTTAGGTAACGTACAAATGCTTGCGGTTTTGAACATGTCTCGTTCAGCGTGTAGCTAATATTTTTTCTTGGTTCCTGTTTCGAGTTGGCAATCTATCTCAGCACCCCGGGGAGTTGTCTCGGTGATGCCGCTTGTTTGCGATATAAGGAAAATATGACATTCTGGCTGTTACGCTCTGCTTGTGAAAATGTACCCAGTACGTAACGGCAATAATTTTATCGCCATTCATCTCACTTTGTGCGGGAGAAGGTTATTATTATTGCCTGGCTATCTAGTTGCTTTCTTAGGGTTCTGCACCCAAAGGTTTCCAACGGGACCATTTTTTTATTTTATCTAGTGTGCAAAACAGATCACTTTTTGTTATGCTGATTATGTCCCACTATGGGGCAAAGGCCTCCCTTTTAGCTCTCCACTCTTTCCTGTTCGCAGCCACCTTCTACCAACCCAGTTCGTAGCAATTTTCAGTGCTACGAACTGGGTTGGTATCACTGAAACTAAAAGCAGTCAGTGGCATTTTTTTCCCACCTGTCTAGGCACATACGGCTCACATGGGCCGCCCCATTCCACTTCAGCTTATGTCTTCAGGAAATGACCAAAGTGACAAGTACGTGAAATAAACACAGCGTGAATTTCAGGAACTGTTAATCAGAGGAGTTAGGACACGTGTTCCAAAGGGCAGCTCCAACATCGACAATCTTTGGTCTGGAGCACAGTGTCGTGTTTCGGATTTTGTCAATCCTCTTTACATGTAGTATACCGCGGGTCATTGTCCGAATGTCCGCCGACGAATCTTGCGTCTAGACTTCTGATTTTCGATCAAAGGTCCGAAGATTTTCGAGGTCCGATCCTTAGGATAGGCGGGATGCACATGGCGACCAGTTTTCGCTTCTGGGCAGGAGTGGTAACTTATCTATTCTTCATTACATCTGTCATGGACCAGAAGACTTTCCAGTCACTATGGATGCGGCGATCGATTCCCTTGTCCTGTCTATTTTCGGGCGAAACTATCTGTCCCAAGTAAATATACTCGTCGACGCAGTGTAGGTATTTCCTGCCCATCGACCTCGAGCCTACATTTTGTGCTGTCAATCATAAACTAGGATTCATCTTTAGTCCAACCTCGAGGCTCGCGATACTGATTTCTTGGAGCATTTGTTAGTGTTTCGGATTAGATTACAACTATTACATAAGTCTTTCTTTCCGTCTTTCCAAGAGTGCAACTGAGTGAGTGTCTAGTTCTTTCTGAATTTAATCAAACTGCTCAGCTCAGAAATGTCAAGCCGTTGGTTAACCTGCGAAGCCCTGAAACGTCTACACTCTACCTCGAAGCGTTGTAGCGAAATAATCTTCTTTTTGTGCGTCAATCGCTCGGAAAATTTAATATTGCGTAAATTTGATGCCCTCGTTTCGCCTTTGTTGTGCCTATCCGCTATGTAATAATGAGATAAACGCCGTTAAAGATCTTGGTTTATTAATTTTCATAAGCTCAATTCACTCTTCGCTGAAAGGCAACTTTATTAGTAGTTTTTATATCTATAGTTGAGAGTGATTTTTTAAAAGCTTATTTCCGATGAATGAAGTTATTTATTTAATGCTGCTATCCTAACACAAAATTCTGAATTTATTTCCTATTATATTCTAGCTCTGAGCGACTATGCGATGAGCGAATGTAAAATAGTCTTCCGTCACAAAAGAGTTGAAATTCCAGATGATTTTATTGTTATACATGTACCTACAATCTACATACATACGTATATTTCTAATAAGTAAAAGGAGCTTATCACTATTAATGTAACCAAAGCGTATTAGAGGTATAATAAGCCCTTTTTATTAGTCTTCTTTTTATTATTATTCATTCCTTTAGTGGGTTTTAGAGTGCCTCTGTATTGCCTACATCTTACTAGCATAGCTACTGTAGCGGTTCTGTAAAACTTTAAGAAGTGAAAGGCTGCGAACTGCGAAAGCTTCTTGCATTCAGCATGCCCTTGTACATTTACATTGTAGAGTGGTGCTATAAATTATTAAAATAAATGTAATATAAAATCTCTTGTCACCGTGTTGGTTACATCTAGATTTTTTATTTTGGTTACATCTAGATTTTTTATTTTGTGGATTATATGATTTATATATAAATTATATAGTGCACAAAAGCCGCTTTAATGATCTCCTTTCTTTATAGAAATTATTTCTGTTCGTTAGTTTTCTATTTTTTCTTTTTTATTTTTTTATTTATTATTTAAGTCCAGGGAAAGTTTGGACAGTGAGAGCAAAAAAAAGTAGGTCAGTTCTTTTCGCCTTCACAAGGTTGTCTAGTAGGTAAGGAATTAATTGAATTAATATAATATATACAATAAAATCGTCGTCACAAATGACCCAGTTTTTTTTACATAGTGCCACTATGTAACCTAACCTAACTAAGTATTTACAGAGACATAAACCAGATGGATTGACTACAAAACTAGATACATTTTCAGAGGTGTTTCGTTAAAACGTTTACAGTTTTAACACTTATTTACGCTTCCATTACTGCGCGTTAGCAGCAAAGAGAGTGGCCCGCTTCCTCGAACTGGCAACATTTTATGTGGCGAGTTCAGTGCACCGGAATATGGCATGTAAACACGTGTGCCAGAATGCTCCCTTCTGCTAGAAAAGCGAACGTAGCACCGTTTTGCCACACCTTTGACAACGCCAAACGGCCGCGGCCGCACCGTTTGCTACCGAATCCATTTTAGCATTGCTCTTTTACAAAGGACGTATGTAGAGTATAGCCGTTAGCCATCAGACTACAGAATTTGCAGATAAAACATCCAAATATTCAGTTATTAAATACGCCAAGAAAAGTCATCATCACGTTGCCACGTTATTATATAAATAAAAAATAAAAGCCGAGTTTAAAATACTACAGCATTGAAAACCGAGAAATAAGATAAGATAAGAATAATAACTTGAACTTATGAAGTGGGTTTTGTTGTATTGTAGAATTATAGTTTGGAGCCGGTGCCACGTTACAAAACCATCACATACATTACAGGCACCTACCCAAAAATATATTTCTACAATATCAACATCGAATTTAAAGGTCCCATTCGTTTAAATTTTTCCCAATCATAGCACTAACTGTGATGTTTTAATGTCGTTATTTTTTAATTGAATTTTTCCGGATTTTTTGTAAATACCACGAGTCATGACGAGTCCCTATAAATATTTCAGCTATCAGCTAAAAAACACTAGCTTCATGTGTGCCTTTGTGAAGCTTTCTTCGTTTCCTCGATTTCCCAAAGATTCCATCATCAGATCTTGACATGGTGACTATGGGACCATCTGTGAAGTCTACCCTTTTAAACGAAATTTCCACTGTCTAGCTATCAAGGGTCAGGAGAAACAGCCTGGTGACAGACAGACAAACAGACGGAGAGTGGAAGAGTCCACTAATCTATCTATCTATCTTATATATCCTCGTGAGGCCCGACCTTGAAAAGAACAATTGATTTTGTGATCACTTGAAGACATTAGGCCTCACGAGGATAAATAAAAGGAGAAGCTAAACTATAGGGCCAGGCAGCCGCAGGGCCTAAACTATAGGGGTTAGAAACTGGAAATTTTGCACAGAGATTCCTTTTACACCGTAGGGGAGCCTAAGGAAGGATTTTTGAAAATTCACCTCCTAAGGAAAATGGGGGTGCAAAGTTAGTATGAAAATCTGCCGTTTCTGAAGTTATTTGAATGAAATTCTGTATGAAGGTTCTTCGTTAAAAGTTATGAAACTCATGTAAAATATTTTTTCGAAAATCGTCCCTCAAAGGGGTAAAAGGGGGGTACAAAGTTAGTATGAAAGTTCTCTGATTTTCAAAGTTATTTCAATAAAAAGTGATATTTGGGTTATACGTTCCTAATAATGATTATTTCCGATATCCCTTTTTGTGAATTCACCCCCTAAGGGGGTAAAAAGGGGGTGCAAAGTTAGTATAAAATTTTGCCGTTTTTGAAGTTATTCAAATGAAACTCAGTGTGAAGGTTCTTCATTTAAAGTCATGAAACACGTGTAAAATATTTTTCTGCAAATCATCCCTTAAGGGGGTAAAAAGGGGTGCAAAGTAAGTATGAAAGTTCTCTGATTTTTAAGGTTTTTTTCAATAAAATGTGATATCCCTTTTTTTAATTCAATCCCTGAGGTGGTAAAAGAGGGGTGCAAATTCAGTAGCGAGAAGCTGACTAACTTAATTACCGACATATCAGCGCAAGGTCTAAACTATAAGTTAAGGGTCAAACTAAACTTGACATTTTGCACAGGGGTTCCTTTTATAACATATGGGGGCACTAAGAAAGGATTTTTGCAAATTCACCCCCTACGGGGGTAGAACGGGGGTGCAAAGTTAGTATGAATGTTTGCCGTTATTGAAATTATTCGAATGAACTCCAGTATGAAGGTTCTTCATTGAAACTCGAGTGAAATATATCATAGATAATCGTCCCTTAAGACGGGTAAAAGGGGGTGGAACGTTAATATGAAAGTTCTCTGATTTTCAAAATTATTTCAATAAAATCTAAATTATGTAATAAATATGATGTTAATGAACACTCTTTTTTTTATTATTTCGCATGCGGAAAAGTATCCGTGACTTATTTTCAAACACTTTTTTCAACTAAAATCCACGCGAACGTAGTCGCGGGCAACAGCTAGTATTATATAATTTATATTAGTGTAGTAGCCACTATTAATCGGGTGCCGTTTTTGTCCTTTGGTTACAGAACCTTAAAAACAGATCCCGACGAACTGAAACCGTCTTCCTTTTTATTAAGTTGGTTAAAATCCCCCCATTTTAGAATATATACGGGGATTTTGTTACATCTTGTACAGTTCACTCTGATAAAAATAGAAAACTGTTACAGTTGATACTGATACGGCCCTTTTTTGAACTTTTTCTTACATGTAACCATTATTTTCAGCTAATTCTACTTACTGCACAATGTAAAAGCTGATCAAGTGAAACAAATATAATTTAATTTAAATTAAGGTTTCAATGTTCAGCCTGCAGCTACCTATTTATAAATTAAAACCGACAGACGATGTGGTTAAATGGGTTGTTCCAATTGTTTTGAGTTCAATTTATTTACATGTCACATGCACATAAATAGACAGTAAAAGGTAGTTATTTTACGTCTTTGGTCGCTTGTGATTCCGGTGAAAAGTCCTTCTTTCATATTGGTGATATTTAATATACAGGGTGTCCAAAAAAATTGTGTCAGGCTGAAGTCCAGAGATAGAGCACCCCTCCTAGGGGTACCCGAAGAGGAACCCGGGGGTATCAGATTGACCCACAATTGAGTTTGTGTCTGCAAGGCACACTACTTTGGAAAAAATAATAAAGCATGTATCTTAATAAATTCATGGCTCTGTGGCCAATAATTTGTTGTAGGTTAAGGTGGGACAAAAATATGAAAAATACTACAAAAAATCGCGAAACATGGGGTGATTCGGGTACCCCTAGAGATGCTCTATCTCTGAACTTCTGCTTGACACTATTTTTTGGGACATCCCTGTATATCCGTATATTTGTGATATACCAACATCATTCAATATCACGGGTATATGGTGGCCGGGGGAATGACGTCAAAAAAAACAAAATTAGGTCCCTCGTGTCATGGGGTATCCGAATCACCCCCATGTATGTTCCGCGATTTTTCATAGTTTCGGAGTTATGATTTTTTTTCTGAATTTTTATGAATTTTCGCCTTATCAGTTTTGAAAATTTCTAAAAAAAAAACTAGAAACTTTTTTCAATTACTTTTTTTGTAACTGAATCTTCACAAGTTGTTCTTCTATGCATAAAATAATCAGCTTCGTAACTTTGATAAAAGTTATTAAAGTGTTGGTCTAAAGTCAAAAATCTACGTTCCTTAAATTATGACTTGAATTTTCAAAAATAAATTAAAAATCCAAACAGATGTTTTAATGGTTTCTTAGTTAGCCTCAGAAATGCGCAAGACTCTCAGATTTCATAATCATTAAAAAAGTACTGCTTAACGAGCTACTTTGTGTACATTCGGCCTTCGAAGACAGCGAGGTGAAGAATTATTAAAATTAACATATTTTTTTTCTGCCATTTCGTCTTTTCTTAGGTTATTAATGAACGAGTCGTCATCATCATGATGAATAAAAGTGGTTTTGGCAATAAAACACAGATTAAAAAATTTGGAGGCATTTTCCGTTTTACAGTAATTAATTTTGCGCGGTCCGTTCTCGTGGGTCATGGGTTGTAAATGCAGACGCAACTTTTTACCTGTAATAACAATAGTCTTTGAGGATAGGAGGCCGCCGAACTATTGCTATCTCTCTCACTATCAGCGGTAAGAGTAAGAGGGGCAGCGCAGCAGAAGCGAACACAAAACAAGTTTGTACCTCAGTCGTTCTCACTTTGTGTTTACTGCTACACGTGTCTTCATTTTGTTTTACCTCACTGTCTCGCTTTGTCCGCGGATTCCGCTGCCTACTTATTTGACTACTTTGCTCGTTAATTGGACTGTGTCTTGCATACTGATTTGGACACGTTAAGTGAATACGCAGAAATGCACTATTTTTATGGAGTTGCACAAGGAAACGGCCTTGAAGCAGCGCGACTGTATCGCGAACAACTTCAACGTCGTGGTGGGCCGCAACCTGAGCATTATCCCGACCATCGCGTTTTTATTAACACGCACAATACCTTAATGGCAGGCCGCATTCCTGGCCAACGAGGCGATAGGGAAGGAATCCCTAGAGTTGACCCGGATCGCAGAGAAGTTGTGCTCGAAGAAGTTCAACGAAATCCTTCCACGAGTACCAGAGCTATGGCTCGTACTCTGAACATCCCAAGAACTTCTATCCAAGACATACTTCACGATGAAGGATATCATGCGTTCCATATCCGACGAGTCCAAGCTTTACTGCCTACAGACTACCAATTGCGCATTGATTTCTGCCAAACAATGCTACAAAAAGAACAACAAGATCCTGGATTTTTCAATAAAGTTTTATGGTCAGATGAGTCACGTTTTGAGCGCACTGGAATTTTCAATATTCATAATTACCACACGTGGGCGGTTGAAAATCCACACGAAATGAGAGCGTCGACGTTTCAACATCGTTTCAGCGTTAACTTGTGGTCTGGTATTCTCAATGGCGAACTGATTGGTCCATTTGAATTGCCGTCCAAATTAAATGGAGAAAGATACCGACACTTTCTGGAACATGAACTTCCATTGTTGCTAGAAGACGTGAATATTGAACTAAGACGAACCATGGTTCTTCAAAATGACGGCGCTCCATGTCACTACGCAACGCAAGTCCGAAATTATTTAAATGAGGCGTACCCCAATAGATGGAACGGACGCGGCGGACCAATATCGTGGCCTCCACGCTCACCTGACCTCAACCCCATGGATTTTTTTTATTTGGGGCTATTTTAAGGAAATAGCATACGCCAGAGAAAGTGGGAGTGAACAAGAGCTGAGGCAGAAATTAACAGAAGCCGAACGTGTTGTAAAGGAAAACAGAGCAGCTTTTAGACGATTAAAAGATAATTTCCTACGTAGGTGTAGAATGTGTATTGCTGCTGGAGGTGGCAACTTTGAAAACCTATTATAATAAACATTTTTTTTACATTTTAATCTGTGTTTTATTGACAAAACCACTTTTATTCATCATGATGATGACGACTCGTTCATTAATAAACTAAGAAAAGACGAAATGGCAGAAAAAAAAATTGTTTATTTTAATAATTCTTCACCTCGCTGTCTTCGAAGGCCGAATGTACACAAAGTAGCTCGTTAAGCAGTACTTTTTTTTAATGATTATGAAATCTGAGAGTCTTGCGCATTTCTGAGGCTAACTAAGAAACCATTAAAACATCTGTTTGGATTTTTAATTTAGTGTTGAAAATTCAAGTCATAATTTACCGAACGTAAATTTTTGACTTTAGACCAACACTTTAATAACTTTCATCAAAGTTACGAAGCTGATTATTTTATGCATAGAAGAACAACTTGTGAAGATTCAGTTACAAAAAAAAGTAATTAAAAAAAGTTTCTAGTTTCTTTTTTAGAAATTTTCAAAATTGATAAGGCGAAAATTCATGAAAATTCAGAAAAAAATCATAACTCCGAAACTATGAAAAATCGCGGAACATACATGGGGGTGATTCGGATACCCCATGACAAGAGGGACCAAATTTTTTTTTTTGACGTCAATCCCCCGGCCACCCTGTACATACATCATCCAACTCTGGTCCGAATGGAATTTATTATTTGAAATCAGACTGTTTATCAACAATTCGAAATGAAGTTGGTCATTATTATCAATAAACTGGCTTGGTATTGTGTACGGTTTTATTTAAAATACAGTACATTCCTACAACAAATACGAACATTTCTGTGCTTAATTTAGTTCCACGATAAAATATTTTGCTAGGCGCGATGTGCATTTTCGATTAAATGAGATAAAGTTAGCTCATTACTCTACGCTATGACACAGCCTCGCCCCAAACGCGTAATGGATGTTTGTATAATAATAAACCGAAGTAAATCCAAATATTTTAGAGTCAAATGAGAAGTGTTTGTGAGTGTGTAGTAGTAATACCATTTGCCAAGCGTGAAGGACAACGTCGTGACGAAATCTGACCCCCGGTTTCTCGAACGCTAACGGTCTGTTAATCTACTGTTAACAGCTGTCGGTTGTTTTTTTGTTATCCACTTTTTCCAACTGGCAGCTGTTAACAACAGATTAACTGACTGTTCATCATCATCAACCCATTATGTCTCCACCACGGGGGCCAAGTCCGGATTGGTGGAAGCTTGTAAGACTAGTGGCTGGTCTTACTGTCAGAAGTTTTCAAGCCGCCCTAAGGCCTCTGACTTAGCTTAACGACTGCCATCTATCGACGGCAGCCGGCACCAACTGCTTAACGAGCCTTGCGAAGCACGGAACCGCTCTGAAAAATGGCACTAGCGTTAGTCACAGAACGGTCACCCATCCATGCACTAAACGCGCCATATGTTGCTTAACACATTCGCGGACAGGGACGCCTATAGCAGTCTAACAATAAAAATAGATCACATGACTGTACGGCAAAGTGTTAACCTTCGTGATCCTTTAAGATCACTCAGGCAGCCGGGATTCAGCGATCCAGCGAACAGACTGCTAGCGTTCGAGAAACCGGGGTTAGTGTCTTAAGTGTTGACGAACCTCAGCGCCTGCCAATTGCCAATCCGCTGTCGGCACAAGTCCATATTCTCCCACTGAGAGAAGACCTATGCTATATAGTGGTACGTATGTAAGCTACATTTATATTATGAGACTAGTATGCACCACAATCTTAATAAAAATAAATAAAAATATTTAAACGATTCTTTGAAAATAACATTGAACGCTAGTACTCATTTACCTCGCAATGTTATGAAAAGCGGACGCATTAAGATCAAGTCGATCAAGTCAAATTAACATATCTATTTTATTCCACAAATTTTAAGGTTATCTGTTATACTCGTAGAGGTTAGCTGCGTCTTCAGTCTCGTTTCTGTGACATTTTAACCTAACAATCATATTATTTAGTGACCTCTTTCACTCACTAGGTCGATGGAAAGCTTTTTAAGGTTTCGTACTCGAACGGTGCCAAATGCGGCCCTACTAATGTACCTACGTACAGACGTCAGCGAACTGATGTACAGTCAGTCACGAGCAATAATTTAAACCCACTGTCACATTTTGTACGAGGTACACATTTCGTTTTGTACTGCACATATTTTATATACGACAATTTGTCCTAAATTATCTAACTATTGCTTACAAAATTTAGGACAAATTGTCGTACACTTCTTTCTATAACCCATTTATACAGTTAGGTGCACAAGTGAACCAATGTCGACCAATTTTTGTATACCTTGAGCTAAAATTAAAACAACAGTGAATTGCACCCATGTTAATGTAGTGTTGAATAACATAATATTATAGTTATAGTTTAACATACTAATTATCAAACCAACTCAAAGTATATTGGGACTAAAAGCGACATTTACATTGAATCAGTTTTGCACAAAGTAGAAAAAGTACAACTGAAATCCAATAAAAGCAGGTTAATATTTTGTCCATAGGATTTGGATTTGGCTTCTCCAGAGATCAAAAACCGTATTATTCTTCGTATATCTTGAGCACTTAACTTCTTTCTGCGTCCACCTACATCATTTTTGGGAGGAATACTACATTTTTTTCTTTGTCTTTGCACGGCAGACTGACTGATGCCCAACTTTCTTGCAATTCTTCTTGTCGAAATCCCTTCTACCAGAAACTTCTTAATTGAATCATTGATAGATTTTGTTAATGGGTTCATGATGATTTTTTCTTGTAAGCTAGTAATAATATCACCAAAACCAATTAACTTAAATTCTGTCATCAAATTGACAGACACATGAAACAAATGAATATCTAAAGAATATTCAAATTTTCACTAATAAACATAGATAAATCTCATCGAAAATAGGTCGGTGCAAAACCGATTCAATGTTATTGCACTTGTATGGATATAATGAAACATAATTTTGTGTAATTATGAATTGTTATAATATACCTTTGATGTATACAAATAGATGGCAGAATAATATAAACTTTTCTCACCTAACTTGTACTTTTGTGCACCTAACTGTATATACTTGACATTTTTTTTTCAGACTTTAAACGACACTAAATCAAAAACCTTTAGCTGTACATTGTTTTAAGTTAAGATTTTTGGAAAATGTGACAGTGTAGGTATATATTATTGTCCCTGACTGACCGAAATAAGACCGGCTCAGTACGAGTCGGACGCGCGTTAGACACTATATTAGTTATAATAATAACCTCCACACAACACAATAACATAATATTAATATATAACTAATTATATTGATATTATAATGCAAGAGCAAAGAACTGTAAGAAAATAACTTTTGTTGTATGGGAGCCCCCCTTAAATGTATATGTTATATTAATGTAACTATTTATTTTTTATGTGAATATACAACTAAATGTTCTGTAAATATTTCAAGCGTCTACCTGATGCCTAACATACCTGACAAAAAAATATGTTTGTTATATGGGATCCCTCTTTAAATTTTTATTTTTGAAATATTATTGAAAGCTGGTAGCCATAGGTATAAGGGGAAATGAGCTGTGCATATTTGAGAATTATCTTCTCGAAAGATATCAAAGTGTTAGAGTTGATACGTATGTCAGTGAAGAGTCCTCGATTACTTACGGAGTGCCTCAAGGCAGTATCCTCGGTCCTACACTTTTCCTGATCTACCTAAATGACCTTCTCTGTATGCAATCCTTTCCAGGAAGAGTTATCTCCTATGCAGACGATACCGCCCTTTCTTTTGCTGCTAGTACTTGGCAAAAAACTTTTGATATGGCACAAAAATGATTTGATAGAGTATACACCTGGCTTCGCGCAAACCAGCTTACGTTAAATATTGACAAAACAAAACTTATTACTTTTTCAATGAGGCAACAAAAGATCGATAACAAATTAAAAATACTTGTGCACGAATGTCCATTTCAAACTAGGAATTTAAAAAGTTGTCAGGGCCCGGAATTAGAAAAGGTAAATTCTATTAAATATTTAGGCATTATCATTGACCATCACTTAGATTTTAAAGAACACTTTAAGCTAACGACCTCTAGAATAAGAAAATTAATTTATACTAGACGAAAACCCGGCTTCGCTCGGGTAAAATGTAGACGCAAAATAATATTCCACTATGTTTTTTTATATGGTGACGCCTCTGTATTTATCAACCACCAGTAGATATAAATATCTTAATAAATTCAGATACATAATTAAGCTCACACCACGGACTGTCACCTGCCACTATCCTGACAAATCACTTTCGCTTCATCGACATCCATTAGTCGTTGCATGTACCCACATCGGTTTCGGGTACTTTTCATCTTGCCCTTTGCTAATACAGCCCCTATTTGGTCGAAGTATGTCCAACTGGGGCGTCCTTTACCGGCCCTTCCACTCACATTCGCCCGATATATTTGCTTTGTCAGTATTTCTTCGTTCATCCTCTCCACATCTCCAAACCAACGCAACATTCCTTTTTTCAATTCTAGTCACTCACTACATCCTCTTTCTCTACATCCTCGGTCTCTGATCACACTATTGCGTATTCTGTCATTCAAAGTAACACCACACATATTTCTTAAGGATCTCATTTGTACTGCACTAATCCTACTTTCATGATTCTTCTGACTTCTGCCATACCCAAATCTCGCTACCATGCTTACATCAGTATTGGAACCAGCACACTATTACGGATAGCCAATCTTGCTCTTTTGGACATGTTCTGGCTACTCACGAAGGAATGCAAGGCGAAAATCGGATACTTATCATAACTTTGTCATAGGTACCTCATCACAAATTACTAAATGAGCTTCCTTCATAAACTTAACAGCATTGAATTTTGTTAACAGCTAGTGAATCTAATGACGTATGAGACGTAGAATCCACTTGGCTAATCAACTAAAAACAGCTCTCTCTCTTTGGCTTTACAACTTTTAGTTTTGTATTGACCACATGTTTTTCTTCATCATTTTAATATTTGGTATTTTTCTTATCTAGTGGCTTTTTCATTTCAATAAGTTTATTGGTACCTAACTAAGCAAAACAATAAAGATCAATTTATGACTTTGATTTCCTTTTTCAATTTTTTATTGGTTTGTGGCAACATATAACTCTGCCAATGTCAGGGTTGCATAAAGTAACAGCTCAGGGAATGGTCAGTTATTTAATTTAAATTTCACTCTGTTGAGCTATTGACCTGTGGACAAACACGAACAGACATATACATACAAATATTTGGTTAGTAACACGTCACAATTTTATATTGTTATTGGTAAAGAACTTAGTGATAAATGTGATAGCCGGTGAACGGACTAGGGTTAATAGCGACTTAAAATTTATGGGTTTGGGAATATCTGGAGGAAGGTGGTCGTATAGTGATGGTAATTTAGGGCAGTTGAAAAACAAATGATCAACGGTGCCCTCTTCAAGTCCACACTCACAGAGGGAGTGGTCCCGCACCCTTAATTTTGCGAGATGTACCGGTGTACTAGCGTGGCCAATTCTTAATCTGCATATCGAAGAAGTGACGCGTTTACTAGCAGATCTAAACTTGAAAAACCATGGTCTTCTTGGAATTGAGGGCTGAATGTCTCCATAATATTTCCCGACAATTTTACGAGACCGATCCCAGATTTCTGTCCAAGAATTCACTAAGTTCGTTTTTGTCTGCGCACAAAGATCATGGGAAAAGATAGTGTGCTTTTCTACGCCGGTTCTGATGGCAAGCCTCGCCGCACAATCTGCCGTTTCATTACCCGGAATATTACTGTGACCTGGAATCCAAACTAGCACTATATCAAGCCCTTTTTGCTGGCACCTGAAAAGTGCTTCTTTGATTTGAAAAATGCAGGGAAACTTTACTTTCGATTTGAAAGGGCTTGCTAATAGGGCTTGCAGGCAGCTTTTGGAGTCTGACAGGATAACGGTCTTAAGAAGATTATGACCTTCCGCAAAAGCTATGGCCTCAAGAATAGCGTGTGCTTCGCCCGTGAAGATTGAAGTTGAGGGCGGTAACTTGAAACTAAGTACAATTCTGCTGCTCGGGAACCATACCGCCGAGCCTACCGAATCAGTGTCTGATAATCTCGAAGCATCCGTGTAGAAAGTGGCGAATCCTTTCCAGTTTCTATCTAACTCTCTTCTAAGTTGCACATTGGCGGATGGGGAATCCTTCTCTATACCAAGGTCCAGAACAACATTGGGTTTGTACAAGAGAACCTCGTAATGGGACGCAAACATTGGGTTTAGATTGGTCTGGAAAATGGGATAAGGAAGTGACATGAATCTCCTAAAGCTGGTGAGAATCCGAGGTGAGTCCTTGTGTGTCCAGTAGTTGGATGACGAGATTTTCTCTGATAGGAGACGAAGTTTGTCTATCAAAGGGTGATTAGCGGACTGTAACACTTTAGCCACAAATCTATCCGAGAGCATTTGTCTTCGCAACTCTAGTGGAGGTTCGGAGCATTCAACCTGGAGCGCGTTAATAGGGGAAGATTTCATCGCACCTAGGATAATTCTCAAGCACTTATATTGAATTTTGTCAATTGACTGCAATGTTGCTTTGCTACATGGTTCGAGTAAAAATGTGCCGTAATCCATGTGACTTCGAATAATAGCATTGTACAAGAGCTTTTGAGAATACGGATGAGAGCCCCACCATACACCCGAAAGAGCACGAAGAATATTAAGGTTTTTTTCGCACTTCTTTATTACTCTGCTCAAGTGTGGAATTCCTGTCATTCTACAGTCTAGGGTCACCCCTAAGAACTTGACTTCCTCATGGATTGGAATGGTCTCTTCATTGCATGAGACTGAGATGTCTGGTATATTTCGTTTTCGGGTGAACACTACCACACTGCTTTTGGGAATGGATAGAGACAGACCATGTGAAGAGAGCCAATGCGAAAGGTAGAACATAGCAGAGTTCAATCTGGTTTCTGCTACACTTGGGTCAGACACAGATATATATAAGGCCAGGTCATCCGCATATTGGAGAACAGAACAGAATGAGTTGACAGAGAGCTCCAGATCGGAAGTATAAATGCTGTACAGTAGAGGACTTAAAACTGAGCCTTGGGGGAGACCTTTCCAGATGTTTCTAGGTTGTAGATAATCTTCTGACGTGCGCAATACTACGGACCTACACAACAACAGGTTCGTAACTAAATGGACTATCCTCGAAGGGATACTCAGCTGAAGCATTTTCTGCCTGAGTAGAGGAAGTAACACGTTGTCGTACGCCGAGGAGATATCCAGGAAAACACCCACGAGATAGTCATTATCCGAGAAAGCCAGGCGGATGTCTGTTATAAGGACGCTCAAACTGTCCATTGTGCCTAGACCTTTTCGGAACCCAAATTGGCTTCGTGCCAACATACCCTTATGTTCAACAAACCATTCCAGCCTATGTTTGATCAGGTGTTCCATGATTTTCGCCAAACACGAAGAAAGAGCTATGGGTCTATAATTTAATGGGTCACCACTCTGCTTTCCTGGTTTCAAAATAGGGATAATTATTTGCGAACGCCATTCTTCCGGCGGTAAACCCGATAATAAAACTTTGTTAGCCAACTTGAGGAAAAGATACCTAACCTGTGTACCACCATGTACTACAAAGGAGTACGGTATTCCATCAGCACCCGGTGTAGAATCTTTGAGTCCTTTCAACGCCAAGTCTAACTCTTCGGAAGAAAATGGGTCGTCGAGCGGATGGGAGGTATTTGCTGGAGTCGAGTTTAGGATGCACTCTTGAAGCGAGGGGACTGAATCTGGGGCCAGTTTCCGGGCGAAGTCCATGTACCAATCTGAGACGACATTGGTTGTTGGATTGGTGGTGGTGTAGGCACCGCGAAATCTTTTTATATTCGTCCACACGAGTGTCGGATTGGTATCAGGAGAGAGGTTTTCGCAAAATTTAGACCAGGACTCTGACTTCTTTTGAGCTAGTAATCTTTTTGTTTCCGCGCAGCACCGCTGGTAGGTTATGAAGTTTAAAGCATTCATTTGAAGTTTGTACTTTTGCTCAGCCTGTTTCCTATTGTTAACCGCCTCCAAACAGTCCGAATCCCACCATGGTGGTGCTCGAAGCCTATTCCTCTTTATTTTCTTTTTCTTAAAACACGAATCAGCAGCTGAGTTAATGGAATCCTTTAAGAGTGTGTATAAATCTCGTACTTCTTCTTGGACATTCGAAGAGGAGATTAACTTGCCCAAGCATTCAGAGAATTTATTCCAGTCTGCGTTGTTTAAGACATACTTTAGAAGGGGAGGAGGAGATTTCCTGATTAGCACTTCCTTACCCATGAACTCTACCAGGATAGGGAAATGGTCACTACCTCGAGAGTCAGGTAACACCTGCCAGTTTATACCGGACGCTAGAGAGCTACTTACTAGAGATAAGTCTACTGCGGATTTGGGGTTTTGCGTGGGGTAAACCCTTCTTGTTGGAGATCCGTCATTTAAGATGCAAAGGTTAAGCTCATCACAAAGGTCCAATAAAAGAGAGCTGAAACCGTCACACTTATGTGAGCCCCATATAGTATTGTGACTGTTAAAATCACCGAGTAAAACTAAAGGGCCTGGCACAGAAGAAAGAAGACGTCTAAGCTCTGTGTAAGCAGATTGAGAGGGGTGTGGGATGTAAATAGACACGAAAGAAAAATTAAATGCTCTAACAGCAACTATATTCAGTAAATCCGAATGATGAGGAAGTGGAATTAGAGAATAAGTAATTTGACGACTGCATAATAATACAGAACCAGCATATCCATCCATTCTGTCATCCCGCAGACATGAGTAGCCAGAGACTCTAAAAAGAGATCCAGGCCGCAACCACATCTCCTGGATGGCCAGAATAGATGGACAGTTCTGGTTTATCAGATCGATTAGTTCATTCTTCTTATATCTGACACTCCTACAATTCCATTGTATTATCTTCAGGTGGGGAGGACCTGCCATGTTCGGGAACTAATTGTGCAAGAATTTGCTTCACGTTGTACGGTAGTTCAATGCCTTCAAATCGGGAACAAATGTTGACCAAACATGAAGCCAACAGTTCAAGCAAGTTGTCGTTGGGGGTAACGGGGGAGATTTGAGAGGGAGTTTCCACACCGGGTTGGTGTGAACAGGCACAGCCATTCTTTTGTTGAGAGGTGGGGATCCTGATGATGTCAGAGTAAGCTACCCTATCATAACCCTGTGAATGTGCTGTAGATCTAACCTTCACTGGCGTAAACACAGTTCTCTTATAAGAGGAGGATTGAGTTGGGGGCATAGCCTTATGTGGGGTAGTCAATGGCGAATATTGCTGAGAAATGACAGAAGCTGCACGAGCAACATCAGCATATGGACGGCGTACACTAGAAAAGCGAGCTGAAGCCTCATGGAAGGATACATTCTCCTGAGACATGGTGATTTTTATCATTTTTTGTCTTGAAAATTCTGGACATGATTTATCAGTGGCCATGTGGTGACCAGAGCAGTACAAGCATGTTGCCTCAGCTACCTTGCATGAATCGCCAGAGTGGGGTTGGGCACATTTAAAACATCTGGGCTTTGAACGGCATTGTGCTTTAATGTGTCCAAAGTGGCAGCAGTTGTTGCATTGGATTGTGGGCAGAACATAAGATTCCACTGGCAAAGAAGTGTAATAGCACCTGATGTGGGTAGGGAGGGTCTGTCCTGAGAATGTAAGGACTACTGTCTGAGTAGGCACCCAAAGCGGAGCCTCACCAGAGCGTAAAACCTTCCTGTTGAAGCGCCTTGCTTTAATAATCACCGTTTGGATACCAGGTACAGCAGTGGCTTCAACCAGCTCCTCCATGGAGTAGTCAACTGGCACATTGCGAACAATGCCCATGCGAGTCACTGCATGGGAGGGGATGGTTGCAGCATACTTGTTTGCAGTAATTATTGGGTCGGTAACAAATGTATTGGCGGTATGAGCAGACTTAAATTCGACTGCGATGCGGTTCCTACCAATGCTCTTGACCTCCTTGACTCCCTCAAAATGGTTTTTCGACAAAAATTGGCCAAACTTAACTGCTCTGATGGAAGTTCCAGATGCAGGATCAGCCTCCTGCCTGTGAATGTGGACTATGAAAGGGGGCGCGTCTTGGTCGTTGTATTGTTTTTTATCGTAATCCGGACTTATGTAGACAGATTGTACCGACGGCGCAGCCGTGTCAGGGTCAGTAATTAACTTTTTTGGGACATTTGCACTGTGATTCGGTCTTGAGGCCGAACCAGCCCGTTTTCGCGAAGAATTTTGATTTTCAACCTGACTAAATAGGGGCGCTGACGGTTCGATGTCACCAGACCAGTCATCTGGTGGAACATCTGGGGGATCGGGTGGGTCCTTCCCCATTTTCTTCCTCTAACCTAAATTGTTATGTGGTAAACAAACACTTACCGAGAATTTAAACCCGTTTAAACAAAACAAACACTTAACAGATCATGCAAATCACCATAAACAGCACAACAGAGAACGAACTCTGTAAATTGACTCAAATATTCGAAAAACAAAACCAATTCCACTTATAAGCGTGTGACTATTCTCACCCGTCCAAAGCGAAAAAAAACTCCTTTTTCAATTATTTTTCAGACCCTTCCAAAACTCAATGTCAAATTATTGTCTTCCCTCCCGCCCTCAGAAGAAGGACCTTCTTCTGAGCTCCCGCCAATGAAAAACACCACAGATTACTTACTACACCTTCTCAGTTGGCACAGATTATAATAACCTTTTTGGATGCCACGGTATTCCACACACCATGAAGTTAACAAATTAGATCAAAGGGCCGGTTTAGATTATCTTAGTGTTTAGGAGAGTGCTTTACTTTACACTCTGTTGCAACATTATGCTGAATCGGGCCCATTTTGGGGGCTCAACCTTTAACGACCTCTGTGGCGTAGTGGTTAGCGCATCTGACTACCATGTGAGAGGTCCCGGGTTCGAATCCCGGCTGGGGACAAAAAAAATCCCAGGTCTTGGATGTTTACATGTTTGTGACGTCGCTGTTTCTGGTTCCCACGACACAGGGTATCCTAGTGTGGGGCCAGAAGCAATGTATGTGCCTGAATGTAAATGTAAATATGTAAATGTAAATTATTATTTTCATGTTGTACAGTTTATTTTTTTTACGCTTTTTATGCTTTCTGTGTTATTTTTTTATTATTGTACAGTCGACAGCACATCATGGTATACACCCATGCACTCTGCTCCGTTGCATTACGGGCGACTTTGCAACTAAAATGGGAAGATTGACGTGCTGTCGACTGTACGCATTCTGTGTGTGTGTTTTTTTGTTTTGTTTTGAGTATCAAATAAATAAATTTTCTTTCTTTCTTTCTTTCTTTCATTCTTTCTTTCTTTTTTTCTTTCTTAAGGAGAGTGCTTTTGTAGAAACGTGTAAGCGCCACTTGCTTTAGTACGTTTTACGGTATAGTACGGCTCTAGTTGCCTTTCAATTAGAATCAAAATAGAATTGGTTTCTATTGTTCTATCCAGTAACACCTGAGCGCGTTACTATCCTCGTTACTTATCTGTGTATAAACTAAAAATTTAGTGAGAACTTTAGGAGAGTGCGCAAGTGACTCGTGACGGGTGCGTGTTGTTTTCATTAACTCGAATTATCAAACTTACTTATGTGTTCTATTGTGTGACACTTATGTGACACTCTACTGGAAGAAATATACGTTCACTCGAACGTCTAGTAATGTACTAATGCACTTGCCTCTCTAATTGTATTATAGCACTCTCCTAAACACTAAAATAATGTAAACCGGCCATAACGGTTCACAATGAAAACTTGTGACACTAACACAACAATGATGACATTGACATGTTTACTTAGCAACGCCATTGTTGAATTTAATAATTTTTATATTGATGCTGCTCGATAATACGAATTTTCCGCCCGTATGTTGTCGACTCAGATCAACTATTTTTTTACGCTCTTTCATTTGGTGTGCATATCGTTCGAGTCTACCGTAGACCCGAACGAAATTATTAATATAGATATTTAAAAAGCTTAAATACGTTCTCGATCCCTATCGTTTAAAACAGGTATACTATGCCCTTTGTCAATCTCTACTGAGCTATGGCATTGCCTGCTGGGGCGGAGCATCAAAAACTATTTTTAAAAAGCTGGAGGTTGCTCAAAGGGCCGCACAGTGGTTCCATATTAAAAATCAGTGGACATAGGACCGAAAGTTAAGGTAGCGATCTGGTTTTTTTTTTCTAAGCCAGCTAACATTAATACAAACATCGTTTATTCTTTCGTATTTTTCCGCCAATTGTACTTAGATTTATAAAAATCTGTTAATGTTATTTATGAGTACAATAAAGAATATTCTATCTTCTATATATCTTCTAAATCTGTCAACATTGACCTTCTTTCCTGAAGACAGAGCTTGAAGTAAGACTGCAAACCGGAATATTAAATTTTCGTCGATCCCAGTGATTCTGGATGACCTTTTGTAGTCGGCGAAAGACCGCCTTGCAATATGTAATGAAGCTAAATCACTAATCACCTAACCTAATTGCGCTCCTTGCATTCTATATAAATAGAATGCAAGGAGCGGAATTTGGTAAGAAGCTCGCGAGCACTAATTAATGTAAAACTGAGAAATGCAGATGATTTATTTTAACGAATAAAGCTAAATCACTTATCAGTCCATATTTATGTAGAATACGAGGAGCGCAATTAAGTGAGAAGCTCGCGAGCACTAACTAATGTAAAGCTGAGGAATGCAGATGATTCATTTTATTTCTCACGCGGTATTTTATGTACATTGCCAAAAACCACCAAAAAGTGCGTTACGCTAAAAATATTAGTTTTATGGAATTATTATATTATATTAGAAGTTTCTAAGATCATTTTTTTATACCCCCACCAAAAAAACTGTTGGCGAAATATAGGAAACAATTTTAGGTTTCTTGTCACATCCCTAACTTGCAAAGCTGCAAGTGGCTGCGTATGAATTATTTTTTTATATGTTCACATTAGCATAGAGTGTAAGATAATCTAACCTAAAACTTGACGAATTTAAAGCATTGCAAGAAAAAAAAATTTAATTTTCTCCATACAAAAAAGAAAGAGTATTTTTTTTCTCGAAAACAATGCGTTTTAAGGAAAAATACGAAAGAGTAAAAGATGTTTGTATTAATGTTAGCTGGCTTAGAAAAAAAAAACCAGTTTGCTACCTTAACTTTCGGTCCTATGTCCACTGATTTTTAATATGGAACCACTGTGGGCCGTCTTGAAAGTTTCAACTTTTAAAAATATTCGTTTCAGTACAAATGAACTTTATAAATACTGTGAAGTTTTGACTATACGACAATTATTTATTTTAAAAATTCTATTGCAGCAGCACTCTAAATGTAAACCAAACTTTTCTTTAGCGGATAAAAGGCGTAAATACAAGGTCTGTGAATATGACAGACCATTTAGGACAACTTTCAGCCAAAAATTCTCACCTTTCCTGGCACCTTACATCTACAATAAATTAAATAAGTTACTGGAATTTCATACCTATGACTATCATTATTGTAAAATTATATTGACAAAATGGCTGCAAAATCTGTCATATGCGGAGACCGAGACTTTGCTGGCAATAGCAAAATAAAAACTAGAGTTTTAAAATTATAAATTAACTAAGATAAAGATAAAACGACTTAAATAATCCCTTGTTTTGTGTGTTCATCCTATCAAGCCAATAAATTATATATAAAATGAAATTACACATATAAATATATATATACATACATATTTCCTTTACAAAACTTAAGGCTGTAGGTTTAAATATTAGTTTAGATAGTTACACACTAAGGTATATATTAAAATATTCAACATTACACTTACACACCCTCTCACACACACTCACTCATAAACATTATTACACAAAGAGAGGTTCCCTACTCACAACACACTTTTAAAAGCTTGCTTGATTAATAAATGTTAAAGTAAATTAAATTCTCTTAAATTTTAAGTTGTATTGGTACTTTGGAATAATATTACATATTAATGTACAAACACGACCTCTAAATAAACACGCTTACCATACCTTTTGGGATGAGGCGCTGTTTACTGTAATACAGGCAATAAGCCTAGCTCAGTAGCAGATGCTGTATATTTTTGTGCTATTGAACGTATCAGTCATATGTAACTTAGAAATATTTTTTACTCTTTTGGCCAATAAATATATTCTTATTCTTATTTCATTTTCTTTTTAGTATTTTTTGTTATAGTGGCAACAGAAATACATCATCTGTGAAAATTTCAACTGTCTCACTGTCACGGTGTTAAATTCTCTTGCGTGAAATGTGTTTTGTTTGAAGATTTTTGTTTTTGTTCTAACGTAAACACGATCATACATAAAGTGTATGCCTTGGTGTGATTATAGTGCTAATGTGTGACAAATACCTGCCATAAAAATATTCCTGAATTGTCAAATAAATTAAAATTATTCTTGAACTAAGCTCTTTTACACTCAGCTGTATTACTTTGCGTGTATATGTGTAATTAAAGTTCTAATATAAATGTTACGATGCGCTTTCAGTGCAATATAGCCGAGCTCCTTTTCTTGACATAGATCGTTGTTTTCACTCCCATCAAGTGGAAGTGGTTTTTCAGTGTCTTTTCGAAGCTTTCACATACTTGGTGGATAGCCAAACAAAACATGTGGCGCTCACGCGGTTTGTCATTCCATACTGATTGAAATCGGCCAAGTACCTCGGATCCCTTTTACAATCTCGATCACGATTTCCAATATGATCACTTTATTCAGCCGACGGTACCCAGACTAGGTTAGGTTGCAATTCCCGTGATTTCAATCACCTTCTCTTGTATTACGGAGATTGGGTACGTCCTTGGCCATTCAGTTACTGTTACCAACTTTAATGTCTTTGAATTAATTATGAGTTTAAACTAAGGTCCATATTATAGTCATATGCAGGATGTAACGAAATCGCTGTATACATCTGAAAATGGGTGGTTTATAGTATAAGATAATTCGTCAATTCGAACAACTTTTAGGTACTATGGGGAAAACTTTGAAATCACCATTGCAAGAGATTCTGTTGTATGATCGTTTTTTTAGTTATTTAATGCCGCCGAATTAAAAGTTGTTCGCATCGACGAGTAGAATAAGTAATATCTGGCATCTGAAAATAGGGATTTTCGGATATTGTTACAACGTGTAAATCTGTTACTTTGTCGCTTTCTCTGGGGTAACTGCTCTGCTAATTCTGAATGTAAATCAATTATAAGAAGAATTCGAGGTGTTCACATACCTCGGCGCTTGAAATTACCAATACGCGGTGGGCACTTGTGACAATTAAGCCCATACTCTCTTAAGTGTTTCAATTTTTCATCAGTGTTTCAGTCTTAGTCGCGTGTTTACCCATTAGGTAGTTCTTTCTGAACCTGAAATATGGAACATATTGTGGTTAGATTTTTTCAAACCTCCAAATCGGCAGAGGCGGTGATCATTTTATTAAAATGTAAGCGTGGCATAGCTGAGCGTGCCTTCCTCCGCGCCGAGCCGTTTCCGCGTTCGTCAACCGCCGGAGAAGGCCGCGGAACTCTTTGTCTCGTCGGGTGTTTTATATTGAGGTACGATTCAAGAGAAACCGGCTCGGCTATTCACATGCCACATTAGTACCGACGAGTTGACATCCTGTTCTCTCGGAGATAAGATGTATAGTCGCTTGGATGTCGGATTGAATCAGTGAAGTTTCTTCAAAGTCTCTGTAAGTATACACTACTTACAATTCAGGTCATTTATGTAAAACCCTATCGACCCGTTATCGTGCCATTTAAACTAATAACTTTAACCAGGAATTTATCACAATCTGTAGCTTTCTTTTATTGCCAAAATGGCTGTTACATACACCATTACTGTTATGTTAACAGGCGCATCGCATGACTGTTTTTAATTAACAAAATTGAATTCTGTCGGAACAGCGGCGCTCAATAAAGCTGATTCTTTCTCGAATGTCAACTGTGGGATTCAATTTAGCGATTGCATTCACTAGAGCGTTGCTAGCAACTAATTCTTCCGGGAATTAGGTAAACTCGACTTTGATACAATGGTTGATGCAATTACTTAAAAGATTTCTCAAGCGTAGGTACTAGCGAAGCTACATTGTCTTCTTTTATTCAGCACTTCGACAGACAACTGAGATGGCAATGCATTTAGCTCATTCGCCTTTCTTCATTGTATTGAATCTCTTTAGTTTCAGTAACGTGCCAACACTTGAATGCGACACTCTTTGTTCCGTTGTCTTCATCAGCAACGTTATAATTGTCCATTTGAGTTGAGTGGTAGAGCAACTTGCCACTGGCAATTAGACATAATTCCCATAACAATGACAGTCTGGTCTACAACATCTGATACGGACGGAAATGTTATCTGATGTTTCTTGATTATTGTTTTGTTTTCACAATACAAGGTAATATAAAAAACAAACAATGCACTTAGACGATTCTTTCAACCTTTTATTTATGAACCGCGGAACAAGATTGAAACAAAGCTGCTGAATAAACTCCACACTTGTTAACTATGATTAAACTTCACTACTACCCAAAATATGCGGCTAATGTGTTTAAACTGTTTACGACCTGTAATCAATTTGCTCGGAAGCTAAAATCTGCCCAGCGTTACCACAGTTTTATGGTTTTTGTTGTTGAGTATACATGTAGGTAGTTATAGTTGTTTTGTGTGCTACCTTTCGATTAGCAATAAACCAGTCTTTTATCGCGCTCTGTGTGTTTCACTGAATATCTAACTGGCGACGAGGATTAAAACGTTTTAGTGGTGATTTCGGATCAGGTTCAGTGTAAAGTGATAATGCCTATCGGTAAAATAGAGAATTTTGACCTAGCGTCAAAAAAGTGGACTTTGTATGTGAATCGTGTAAAACAGTTCATAACCTTGAACGCCATCAAACCTGAGCAAGAAGTTGCTACGTTGATAACGCTGGTGGGAGAGGCTACGTATGACTTAATGTTCGATTTATGCGCACCGAGTCTTCCTGAAAGTAAAACTTTTTTGGAACTGGTGACAATAGTCCAGGATCATCTCGAACCCAGGCGATCAGATATCGCTGAGCGTCATCTCTTTCGGCAAAGACGACAAAAGCTAGGAGAAACCTTGAGTGAATACTTGCAATGTCTGAAGCACTTGGCTAGCACTTGCAATTTTGGTACAAAACTCGAAGAGAATCTGAGGGATCAATTTGTATCCGGTCTCAGCAGTGAGAACATGCGAAGTCGTCTATTTGCTGAGCCATCAGTGACATACAAGCGAGCGGTGGAGCTGGCGCTGGCGCTGGAGGCTGCGGAGCGGCACGCGGTGGAGGCGAGCGGCTCGGGCGGCACGGGGCCGGGCGCAGGCGCAGGCGCAGGCGCGGGCGCTGAAGGCGGGGGCGCGGGCGCGGGCGCAGTGACCGTACACAGGCTGGGCGCGGCGGCGGCGGCGGCGGGCCGGCCGCGCGCCTCGGCTTCGTGCTGGCGGTGCGGCAGGCAGCATGCGGCTGATAGGTGTCGGTATAGGAACTTCAACTGTGATGAGTGTGGTGCGAGAGGTCACCTAAAGGTCATGTGTAGAAGTGAAGGTAATCGTGATCGACCTACGAATCGCGGCTACACTAACAAGGTAACAAAACAGTTTTATTTGGACCCGGAACCGGAATCGGAGGACAGCGATTTCTTTCATTTAACCGTCGACGGCTCGAGTGATAAACCTTATGTAATAAAAATAAATGTAGAAAATGTCCCTATTCTGTTTGAAGTGGATACTGGAAGCAAAATCTCTGCCATTAACGAACAAATGTATGCTAAATATTTCAGCAATTTCGCAATTAATGAAAATAATTTAAAATTGCGTGCCTATACAGGTGGTTGTATCAAGCCGCTCGGTTTTATCACTGTGTCTGTGTGTGGGTGCGAGCCGCAAACAGCCAGGCGCTCGCTTCCTTTGTTTGTAATACCAGGAGGCGGGCCACCATTGCTAGGCCGCACATGGTTACGCGAATTACAACTTAGCTGCATTAACATAAGGATCAATAATATCCATCAGAACGAGGACAGCGATAAGGCCGAACGCATCGTTAGGGATTTAGCAAACGAGTTTGTTGACGTGTTTTCTTCGGGGTTAGGTACATGCACAAAGAAGTTTTCGTTAAGATTAAAAGATAACGAACCAATATTTTATAAGGCTCGCAGTTTACCGCTGGCATTGCGCGAACCCGTTAAAAAAGAATTAGAAAGACTCGAGAGCGAGGGTACAATTATGAAAGTAGAACATTCCGATTTTGGTACGCCCATAGTACCAGTTATTAAAAAGGGAGGTGGGTTAAGAATATGCGGTGATTACAAGATTACCATAAACTCAAAGTTGAAACAGGAACCGTACCCGTTACCACGTATTGAAGAGTTGTACGCGGCACTCAGTGGCGGGCAGATATTTTCAAAAATTGACTTGGCGCATGCTTACGAGCAGGTGCTTTTAGAAGAAGAGTCTAGGACTTATACGGCCATAAGCACACATATTGGTACATATGTTTACATTAGGACACCTTACGGTTTGAACTGTATTCCTGAAAAATTCCAAAAACTGATGGAAGAGGTAGTAAGCGGCGTCCCAAAAACGGTAGTGTTTTTGGACGACATAGCTGTGACAGGAATTTCTATGAAAGATCATGTAGAAAATTTACGCGCTGTTTTCCGTCGTCTTCAGAGTTTTGGACTAAGAATTAAGCTGTCAAAATGTGAATTTTTTAGAAGTGAAGTGTCTTATCTAGGGCATATCATTGACAAAAATGGGCTGCGCCCCGATGAAAAGAAAGTTTCGGCCATCGATCAGGTTCCCAGACCAACAGAAATAGGACAATTACGAGCCTTCCTAGGCTTAGCAAATTACTATGGGAAGTTCGTACCACATCTAAGTACAGTCCTACACCCACTGTATCAATTATTAAAAAAAGAAACGCAATGGCATTGGGATTCTGATTGTGAGGAAGCTTTCATAAATATAAAGTCTATATTACGTAGTGATAAGGTGTTGGCGCATTACGACCCGAGCCTGCCGTTGGTCCTAAGTGTGGACAGCAGCTCATACGGGCTCGGGGCCGTGTTGGCGCATCGCTACTCGGACGGCACGGAAAGACCGGTTTGTTATGCGTCGCGCACGCTAAATGATTCAGAAAAATCGTACAGCCAACTAGATAAGGAGGCACTGGGTATTTTCTTTGGAGTGACCAAAAATCATCAATATTTGTATGGCAGGCGCTTTATTATTCGCACGGATCATAAACCGTTGTCGTACATATTTGGAGACAAATTGGGCATTCCACAGACGGCAGCCAGCAGGCTCCAGCGCTATGCGGCACGACTGGCGGCTTACAATTTTGCAGTGGAGTGGGTTAGTTCAGCGGAGAATGCGCCAGCTGATTGCATGTCGCGCTTACCACTGACGCGTAACCGGACTAATGTTCCGTCGGAAATAGCAGTTTCGTATTTACACTATATTGAAAATGAATTTCCGGTCAGCTCAAAAGATGTTGCGGAGGCAACGAAGAGTGATATAGTGCTGCGAAATATTTATAAATACATTCTTTTTGGCTGGCCGGATTCGGTTGAAATCGAACAAGAAAAAGCGTACTTGAATAGGAAGGATAATTTGTTTATCGAACAGGGTTGTATTGTTTATAACTATAGGATTGTGATTCCACCAAAATTTCGAAAAAACATTTTACAAGAGCTCCACGAAGGTCATTTAGGGGTAGTTAAAATAAAAATACAGCTCGCAACTATGTTTACTGGCCAGGTATCGACTCCGAGATAGAGGAGTTATGTAGGAGTTGCGCTGCATGCCGGCAGCAACGAGACGCGCCGCCGCACGCGCCGCTCACGCCGTGGGAATTCCCCTCGCGTCCTTGGCAACGCTTACACGCCGATTTTGGTGAATGCAATGGGAAACACTATTTCATTGTGGTTGATGCTCACAGTAAATGGATAGAGGCTTTTCTAATGAATAGTACGTCCGCAAAATTTGTAATTGCTAGGTTTAGAGAAATGTTTTCGCGGTTTGGCTTGCCGTTGCAAGTTGTTACAGATAATGGTCCGCCGTTTACGTCGGCAGAAATAAAGCATTATTTCGAATATAATGGTATTATACATAACCCAATGAGCCCTTATAGACCACAAGGCAACGGAGCTGCAGAAAATGCTGTTAAAACTGTAAAGAACTGCATTAAAAAGGCGCACTACGAAGGGGTTGATGTAGATCAAGCATTGTGCAAGATGCTTTTCCATTACCGCAATTGCGAGCAAGCCACAACTGGGGTAGCGCCAGCAGTGGCGATGTTAGGCAGGCGGCTGCGCGGGCGGCTGGACACGCTGCTACCCGCGCCGGCGGCGGCGCGGCGCGTACTAGCCGCACAGACCCGTCAGGTTCAAAGGGCGGGCGGCACGCAGCGGCAAATATCAGTAGGAGATGATGTTTTTATTAGGGATTATAGCAAGAATAGGGAGAAATGGGTTGAAGGACGGGTAAGCGAACAAGTGGGACCGGCATCATTTATAGTTCAAGGTCCATGTGGATTAGTGAGAAGGCATCTGGATCAAATAGTAAGTCCTGGCAGGAAAGGTCGCTATTCGCTTACACGTACTTCTAATGAATATAATAAAAATGTAGAGGAAGCCCCCTCTGATCATGAAGAACAATGGGAAGAGGCGTCTTCAAGCCCACTCTCTCCTCAGCAGGGACTGTCTCCGCCAGAGGGTGCGGCTTCTCTTGTAGAGGGTCCGCCACCTTTGACGGAGAAGGAAGTGGGTACTGAACCAACATGTATTCGGGGCGGTGTTAATTTAAGACCCGGTCCGCGTAAAAATAGAAATTATAAGAATATATAAGTTTATAGTGTTAAGGACAATGATAAGAAATCATGTTTAGACTAAGTTAATATTTAGTAAGGAGGTGTTGAGTATACATGTAGGTAGTTATAGTTGTTTTGTGTGCTACCTTTCGATTAGCAATAAACCAGTCTTTTATCGCGCTCTGTGTGTTTCACTGAATATCTAACAAACAAAGCGCGAAGTTCAAACACAAAGAGCATTTATTAAAACGTGCACCAATCTACATCATATCTCAATTTACGACCAAGGAGATACAAACATTTTATGTAATGGAATGCGAGTTCGATTTTTATTCCTGATGAATCGATCACGAACGTCTTTTAAAATTTGGTAGAAACAATGTGTCGTTTGCAGCTCGAATCTCATTTAGTATTTCCTCGTCAAAGCAGTTGTAGGTTAGGCGGACGCGGCGCGCGCGCTTCCCCCGTGCGATGAACCCCGACTTGGTTATATTTAACCTCGACAACACGTGTGCCGCGGGAACACACATCCATCGCGCGACATGCGACGCTCCGACACCAACTTTGGACGTTCTAGCTCAAACACATCAAACAAGCCTGAAAAACTGCCGTGAAGCTATGACTGTGACATGATGCATGCCTCGCCTTAGTCAAACTGAACACCGAAACCGTAAATTAAAATTTTAATAACTTCGGTCTTTAGTTAAGTTCATGATTAATGTAAGTTTTTCTCGGGCAGTTTTTCCAGCAAGACTTTCTTGTTTAATAAGGAGCATGTAATTCTAAGGTCTGTTTCACAATCTGCAGATAAAGTTCCGGATAAGCTATCCGCAACCAGGGCTGCCGTTGGTTCTAAATTTGAAGCCGTAAGCGAACACACGCAATATAGGAAATTTAAATTTAGAACAAACGGCAGCCCTGGTTGCGGATAGCTTATCCGGAACTTTATCTGCAGATTGTGAAACAGACTGTAAATATCACTTTAGTTCTGCCGTTATTTAGGTTTCCATAGTTAAAAACAACAACCTTCGAAACGGTAGAATAAAATCTCGGAAAATTATTCTTAAGGGTATGTACTTCCCCTATACTAATTAGGTCACACCATAGTGTGCCATCGTTGGATTGGTACCATCGTTAAATGGTCGTTCAAAAATATTGTGGTTGTAGCCACCAGCTAAAGGGCAAAAACGTAAAAAAAAATAAAAACAACATTTATAATCGCGGCTAAGTAGGAACGAGTAATAGGCGAACCTCGTTCAAACTGAATTAAAATGACTTTGATGAAGTTGTTAGTTCTGTAAAGCAGATAAAACGTTCTCTTTCTACGAACCCTACACTGCTCTCGACACGCACTAGGCCGGTTGACTTTAAATTTTCAAATACATGGAGTCGCATAATTACTGCTATGCCATCTTCCGAAACCCTGCCCGCTATAACTTGTATAATCTGCCAGGCAGATTATACAAGTTATAGTTATATAAGTCCTGGATTTATAAATAGGCCGTATAGGCCGCGGCCTAGGGGCGGCAGCGTCCTAGGGGCGGCAGATTTCAGAGGACGGTCACTTGATTTCAGAGGATAAAAGTCAAACACGTCCACTGGTTTTCTCATGGTTTTTACACTCCCTATAGAAATAAACTTATTCCTATCGAAACCTATATTATCGCGTATAATTTATATAATTTTCCATTTGTAGTAAAGGAGGCCCCTTTACCACAGAATACATAATAGTACAAGTACAGAAGATTCACTCCGCAAAATCAATTAAAGAAAAAGGGACTCTAGCAGCGATAGAATTAGGTGCAATTCAGATCGCACAGCGCTACAAAACCTACGGTTATATTCACCTACACCGTTGCCTCTCTTACCTCTTCTGGCGCCTTAGGGTTCTCTTCGTTCAATGAATAACTATTTAATCTTAATTTTTTATTACCAGTTAACTTTTGTGAACCAATGACGTTCTACATAAACCTAAGGTAGGTATTAGTAGTATGTAGGTAGATCAGAAAACTATTTTACTTTTACAATGTAGGTATGTAGGCGTGACAAAGAGCCGATTTCTGAGTTGAGAATTTTCGCTAAGTAACTAGGTACTTAACTGTAGTAGGTACTGTCTCGTCAAATTTTTCAGAAAAGAGCGTCACAGAACGTTATTTGAGTATTTACTCCCGACCTCTGTGGCGCAACGGTTAGCGCATGTGCCTACCATGCGAGAGGTTCTGGGTTCGAATCCCGGCTGGGGACAGACCAAAAAAGAAATCCGGGTCTTGGTTGTTTACATGTTTGTGACGTCGCTGTTTCTGGTTCCCACGACACAGGGTTTCCTAGTGTGGGGCCAGAAGCAATGTATGTGCCTGTATGTAAATGTTATGTTAAATTTTATGTTATGTTACTTAGTGTAAATTCTCAATTCAGAAATCTGCCCTAAATATCTTATTTACGTCTTATGTAGGTAGGTAGGTACATGTGTATCAAATCATTCTGTAGGCAAGTACCTACTCAAAATTATATCGACGCTGGAAAGGAAAAATTATCCAAGCGACATCAGACTAACTTTACAGTAGAGCTGTTTAAAGATTAAATTTTCGGAAAAAAAATCGTGTAAAATCTTGTAATGGTCCAAAAAGCTTAAGTTTTATAAATTTATTTATTATTTTTTTTATCTACTTTATAGTATACGTAACTATTAAAAATAATGCTTAGTTTTAAAGTTAGTGTCGCTTAGTAAAATTTTCCCTTAAAGCAGAGATGGGAAAAATTGACTAACCGACAAGCTATGATTAAGGAAGGTACGGTAAAAATGTAATATATATATTTTTTCACAATTTATATCAGAGTAAAAGTTGCTTTAACAAAATAAAGAACATGTGGAAACTAAATATTAATTGAATATTTTTTTTTTCCGTAATTTTGACATAAATTACATGCGCTAACACTATATTGCCAGATACTGGAAAAATTAACTAAGTGGAGTAATTACCGTACGAACAGAAATGTCAAACTTGACCAAAGGCAAATTTAGCATTTCACAATTACGACAACCACCAAATTACAAAAATGGTCGAAAATTTTGTCGGTTAGTAAGGAAAAAAAGTGAAATCCCGCTAACTCCAAAATGTCGAAGCGACATCAAAAGTCGTCGTAGAAGGACGTGAGTAAGACCAAACGACGCAAAAAATCAGGCGATTCTAATAATGTATATAACTCAATTTAGCCAAAAATGTCGCTTGGATAATTTTTCCTTTCCAGCAGTGGATATGAACAATATCAAACATAACTTTACAAACAAACAAACGAAACACGAACAACTAGTTTGCTAAAACAGTCTTTAAATTTAATGGGTAGGTAACGAATTCATAAAATAATTACATTTATACCTAACTATATGTTTTACTTAGCACCTACCAAGGAGAATTAAATTCTCCTCGAACCATATTATTATGCTATTGATTGAACAGACAAAAATTGTACCTATGTGGATAGGTACTTATAACGAAACAGATCGTCAATTTCAAACCTGAGAAATTCCTTTAATTCTAATAAACTCGTATTTTTGTAACCTAAGTATCACGAATGAAAATTTCATAATACATAACCACTCGCCATCCGTGTTCAAGCAGTTCAACACTGCAAAGTATTTTTTGCCTCTTTTATGTTTCTCCATTTTTAAGGATCGGTCGGATCGGCTACGAAGAAAACTCGCGCGCGCGTCACTGCTCGCTCGTGAGTCCCTACCTATTATTCCTTCTGGCTCGGCGGCCGCATGTACTAACGTTTTCGATACCTACACGCTTAGTGGAACAGGCCTGCCTTTACTACAAATGGAAAATTATTATTTTAGAAAGGTATGTACATGGGGCGGCGGAAATAAAGTGGCCTACACTCATAAAAAATATAAATCCGGCACTGATCTGCCTACCATCCCCCACGATACAGGCCAAACATAGCGTAGACATCGATACATTTTCGAAGAACAAATTCTTTCGACAAAACTCTGTACACTTAGATGTACAGTTTGTTTTATATCGTAAATAAATGATTTTTCATTACATTTTAATTGGACGACTAGGTCAACAAACACTAAAAACTTGATTGCAAGTCGATCAGCAAACTTTTCCACTTAACAAGTTGAAATGCAGATCCGTCTTAGTATCCGTGTTTAACTAACAATTTGTAAGTATTTTAATGAATAACACAGGAAGCAGAAGTTGTGCTCTTTTCTACTTGAAAGGACGACGGACAAGAGCTGCTGCGTTGAAACTTGTGCTATTGTAGCGAACGTTCTATGGAAGTAGGTACTTTGGAGACTGCGTAAAGGTACACTCCCTAGTAGTAGAGTGTCTGAAGATGTACAATGGCGTTCATTGAACCCGGCACGTCGCCCACCCACTCCGTCATTGTGTCGACCGCACTCTATTGTCATTTCCTTTGGCGAACGCCATGCCTTGCTGTAGTCGACACACTTTTTGTAGAAGAATCGATGGATCACGTAAGAATATGGCGTTCGTATCGTAGAGACAGTTTTCGTCGAATTGCTCTGGAAGTCAGAACCTTACTTATTATTGGATAAATAAATAAAAAATATTTCCAATAACACATTAACTAAAACAGTATACAATCAGCAGCAATCATCTAACATAGGTGATTTGAAGAAAAGAAGAAACAATGTAGAGTGAAATTGTGGCGAAGGCTATTATTAAGTAATTTATTGAATTATATTATTTTAAGCCTGGCTGCTTATTTGCAAAAACTATATTTTTAATAGGTATCTTCTTTTTTATTATTATTATTATATATTTTACTATAATCTTCACAGTTGTTAATACAAACATAATTTAACCTGTACAATTTTTGGACGGCCGATCGGCTCACCGTAACAATCATTTTTTTATTTCAATATCATAACGCAACTGATTAAGCACAGTATGTACCCAATTAGATTCGTTTTATATTCAAAGTTTGCACATTTTTTTTATGAAGTCGAGTCATTTTCATAAGAAATTAAGAACCCAGAAAAGTGCATGATTAACACAAACATTTTCTATAATCGTGCTCTTTTCCGGTGTAACATTGTTATGAATAGCTTTCATTATTATCATTCGCACTGGTACAATATTCGACAATAATAGTCAAAGTAGCTTTGATTTTACCAATGAAATCCCATCGGTTGAATGGAAGTTCCCTTTTTGTAAAATAAGTTTTAGAATAAAGCTCTTAACTTTGTATTGGCTTACATAACCTTTCGTAACATTGACAAACGATAATAACCGGTTATCGTCCTGGTAATGGTTTTGTAATCTGAATTTGGTTAAAGCCAATTAAGGAACGTATGCTGCTTAGTAAAGTTGAGGTACTCGTATTATACAGGGTGTGGTCACAACCAATCAATCCTCACGGAAGAGACCCTTGCCTCTCGGTGGGGACATTATGGGTTGATGATGAATCACAATCAAAAGATGGGCTTCTTGTCATCAAAACAAACAAAATCCGTGGCGACAACTTCACTTCAGCACTAAAAAAAATTGATACCTAAAGTCTGATTTTTAATTCCGTAGAATTCTGACAGTTATAATTTTTTGACATGTCACAGATTAGAAACCTTTTTTGGCGGGCCACATTTTTCAATTTCAATACGAGTGTAAATATCTGAGTCTACACATTTAATTTGTTAGTTTTATAAAGTGCGGAGCTCCAAATTAAAAGAGAAATTAAGGCAAGTGACAATTGTATACCTTTTCATCACACAAACAGTAAAAAAGTCCTAGTAAAGAAAACATATTTTTATTAAAATATCTAATCATCATTAATACTAATATCATCTAATATCAGTGACCGTCAGGTCCGCTGGACAAAATGAGATATAGAAATCAAACCATGCGTATTATTTACTACCCATTTGCTACTATTTACTACCTATCATAAAGTATTTGCTACCTTTACGGTATCGAATTTATCAAAAGAATAAAGTGGCCAGCCATTCTGACGTCAGGTTGGCTGACCACTTAAATTTTCTTGTAATTTAGTAAAAAGTTAAGAACGTCATTGATATTAGTATTTACTACCTTTTTGCTACCTAAAGAAAACATTATTTTTACAATGATAAAAGGCTCTCATAAATCTTATTTAGATAACAACTTTAAAACGCCTGTACTAATTCTCACACCACCTATGTGCTCCATGAAGGTAATGGCTAAAATATTTTCGCAGGCGCTTAGTAGATTCTAGACCAAGTATTGTAAGTAATTATGTATATCTTAAGAATTTATAAATATAAATAAGCATGAAGTATAATTAGTTACAATACTTGGTCTAGAATTTACTAAGCGCCTGCGAAAATATTTTAGCCATTACCTTCATGGAGCACATAGGTGGTGTGAGAATTAGTACAGGCGTTTTAATGTTATTATCTAAATAGGATTTATGAGAGCTTTTTATCATTGTAAAAATAATGTTTTCTTTAGGTAGCAAAAAGGTAGTAAATACTGATACCAATGACATTCTTAACTTTTTGCTAAATTACAAGAGAATTTAAGTGGTCAGCCAACCTGACGTCAGAATGGCTGGCCACTTTATTCTTTTGATAAATTCGATACCGTAAAGGTAGCAAATACTTTATGATAGGTAGTAAATAGTAGCAAATGGGTAGTAAATAATACGCATGGTTTGATTTCTATATATCATTTTGTCCAGCGGACCTGACGGTCACTAATATCACTATCTTCATCAACATCACCATCGCTGACATGAATTACTAAGAGTGCTAACAGCGGCATACTTCACTTTTCTAAAAATGTTTACGAAACCTTGAATTAATAGGCAGTGATGCCAGCTAAAGAATAAAAATAAAGTAATTAAAGTTAATTCGATATATTGTTCGTAATATTGAAATTTTTGTTATTTTTGTATTGGATCACTTGAGTAAGTAAATATTTAGATTAACCTTTTTGTAGTAAAACATAAAAAATACGTAGTATTTTATTTTTTGTTGCCCTCAAATGGGTCAAATTTGTCCCTTTTTCAGTGGAGAACTTTTTCAGTGGAAACACTTATGAAATGTCAGAATTCTACGGAATAAAAAATCAGACTATAAATACATATCGCGATTTCGAATATTTTCCTATATCGTACAAAGTGTTCGATGATTTCAGATCAATGTAGGGACTTTGTTATACCTTTTATGTAGGACAAATTTCCACACCCGATCAGTGGTTACTGGTTAGTCGTTACATGTAAATTAATTACAGCGACTGTTTTAAAATACAAAAATCGGCAAAGTGCGACTCGGACTAGTGCACCAAGGATTCTGTATCACCACATAAATTTGTCGTATTTGGGAGTTCATTCATTGGCTTATGCCCTCGGGACTCTTAAATAACACTTATCCGGTGTTCATTAATTTGTTAACTGTTTTTATAATTATAGGGTCTTCACTATTGTCACACCTAGCTTGAGACTTGTGTGTTGCCGTTTTTACGATAGAGGTAAAAAGTTTCTCCTTTATTTTTCAGTTTTTCTGAAGGTATATTTTATTATTAAATTATTATTACAAAGGCGAAATAATTACAATTCCCTACAATAACACATATTCGATTCTACGATTCTTTACTATTTCGATTCAAGCTAAGCCTCTAAAGGTAAAATTGACCGAAAGACAGACAGACCGTATGTAACATTTTTTATATTTAACAAATACAAAATATACATACACTGCCAGGCAACGTAGGCTTGGTAACAGGGTACCGTTGACACCCTTTATGTATGGAACCCGAAAAACGTCCAGACCACGCGCTGAGTATTTATTACATTGATCTGCTAACTGCTCAACAAAAACTAATAGATCGTTCTTTTTGTAGTACCTATTATTTTTTACTCAGCGAGACCTTGAAACTCGAGTAGATACAAACTCCGACGATTGAAAGCACACCGTTTCGAAGTCAATGTAAAGGATCACTGTAGCTCTACCGAGACTACCTATATCTCTACTACTAATATCGTATGGACCGAACTCCTCCAAAACGGCTTCACCGTTTTTTATATTATTATTTTTTTTGGCACCTTTATAAATCTGAGAATAGGTCTTAGACTAGGTAATTAAATATAGCAAAACAAAGTTTGCGTGGTTAGCTAGTAAAATTATCTCCTAATATAAAAAAAAAATTGTGATCAAACTCACAGAACAAAAGTTGTTGCCAAACACAAACTATAAATGGAGTGTCTTGACACACAATAGGGAATGGATGAAAATATCAGAAGTGCTTGATATTTTTTTTGGTGATAGGAATAACCTTCTTTAGCGCGAGAAAAAAGTTTCAATTTTTTTGGCTTCGTAGTTAATTTTTAAATAATCTTAATATTTTTCCATTCGTAGTTCTCGGCATATCAGACATATTCCTTGGTCCGCTACGTATGAAAAAAAATATCTGGGTGACAATGACAGCTTTTTCCCGCGTTAAGGAAGGTTATTCCTATCACCAAAAAAAAATCAAGCACTTCTGATATTTTCATCCATTTCCTATTGCTCATTATATAAATAACCCTGTATTCAAACAAATCTCCAAAAGCTCAGCAGAAACCGAGATTTGTATCGCCAGTATGTATTGGCAAGAAGCGTAGTTGCCAAGTGCAAGTAGTCCGGTAATGCCGATGCCCGTTACCGCTGACGATCGTAGTTTGATATCCAACACGATGTCGCTTTAATGGCTATATCGCTTTGCTATAAATTATGGGGGATAATTAACATACTGTTGGAGTTTACACCGCCCGGTGTAGAATCTACACATGTACTCGATTATACATATGTGCTGCCATCGATACTGTCCAATTTATACCCATGAAACTGACGACCTTTAAAAAGTTGGGTTTAGTACTCCACGTTAAAACATTATACCGGTACCTATAGTAGGTAAATTGTTAGCATGCTCAAATTAGTTTATTTAAGATTTTGTTCATTTGAATTTAGCTGTTTACTTACATCTAAAGTATGCCGTCGCATAGCATACTAAATAACAATCAGAGTTTACTAAAAAAAAGTATGCAATGTTGTTGGTATGGTACGAGCACGTACAGTTACGACGTACCCATCGATAGTCCCGCAAAATCCAAGTAAGCCGATTTCATGGGCGGATTTCGGATATCACCGAAACGCAATACGCATTGGAATATGCTTTAAACCGCACATAGTAGTTAAATTAAACGTGATTTGTTCGGGCAAAGTGTGGTCGTGGAGGCAAAGTGGGAACTATCGATTCGGCGCCGGCATAACTATCAAAACCATGATGTAGAGCCACCGCTGCGGGCGCCACTGACACACTTGCGTCCAACCACTCGGGAAAGCGCGCCCGAAAATGTTGTCGAGCAGTCCCAACTTTTCCGCGTAGTCGTAAATAAGTTTTGGCGTATCAACTTCGAGAGTTGTGACAGAAATTTGCAAACCCTGACTGTCCCGTACTCTGAAAACCATACTGCTCGCACTAGCTATATAACTTATGTGTCATTTTATAATTTGTGCTCGTGAATAAATGCAGCACACTAATGGGAAAGACCACAAAAAATGGGCACACAAATTTAGCAGGGGGCAGACGTGGTGCGAGCGCGACTGAGGGGGCGCGAGGGGTATTGATCGCTATGCGCGCGCAGCGTCTGACCGAGTGTAGACGCTCGGCAGAGCGTTCCACTCGCGTGCCAAGCCAACTGAAGTGAACCTGCTTTAGGAATCTTACCAACATCAAAGCTTTTTAATTATCCTTTGCTTACCTCACTTGGACCGCAGACTGCAACTCTTTAGAATGCCTTTGAAAGTTTTGCATGAGACTGAATATGGATTATATCTAACTATCGGTACACTTATCGGTATCTTAGGATTTTTTTTAAGTATTACAGAGCGTCTGCTATTAGGTAAACATTTGTAAGTAAAGATTGTCGGCAAGGCGATCAGCTGTACGGTCTGTGCGGCTCGGCGGGAGCGCCCTCCCTCGCCGGCGCCGCTTATCTGCCGTCCTCCCGTGTGATTGATCGCCCCTGCTGAATCTTAGACCCTCCCGGCACCACCGCACGCCAGCGGTCTAGGGGACCCGACATTCATCTTCTGATTCTTACTGACGCGCACTAACAATGTCCCTTTTTCTTACCTACCTACTAGCTGGCACATTTTCGAGGTCTTCATTTAATTTCAGTGGCAGATTTCTCGTACTCTGAGCCTATATCTTGTTTTACTTTATTAATCTAATGGCGCGGCTGTTTGATTAAAGCAGACGGTGTTTAATTAAACAATCTCTTAAATAAAACCGAGGATCTCAGAACAGTGGCGTAGCATGGGGGGGGCGGAGGGTGCGGTCCGCACCGGGCGGCACTTTGCCGGGGGCGGCACTGCGGAGGTGGCAGTTAGAAAAAAAATTAATTTTTTTTTTTTATGTTACCAAATACCCAGGTAACTATGCAGGTTCTATGCATGGGTGATGCAAGCGCAAGGTTTCTCAATAAGTTATATTTAGGAAACTTATTTCATTTCAATGTTATTTTAAATAAATATGTCTCCTTACGCATTCTTTGTACTTCACCGTAATACGGTAATGACAGACCGTTGTTTCACAAGGCATTGATGACTTTGAGTAAAAAGCAAGATATAAAAACAAGCTTGCGGATTGTTGCCCCAATTTGTCGATTTCGCGGCTTATCGTATGAAACTACGTACATATTGATATTCTGCGTATCTAGTCTGCAGTATAAATCCTTTGATGAATACTTAGGCAGTATATATTAATATAATAGTTGGTAAACGGCCTTTTGAGCTAAAAGCTACTGGTAAAAAAACAGCGAAGATACGCGTTACGCGTACATTGTTGCAACACGAATTACACCTTGGAGGCAATCGACAGCATTTTTTGCTTACAGAAATACAGTTTTGCTAAATTAGGCAAAGCTAATGTAGGTCCACTTGAATTATTGATGTTCATTGTCGAATCTAAGCACGAAATCTCCGTCCCTAACATTTTCATAATGCTCAGAATATTTTTGACAACTGCTATAAGTAATGCTAGTTGTGAAAGGAGCTTTTCGAAACTGAAATTGATAAAAAATTACTTGCGATCTACAATGAGTACGCTGAGATTAACTAATCTCGCTATATTGTCGATCGAACAAGACCTCACTGATGCAATCGATATTGAAAGTGTGATCAAAAAGGCTGAAAGGAAGACTAGAAAAGTTAAATTTTAATCTTTCAGTTGAGGAGTTGAGCTTAGAATGAGACTCGTGCGCAAAAGAGCGTTCGTGAAGTAGACGATTTCTCCATTATTCTATTACGTTTTCTCTGTAATTTTTCTGTGATATTCTACCTTCGTCAAAAAATGTTAATTTCACTTTTCAATTCAATAAATCGTATAATAAAACTAATAAAAGTACTCTTTTTACCATGCCCAAATTTTTTATAATGGATTACAAAAATAAGAGGGCGGCAAATTTGGAATCCGCACCGGGTGCTAGTGACCTATGCTACGCCACTGTCTCAGAACCTCAGGCTTACCCTCTGAGACTGCGTAGATATCGAATTGGCAAATATCCCGACGCTGTACTCTCGGAGGTCAGATAAACGGCTAGTAACGTTCTCTCAGAAACGAGATACGCTACAAGACGGAATCCTTGGGGATTAATCGGCCCCTTGCAAGTAAAAACTCATATCGCCCTTGATACATGACGACAAATAGTCACGTATCAAGAGAGCGTGTGTATGAAGGATTTGTATTAACGTAAGCTCAGCGTGGATCATTTTTTATTTGAAATATATGCCTTTAATTACTTACCTCGTGCTTGTGATTGAAGTGCAAAGTAACTCTTCAACAAAATGTGATTTAAAGCGGACGGGGCGTATCCAATAACTTCAGGGGCGGACGTTGCGATAGCCCATTAATTTTCGTGCGCTTTATTTTCAGTGGGAAAAAATTGCGTCCGAAACGGGCCGGCCAATTTATTTGAGTTAATCGATGTCATGGCTACACTTGTGTTATGTTATGAGCCTATCAGCAGCATTAAAGGGATCGTTTATAGGAGCGGTTAATTGGCTGGTGTGTGCTGACGTCCCTATCCTATTGAGTAGTGGAGTGGTAACCTTGCGCTCTGTATGCGATCAGGCTGACTACTCGCCGACTCCGTGCCTTACCGCCTCATCAACGTTCGTAGCTGGATTGTTAATTCATGACTCGATCCGCACCTTGGCAGCTTCGTCACTTAGTGGACATTTCGCAACGCGACCCTGGTAATGCATCTTGCCTGTTTACTGAAATTATTTGGGAACTTGACCTCTTTGCTCGCGCTGTTGTGTACGTTGCGTTGTGTCATACTTAACATTGGTTTTTAACACGAAAATATGTACATGAACATCAGTGTCAACAGCAATTTGCTTAAAATTTTAATTTACATAAATAATTTCCTCTACGTTATTTAAGTATACATTAATGTCCCGCCAAGCATACATATTCGCGTATTCACAACTTCGGGTAAACGTCGCGCCGTGGCTAGGTCATATTCTCTATATAAAACGTGCCTGTCAGTGAAACGCCCATTTTATCAAATAATATTCAGTTCGAAAGCCTTTTTGGTGCCATAAAAGATGTTGTGCAGAAAATAAAAACATGTAGCATTGTTTGTCGTAGTAGCAAATTTATTTGCTTTGATAGTCCTGTTCTTTTTTTTTGGAACGCTTGACATATACATTATCGGGCTTACTAATAAATAAGTTATAAACTCTGAATAACTATTTGACGTATATCAATTTCTACTGGTTTAATCGCATTTGGCGTACAAATAACCATTTTGTCAGACCTCGCATAACGGCTGTATACACAGCTCATAACCTTTATTAGTAAGGCCGAATATGTTTTAGGACATCTATACTTAATCTTTTCTTGGTTATATTCCATCGTATATTGAATACATTTGTACATTGTTGTCGGAGTCAATTGCAGTGTCTGTTGTTTATCTGATGCAAAAGTTTCTGTTCTTTTTTTTACTGTTTGTTAAAGTAACGTGTATTGTAATGCGTTACTTTAGGGATTCGTTAATAATGCCTTCATGTCGATAGACGTTACTAAAATATGTTAATTATTATGTGATAACGAGGGAAACGTTGTTTTTGTTTAGTTTCTACGAACTCCCTATTTTACTATGGACATTATAAATAAATAAAGCTGCGTTCAGATAGTGTCTAATTGGTGTTATGGTATTCGAACTAATATTTTCTTATATTTGTTTCAGGTACGTTGTTTAAGGTTTTGCGATTCCGATACAGAAAAATGAGTTGCTCGTTGGGTCGAACAACGCAGCGGTACGTAGTAGCTTCAATCTCATACTTGGCAGCAAATAAATATGAATACCTGGGTGACCGAGCTTTGCTCGGTACTTTTTTTGTAATATAAAATATGTAATATAAAATTAAAATAATCCTTTTTCAACAAAAAAAGAACTTGGAAAAAAACATCATGACTCGAACCGGGTCTCTTGAAATCGGCTCGAAACGGGTCGCCCCGTCAGAACTATCCCAACCTTGCAGATGGACGCGAAATTTACCTCTGTATGTTATCATAGCAAATTTCAATTGGCTTAAAACACGGATAAAACAACGTTTTCTAAAAATGTAACCTAGTTAGATCATTTATTCGCCCCCGAAAGCATCTGCCTACAAAATTTCGTGAAAATCGTTGGAGCCGTTTCCGAGATTCTGATTATATATAAATATATATACAAGAATTGCTCGTTTAAAGAGATTAGATAGGCGCGAAGAAACGGTAAAGTAATAGGTCTGGTCTAGATCGAGGCCCCATCTCGAAGAGAAGGTAGCTCTTAAGTGCGACACCTGTCCCCAGAGACGGTGAATAACGGCCTTTCACGCGTTGCTAATGCATTGAAAAAGTTGCACGCGAAAGTTAACGGTGCCACCACTAACGATTCACGATCTAGTGCATCTATCGTGACGTGACATCGCACTTGCTATGAAGGCGATAGAAGACAGCAGCTTGAGTGATCTAAATCGGACTAAATAGGCTGTAAACAGACTGAATATCGTCATCATCAGCCATTTGACTACAAGACATAGCCCTCCCTCATGGTTTTCCAAGTTTCCCAGCTTGTGCTGCCCACTTACAGCGACTCCCTGTCACCGTAACCATCCCTTATATTACGTAACTTTCCACTCTGTCGGGTTAAGCATTTAGACTACTCGAAAGAATCGAAATAAGAATGTATATGACAGTTCGGAGTAGGAGTATGAGATACTTACTGGGAAAAATGTCCCAGAATGTAACAGTGTGACATAAGGTGGTGTGTTACACCGGGAATAAAAGGGCTAAATCAGTCAACTCCATACAGTGGAGTCTTACCTAATTGCACCCCAGGTCTTCAGACCATCTTGTGGGGGGCCTGCCCACGCTTCGTCGTCCGGCTCGCGGTCGCCAGCACAGAACTTTTCCACCTCGACCTCGACGGCTATCAGTTCTCCGAACTGTGTGCCCCGCCCACTGCCACTTTAACTGACCAATTCTTCAAGCTATAATCCATTTATCTATACTTGGCTAGCACTACATTTGTAAACTGTTTCGAGTTTTCTACCGCTAAAGGTTTTTGATTTAGTGTCATTTAAAGTCTGAAAAAAATGCCAAGTATAGATAAATGGATTATATATTAGTAACTCAGGTTCTTCTACTAAATATAAATACTTCCAATCAAATGCATAAGCCCGTAATCTTCCACTGCTGGATATAGACCTCCACCAAGGCACATCACTTTTGTCTGGCCTAAGCCAACCTCATCCAGCCGCTTCTAACGAGCTGTCTCAGATTGTGTCCGATGGTTGTCCAACTTTCCATTTGACAAAATAAGTACTTATAAATTACTTAATTAAAAAGCGGTGGTGGCGTAGTGGGGTTGACCCTTGCTTCTCGATCATGAGGGTCTTGGTTCGAACCACGCATGTACCAATGACTTTTAGTTACGTACATTTGTTTGTACAGCAACACCATTCGCTGATAAATTGTGCCCGGATAACGGCGACAGGCTTGCCACTTGTCACGTTTGGGACCTAATAAACTCGGCAAAACGTGGGTCCAGTTCTAGAGACTGGTGCCTCTGCCTACCCCTTCGGGGATAACGGGCGTGAGTTTATTTATTTATTTATTTTTTACTTAATTAAAGTATGTACATATTTTCTTTAAATCTTTTGCTACTTGTCAATGTTCGATTTCGATTTTCTTATTTATGTACATCATAAACATCCATACTTACCGACCATGTTTCGTGAAATTCTCTCCATCCAAAGGTTGTCTGGAAGAGATCGCTCTAAGCGATAAAACCGCCAATTGTATACCATTACTAAGATATAAGAAACGTTCAATAATTCTGTATCCTGGCTGAAGAATAAAGTGTTATCTATCTATAAATACTTCACATGATTAAAAAATTAAAAAGCGTTTATATAATGCCAGGTAAATATTTTTGAGCTGAAATTGTCCATGAGGTTAAACGCATATTAAATTTCAGGAAGTTAACGGCCTGTTTAAGATTTATACGTACTATTCCGGTATTGCTTATCGATTGGTTGGGAAAACTTTCATCACAATCAAGTTAGGAGCCGTTCTGTCAGCCCGTAGCTTCTACGAACGCTGTAGGACATTTTATAATTCAATATACTTCATCGTTCAAGCCGCAGCCATAATTGGTTTTTGATGCTTCGATAAACCGAAACAAAAGACCAACTTTGCTAACAAATACGGCACAGTTCACTTTGTGGATGAATTAATAATAATTCTATCTATTTCTAGTTTAAAAGCCGTCAGAAACTTATTTCACGAGTGCTCTATTTTTCAATCAATACCTGCCTCCATGCCACGCGTCACCTGTCAGTAGCGGTCTCCGTAAATATTTCATCGTTTATTTTCGCATCGACATTAACGGTGCTATTTTTATAAACATTAAAAATACGATTTCCACAAAAAAACACCATATACCGTTTATAAATGGGCTGTAGTATTTTTGTTCCTTTTTTTTCCTCGGACCATTTTATATGGCGTTTATGTATTGTTTTATGGAATCGTGTTTTTTATAAATAACGCCGTAAATGTTACATGAAGCAAACGAAGTGTTTATAAATTTGCAGCCTGCTAATTTTCGTTAGGGACACAGCGAACGGTGCTTAGTGCGAAACACATCGGCGAGAAAAAAATGTAACGGGACGAGGTGTGTGGGGGAAATGGACCGAGAGGCAAACGAACCTGCGCCCGCGCTGCGCAATCATCTATCGTCCCAGTTGGTTTTGGTGCATTGCGCCGTGCGTGCGCGAGTGTGTATTACTACTAATCTTTTATTGATGTTACGTGGTGACAACTACCGTTCTGCTTTTGTTGGTGATAATATTTAGTGATATTATTGTGATGGTTGTGTGTTTCGACGATATGCTGCTGAGCTACAAACGGCTGTCAGCTTAGGTGTGTTGTTTCGGTTTGTAGTTAAAGGACTGATTTTATGATTAAAAATAGTCAAAAGAACCGTCTAAATGGTGACATCTGTGCTTTAAATTAATAAATCTGTGAGAAGTTGTAATACCACGTGATTCCGGTTTGTTGAAAATACCACGTAAGTTTTCGTGAGGCTTTATTATTATTAGGGGGGTATAAATTTAATTAACTAACATCTATTTCAGTAAAAATATCGAGACTCTTTTCATATTTTTCATTTTAGCATGCATGGTTGTGTTTTGACGATTTGCTGCTGAGGTGCAAACGGCTGTCAGCTTAGGTGCGTTATTTCTGTTTTTGGGTATGAAATTATAGGACGGAGTACAGATGGGGACAGTTTTATATTAATAAATCTGTGAGTAGTTTAAATACCACGTTATCCCGGCTTATAAAAATACCACGTAAGATTTTTGCTGCTTTATCGTGAATTAAATACTGAAGGTTTACATTTAATTAACTAATATTTAAGTAAAAATATCGAGACTCTTTTCATTTTAGCGTGTTTTTTTCGTTGTGACCTTCACATTTCGCTTAAAATTCACGAATTTTTGGAGGTTTACCTTACTTTGCTTTACCTACCTGTATTACAAATCGTCTATTCATTCTAAATTATGAGCAAGACAGTGTTCCGTGCGGTTATTCTAATAATGCGGCAGAGGCACGTATCAAACGTGCCGTTCTGACGTGAAATCGCTGCATACGTTATTGCAGATTACACTACAGGCTCGTCATTTCCGGATTAGATAGTGCCCCGTGCGTAAGCCCACATGCGACGATATTGCGAAAAGTTGGATATCAGCCTTACCTACTGTTGCCATACTAAAGTTCTCCTTATCTATCCAGCAGAAAGGGCTGGCTCTTACAAACTGTCTACCCTACCCTATGACACTTCGTATTGAGAGTAACACTATTGTGTCCTACGACCGTCGCGTCGACTGGTTCTTATCGAACGTCTGTTATCGGCACGTTCTGTACATTTGACCCACTCGTTGACGTCATCACAATGACAACTAGATAAGTCTCACCAACCCTAAGTTAGAGATCGCTCTGCCACTGTCCCTTGAATTGTCACAAGAAAATCCTCCGCCAATCTACTAAAATATTATGTCGTACATCGTTTTGCTTAAAATACTCTTTAGGGGCAATTAAAATAGTCTGTGGAAAATTGAAAGACGTAACCACAGAATATTTAAACTGCCTCAGAAGATTGTTTTAGAGTATAGTTTTTTTGTTACAAATAACACTGTAAAGTTTTAAAATTTTAAGAATAATATATTGTTTTGCGTGTTGCTGCATAGAAGACAGCAGAGGTGGTTTCTCAAGTTTAGCCAGGGAAGTGTCAGAGCCACTTTCAATGTCCGCGCCTGGTAGTGACCTGGCACCGCCTTTGTCTTAATAAGGCACATAATAACTTCTATTTTTGCTTGCAAATTGCTCGATGACGTCGTTAAACAAACAGCTAGTGGGTAGTTAAAATCTAGTGACATTGAAATGACAGGTTATAATCGTCGCGACCGACGACTTTCAATATGTTTTATATGTATGTTTGAATGTAATCTAAAAAATACAGAGTTAACTATACGTTACATTGTAATGATCTTCAGATGAGACCTCGACGACGCACGCATTTACATATATTCATGTCCCATGCCACACCAAAACTTATCGGTTAAACATTTAAAATCTCAAAGCAAACAATAACGTATATTAGTGTTACGTGCTTGAAACGCGCGACTTCGGTTGTCACACTTTTTATGGCGCACTTTAATATGAGCGACATACCAAGTTACTGGTCTCAGTCGCAATGTCGCGTTAAGGCTGGTGACAAAGGAAGTCGCACTTTGTCATGCTTCTACTCGTTAGCAATGGTGAAGCGTAACACTGGCGCCAGGAAAAATGTATCATATTATCACTTTTTGCAGATCGAAATTTAAAAAAAAGGCCTGCACAATCTCTCAATCATGTTAATATCATGTGATTTTTTGAAAACCTAGGACTAGTCCTATCTAGATAGCATCAACGACAAAAGAGGCGGTTTTTGGCACAAAAAAATCACGAGCCCCAGGTTCGTGATACTAAGTTCCTTCCTAAGTGTCCTTTAAAAGGAATTCGATTGCTTACATATTTGTTGATGAATGTCACGTCAGTTAACGTTGAACCAATCAGAAATACATATTGTGGAGTTGAATATGTGCCGCGATTTCGTTAAGTGTGTGCCGAGTGCGACGGCATTATCGAAATGACTAAAGGTGGAAAGCCTTGGTATCGTTGAGTAGGGTACCTACTGCATTAACAGCTGTGTAGAGCCATTGTGCAAATATGAACGCTCGCGTCGTCCGCAATTTGCACGTAAACGCTGACAAACTATAAATGAAACATAAATATTTTAAATGCAATAACGTGTTTATGCACTGCAAAATTCTACAGAGACTCGTTATACTATTAGCAAAGCCACAAATGTTTACTAATTCGCTCGTCACGTCAATTTGCGTGAAACTGGTTTTAATAGAATTTTAAATCCTGGCATTATGTGCTCAGTTCCACCGTGCCACGAGTTCCGACATCTGGTAAGAAAATGTAAAATGTCTCAACTAGTCTCTAGTAACGAGGTCACGTACCGAACCCTGACATGAAATAAATGTGTACGGGTATCATATCTATACAACATTTGAAATGTATAAGCTTCTGTTGCCGTTAGTAATATCAAGCGAAAACGGTAAAAAAGACGTTTGTTGAATGGGAGCCCCTCCCTCTTAAATAATAAGCTACCCTTAATTTTACTTTAATTATTTATTTCTAAAGTCAATATAAAACTAAATATTCTGTGAATATTTCAAATGTCTACCTGTTGCCGTTATCAATATAACATAACATAACATTTACACACAGGCACATACCTTCTGGCCCCACACTAGGATACCCTGTGTTGTGGGAACCAGAAACAGCGACGTCACAAACATGTAAACATCCAAGACCTGGGTTTTTTTTGTCCCCAGCCGGGATTCGAACCCGGGACCTCTCGCATGGTAGTCAGATGCGCTAACCGCTGCGCCACAGAAGTCGTCGATATAATATCGAGCAAAAATATCGAAAAAAAAATCACGTTGTATGGTATTTATTCTATATTGTTTTTAGTATTTGTTTCATGGCAGCAACAGAAATACGATAAAAAAAATATGAAAATCTGTCTAGCTATCTATAGCTAAACAGACAGTCACACAGACTGACGGATGGACAGTTAAGTCTTAGTAATCCCTTAGTCTTAGACTTAGTAGGCCAGGGTACAGGGCCCTTAGTGCGAGTTTTTTCATTCACTTTCGATAGCGAGAGCGTTTGCAATTTGTATAGGAGTGACAGAGAGACAACTAGGTGGCGCGCTTTGTCACTCCTATAGAATATGAGTTTACGTTAACGCTATCGAGTAGTTAAAAAAACTCGCACTAAGCACACTGGACCCTAAAAACTTCCACACGTCACACGACACAATCATTCTTCCTGGACCCAGATTCTGTTAATGCATTGTAGTACAATGACAACTGCATAAACGTTGTGATTGAGATTCATTGCCACTTTAGATCCACGCGCGCACACATATCAGACCTTCTAGGCGTCAACGGTATAAAAAAACAGGTCACGTGACCCGACCGTGTCGTCGCAATATTAGGATACCCTATGCCATGGTAATGCAAGGACATCACTAACATGGAAATACACGACGTGCTATACTATGTATACAAATGTACATGGCACTGTTCGCTAAGAAAAAGAGCTGTGCATATGACAGTATAATAAATCCGTCTCAAAAATATAACTCCTCGGGTGCTTGTATACCCAAGACGCCTTAGACGGGGGATTATCATGATACTCCAGTGAAAAGCCCGAGAGTATCCCTCGTAACGGCGGATTGATATTAATTTATGCATGACGTACGCAAAGGAACCTCTCGCAGAGCCCCAGGTTTACCTATACAGCTGGATTAACTTCGCCTCCGACCCGACTCATTATACTTAGTTAATTTTGCATAGTTTTAAAGTCGTTAACTCGGAAGTTTTAATGTTTATGCCAACTCGTCGTACGGGGAGTAGGAAGTCCCGAACTTCCTCCGACATACTAGGCGCTTGTCAGAATCAAAAGCCCCTACGTTTCCCGTGAATATTACCTATAGTTTTAAACCTACATTTTCTTGGGATGTTTCGAAGTTGCTTGAACTCGAAAGCACGCCATGTGCCGTGTTAAAGTCTAAATAAAGGGTAACGTGAAATAGCTTTGTTGCTGTAGCGTCCACGCTGGGTAGCTTTGTTGCGATTTCGAAGTGCAAACAAACACTGCTTCGTTAGTGATGCGGCTTTTCGCAAATCCCCTTTCGTCAGGTGCACCATTCGTTTGAAGTGCCAATTGAAACACTGTAGTCTGAATTTTACGTCACTGTTCACTGTCCTCTATACAGGCCTGGGTTATTCTCCCTCCAGTAATAGCTAGGACACCACTCCGTGGCAACTCAAAAGTCCTGGGGGAGATGGATCCTTCACTGCTTGAGGCTTCAACATCATCCCACCTGTAATAAGGCAGTAGTTGGAATATATCAAATTCAGATTTTGGCAGGTTTTTTTATGCCATGTGAAACTGCCCATTTAAGTTTTTTCTATTCTGAATCTACTTTCTGAGATGTTTTTTTGATTGTCCAACCTGGTAGATTCTTCTTTTATAGAATTGCCGAAACTTATTTTTTTAATTTCGAATCGCTGCGAAAGTTTTAGGTTCCCTTATGACACGAAAGGTGCTAACGGGACCTCATGAATATTTCTACGACGTAATCTCTCGAATCGCAATAGGAAGAAATTAGTAGAATTTTTCAAAGAACCTGCTATTATTGCGAATTGTCCAATGTCAATAAGCGCAGAACCATTAACGCCTCTAGTTTCCTCACAATGCTTTCCTTCAGAATCGAAAAGTATGTGCGCCTGAAAAAGAGTTTTGACAATCAGCATGGGCGGTACGACGCCGCTAGTCACGCGTTTTAAATGTCAAAAGTCGTGACTTTACAGTACAATAATTGGCAAGTTCTGACATTTTAACACCACATTAAATAACTAGGACAAATTATGCGGTTTCGGTACCCTCGGTGCGCAAGTCCGACTCGCACTTGGCATGTTTTTTATCTTTCGTTTTCTCAATTATGTTTTTGATGTTATGCAGCTTCGTTCTTTATGTAAATGTAAATTAAAGCATTTGTAACGTGCGAACAGAATATAAAGAGTAGTATTTGTTTACGTAAAAGACTTACACTCGACAACCATTAATCGACAACTTTATGCGTTACCTACCAAAAAGAGCTTTAAGTAAATGCCATTCATGCCGAAATACTATTGGCCTCGATTAGTCTTCTTATTTTGGTATTCCTTATGTAAACGAAGTCCGCTACCGCAACATACTGTGACGTGCCACTGAAGGACGCAGCCTTTGCAAATTGTATCAGCGAAAAAAAAAAAAATAGAATATCTTTTCTTGCTCGTTCGACCTTTGTTGCGTAAGATACGACGAGCGTCATCGCGTCGGTTCCTCTTCCTAGATAGTTCGTTTCCTTCGGAGGCACAATGTTGTTTGAACTCGGTACTTCCGGTCGGTCAACCGTGTTTTTCGCTTGAGAAACTCTTTGGAAATGTCACTCCCCTTGATGTTTATATTCTTGGACGACATAATAATAAGGATCTCGCCAAATATAAATGTGTAAAAACGGGCCAACATCTTGAGTTCCTTGACTAACCGGCATTTGCAGTATTTTGATAAATGAGTGCATGAGTGTCTAGATATCATAAACGAATCTTTGATCCATTTTTTATATTATTTTTTTACTGACACCATTCGCTGATGAATTGTGCCCGGATAACGGCGACAGGCTTGCCACTTGTCACGTTTGGGACCTAATAAACTCGGCAAAACTTGGGCCCAGTTCTAGTGATTGGTGCCTCTGCCTACCCCCTCGGGGATAACCGGCGTGAGTTTATTTATTTATTTATTTTCAAATCTTTAAAAGCAGATCTACGTAGTTTTTCTGTATCTCTAACTGATTAGGTAAATAACGCAAATAACGACCCTGTATGACCCGGTCACTATGTATAATTTAAATTATTTTGTAAGAAGCCTATATACGCCCTAATGTAGGGCACACTCATTCTCTGAGAGAGAATGTGAGCTTAATCACTACGCGTGTCCTTCGCGGATTTGCCATTTCAAGCGCTGAGATATGTATATACCTTATACACTTAGGTTTCCTCACGATTTTTATTGCTACCCAACTTCACAAATACACGTAACTAAGAAAAAAAAGTCATTTGTACATGCCTCGTTTCGAACCCACGACCTCCCGCATGAGAAGCCGGCGTTCTACTGCTCCGCTACCAGCGCTGAAATGGTTTTAAATTATTTTGTCATTTTATATTTTTTCCCGATGCATACATACGTTAAGCTTTATAAATATACCAAATATCAATGCTCTAGCTAGAGGTAACCTAGACTTTGATGATCAGTGAGTCAGTGAATGCCAAATTCCACTTATTAATACAAATTCATATTATTCTTATTGGACCCCATACTAACTGAACTGCTTGATGTATGCTTAAAGCAATGGTTCTCTTTAGTGACTTTAAAATTCTCCACAAATTTTTAGTTCTGTAACATACATAACTGACTTCGAAGATAGACCGGAACGGGGTCGATCGGTTTGTGTAAACATATTCAAACTACAGGTCAGCGCAGGTCTCAGCGAACTTGGTCTGGCGATGTAGGATCGAAATATACTATGAGTACGACGAGCTTTTACTTCACTAGAGCGTTCCCTAGACTGATCGTAGTAATGTTCGTAGCTTTGTTAGACCTATGTTTGCTCTGTTTTTTGACCAGTTCCACAAATTTGGAAACGGCGGACATTTGATGCTGTTACAGGTGAATTGAATACTCAAGTCTATCACTACCTTTAGACTATGAATTTAGTCGGTAAGAGAGTAAATTATATTCGCGGTCCCATCTCGGTAGGAGCGAAAGCGATATTTGCGTTTCTCATAATAACGGTGTCCTAATGAAATAATATTTTACCGAGCGCGAGATTTATTGCCACCTTTGAATGCGTTTCATGAAATATTATGAAAAAGTGGGAGAGGCAGAGCCGAAAATTTATATCTTTTTTTATCTGTTAGGTAGGAATTGTGCAACGGTAGCGAGTTTTCATTTCACTGAAAAGCGCAATTTTCTCCATTCACTATGGCCGCCTAGTGAAATCGTTATCGTATGTGCGCTTTGGCGGCGGCACCCATTCCCTAATGGCGATTTCGCGTGCATTTCGATTTTTTATTACGGAGTTCAATGCCTTTTGCATTAAGTTGCGACTCTAAGCACCATTTAGTCTGTGCCCTTAAAGATGCCTACGTTTTAGGATTGCTATTGTTCTTTGGTAGCCGCTGTCCAATTTCAAAGTTATTTAATCAATTTCGTTATTTTTTACACTCGTACATGTATTTCAATTCAACCATTATTATTAACTTAATACCGGATTCACTTATTTGCTTTTCGTCGGAAGTACCGAAGGTCCATGCCCTGGGCCTAGATTCTGCTAATGCATTGTAGTACAATGATCATAGTGCAATGATGTAGTGCATGATCATTGCGATTTAGTTTCATTGCCATTTCAAGTCGACGCGCGCACGCGTAGTTGTAATTCTAGGCGTTAATGGAAGTTAAACACATGTCACCTGTCCCGACCATGTTACTGTAATTGAACTATAATGCACTAACAGAATAGAGGCCCTGGTCGGACTCTTCCGATTAAACAGCTAGTGAATCCGGACTTATCTATATAAATAAAATTCATAGTCCTGACTGACTCACTCATCAACGCCCAGCCCAAGCCGTTGGACCTAGGAAGCTGAAATTTTGCACAGAGGGTCTATATATTATAATGTAGACAAGGAATAAAACTGGATTTTTTTAAATTCAACCCCTAAGGGGGCGAAAAGGGTTGCCAAAATTTGTATAGGAGGTATAAAGAATGTTGTCTAATTTTCTTGAAAAGTAAAATATATACTCTTCAAAACAATTTATTGAACACGTGTTTCGCCGTTTTTCTAAATAGTTTAAATTTAGGGAGTGCCGTTCACACCATTTGGTTGCAAAATTTTGAACTAAAGTCCACGCGGACGGAGTCGTTGGCGAAAGCTAGTAAGTAAATAATGTGCGTCGAAAGTTTTAGTTAACCACTATTGATAACCTGTATTAAAAACCTGTAAAATATCGGAGATTATTCAGCCAGTGCGATAGGAAAAAAACTTCCGGCATAAATATTCGATATCGAATCTCGCACAGTAGCTGCGAGAAATTGGCGCGAATATTGCGTCGTTACCAAGGCAGCTCTCGGTTTTCTACCTCGTCATCCCCGGGAATTGGAGGCGTTATTCATTCAGCTGTGATGTTTCATAAATACTTCGTTTATTTCACCGAGGTTTAAGGTATCGTATTTACTAGGCATCTGACCATTCTTAGCTCGCGTAATAATTAAACTATAGTCCGTAGAAGCAAATCTAATTAAAGAAAAGACCGACGTGCAAGTAGGACTCCGGGCTCATAGGGTTGCGAATTTCAACCTTTTCTTTTTTCATATAATACATTCAAGCGATAACGATAACGAAGACAAGTCGATAATGACAAATAAACGCCTACAAAATATGTACTAGCAGAAACTGTCGTTAGCAAATTTTAATGCTATTCTTTACGTCGTGAAGATTTCTTTGTAAATTGAAGAGTTTGATGAATTTCTAATGGTTTGAAATGGACTCAAATTATCCTCGAATATCTCAACGGATCGATGAATTTGAACAATGTGGTTAAGTAATTAGCACTAAAGAATTTATAAAATTTAAAACTGCGTTAAAATCATAAATCAATAAATAAAAAAAACTTTCTCCTTTTACTGAAGTATGATAAAATAGGTTATATAGCCGAACACAAAGACATTAGTGATCTAAGAGTTCCGTTTTTCCAAACGATGTAGGTACACCTAAAAAACGGACAAGAGCGAGTCCGGCTCGCCCACCTAGGGTTCCGTACTCGCAGTTTTTTCGTAGCTTTTCCCGAATTTTAAAGTAATTTCCTTTATGATATTTAATTACAAATGTACAGTTTTTCAGTTTTTTCCCTGTATTTGTAATATAAGACGACTTGCCAAATTTCAGAGTTCTAGGTCATCGAGACCTATGGATTTTGATTCCCTGAAGTGTATAGGTACGGTTTTTTCGCGGCATAAACAGCTGTATATTTTTTTACGTTAACTTAGAAGTTTGGTTCTTTCACAGCTTCAAGGGACTGTAGACTTGAGTATATGGTTTTAATTCTAACTTGTTACCTCCAGGCGGGCCCGAAATAATAGGCCTTGACTGACAGACGGACGGACGCATAAGAAAATGATCCTAAAAGGGTTTCTAAAAAAAAAAAAAAAAAAAATCTCGCCGTAAATGAACTTTATGCAGTATACTGTATAGTGTATATATGTATATCTTACCCTAGCGAATGCTGTAAGGATGGATCAGAGAACCCAGCATTTAATTTATTCAAATTCTTGCTCTCAATTGCTTCGGGCCGTTATACTAGACAAACAGCAATAACATTACTTCCTCCGGTAATGAGCAGTTTGGGAGAGATTTCCTCATTTACATTTTTAAGTCGACGTCCTCGACGCTCTCGTCCCATTTGGGAGTGTCGGCAGCGCAGTGTGGCAACAATGATATTCGGGAGCGAGAAAAAACAAGGCTCGTTTCGGGAATCGGGCGTGCCTTCACACCGAGTAATACTTCAATATTGGACCTTGTAAATTAAAAAAAATCTATATCCTGTCCTCTAGAATTGTTACTGAACCTCCCCTAGCTAATTTTCATGATAGGGATCTTTCGGTTGTATGTTCTTTATGTTGTGTATTTTTTTACTCATATTTATTTATGGTACATTATATATGTTCCCTAGGTTTTGTCATGGTGTGTAGATATATTTTGTATTTTATTGTAATATTTAGACTCATTATTATTTTTTAGTATATATTTTATTTTATGTAAGTACATATTAATGTGTAAGTTTATTCAATGTATGTTTTTAGATTTATTCAATTACTTTTGCACGCCTACTTACTCTTTCCTTTTACCTCCTGCAGTTGACTGGTAGAAAATTCTTATGGCATTAAGTCCGCCACATCTATATATATATATATATATAAAAGGAGAAGCTGACTGACTGACTGACTGACTGACTGACTGACTGACATATCAACGCAGGGCCTAACCTATAAGGCTTAGAAACCTGAAATTTTGCACAAGGTTTCCTTTTGTAACGTAGGGGAGCACTAAGAAAGGATTTTTGAAAATTCATCCCCTAAGGGGGTAAAATGGGGGTTCAAAGTTAGTATGAAACTTTGCCGCTTTTGAAGTTATTCGAATAAAATTTGGTACGAAGGTTCTTCATTCAAAATGATGAAATACGTGTAAAATAGTTTTTTTAAAATCATCCCTGAAGGGGAAAAAGAGGGTTGCTTAATATGAAACTTTGCCGTTTTTGAAGTTATTCGAATGAAATGCAGAATAAAGATTCTTCATTGAATGTCATTAAACACAAAAAAATTGTTTTTCAAAAATCATCCCTTAAGGGGGTAAGAGGGTGGTGCAAAGTTAGTCTGAAACTTTGTCGTTTTTGAAGTTATTAGAATGAAATTCAATGTGAAGTTCATTTATTAAAAGTCTGTAAAATTGTTTTCGAAAATCATCTTTTAAGGGGGTAAAAGGGGGTTGCCAAGTTAGTATGAAAGCTCTTTCGCATGCGCTAAAAGTATCCCTATCTTATTTGCAAACACTTTACTAAAGCCCACGCGGACGTAGTCGCGGGCAACAGCTAGTTGTACTATATTTTTACTTTAAATGTAAGTGCAATAAAAGTATCAATAAATAAATAAATAAAGTATGTGCGAAACAAACTTGCGAGGGTTGCCATCTTTAAAAAACCCGACAAGACCGATTCGGGCTCGCCCACCGAGAGTTCCGTACTCACAGTTTTTTCTCGGCCTTTCCCCAACCTGGGAGTCATTTCTTTAATTATTTATTCACTTTTCCGTGTATTTGTAGTATAATACGATAGTACTTGCCATAGTTTTAGGCAACGGGAAGTGCTCTATGAATTTCGTTTCTCTTGAGTGTCGAAATATACTTTTTTTGCGGCATAAACGGCGGTATCTTTTATTTACGTTAACTTAGTTTGATTATTTCACACTTTCAAAGGACCGTAGATTTAAGTGTATGGTTTTAATTTCAACTCAATACCTCTACGCGATCACGAGATAGTATTGACAGACCGACGTGCAGACGGATGGACAACAAAGTGAACAAGTGCGGAGATTTTGGAAAACTTTTTTTGCTACTGTATATTCCTTTTAATTTTACCAAAATATTAAAGACTTTGAAGAAAATGCAATAATAAAAAAAAATAGTATTGAAAGTATTATTAATTTTCCTTTATGTTAGTATATCAACAAGCGAAAATATTATGTGTGTTACGGTTGAATAATATTTTAATTCAGTTCGGGACCGTTAGTGGGAGTTAGAATTAGACTGATTGGTTTGTAGGGTTCTGTATTTAACAAGGAACCCTTACAGTTTCGCCATGTCGGTCGTCCGTATTATATCTGTCTGTCGGTCCTAGTACTAGAAAGCTGAAATTTGGCGCAGATAATACAAACTAATAGTTAAATATTTGATTCTCCCTGCTTTAATAAACAGTGCATGCATTGAAAGTATCTCTCGATATTAATAATAATGAGTATGAAGGGTGAAACTGAACGGGCGAAGCGGTGCACATCCTCCTGCGAGAATTCGCGCCCGTCTCGACTCTTTGTTTCGACTAAGGGTAAAAAGAGGATAAGTAGAGGCTTCCACGGGAAATGCTCTGGATACTACTTCTATTATACGCTAGTTACGGCGGTGCGCCGCTGAAAAGTACCTTTTATTTTTTACTCCCTTTCCAATCTCGATTCGTCTTTGTCTCGTCTCTCTTCGTTTTCAAAGCAAGCTTAAATTTTTGACGGCATAACAGCTTTGTGGAATATGTCCCTTTGGTTTTACAGACTGATCGTTCTATTCGCTTAGTAACAGAGATCCTTTCGGTTCATTGGCATCCATGTAGCGTAAACCCGTACCCCGTGTTAGTCGGGGTTGGACACAAAGACGAATGATCGCCTAAGTAAACCGGACAGGTGAAGGTACCCTGTGACGTCATACGTGCGCAGGTGCCCCCTTAATCGGGGCACAGGTAGCCGGCTCTCCCTAAGTAGTAAGTCTCTTTTGTGAGATACCTTCTGAGATACGCTGAGTGAATAATATACGCACACATTAAGTTAGAAGGGACACGGATGAAGATGTAGTTTAGTTTTGTATTTAATACCTTTCTCAGGTTTGATAAAATACGGAACTCATCTAAAGGAGATGGCTATAGATAGGAGTTTGGTAGACTGAAAATACTGTTTAGGTAGGAATAGGTATTAATTATTAATAAGCAATCATTGCATCTAAATTTTTCCTTGTCATCGTAATCTTTCATTGTCACAGAACATTGATCTTCGTAAACTTCTATCAGTTATGTTCTCAGTGGGATGCCCTACTAAGGGATGTTTTAATCTACTTTATTCAATATAAGAATATTTTTATGTGTAACTCATCCTGTTGTAAACCCAACAAATAAAAAAAATTAAATAAAAAAATTAATAAAGTGGCGGGAAGACGCTGGATGCAAGCCGCTTCCGACCGGTCTTTTTGGAACTCCATGGAGGAGGCCTATGTCCACTTGTCCAGCAGTGGACTTCTTGTCGCTGAATGATGATGATGATGATGAAATAAATACCAACAGGCAACTTATTATTATTATCTAGTTCAGTGCTTTACTAGCCAAATGCTGAACAAAGATGTTCTCGTAGGCGTAACAGTGCTCGTGGGACCCCTCTAGAATAATATCTCGGTCTGGATTTAATGAAAATGTTCCTAGTTCTAAAGAGCTTTGAATCTCACTTGACTGGCGCTAACTAATGTGAGTTTAAAAAAGTTGTATAAGCGCGAGCCGGGTCCAGAATTAAAATAGAACGCCATTTGCATACTTCCGACTGTTTAAAAATTTGTCTGACACGCGTTTTTAAATACATCGGTGTAATTTAATAATGACCTTTTTTATTATTGTTGCCACTTTAACCTCGCTAATGATGAGCCCGTCCGTGTCAGGCTGATAAGTTTTCTAGTTATTTGTAGGCTCATGTCACAATTTTTGTTAGCTAATTATGGCTTCACCGATTTTTATGAATTTATTCGTCTCCGTATATTTGGTAGGTATGAGAGTAGGCCGCAAGTTAATAAAATATGGAAAACAATGTTTGCAGGGACAGCTAGTTAAGTTCTAACATCGGAGCCTCTTACTTCCTTAGAGTGAATGTTTAGTCCCCGATCTTAACAGAAGAATTCTGAAAGTTACCACAGCAGAGTTGTAGGGTGATTTCCACACGTTTCTTCGGTTATTAATTGTTGCTTCACGAGTGCCGCGCCGGTGAAAGTCGGCAGAGGCTTTTGTAAATGACTCATGTTTGAACGAACAATATTCACATGTAAATTAGGACGAGAGCATTACACCACAAAAGTACAGTTTCAACTTAACAAAACTTCTTTAGGCACTCATTGTTGCGGTGATCTGTTTAATTTTTATGTCGATCCTAATATTAGAGTCGAAACATACTTAGATTTATTGTAACGCCCAACAACTATTACGAAATGCATGACTCGACATTCCCTTTCTGATCAATCGGTACATAATGTTTTTGTTTACTTCGAAATACTTTCAAAATGAAAGGAACGTACACCACTAACACAATTGAACCAAATTGTGTGTGGGCAGGCTTTGTTTTTTACTAAACGAAATGTTCACACAAAGAACGGCAGACGCTGCCTCCACGGAGCGGTGCAACACAAAATCGCAGTGACGAAACGAGTCTGGCCATGGTGCGGCGCGCCGTGGGGGGACGCAGGATTGTTTTGACTGAGAGCGACTGGCTACAATGCCTATGGTATGGGGGAGGAGAGAGGCCGCTCCCCCGGTCCGTGCGCGTACCTGCGCGCGCGCCGCGATGCGCACCTCCGCTCTGCCGCGGCGCGGAAACGGCAGGTAGCCGCCTCAACGCCGCGCTCCGTTCAGTGCGCGCGATCTCTCGCCGCCAGTGGTAGTGTTCGCCGCGCGCACACGCACGCGCGTTGCTCCTTGCGAGCATGGTGCCTGCGGCTTGCTGGTGAAGTGGTGATTGCAGTGCATCGGCCAATCGACGACATGTCCACAGATAGACGAACCAAGGCGGCGCGGTGCCTCGACCTGCGGTGAGTTCCCGGACCAACGTGGTGCTGCTTCCCCTTCGACTCTACCGATCCTTTGTTGAAGTTTCGCCCGAGTGACATGTGTCTGTCTCTTTTTAACGTGCGCTCTTTGATGAGCCAACAGATATGTCAGTGTTTATTTTGTTTTGTGTCTTGGATGTTTTGTTAATCTCTCATGTGGTAATTATCTCTGTTACACTCATTTCAGTGTAACAGTGGTGCTAAAATATCAACAATTTTGTCACCAGTTTCAAGGATTGCTAAGAAAAAACCGTTTCGAAATTGAGTTCTTACGTTAGCGTTTCAAGTATAAAACCATTTGTATTGACCTTGGCAGGCCAACTAGCTAAAACTACCGACCCGAACACACGTAATCTCTACAAAATTTGGCGGTCACGATTTTCACTTTAAATCCTTTGCAAGCAGTTGGATAGATGGGGCTGATAATTCGTATTGGACCACGTGGGTCCATATTTCTTTTCTCTCCCTAAATAATGATCGCAAGTCCGTTTACACATCCATCCAGCAGCTTTGTGTTTGTGGTATGGTGGAATGCAGGCGGTAGGGCAAGAGTAGACGGGCCCCGGCGCAGAACTGGGGCGCGAGCCTCCTCGCCTCGCCTCCCGGCCTTGAAAGGCTCTTGACCAGGCCACTGCCGCCCGATGGCGTATTTATTGCAACCTCCACGATCCGTACCGGCGAGGTTATTGACGCCTATCCAAGCTCTACCCTCAACCGACAACTATTCATTTTTTTGCACCAACAACTACCTACACTCCGTCGTGCAGCAAGTTTGTAATGCTCGACTTCTCCTTGACTTGATCGTTCTCACGCCGATCTTGTTGTAATGAATAACTACAATAGTCATTACGTCATGTTTAAGCGAATTTCCGCCTTCAAACTTTAGTAGCTAACGATGTGAGTCACGCAATTGACTACCTGAATATTATAAGTCTTTATTATTTAATAACAAGACCAAATACTATCATGATTCTTAAGTCATGTGATGCATTTGTGATGGTTGAACTGACATGGGCTTATAGAGCATTCAGCCAGTAAATGCCTGTGGAGGTTGATTGTCACAGTCAGAGTCATTGTCTATAAATATACCCGTCAGGCGAGCACTGAGCGGACGGCGTAGGATCGACGCCCTGCCAGTCCTAGGTGAAGGACGAACATCACAGTTCCTCGCCCCCTCCCCCATCTATAAGTTGACATTCAATGTCTGCATTTTAAACCTAAATGTTCATACTAATCTTACTCATCGAGCCATAGGAACAGTTGATGTCCTCACAAAATATCAGGTTGCATGGTATAGAATACAATATAAAGTTTTAATTTTTCATTGGCAGCTAATATTCGTTATTATATCACACATAGTGTTACGTGACAAAAGTGTTGGATCAGCTGCCTATGCAACATATGGCGTCGAGATCCACACTTTATAAAGCGAATGAGGACGGCATATGTTACCACTTTCACTCCCGCTCGTAGGCTCGCTCATTGGGTTCAATTTTTAATTCTAAAAATACATTCATACAATCCACGAAACAAAAATCTTTGTCTCTACATTCCAAGTAAAACCTACGAACACATACTCCTAAGTTGGCCTCCTTTAACATAGTGAGCTTAAGAAATTTTCATGATGTTCCTTGCGTGATCCTGGATCGGTATCGATATAACCACCGACCATTACCAACTATTACAGTTGCCTACAGTTGAAGAGTACGCGGCCGATTTCTGCTCGACTGTAATGAGGGTAATATGAATACATCACATAATACAAACTGGGATACCCTGTGCTATGGTACCCACGCATGTACATCAGATAATTATAGTTAAGTCTCCAGCGGCAATGGAACCCACGAACTCGTAGTAGAACAATCCTAGTTTATCCGCACCGTGTATTGATAACTACTATCTGCCTGCTATCATGATGTTTCAGTTAATTAACAACGGTATAAACCAATGCATTGCGTGATGTTGAACGCGCGGCCACGGGTGCTTAGTCAGTCTACTTGGCCCTAGGCGGAGGGTAGTTTTTGCCAACAACAGCTGGTAACCCCACGCGTGAGTCACGTCCTGCCAACGCCACTCCTGCCCTACACTCCGGCGCGGGGTGCGTGTCATTGACCTGAGACTCAGCCCCAAACGATACATACGCCGCTACGATTTATCCTTTTGCCCTTTTGTACTCTATTATTTATGGCATTTTATTCATAAAATAATCCGACCGGCGCATATCCCTATTGCACGCTTTTGGATCATCCATTTTGCACGGCAGTGCGCTACGCAACGACGGCGAATACTAATTTTACATGCCAGTAAAATATATTGAACGTAAATTATCGGAAGTTAGAAAATTGCAATTATCGATTATCGTGTTACTGACAATGGATTACGTAATTTATATCTGTCTACATTTACACTGCTAACACTTGTACTTTCATACCATTACAACTCTGACAAATATGTATTAAAGAGCATTATTACATTAAAGAACCGGGGGCTTAAAAGTTGACAATACGTTACATTCATAATATATTTACACGATAGTACATTGCATTAATAATATATTTATTGCGTTTTCTTCTATGCAGTACTTTTTACTCAGGTTCCTTTAGGGAGTTAAAAAGAGCTCTTTACTTGAAGTATATTTTATTAAATATACTTCAAAGGAAGAGCTCATTTTAACTCTTAAATATCGTCTGCTCAATGTGAGCAGACGGCATTAGTTTTTCATGAGTTCAATAATAAACTGTTCGCTGGTGATACTAAAGATACGTAGATGGTAATGGTGGATGTACCTTCAGCAGCGCCACACCGACCGGTTTGCTGCAAGTCGAGACGCAGCGCGCATTGTTGATCCTTCTCAGAAGAAAAAAAAACGAAACGAGTATTCTGTGGCCTTTTTTCTTCTCCCAACACGCAACAGATCTTCGAATCGAAAGTTGTTTCGTGTTTTGTTATTGTGGCTTCTTTTGCGTTCGTCCACCTTTTCATTTAAGTGGATATGCTCTTCGTTCGATAAAGTCATCGCTACCTTACATTAAATCCTAAGAATCAGCCAAAATACCCATTTTAATTGCGGAAATCGTATAAGTTAGCTTGCCAGTCACGCATTGCTGACGCATAAAGCTTAACAAATAGCACAATTTTCTGCCAGCTCCATCAAAACCCAAACCTTCTTAGACTACACGTCAGCAGTAAACCTGTTAGCTAAATGGTAGCCTCGACTTTAGGGTTATTCTTGTCAATGTATCGCCCCAGGCACAGTGCGTCAGGTTTGTTCAACAGAAGCATGAATTATTCAGTTGAAGCACCTTTTTTGGCTCATCCTTGCGAAAGCCACATTCTGAAGGATTTTTCATTTGATATTGTCACTGTATTTTTTTTTAATCTCAATTTAGTGAGTTTTTACTATTCTTTAAGCACCATACCATTTACAGTTTTAAATATATATTTTTAAACTTGACTTTAAGATAAATACGAAATATAGGTTTTTTCTCAGCTCAAAGGAGACCTCTTTCTTGTATCGCAACTTTTGCGCAATAGCCTCTGCGTCAAAGCTCCAAGTGTTTGTACACATCGCTCGCTGAAGTCTTTCCACTTCTTTCTCGTAAAAGACGTTTTATGTATGTGCCGAAAGTGTTTTTAAACTTTTAGAGCTAATACATAGGGGGGGACTTCACAACGACGCGAGAACCGAGCGAATTACACGTTTAAAATTTATGGACAAATGTAAAAATAAAGTTAGTGACATATTTGACAATAAAGTTAGTGACATAGTTGATAGGCTATTAAGAAAATCGTAATATCTTGCGCACTTGCGACATATAAACTTTTATACCTGTACATTTCAGGAATTATACTTACAACAAACTCAGTGGGGTGGGTAGCTATGCTGCGGTAGCTTTCTCGTCGCTTCGTGGGTCGTAAAATATTCCTCGCTACTCATACTGAAACAAAAGCTTCAGTAATTCTATCTCTTTGTAAGTATCTATTATTCTATCTCACGAGGGGCACTGAAATTACAAAGTTTCCTGTTCGAACATGAATAAATTTCGAGTCAAATATGAATTTATTCATTTCTCATTAGGTATAATTAGTGATTTTTTCCGAAGAAGTTTTTGTTAACTTTCTCATTCAGGTATTTGACAGCACGGCGGACGACGACAATATATTTTGCCGAAGGCTTTATGCAAAGGTCTGTGAGTGGTACAGTCGACAGCACGTCAATCTTCACATTTTAGTTGCAAAGTCGCCCTTGACGCAACGGACTAGAATGCATGGGTGTATACCATGATGTGCTGTCGACTGTACTTACCTGAGCCGCTGAGGAGGGGTGTGCTGTTGGCGGGGATGGGTTGCCATACGGCTTTGTTCCTCCTGGTCAGGCCTCTGTAACCACTTAGAAGATTGGTGGACTTTGTTCTTGCACACTTGCCTTCAATTTTTGCCTTAGAAGACAGTGCCGCCAATCCACTCAAAGCTGATATGTGACTTTTAAATGCAACGAGTAACCAATTAGATGCATATTGTTTTTATTGGGTAATGTCAGTTTAGTATATTTCGTTAGGTGCCACAATTAGATTTACATGGCAGAGATGATGCACACTAAGGAAATTATAATATACCTACTTGAGGTTTGCTACGGCATCAGGCAGCACGAAGGTCAACGTTTAAATTGTTTTTGCCTTCGGTGTGTCTTATGGGCTATTGTGTGTGTGTCAATGTTGAACGTACATTCTAAGAAGCTATGCTTGAGGTTTCCCACTTAGCGTAAATAACTCGACGACTTCCTCGTACCCTTCAACATCCTACTGTTTCGGTGGATGGCTTTTATTTCAGTTTATTCTGAATTTTGCATTACGGCTACTCTGTGATTGGTTTTTACCTCTTGACTTATTTGGGCTATGCAGGTGTGGCGGCGAAAGCAGCGTTCCCTTGACACGCTACGGCGCATAAGCATTGCTGTCAAGGCTCTCGACTCCCGGCGCCATGCGCTAGCGCAGTCGACCCGACGACTAATGTCGCATTAAGTATAAGGTCCCTTAACTTTGTCGGCCCTTAAAGTTTTTCTAAAAACTTAATACACATCGTTGTGTTCCTATTTATAAATGCTTAGGCCCACCAGCCATTTTATGGCACATAATTAATGTGTGTTACGTTACGTCAGTTAATGTATGTACTTCCTGTCAGGATTTTCCTTGCCTGCTGGCAATTGTGTTTATTTTTCTAGCGTGTGTACTCGCGTTTGCGTACTTAAGCGTTTTGTAATTGCGATTAACAGTGTAGCTGGTAGACAAAATAGACAATGGTTTCGCGTCAATCGTGTCTGTGGAAAAAAAATAGTGACCACTACGGGTAATTACCACCGAAAAGTCGTTAAGTCCGTGCGTAATTAGGCTATTTGACCGGTTTCCGAAAACCATCTCAGATTTGTTGGTCTTCATTGGTATCAGTGCTCAGAAAGTGGTAATTTTAAATTCTTTCGTTTTCTTCTAAAAAAAAAAGCAAAAAAATCTCTTTTAAAATAAACCGCCAACACGCAATCTCGGGCAATATGGCGTCGCACAGGAATCAGTGACGTCACTAGTCAGTAAACAAACGCCAATGAACATGAATGACATGCTATATATGGTTTTTGGATATTTTTTTTCTAAAATGCCCTAAATTATTTATACTTAATAGGTATATACTTAATACTTTTTTTCACACTGTCAAATAGACTATTATATCATGAAACGGCTGACCGTGGCGCAACAGCATCAATGCGTCGGCGATGCATCTTGACACAACGACGACGCATCAGCCGTGGAGTCGTGCGCCCAACGGACCACTCTTTACATAACCACCTTATTAATTATTTATTAATAATTGTAAATCGCTCCGACACTTTTTCCTAAAATCAAAATAAATATGCTCGTATGTAACCAACGATATGACATTTTACAACATCAACAGTTTACCGAGCAGTTTTAGGTGGTGGAATGGGAATCTGGCTTTCATAAAGGCAAAGGCCCATAGATCGAGAGAATATTTCATTCAATCACTAACGCATTACCTACTACTTAAATCATGAACATTTCAATATATTTACGACCTCCAATATCCCAAGAAAAATCGTAAATATCCCCAATTTGTGCCGCTTTGTAGTGCCAATTTTCAAGCGGATGCCAAGTTTCCTTAGCAAGGTGAAAATTCGCATAATAGAATGCATTCGAAAATCGTGTTGGCGAACGGTCGGGGCCAGGGAAACTGCTAAGTGGGTTTTTCCTTGACACGCGGCCCTGTTGCAACGCAGCAACCGATACAAGGTCGCTGCGACACGCCCTAGCAATTATTATTTTAATTCATGACGATGCACAGTTCGTCAAGCCTTCCATCCCCCTTCATGCAACTATTCGTAGTAGTGCCAATCAAGGCTGGTTGTAAAGTTATTCCCAGTATGCTGGACTCCGGTATAAAAATAATCACGAACTCTGCACATTGGCAGTAATTTTTCAACAGAAAACTCCTTATCACGACTCAGAGTCCCACGGTTGTTAAGTAAACGATACACGTAACATGATAAATAAGTTATACCTGGGAAGCTTATCTTTGTGCAAAAGAAACTGACTTCATCAAGTTAATAATTAAAGGCGTACGAGTATACCCACGATTACCTACTATTCATGAATGTTTGGTGTGTTTAGAGAATGTTTGATTACAGATAGATCAGAAATTGGAGTAGATCTGCTGGAATAGTTCCAGATCTCGATCAGATCAGCGCGGATTTCAATGCAAACCTCAGTTCGCTAAGACCCAACATAGATATTCATAACATTTTAGGATATATATACGATAAAACCACGCACGTTTTATTATTCAGTGGAGCCTGGCGAAAGCCCTTTTGTTTTTGTTCCCGTAAGCAGCAATATAAATGCCACGCATCTCAATAAGTAAAACAGACCCGTCGTTGTTGCATGGGGAAAGGAACTTTAACCAGTGTCGATGACACCGTGTTAGATGGGATATAATTCGTATATTGACAATTGGCCGCGACGTCGCTAGTACGTCATTTGGCTAGTTCATTGTTCGGGCGCTGGCACACTATACTGCCGGCGTAGCAACTCACGGGCTCCATTCACCTCCCACCGAGCGTGAACTGTAACGTTGCATACAGCCGCACCCAGACAGACGTTTGCTCAGTTAATTTAAAAGTAAAACACAATGTTGCCGCTGCCGCACATGGGAGCTATGCATGATGAGCGAGCGATGACGCTCTCAGCTTTACGCGCCTTTTGCTTTGATCGATAGAACGGAATGGATGTTGCTCTAGTTTCATATGGCAACATAATATTGTTCAGCAATTAGCGTTTCAGTTAAGTGAACTCGTAGTTCCAACGCCGTGGAATTCATTGATCTCAAAAGGGTAACGCTTTAGCAATAGAGGCGAGGATAATTATCTCATGACAATTTGACAAGCGACAAGTAACGTGGCATGTCCGGCACGCAAGTAGAAAACAGCCGGCTGATTCGTTGGCTCATTGGCTGTCTCGCTGGCCGCTCGCACAGCCGTTTGTTTACCCATCAGCCACGTGACTCCTCAACGGGAGATACGCAGGTAGGTCCCCACCCAAAATAAGCGATCGATACTGATACGCATTAAATAATTCAAACGATAAGTTGGCTAGACAACAATACACTATGGGAATCACTGATTGGCCAATCGAATGGGCACATATTTGTGTAAGGCGCTGACCTTCCCTCGCAGTTGTTTAGTGCTCACATTCGGAGCCGAACGGGGCGCGACGGGACGAGGAACATTCACTGCCTTTCACTTCCCGCTTTTGTCGCGCCTGCTGCCTGCGACGACGGAAAGGCAGACGACCTTGTGCTGTGCGTGTCTGCTTGGCGCCCGTTCCCATCCTACATAGTTCAGCGCTTCTATAAACCTGCCATGCTGCCACCGCTGATGACATCATCGGCAAATTAATCTCGCACGACCGTCTCAGCGATCGTTATGAGGAAGTCCCGCAATAAAGACCATTGACCAGCGCCGAATGTCTAATTAATATCTGCCTGTTAAACTATTTCGCGCTATCGGCAAAAACGTCTATAGACTTGGCCAGATAATATACAAGTATCGTTTGCACGTGTTCTTGGAACGAGGCTCGAGGGCCAAGTTAACCTTGGCTTTTGAGCGGTGACTTTCACGGTTAGACGGTCGTCGGTTACATAAGATGTGCGGCCGCGCGCGCCTACTGGTTGTTGCAACGTGCGGGCATCGGATGTGACGCCATCGACAGCGTAAGCGGCAACTCTACCGACATAACATCATCGTGAGAACAATGCAGATAACTCGATTAACAATGAGCTCAGCACAATCGTTTGCTGACTTTAAAGGTGCATTGCATTTCGCTTTATATTTTATTCAGCTGTGTCGTGTGAGGAGAAGTGTTATCTCTTTCGTAATCGACAACGAACTCTGTTGGAATGTTCCTTCCGTTATTGTCTTTGGGGTTGGTAGCCTTCACTTCGTTTATCGTCAGTAGCAAGCAGCCGGTGCTGCAATAGTCCGCTTTCATATTTTTTTGTATGAAGACTGTCTAAAAGGAAGTATGCGTTTGCGTATCCTATCATTCAGCGGCATGGATCGCCTTCCAACCTTCTCTGATTACTTGAGACTAAAGTGTGTTTCCTTTGCTCCAGGTACAAGAGCGGGGTGCGCTCAGTGAGGGGCGGCGGCGGCGCGGAGGAGGCGCGGCGCGGCGGCCTCAAGGCGCTGCCGGCGAAGCGCGCCCGCACCCGCTGCAGGGGCATGAACATGGGCCAAAAGCTCTCCGGCGGTGTCAAGGTGAGGGGCCTCTACTTATATCCGCTCATAGCTACATTAGATGACCTGCCACGTATCACGTTAGTTGTAACAGTTCCAGGCAACTAGGTTGAATTCCACCCGGTGGCACGAGAGCCCTTTAGAGATAATCGAAAAGTGCTTCTTACAAGTCTTTTGAACTATGACATTGCAGAGCATAACAAGTAAATGAATATGCGGTGGTTCTCTGTATTCTGAAATATGGGACTGTGGTAAAAAACCGGCCATATAATTATACAATAATAGACACAGAAAAAAAAACGGCAAAAAAACACGTTTGTGGTATGGAAGACCCCCTTAAATTTATTTTGTCTTAATTTAATAACTTATATTTGAAGTAAATATAAAACTGAATATTTTGAACGTCTACCTGTTTCAGTTATTAATATCGAGCAAAAACCGACAAAAAGGTCACGTTGTAATCTGGTTTTAGTATTTCGTCGTCTAAAAGTGTTAAGCTGCTAACTCCAAAAGTACAAAGTTTCAGGAGACTAATAAAACCACCCTATTTTTACATCAGGCAATGGAATAAAAAACTGAAAATACCGTTTTCGATAAAATTCGATGAAAATTTCATCGAAAACGGTATTTTCCTCCTAAAAAATTGTGCTTTTGGAGTTAGCAGCTTAACACTTTTGGACGACGATATGTTGTCATAGGGGCAACTGAAATACATTGTCTGTAAAAATTTCAACCGTGTAGAGATACCGCCTGTTGACAGACAGACAAACGGACGGACAGTGGAGTCTTAGTAATAGTTTTTACCATTTGGAAACGGAACCCTAAAAGACATCTACGGAGAAACGTAAGAGTAGCAAATAAAATAAAAACCGATAAAGCTGTGCTGACGTCGCCTCCACCATTGGAATCTTGTCTCTCACGAAGTCTCACAAACTGTGGGCTCGTTCTCAAACAATAAGTGTTCCAACTCCCAACTAAGCCAGTATCGAGCTACACTGTCTTTGACATAATATATAAATATATTTTAAATCTACAAAGATATTATGTGTGAAGAACTTTGGGGGACAACCGACTAAGATGAAGTCGATGACTCGAAATCGAAATTCGATTCCCAACCCACTAATTTGGTCGTAACAAACGATGAATCTAATGAACGATGAAAATGGTTGTAAGCTCCAATCAACATCGTGAATTTAGCCGGCACAGAGCGTACTGTTTGAATTTCATTAAATCTGATCTACGTAGGTTCAAGGTCAGTTAAGGACATACAATACTTTACACAACAGGACTAGCTCCTGCCTCTGTTTTCTGCTCTGTTGAGCGACTGTTCTGTTCGCCCTGGTTTACATTTGCTTTATTTTCATGCTTTTTTAGCATGCTTTCCATAGAGGTTGAATAAAATAGAGACGGATAAAACATATGCCGATTCATAGCTTTCATTACGCACCATATATCATAAAAGTACTCTAAAAAAATCCTAAACATAGTATACAACCAACCATTTTTTTTAATTATTTATTATTTGCTTAAGCACTTATAAAAGAAATCGGAGTCTCTATTCTATTCTAGCTCTATGTAAAGCATGCTAAAAAAGCATGGAAATAAAGCAAATGTAAACCAGGCCTTCATCTGCACAATCTGGAGCTTATTTACCTACTACTCCCGTCTCACCAGAGCAGAGTTTCATAAGATAGTTGGTTTGACAATTCAATGTGCTAAGTGCTTGAGATTCTTGGTATACGAACACTCATACCTAATTTGTATTAGCTTTAAGGTGATTTGAGAAAAGATAGACAGAGTGGAGTTTTTTTCGCTGCCTTTTTCTCCGCTACAGACGGCCCCAAGGCAGCGGCTAACATTATAAACTGTATGTACATTGACATTCAACAAACAGAATGTAAATTCTTTACGTTGAGATAAATTTTTGATTTCTGATTTCTGATTTCAATGTAGCTGAACGTTCCTACTTGTTAATCTGTGAGTTAATGCACTTTGCAATGTACCTCAAACTGCCATGAATTGAATTTCTATGAAACAGGCTTCTGAATATACATGAAGACGAAGCCTAAGTTGTGTGCTTGCCTGTTACGTATGGCGTCTCCAGACAAGACGACGAATCGCTTAGCGACGTATCTTTGTCTGTTGGGTCGTTACTGGCTGCGGCCTAGACTTACCACCAGTATGACTACTTACTAGTGGTAGGTCAAGGTGATAGAATAACGACGTTTTTCACGTGGTGAAGCTACGTACCCCGAGTAGCTTCAACCCTCAGTCTGCAGGTTTTAATTTATGATCCCAAAAAATATTTTGCTCTCATTTGAGATGGCTTGTTAAGATAAACGATTTTGTCATACTGTCTGCTCATACTGTCAAATTCAAATACCTATCATCATCATCCTATTATGTCCCCACCGAGGGGCACGGGTCTTTTCCCTGGGGAAGGTACAGCCATACTCCACCAATCCGGACTTGGCTAATACATTTAACAAAAATTATTTACGCTCACTCAAGACAAAAACTCAAAAACACTCCGTGCTCATCGGCGGCATACTGTGACGTCACGAGTTACTAGTGACGCCTAAGGAGTATTTTTACTTTTTTATGAGTTTTTTTATCGACAACCTCTGTGGCCCAGCAGTTAGGGCATCTGCCTAAAACCCCAGGCCTTGGAAGTTTACATGTTTGTGACGTCGCTGTTTCACTGTTACAGGGTATCCTAGTGTGGGGCTAGGAGCAATGTATGTGTCTGTATGTAAATGTTAATGTTAATTAACACAATTCACTTTATCGATTGTCTCACCACAAAAACACAAAAAATAATGTTTTGTGAGTTTTGCATATGCTTTATTTACATGGGACCTTCAAAATAAAAATTAAAAACAATTGTTATGGTGAGCCGATCGTCCCACCAACAATTCTACAAGTGAAAATAGTACAGCACAGGGACCGGCCTTCTCTCACCACTACGCATGTAAGGTTTATGTATCTTTTATGGTATCAATAACTTTAGTCCTTTATTCATTGGTAGTATGACGATGTGAGTCACGCGATTTGTGTAGCGCTAAAATGTCAGAATTCAATCATTAATGTACTGGAAAGTCGCGACTCTTGATATTTAAAACGCGCAACTCGCGTCTTCATGATGGCCGTGTAAGAACCCTTTTCAGAGAATTGGGCTAGTTGCCCTAAAAAATGTAATTAGTCCATCTTTTAGATTATTCAAAAGTAAGGGACACGTATTTTTTTATTTGTAAATTAGACCAAAAATGACAAAGATATAGCCCATTAAAGTTACGTGTGACGTCACGCCGTGCTGCATTTTTTAGCACGGAGTGACGTCATCACGTCACACGTAACTTTAATGGGCTATTATCTTTGTTATTTTTTGTTTAATCGAAAAAAGAAATTATACGTGTCCAATATTTTTTATAATCTAAAATAAGGACTAAATAGAATTAATTATTTTGACCCTGGAAACTACCCTATTACAATGGTTTTGTCATGTCTTCGTCACAAATTCATAGATGGCGCTAGGCGTTTTGAAATTCCTTAAGATAATTATATTTTTCTCCAGCTCAAAAGAGGGAGTCAAATAGATCGTTTCGAACGCCAATCGTTTAGGCGGAATTCTCGTGAAAAATATTGCCTAATTTACAGTTTTAAGTGTGAGCTACGCACATTAGTGTTGGTATATCTACGGGTCACGGGCCTTCGGAAACGTCCTTTAGACTTGGGAAGCGCAACCTTATAAAAGCCCACTAGATTTGCTACGTTCGCCTTGGATTGCCTGCTGTCCGTTAATTAGATAGCGAACATTAATTTATCTCTAAAATTAATTATCTCGCAATTGCTATAAAGAAATTAAACCGCTAGACTGGCAAATACGAGTATATCTTTGCAAGGGCAACTGGCAACCCCACAGAAAGACTACTGTAGCAACAGTCGTTTCTGTCATTTTGATTATTAGGCTTGCTTAAACAGTTTTGCTGCTTTGAATGTTGAATATAAATTCTTATCTAAGCCCAATCATGCATCAAGACTATAATTGGAGTTATAAACATAGGGATATTATTATAGATACCATTTTTTTTAAATGTACCATATTTAGGTAATTGCAAAGTTAGCTTTGTCAGACTCTATTGTATTTTGTCTTCAGTCACTCCATGTTCGAACATACGATAATACCATTTATTGACCGTGCAGACAAAACAACCGTATATTGCGCGACGCCTGCGGTATATTTCGTGCAAGCTTGTGCTGCGTCCACAGATGTGAACTGAGGCATATAGAATCAAAGGCTGCTAAGTGCCATACTTTCCAAATATGAGCCATCTAGTGTATTTCGAGTTTAAACTATGCATTTTTTTAATTTAGTAACAAAATCAGCAAAAGACCACTTGAAACCTCATACAAATCTCATATTGGGTTCAAAGGCTCCTTAGTGTTACCGCGTTGGAATTAAATGCGGCAAAGTGGCTTGTGGTACTTTGCAGCCTTTAATTCTATATGCCTCAACTTCTCCTGGATCAAATGTAGAGTGGATCACCTTATTGTCCGCAGTCGGTGTCGCGCGACTGCACGGCGCCGTTCAAGGCGGTGGTGGCGCGCGAGCTGGCGCCGGAGCCCCCGCGGCCGGCGCGCCTGGACGCGCTTCTGGACGCGCCGCCCGCGCACCCGGACCTCCAGATCAAGCACGCCTGGAACCCGGACGACAGGTCAGTTCAGAGTAGTACCAGAGCGTCCAAGGTATAACGGTGCGTCCGTCTGTTGGCTGATCGTATCAACTGGTTATTAGATTGTTGGTGCACACAAAACTTGTGTCTTGGTGTGATAAAAACTATATTTCCCTGGTGCATAGAGTACATTAAAAATATTATTTTGGCACACTAAATACGATTTGTGCGCCTGAACGCGCCGTTCTGAAACCTGAACCTCCAGATTAAGCACGCCTGGAATCCGGAGTACAGGTTAGAAAAAGATCGAACACCCGCGACTTTTACCTTTGTTCTTATTTGCATATCTTACAATCTGTTAAACTGACTATAATAGGGTAGTTTCCAGGGTCAAGATAATTAAATTCTATTTAGTCCGTATTTTAGATTATAAAAAAATATTGGACACGTATTTTTTCTTTTTTCGATTAAACAAAAAATAACAAAGATACAGGTCAGTTAAGTACAGCTGGCACGTTCAACACATTTACACGTTGCGCTTGTGTAGTGTCTGTGAATAAGCGCGCGGGGCGTGACGTGTACTGCATGCGCATCATGAAAAGTCTGCCCGTCTCTCTTGCGCGCGGTCTCGCATATGAGTGTGAAGGGGACAGTTATAGTTTCACTTTTGCTACTGTTTATAAATACAGCGTGATCTTTTTGGTATTCAACCGTATGTGCGTTTCAATGAGGGATTTTTCTGACAGCTAAGAAAAGTAGTTCCAAATGAGCCGTTTTCAGAAGAACTAAAAAAAAAACGAATGGCTGTCAAAGGAATGCAATTTTGGACCTCAGCCCAATAGCCATGTGTGATACATCATAAAATAGGTCTCAGCGAGCTGAACAAAAGTTACTATGCCGCCAACAGCCAAATGTTAGTTTTTTTTTCAATACAATATAACTCCGAAAGTAACTTTTTGTTCAGCTCGCTGAGACCTATTTGATGATGTATCACACAAATGGCTATTGGGTTGAGGTCCAAAATTTCATTCCTTTGACAGCCATTAGATTTTTTTTTAGTTCATCTGAAAACTGCTCATTCATCCAGTAACTGACCACTGAGTGTCCGTGACCCTTTGTTACATAATTAAATTATAATTAAATTGTTGAGGATTTCTGGGATAATTATTTTCTGTTTTGGTAAAGATTTTCTTAGGTGAAATTATTTTTGTTCATATGAAAATTTATTGAAAATTAAAACTATTTTGTGACCATTGATTCCACCTTATTTTTAATACTTTTCGCTCGAAGTTGCTAAAAATATATTACAACAAGTAACACATATATTTGTATTTATTTATTTACAACGCATCCATCTTACTAAAACCTAACTCTTACATTTAAACTAGAGTCGCATTTTGAATCAAAATCATTTATTTTTAAACATACTGTATAGTGAAATTGCATAAGTGTGAGTACTGTGAACGTGCCAGCTTTAGATAACTGACCTGTATAACCCATTAAAGTTACGTGTGACGTCACTCCGTGCTAAAAAATGCAGCACCGCGTGACGTCACACGTAACTTATGGACTATATCTTTCTCATTTTTGGTCTAATTTACAAATAAAAAAATACGTGTCCCTTATTTTTGAATAATCTAAAAGACGGACTAATTACATTTTTTAGGGCAACTAGCCCATTGTCAACTGACAATTGGGAGTTATGTTGTTAACTAACCTACCTACAGTAATAAATCTGTAAATCTACTGTTAGTAGCTGTCACTTAGCCTAAGTGCATACAAAAAAATCGAATGATACGAGTAGATGTTACCAGATTTAAATTTGAAATACAGACTGAATTTAACGTGGGTTCGTGTGTTAGGTCACGATTCGGGCAATTCGCTAGCAAAAATGTAAAGATTAATCAGATGTTTTCTTGTAGCTGGTGACTCAATACAAAGTGGGGAAAACATCGATGTGATGTGGCATGTAATAGCTGAAATTCTATTTAATTTGCGAGCTCAGCAAGATTGTGTCATGAAAGCGTAATGGAATACAGCAGACACCTGCAAACGCCTAATAATTCTGGGCAACGTTAACGTGCCGACGAAAATCAGTCGACACCTACAATAGTAAATTAAAATCCCATAAATTCTACCAGGCTAGTGAGAGTCGCGCGACAATATATTCAAGCAAAATTGTGTCAGTGCAATTAATCACAATCTATTGCTGCCTTAACCATGACCCTGATTTCTTTATGAATTGCTTGTATTTGGGACATTTACTTCTCTTGTAATTAATAGACTTAGATTCAGAAATTTCAATTAAGTAAATCCGGGATTAAGTTATATGTTGTGCTTACAAAAGTTTTCGTTTCAAACTATTCTTACGTTTTTCTAAAACTGAATAGAGCTACAATAAATATATTCATGATTTTTATTATATACCCACGATACGTGGTTGAACCAAATGTCCAGAGCAGTGATGCACGTCACCCCACGTATCGCTCAGTGTATGCCACAAATTAAAATTCTAGCTATAATTACAGTTCACTGCCTGGTTGATACGATAGATCAGCTAGGCATAGTGGCCACCACCCTCATGCATAAATGCATCTACTTCAAAGCTAGCGCGAAAACTTGTGCACCGTCCCACTTTGTTAAACTACGTAGAGCGAGACAGTGTACAACGGTATCGGACCGTATATGGATCTGCGTTAATAATTATTGTCCGAGGTAGGCCACATCACTAGCTTTTTGCTCGCACACGAGCGCTGCATAGAGATAACCATCAGAATTGGGTATTTGATATAATATCACTTTTAAAACGGAATCTTGTATTAGAATACTGGCTTATGACGTCACATTTTAGAGCACTCTTTTTATGTTTCATCTATTTAAAAATTGTAATAAGTAGTAAATGAAACATTTTGTATTTTTTGTTTTAATAGAGCATATCAAATAATTTATTGTTTATAGTGTCAAATACCGAATTGTTATAATGCGTACGTACGTCCCACTGTTGTAGCTCATAGGCATTTTCTCTCAGAGGGAGTATGGACTTAATCACCACGCGTGCCCACCGCGAATTTCACGCGCAGAATTAAGTGAACACCTTAAGTTTCTCACGATGTTTTCCTTCAGCGGGAGGTATTGCTGCAAATTCATATATTAAAAGACGGTCAACGTTAGAGTGGTAAAAATGATTTTTACCACTTCGTATTGAAATAAGATCAAACAATCAGCCCGTACTCGTCCACTGCTGGTCCACGCCACTTCACTTCCTCAGCCCTCATCCAGTCGGTCCAGCAAACTAATGGACGCCCTACGTAGCGCTTGCCACGCCACGCTCTCCGCTCGCAGCTCGGACTAAGACCACGCCCTTCCGATTTCCAGATCACTAAACATATTCGTGAAAGAGGAGGACGCGTTAACGTTCCACCGGCACCCGGTGGCTCAGAGCACGGACTGCATCCGCGGCCGCGTGGGCTACTCCCGCGGCCTCCACTGCTGGGAGGTGGTGTGGCCGGCGCGGCAGCGGGGCACGCACGCGGTGGTCGGCGTCGCCACGCAGCACGCGCCGCTCCACTCCGTCGGCTACCAGAGCCTCGTAGGCGCCACCGACCAGAGCTGGGGGTGGGACCTCGGCAGAAATAAGGTGAGGGTTGTGCCACTTGTAAAAACACCAGCAAAGGTAAAGTAAATATTCTATTTTCTTATACGCGAGTCGCGCGCGACAACGTCAAAAGTCGCGAGAATTTGACAGTTAATGTATTGGAAAGTCGCGACTTTTGACGTTGTCGCGCGCGACTCGCGTCCTCATACTACCTTTGCAGGATCTCCTGGCTCGGGTGCAGTATTTAATTCAATTCAAATATTTTTATTCATAATCCAAATAGAATATTTACTTTACATCTCTCATATTCGGTAAGTAGGTCCTTATTACCCCCAAATGGGGCTTGTAGGTGACCAATTAGCGCTCTAGGGTAATAATGTAGCTAGAAAAGCCCTAGGGTGGTAAGTAATTAAAAAAAAACTTCACTCTTTCAAAAAGTTCGCGTACATCTAATCATCATACTGGCAACAGACATCATGCATTCAGCCCAATGACAAAAGAGGTCGCTTCGCTATTCAGCCTTGTCTTCGTATGAGTATAATAGTAATCAATAATTTCGTTCTTAAAAAAATTATTAAAAAAAAAGTTGAAAAAAGGCGGGAATAGAAAACTTTCACTTTAAATATTGTTTGTTTTTGGGATTTTAATTACGTGCTAATTAGGAAAAAACATGAGTTCTGCAAGTGATGAAGATATAAGCTGCACTCCCGATTCAATGAAAATGGAAGCTGAAGCAGCAATTAACAATATTTTGCCTGAAAGTTCTAAAAAGAGATATTTGAAAACTTACGACGAGTTCATGAAGTGGCGAAAAGAAAAACGAGTAATTTTTTTCTACTTACCTCACAATCGAGATGTAAAGCAGAGTAGTTAGCTCGGGTGTAAGCATCAATTGCACCCTCGAACTATAGGCGCACGAGCGCAGCGAAGCGATATCTCGGGCTGCAATTGATGCCTTACAGCCCTTGGCTACTAATCTACTATTATGAACATCAATGTTGTTAGTTTCACAATTAATAGATTACATGGAGAAGAAACTAACAAAGAAACTCCACATATTAGTGGGACGACTTGCGTATTCACTGGCTTTTTAGATACGGGTTTCCTAGGAAGAGTTTGGGCTTTCTTTAACTTCATTCCTTTTAGTGTTAATGATATAGTATGGGATTAATCAATCGTTGTTACGTGGTTTCAAGTACTGAGGTATATGAACACAATTAAAATGAAATTATTCACATTTGCATACAGGCACATACATTGCTTCTGGCCTCATACTGCTATACCCTGTGTCGTGGGAACTAGAAACAGCTACATCACGAACAAGTACATCCGAACATCCAAGACCTGGGTTTTTTTTCTTGTCCCCAGCCGGGGTTCATAAATATATATGAACCGGTTACGTTTTCATAAAGACATTCCTGTATCCCGAAGGGGACACAAGCATGAGTATAAAATATAAAGTATAAGAAAACAAACCCATGCTATTTAGAACTGTCAAATGTAACTTTAAAAAAATATCCTGTCCAACATGAGGTCAGCCCTCTATCGTGGCTTTGTTACTATCTGGGGCTCTATTCTCTAACAAACTATGCAAATGGTTACCTTCGGGGCTAGATTGTAATAAAAGAAATATTTAGAAAGTCTTCACTTACTAGTCCCATGGGTGCAGTTCTATGACGGGACTACTAAAACGTGTCTTGTAAATGGAGCTCGGACTTGGGCAGAAATTTCTTTGTCTGTCGCATACAACTTCCCGGCTTGCGAGGATTACGTTGTTAAATTTATTTATGGCTTCTTGTATGTATTCCTCACGCTTGTGTATTGGATCCTACTATGTTCGATAATCTCCATTGCTGTGCGATAGCCATTTTTTCGCAACAGTATTTTTCTTTGATAAAAATTAATTTCTTGTGCATGGTCTTGATCGTGATGCTACCATCCTCTCCAGGGGGCGAATCTGTAAAGTGCAAAGTTGCTGAGTAGAGTCATATTAGTTGAGTAATGGTTGTTCCATTGACACTATTGGTAGTCTAGTATGCAATAACATTTCAATTGTATAAACCGTGCAACTTAACTCGGCGCCTCGCGCGATTCGAGCACGTGAGATGCCAATTGAATTTGCGCTGGTTATCATTTATATGTCACTGTACAGCTATTGTTTTGTAAACCAGCAAAATATAAATAAACTATTGTCTGTTGCTTATATTATGCTAATGGAAAACTATGCGTGTATTAGACTCTAGGGCAGGTCATACTGTTTGACCAGTAAACCAAGTTAAATATGAATACTCATTTATTAGCCGGCCACGGTCAGTGAGACTCGCGATGATTGACTCGCACTATCAAATGTCACAACAAAACGCGAGTTGGCACGCTAACATTGTTATGACACCGCACAGCGATGGAACATTCTAAACGCAGTTGTTGTACAATTAGGCTGGTTCAACTGAAACTGGCCTGATAAACCATTGTGTGGACATATCTCGTTTTACACCCGCTTACTGGCTGCAGTTTGATAACATCGCGGTTCTGCAAAATAGCAAACCACAGCAACGTCCACCACAAAAACATTATTACGCGCACAGTTGAAATGTTTTGTATTGGTGAAAGTTGGACAGTAAACCATAAATTGAGACGTTAAAAAATCTCAGAGAAGATATTAGGTATGCCTTGTACGCGCAGTGGTAGTTAAGTGAAACTCCAAAAGATCCAAGTATCTTTCTGTTTTATTATGCTATTTTTGATGGCACGCTGTTGAAATAATTCCACACGTTTCACCTCCAGTTTCTTGTTACCAGTAAACCAATGTGGCGACCTGAAGTAGAAAAAAAAACTGCTAGTGGAAAAAAAATAACGTTGCGGAAGTGTTAACCGAATTTCAGTCTTAGTCCTCGTTATCTATACCTAAAATTGTTAAACTGCGCGTTATCAATGCATGGTAACGAAACAATTCTAGGTAACATCTTGTCTTGACTTATCTTGTCAGACAGATACACAGACTTGCTGAGTTGACCCTCAAATACAAAACGTTTCATTAAACTTGGAAAAAATCCTGCTATCGCGTCTTTAGTATTCTAAACGAGCGTAGCCTACTAATGAGGTCACCTACAAACAACCGTTTTAAAACTACAAATTGTATTTGCTCGCTTTTAGCGTGAGCTTATACTAATGAATAATCCGTCCCTTTAGTACCCTATCCTGGACTCTACCTACCCCTCTGGGATAAAGGCGTGAGATTTTTTATGTATGTGTGTAATAATTCATCCTCCTGGATAAATTCTCTGTCTGAATAAACTCTGATTATGGTATGGTAATCTTACGCCAGTATAAGTCCCAATCGTAGCCCGTTGCAAAAACATCGCCTGTCTACCCTTTCGGGATTCGGGAACGATCATGAGTGAGCAATCCTTTGTGTGTAAACGAACTTGACCCATGTAATCTGTGGCTACTGTGTGAATGCCACGCAGTAGTACGATTTTCCGCCAAAAGGTGGTTCATCGCCCGAGCCGCGTGTGTGCACTGACAATGATTGCCTACATAATGTCCCACTGTATGACAAAGGCCTTCTCTCAGAGTGTATGGGCTTAACTGACAATGACGATTACAAAAAATATATATATAATCAAAGTGTGCTGGAACTACATCTTGAATGAATGAATACAAAGACGAGCTTGATACTATACTTGAGCCATTACAAACGTGCGAACTGAGTCATAAACGTTTGTATCAGACCTCTCTCTCACATATATAGGAGGCATATCAGGCATATCGGAACTCTCGCACGTTTGTTCCTACAAGCGTCTCGCCTTCAGCTCCTTGGACCTGAAACAAAAATAAAAGTAGATTCAATAGTTTTCCTTCAATTTAGCAAAAACCCTTACAAATTTTCTAAATTAACTTTTTTCGGCCTTTTTATTTAATTTCTTTTTCTAAATCCGTCGGACCTCTTCCGCATCTACTACACTTCTCTTCGTGGGCCTCCCCCGATTTTTTTCTTTCAGCTAACCCACATTGATGTGAAGAGCGGATAGGTAGAATAATAAGTATTTCTTAATAATCTTAATCGACTCTCCGTCGGTTCCAGGTGTACCATAACGCGAAAGGCACGGGCGGCAGCGGGACGACTTACCCGGCGCTCCTTCGGCCCGACGAGCAGTTTCTCGTGCCCGACCGTCTACTGGTGGTCCTCGACATGGACGAGGGGACGCTCGCGTTCTGCGCGGACGGGCGTTACCTGGGCGTGGCGGCGCGGGGCCTGCGCGGGAAAACCCTCTACCCCATCGTGTCCGCGGTCTGGGGGCACGCGGAGATCACCATGAAATACATTGGCGGGCTCGATCGTGAGTTTCCACCGGTTTTGCTACACGTGACACGTGTAACTGGACAAGGAGTACGCTTCAAGTATAGGAGCGAGTTAACTCGCGTCGTCGGTGAGTTAGGTCGAACGTTTAAACGCGACTTAACTCGCCGACGATGCAAGTTACATTGGCGGGCTCGATCGTGAGTTTCCATTGGTTTTGCTACACGTGACACGTGTAACAGGACAAGAAGTAACAAGCGCGATTTACACTTTGATAAGTACGGTAGCGAGTTAATTTGCGTCATCGGCGAGTTAGGTCGAACGTTTGAACGCCGTTTGAACGGCTAAAGCGACTTAACTCGCCGACGATTCAAGTTACATTGGCGGGTTCGATCGTGAGTTTCCATTGGTTTTGCTACACATGATACGTGTAATAGGACAAGAAGTAACAAGCCCGATTTACACTTTGATAAGTACGGTAGCGAGTTAATTTGCGTCATCGGCGAGTTCGGTCGAACGTTTAAACGCGACTTAACTCGCCGACGTTGCAAGTTACATTGGCGGGCTCGATCGTGAGTTTCCTTTGGCTTTGTTACACATGAAACGTGTAAATTGAAAAAATGAAGTAAAAAGTCCGCCTTACACTTCAATAAGAAGAGAAGCGAGTTAACATGACCGCCTTTTGAACCGCAAAAGCGACTTAACTCGCCGACGCGATGTAAGTTAACTGGCTACTGTAGTTATTGAAGTGTAAATCGGGTATGAAAGCGAATCCAATGTAATAGTAAGCGATTACCAGATAAGGCTAAGGCGACACAGCGTACAAAACCTAGACTGGAGATATTGTCACTAGCTTAAATATGAGATGCTCTCAGTGGAGAACACGCTCGACGAAACAGACACAGACAACACAGGCAAAAAAAGCCTTCACATGCCTTCTCTCAGAGAGAGTGCGTATGGCAATTTAGATTCCCCGTGATAAGACAAGAAAATATTCTGTGCATGAGCAATAATGCACACAAGAAATACCCCTCAATAAAAGTTATAACGATAAAAAAAGTACAATGGGCTGCCTTATTGCCTTATTGGTGGAGTATGGCCTATACCTTCCTCAGGGAAGAGACCCGTGCCCCTCGGTGGGGACATATTGGGTTGATGATGATTGCCAACAGCTTTCTTTCTGACAACCTTGTGTCCAAAGTTGTCCATGGTTTCCTTGGCTGTTAACGAGTGATATTGGAATGATAAACGCCAACGCGGTTGCCGTTCATACATAGGTCATTTACTGCAGAAGTTTTACATTTGTACGATGAATGAACCGCCACCGTGTTGATGTTTATCGTCCCATAACTTATCTCTAACTGGACGTCACTATCTCATTCCGGAGTTTCCTCCTCTCAGTCGAGCCGCCATATTTACATTCGACCCCTTGGTCATCATTTTCTTTATATTTCTTTAATTATGTCAATCGTTTTAAATGAAAATTTAGATTTACGTCACCAATTTCTAGATTTCATTTCACATCCATTTCTTCTCCCCTTTTGACTAGATCCTAAACTGACAACTTTCCACTTGCAAGTTATATTTTATTCTGTTTCTGTCTATTTTATGAACTTTTCTGTTCATTGGCGAAACAAAACGCAGTTGGGAGTTGTACAGGGCATGATAACATTATTTAACCTCACAAACTTATCACAAGCTGGACGGTCCTATCACACTAACCGGAGTCCCCTCCACCTGCAACGGTGTAAACCTCTACATAATTTTCTTTATATTTCTTTAATTATGTCAATCGTTTTTAAATGAAAATTTAGATTTACGTCACCAATTTCTAGATTTCATTTCACATCCATTTCTTCTCCCCTTTTGACTAGATCCTAAACTGACAACTTTCCACTTGCAAGTTATATTTTATTCCGTTTCTGTCTATTTTATGAACTTTTCTGTTCATTGGCGAAACAAAACGCAGTTGGGAGTTGTACAGGGCATGATAACATTATTTAACCTCACAAACTTATCACAAGCTGGACGGTCCTATCACACTAACCGGAGTCCCCTCCACCTGCAACGGTGTAAACCTCTACATAATTTTCTTTATATTTCTTTAATTATGTCAATCGTTTTTAAATGAAAATTTAGATTTACGTCACCAATTTCTAGATTTCATTTCACATCCATTTCTTCTCCCCTTTTGACTAGATCCTAAACTGACAACTTTCCACTTGCAAGTTATATTTTATTCCGTTTCTGTCTATTTTATGAACTTTTCTGTTCATTGGCGAAACAAAACGCAGTTGGGAGTTGTACAGGGCATGATAACATCATTTAACCTCACAAACTTATCTCAAGCTGGACGGTCCTATCACACTAACCGGAGTCCCCTCTTCCAGCCGAGCCGCTGCCGCTAATGGAGCTGTGCCGGCGCGTGATACGTCAGCGCGTGGGCCGGCCGCGGCTGCGCGCCGCCGCGTCCCGCCTCGCTTTGCCGCCTGCGCTCACTGCGTACCTACTCTACCGCGCGCCATAACGCCCGCCGCCGCCCGCCGCCAAACGCACGCCCAAACGCGCGCTCTGTCCAGCCAACGCTCGCGACTAGTGCCGCGGGGTTCCGGGGTCAGTGCGAGAACCTACATTCTGTTGCGAGAGTGCGAGCCGTCT